>CM029501.1:35404217-36604217 GCA_017140595.1 Eucalyptus curtisii
GGTCTCATGCATCCAAGGAAAAAGTATCTATATTTTTCTCTGTGGGTTGCATACGATTTAACCCTTTTAAGTTTCACTCTATGTCATTAAATCCTCCCACGTATTGATGTTATTGTATCAAGTCCTTTTGTCATTGGCCTTTAACCATTTGGCCAAATTGCTCAAGTGGCATAGTGAGCGACCTCAACCCTTACCACCCTACTCCACCTAGGTTCCCTTGAATCAGCGTAATCATGATATGTGGAGGCACAAAGAAAGGCCAATCTCAGATGAGAAAACGGATAAAGGATGAGTCCTTATCATTTGACCAATTCCATGTAACTAGTTGGGTTTTCAAGTTCGAGGAAGAATTTAAGTTGATTTATTTGCTAGATTTGCTATATGGCGAGGGCTTGATCCCACCTCATTTCTCATCCTAAGTAATTAAAATTAGCTATTGAATATCTTATTTTGATTTGATTTGGTTAAGGTAATCAATATGCCCAAGTGACTAATTTAAGTTATCCTGCGACCTTGAGAAATTTGAGAAAGTTCACGTATATGGCAATGCAAAAGCATTCTAGTTTAAAATAAGGACTACAATGCCCCACTCTACTAGGTATTGTCGCATAAGCCTCATATCTGCCCTTTGGATCCATATGCACCACTAACACTTGTTCATCATGACGAATGACAGGTAAGACCTACCGAATTTAATAGTTTGGATGAACACAAGGCATATAGACCCTCTGAATAAAATAATTTGCACATCACACCGTGACATAAACACCATAGAATAATTTCTCTTGCTCAATGATCTCACACAGAAGTCTTCCTATGATTGCGTTAACAAAGTAAAGCAAGCTGTCGTTGGGCCCCAGTGTAAAGTTTTTCAATTTTGAGAAAAATGTTGTGTGCTTGAGTAGTGCTAAGTTAGGCCATACTTGAGTCCAATGGGTGATTGTCACGGGTGCAGAAGGGGCCCACCCTTAAGAAATTTGCGGTCTTTAATCGCTCTCCTCTGCTCCGTTGCTCTGTCTACGATGGCTTTCCCTTGCTTTTAGTTTGAAAATAGATACTCAGTCACATGGGGAGATTTGGGGTTGATACCTCGAAATTTCGTAATTTTGCCTTCTGCCGTAGAAATGATTTGCTGAAGTGTAAGTCTTTGCAAAATCAAATCATGTCAAATAATTTGTTTGATTTCATATGAGGATAACAAATTTTTAGTGAGAACTCCATTTCAATTTGTTAATAGCATGTTCAATTAGATGTTAGACATTTGGGGTTTTTACCTTGAAAATTTCGTGATTTTACATGTTGTTGTAGTCTTGTAGAGTTGATTCGTTGAAGTGAAGTCTTTACAAAACCGACATATGTCAATAATTTGCTTGGTTCCATACAAGGGCCATAAATTTTCACTGAGAACTCCTCTTTGGTCTATTAATGGCGTGTTCAAGTAGATGGAGAACATTTGGGGTTCCAAGCTTGAAGTTTCGTAATTTTGCCTTTTGCTACGTAGATGATTCATTGAAATGAATTCCTTGCAAAACCTATATTGCCAAATAATTTGCTTGATTCCATATAAGGGTAACGAATTTTCACGAAAAAACTCTTTTTTAGTCCATTAGTAACTTGTTCAATTAGATGTGGAACATTTGGAGTTCCTACGTCAGTGCAAAACCAAATCATGTCAAATAATTTGCTTGATTCCATACAAAGGCGACCAACTCCTAACTCCTGTTGGCAAACTTAAACTAAATGCAAGGGAAAGCCTTAGTCTTTCTGAAGAAGGAAGAAAGGAAGGAAGAAATATCAGAGAGAGAGAGAGAGAGAGAGAGAGAGAGCAACGGAGAAGAGAAGAAAAAGGAGAAATTCTGTACCCATGGCATTCATCCAATGAACTTTATGTAGGGCCCACTTCAAACCATCCAAGCACTCAAATAATTTATCGCACCGCTACATTGTTGATTCCTGCCGACAACAAGATTTGCGCATTCGTGGTCATGAAAAGCGAAAATCCTCCCACGGGCAAATTTTTAGAGCATATGGCCGTGGTGATAGCCCCTCACAAATTGGTAATTCTCCTTATCATCGTAGTAATTTTTATTTATTTATTTTTATTTTGAACTAAAATAAGGAGAACTGTTAAAATAGGGAGAATGGCTACTCACAAGAGAATTTATTACCGAACATGGACGACTTCTACCAAAACGCACCGTGGAATTCTTTTTTATTAAAAGCTGTTGCATTATGCAATTATAGAAAGCACCTTGTGGAAGAAGATTATATTTTGATATAAGGGGCCTCATGCATTCAAGGAAAAAGCATCTATATATATTTTTTTAGTGAGTTACCTCCGATTCAACCCTCTAAGTTTCACTGTTTGTGTCATTAAATCCTCCAACTTAATAAAATTATTGTATAAAGTTCTTCCGTTATTGACCGATGCTCAAGTGGCATAGGGAGCGACCCCTCAACCCTTGCCACGTTGCACCGCCTAGATTCCCCCGAATAGGAGTAATCACGATGTGAGGAGGCATGTAGAAAGGCCAATTTGAGATGAGGAAATGGATAAAACACAAGTCCTAATCATCTAACTAATTCCATGGAACTGGTCGGGTTATCTAGTTTGAGAAAGAATTAGAAGCGATTTATTTGCCAGATCTACTTTATTGTGGGGGCTCGATCGGTATTATCACATTTCTCCTCCTAAGTAATTAAAACTGGCTGTTGAATATCTTATTTCGATCCAATATGGCTAAAGTAATCAATATGCCCAAGTAACCAATATAAGTCACCATATGACCTCGAAAATTTGAAAAAGTTCATGTATATGGCAGTGCGAACTCATTTTAATTTGAAAAAAGAACTATAATACCCCACTCCTTTGAGGTGTAATCATATGAGCTCGGCGTTTGCCCTCTAGATCAATCTCCATCACTAATAGGCATGGACCTTTTTGATACTAGAATTTCCGCATCATACCATGACTTAAGCATCATACATTAATTTCCCTTGCTCAGTGATCTCGCGAGATCAAAGCTTACTCAAGAAAAAAGAGGGTAGAGCAGCTTTATCTAGTATCGGTTGAAACCGAAAGAAAGGATCCTTTTGAATGAATATCCAAATGCGCTTTGAGCTCATCTACTCGGCAAAGTCTTCCTATGATCACGCAAACAAAGGAAAGCCAGCTGTGGTTGGGCCCCAGTGCAAAGTTTTATATTCTGAGAAAATGTTGGGTGCTTGAGTAGTGCTAAGTAGGCCATACTTTTGAGCCATAGGCTAATTGTCACAGGCGCAGATGGGGCCCGTCCTTCGGAAATTTGAGAAGTGTTTAGTCATTCTCTCTTCTTCTCCGTTGCTCTCTCTACACTGGCTTTCCCTCGCTTTTAGTTTGCAAAGAGATGTTCAGTCAGATAGGGAGCATTTGGGTTGTTACCTCGAAATTTCGTTATTTTGCCTTTTGCTGTAGGGATGATTTGCTAAAGTGAAGTCTTTACGAAATTGAATCAAGCAATCATGTCAAATAATTGCTTGATTCCATATAAGGACAAAAATTTTTAGGAATCTCAATGGATTTGTTAATAGTGCGTTCAATCTAATGTTGAACATTTTTAAATTCTTATCTTGAAAATTTCTTAATTTTTACCTTCCATAGTAGAGATGATTTATTGAACTGAGGTCTTTACAAAATTGAATCATGTCAATAATTTGGTTGGTTCCATACAAGGGCAATAAATTTTCACTGAGAACCTCTTTTGGTATGTTAATGGCGTGTTCAAGTAGATAGGGAACATTTGGGATTCCAACTCGGAAGTTTCGTAATTTTGCCATCTGCTATAGAGATGATGCGCTGAAATGAAGTCCTTACAAAAACCATATAATGTCAAATAATTTGCTCGAGTCCATCCAAGGACAACAAATTTTCACGGAATAATTCTCTTCGGTCTATTAATGGCTTGTTTAATTCCTACGTCTTTAGAAAACTGAATCATGTCAAATAATTTGCTTGATTCCATACGAAGGCGACCAATTTCATTGACAACTCCCGCTGGCAAACTTAAATTAAATGCAAGGGAAATCCACAGTCTTTCTGAAGAGAGAATGAAGGAAGAAAAATAGTGAAGAGGAGAGAGAGAGAAAAGAAAAAGGATGACTTTTTTTTTTAAAAAAATTTTCGAAGTGTGCTTTCCACCTGTACATATGACAATCATCCGATCAAATTATGGCATGGCCGACTTCGCCCTACTCTAGCAGTCAATAGTTTCTTACACTGCTGTGTTGATTTTTACTGCCGGCGGCAACATTTGGATAGTGGAAAGTGCAAGACAAAACAAAGTAAAAACTATGCTTAAAAAATTCTTATTCTAATATAAATGCAGATGAAAATTCTCCCAAGGGTAAATTTTTAGAGCATATGGCCGTCGCAGTAGCCTCTCACAAATTATTAATTCTCCTGATCATCGTAGTCATTTTTTGTTTTTATTAATTTGAACGTAGATAGGAGAATCCCCAAAACAAAGGAGAATGGCTTGTTGAGAAACTTACCAACCACGGACAACTTCTGCCAAAACGCACTATATGTTGTTTTCATGCAACTCCAGAAAGCACCTTTGTGAACAAAGATTATAATTTGTTATGAGGGGCTCGTGCATAGAAAGAAAAAGCATCCATAGTTTTTTCTTAGCGAGTTAGGCACGATTTAACCCTCTAAGTTTCACTCTGTGTTGTTAAATCCCCCAACTTATTGAAATTGTTGGATCAAAGTCCTTCCTTTACTAGTTGTTGACCATTCCATCAAATTGCTCAATCGGCATACTAAGTGACCCCTCAACCCTTCCCACCCTCTCCGCCTAGGTTCCCTTGAATCAACGTAATCACGATATATGGAGGCATGTAGAAAGGCCAATATGAGATGAGAAAATGGATGAAACACAAGTCCTAATTATCTCACTGATTCCATGTAACCAGTTGTGTTGTCCAATTTGAGGACGAATGTGAATTGATTTTTGTGTTAGATCTACTTGGTTGTGGGGGTTTGATCCATACCACATTTCTCCTCCTACGTAATTAAAATTAGCCGTTGAATATCTTATTTTGATCCAATATGGTCAAGTAATCAAATGCCCAAGTGACCAATTTAAGTCACCCAACGACCATGAGAAATTTGAGAAAGTTCACGTATATGGTAGTACATCTAGTTTAAAAGGAGGACCATAATATCCACCTAGCTGAGGTATTATCACATGAGCTTGGTGTTTGCCCTTTGGATCCATCTACACCACTAACACTTGTTCATCACGGTGAATTACACACGAGACCTACCAAATTCAATAATTTCAATGAACACAATGCATGTAGGCCTGTTCAATACGATAATTTCCACATCATATTGTGACATAAGCATCATACAATAATTTGTCTTGCTTCGTGATCCTGCGAGATCAAAGCTTATTGAAAAAAGAAAAGAGGGCAAAGGAGCTTTATCTGTACCGTTTGAAATCGAAAGAAAGGATTCTTTTGAATGAACATCCAAATGCGCTTTGAGCTCAGCTTTATCTTTGGGCCCCATTGCAAAAGTTTTTAAATTTTGAGAAAATGCTGGTGCTTGAGTAGTGCTAAGTAGGCCATACTTGAGTCCATTGGGTGATTATCACGGGCGCAAATTGGGGCCCGCACTTTAGAAATTTTAGAAGTCTTTAGTCATTCTCTTCTTCTCCGTTTCTCTCTCTACGCTGGCTTTCCCTTTGCTTTTAGTTTGCAAATAGATGTTCAGTCAAATGGGGAAGGTTCGAGGTTCTTACTCGGAAGTTCCGTAATTTTGCCTTTCGCTGTAGAGATGATTTGCTGAAGTGATGTCTTTACAAGACCGAATCACGTGGAATAATTTCCTTGATTCCATACCAGCGCAACAAATTTTTACCGACAACTCCACCTTGGTTTGTCAATGGCGCGTTCAACAATTCATGTTATGGTTTGGTGCTAATGAAGTAATCCAGGCCGTGTTGAAAAAGTCAGAACAAAGATAAAAATGAAAATGAAAAGACCAGCACAGGGCCACCACTCGACCGGCAGTGGTCGACTTATATGTCCTCCTCGTTGACTCGATATTTTGTGGTTTTTTTTTTCCTGGATTATATTGGTCATTTTTCCATAGTGAGCTCTCCGAGAAAAGACTCTTTTACCTTTGAATGAACATGCAAATGGGCTTGAGCTCGTCAACTTGGCGAAGTCTCCCTATGGCTTCTCCACTCCGATGGTACAACACTGATCGCGATACCAAGCAACTGCAAAGTAAAGCCAGCAGCATTTCATTGGACCCTAGTGGCAGATTTTTATATTGCACTGCTGTTGCAATGATGATTCCAGCCGACGAGTGAGAACTGGCAATTTGCTACCCTGTGACTCGTCAACTCACAATCCAGTTTAGCAGTGGAAGCAGGCGAGACAAACGCCTGGTGTAACTTTGGCCGGAACGCACCGTGGAATTCTTCTCTTGTTAACGCCATTGCCTTCTTGCATCTCTAGAAAAACGCCTTGTGGATGAAACATTGATCTCGATCTGAGGCCTTACGTATCTCGGGAAAAACATATCTCTATTTTCCTGGAAAAAAAGTTCGACATTTTCTCAGAGGGTTAAGTTTTGAATTACTCCTCTAACGTTCGCTTTTTGTGTGATTGAGTTTTTAAACTTAGTGAAATTGTTGAGACAAGTCTTTTTCCTTAGTAGCCGGTCAAATTGCTTGAGTGGCATAGTGAACGACCCCTCAACCTTTGCCGCCTTTGCTTTGCCTAGGTACCTCCGAATCAGCCTAATCACAGTTCGTGGAGGCAGGAGGATGGTGAACCCGAAATGAGAAATGGATAAAGTACAGGTCCTAAACATTTGACCTAGTTTCATGTTGTTGGGTTCTCCAGTTTGAAGAAGTGTACGAACCGATTTATGTGCCAGATCTAATTTGTTGGAGCACATTGATCCCTTACCACATATCTACTCCGTAAGTAATTAAAATCAGCTATTAGGTATCATTTTTTGATTCGCTGTGGTTAGGATAATTAATAGGCTCAGGCAACCAATTTAATGCATCACATAACCTTGGGAACTTGGAGAAATTTCACATTTATTGCATTGTAAAGGCACTCTAATTTATAAGGAGGACTCTAATGTTCATCGCTGTGAGTATAATCACATGAGATCAATGCCTACACTCTAGATCCATCTGCACAACTAAAACTCGTGGATCGCAATGAATTGCACATGAGAATGGTAGTTCAGATGGACACAAGGCATACACACCCGATCCATACGATAATTTTCATATTTTATTATGATGTATGCTTAGAACTGATATGTCCGAAGTACCTAAAATAGGTAGTTAAACTAAAGATGATGCATAATAACTCATTCGCGAGGAGTTAACTAGCTGAAGCTATGTAAAAAAGGCGTTCATGCGCTCAAACTCATCTCTGACAAGTTGAATTTTTTCCACTCACCCCTTTCAATAGTTTCCCTTTCTTAACCAACATTGCAAACTTCTTGACCAAAACGGACGCTGCAGATTCTGCGATTTCTCTTTCTCACTGATCTCACGAGATCGAAACTCTGGCAAGATGGAAATAGGGTATAGCAGTTCCGTACTACCGTCTGAGACCAAAAGAAAGAATCCTTCAAACATCCAAATGGGCTACAGCTCATCTACTCGGCGGAGTCTTCGCATGACTTTTCCACTCCGATGGTACAACAATAACTGCGCTACCTAAGCATACTGCCAAGTAAAGCCAGCTGCCGTTCGGCCCCGGTGGCAATTATTGCTCTGCTGCATTGATGATTCCTGCCGACAACAGCATTTTTCATTCATGGACTTGGCAATTTGCTACTCGTGACTTGTTAACTCATAATCCAGTCAACTACGGACGCGGGGATTTAGTTGGAATGGAGGGAGCCAAACTGAAATTATGCTTAAAAATTTCTTATCATGATTAAATGCACACGGAATATCTCACAAGATAAATTTATGAGCATATGGTCGTGGTAGTAACCTCGCACAGATTGGTAATTGGTAATTCCCGTGATCACTGTAGGAATGTTCCCAGTTCCAACAAAAATAAAGCGAAAAATAAGAAATTTATCGAACACGGAGAACTTCAGCCTTAACACAACGTGGAATTCTTCTCTGTTAATGCTATTGCTTCTTCCTAGATCATTGTGATCCACAAGTTCTTGTCGTATAGATCTTATAAGATAGTGCCTCAGTGAGATGGGCATTATACCGAGTGTCCGATATAGTCCTCCTCTTAAACTAGAATGCCTCTACACCTGCAAGCGAATTAGACGTGGTCTTTATTTGATTGAATGAGTAATTTTCATGGCCATGGTGCAAGCCAGCTGCTTAAAGTGAGTTGCGGTGACCCTGATCACAGCATGCTTGAGCTCCTATAAACCTGCAGAGGAAACTCTTTTTGCGGATGGCATCGATGGCCCAAAAGGAGCTTTCTTGGAGAGGCTTTGCCCATGAACATGGCAAGTAGAAGTAGCCCATGAATCATCAAGCAGGCCAGTGACGAGCCGTGTGACCCATTTTAGAGTGTTGCCTGTAGTTTTATGGATAGAACTGGTAGATACGATGTTCTACTTCTTAATATAGCATTTGGGATTATATATATGTGCAAATTACCAATATGCGTTCGATTAACTTAGTTTATTATAGGTAATGAAGGAAGGTCGACGGAGAGACATGCACGAGGAGGTGGGACAAATACAAAAGAAATCATCAATTTATTGTATGGATATCAATTCATTTATATACCTTTTAATTTGGTTAATATAGTTCTAAACCTTTTAACGATTTATAGTTATTGTGGCTAATTTTCGCCGAAAATCATTAATGTGACACTAGTCATTCTACGTGACATAAATGCTTGACGATACGAACAATTTTTTGTATTTTTCTGATTTTTTATAATTTATGTATATTTTTATTTCCTTCTTCCTTCATTGGTCGCTAAGGGCGCGAATGATAACCATTTTGGCTAAAATTGATTTCTCGAAGAGAAATAGATTTTTCTATTTGTATTTCTAGATGAGTTTCTAAGAAAAATAACCGTTTGATAATGATATAAAATTTCTACTTCAAAAATAGAAATTTGTTTGATAACGACAAAAAATTTCTTCCTTTTGGTGGCGGTGGACCGCGATCGAACGGCATAGATAGCGGCGGTGGCGGCCGGCGATCAGCGGATGATGGTTAGTGGCAACGAACGATGAAAATAATTTGTATTTCTCATTTCTATTCTAGAAATAGAGAAGTAGAAAATTTTACTTTTGATTTCTATTCCAAACCTATTTGGAACCAAAATCTATTTTTTAATAGAAAAATGAAATAGTTTTATCAAATGGATTTTTATTCCAAAAACAAGTTCAAATAAAAAAATTATTTTTGAAATGTAAACGAGGTTGTCATGCACCCCCAAGACTTGATGATAAACCGATGACCAACCACAAGTGAGAGCCGTGAGGCTCACCCTTGTTGGATTCGGTAGAGGTCAAACTTGCTAGCTTCTAGCGAGGCTCGACCTTATTGGATCTCGCCTTAGCCAAAGATCGGCAATCGACAAAGGAAGAAAAAAATTTAAACAATTTTAAAAAAATTAGAAATATTTAAAAATTATAAAAAAAATTGTTTCATGTCAACCATTCGCCATATTATGTAGGACAATCAATGTTTATGTTGGCAATTTTAGATTAATTTTGATCGGAAGGATTATATTGACAAATTATCAAAAAGTTTAGGATTAAATTGATCAAATCAAAATATTTAAGATTGAATTAATATCCGTATAATAGAATTAAGACTTTTTTGCTAAATTTTTCCTAAATGATCGACTCAATGTCAAGAACCACTTTAATTCTTTTGACCCGGAGTACTTGATTGAGTCAAATCATTGGCTTGCCTACGAGAGGTTGGCATGGGAAGAAAAATCAAAAAGCAAATCAGTTTATGATGGGGGTTCGAAATGGGAACCCAAATCTAACACCAAACAACAATTGTAACGTTCATACTCACCAAAACCAAAGTTGTATTGTTCATACATAGGGACAAAGAAAACACTAATAGTGTGGACAACATATAAAAGAGCTTAGACCGATGATGAAGTTGCGTTTGTAAACTTAATTTTGTCTTAGTTGGATTATTTACGATTTAGTTCGATCCTGTGGAAATTAAATCAAGATATCATATGAACACAATGTCAAAGTTTATGTTATCTAAATAAGTTTTGTTTCCCTTAATTACCATAAATTTGGCTAGAGAATGCTAAACTTACTACGACTAATTTACAAAATTAGTAGATTGTGATTATTTAGATTGTCGAAGGTTCTTGAAACGCATTTCTTAGTAAGTCAGCTTTTTAACTTCCTTATGTAGAAAATAGGAGGTGCGTTTTTTCTTCTTTCCAAGCAGATAGTAATTTGATTTTGCTAAGACAAGATAGTTTGGTGGTCCAACCTCTACACCGGGCACAATGAAGATTTGTTTCCATTGTACATTGAGAAGGTTCTTAAATTGACTCAATTCAAGTAGACCAACAAGATCATAAGCATTCATCATGTTGATTTGTGTAGCCAAGTTATTATAAGGGTCCTACAACTACTCACGGAATCATAGCTATTGCTCATTTAAGCGGTTCCGTTATCACACGATTTACCACAATTCAGATAGGAGTAACACACAACATTATCTTACATCATGGAACTAAGGCTTTCCGGTCGAGAGCGACTGAGGAATTGAACATGTATCTATAATGGCTCCCAAGTATTTGAGAATAAGCCCTATGTCACCAAACCAACCTTTGCGGGGTCTTTCCTTGTCAAATTTCTCAAACAAGCTTGGAGAAGAATTGTGGAGTTGTATGCCCTTTTCAAACCCAAATCTTATTGGGCTATCAGGGAGCTTCAGGATAGTAACTTTAGGACAGTTTCGGTGAAATTGACTTTGAATAATTTAGTTTATACTATATTGGGCAAACTCGACATTATCCATCTCGCGATAAAATATGCCACATTTTTTGGAGGAATGTTAAATTTGCCATGTGGCCTTCTTGCTTTTAAGATTATTTTTGCATTTTGCCACACTATCAAGACTAAATTTGAGAATGATTTCGCCATCTATTCTGCATTCTTAATTCCCTCAACGTCGGAATTTTTTTGATTATTTTGATTTTTAATATATTTTAGCAGATTGGGAAGCAAACAGAGATTCCCCAATTAAGGGAAGGAGAAAGAAAACCAAAAGACCGAACGTGGAAATTAGCGGCTCATCGCAGAAGGTTTGCCCGGCTTCTTTCCCAGCGGCCAGAAATCTTTCCTTCGGATTCTCGAGAAAATCACGCAGGCCCGAGAAAACCCAGGATTTCGTTTGTCGAAAGCCGAAGAAGGAACAGCGATGCAGAGTCGGAACCAGGGGAATTACCGGAACCCGTGCCTGACATTGCACCAGCCACGGGCTTCTCTGCACGTGTACGGGATCAAGCGCATCGAGGGCAGGTCTTGGCCTGCCCCAGTTCGAGGTTCGGTTTAGCGACTCTCTTTCGTACTTCCAATTTCGCGCCGAAGTTCCAACTTTTTTGGTTTTTTTGCCGTCACATAGTCTAAAACGAGAAAGGTTTGAATTTGTTCGTTGAGCCATTTGATCTACTAATTTGATCTGTTCACAGTGTTTTCCTATCTGGGTTCTTGAAGTTTTCGGTGATTGTTTAGTTTTCTATTACCAAGTTCTGTTTTGGATTGTGGAGTTCAATGGATGCAGTGAAAGGTGAGAGAACCTGCAGAAACTGGAAGGGAGAGAAGGTCTGCTGAAATTGGACATTGTTTACTCATAACACTTGAGAAAGAGAGAAGGGCCTTCTGTTCGGCGCCAAATCTGTGTTCGACTTTTGTTGACCATTTTGTGCGGCACTGATGTTTTCATGCTTCGCAAGTTTATAGAAAACTGCCCGATAGGTTTGCAGAGAAATAACAGCACGAACAAATTGAAAACCAATACGTGGACTGATACAAACGAGGTTGTACTTTTTTTTTTTTTTTTCATTTTTAAAGAATGTTGGAAAATCAAAGTTCTCTCAACCAAGTGCACATCAACTGTGTTAGAAGTTGATGAGGGATGACTTACTATTGCTGAAAGTTTGTGTAACTGAGAATGGAATGATGTGGTGCATCTTTAATACCTAGCACAAACATTTTGCATGTGCACTAAGATAGCCACGGAAATGAGAATGCTACTCTCAGCTTATATAATCAATATTTTGTTGACAAACATTGTGTAAAACTTTGAGTTTGGAAGTTCAGGAAGTCTATTCGCGAAGCTCGTGCCTATGAAGTATTTTTAAGGATACTGGGATTTTTGTTACGTTCAAAAAACTGCATCGTGATTAAAGTTTCATTTAGGAGAGAATTGCTGCTTAAGTGACATGTGAAGTATCCAGCTGAGAGTGCTGTTTGGTGTGCATATCAGGTTTTCTGTTCCGTAAATTTACGTATCACTCTGCTGCAATAATTAATGGAGCCAATGCACTGTTAACGTCTTGTTGAAGAAGATTTGAATTTGCCTTTCCTTTTCCTTTTCATCTCCAACTGTATAGCACATCATTTGTGAAGGCCACCCTTGGATCCATGCTGGCAGCAAAATTTTGGATGAATCTACTATCAAAGCCATGGAGGAGTTCTACAGGGAGATATATGCGGTGAATGAGATTACTCAAATTAAGTTCTGTGATCACTATCCCGTCTCAAGACTACTAGGTATTCAAAGGAAGAGCTTCGATTTTCTTCAATCCATGCTGCAACTGAGTAACATACTTCAACTTATTTGTCTTGAAAGAGCATTTAAGCTCCTATTTACTAGTTCTTGAAAAAGTCAAATCATCCTTTGATGGATTTCTCAGCTGAATAGCAGTTTGATGTATGTTTTGATAGAAAAACGTGTAGATGTATGGATGCTTTTATCGCTCCATTTCATCGGCATGAATTTCTGTTTAATCTAAGCTCTTTGTGGGGTAGAGTTTCTAACAGTAGATTCTGCATCATAGAACTGGTGCTCAACAAATGCATTGACAATTGGAATGTTTTGCCTATGAAAAAGGTGTGTCGAAGTGGTTGGCTGTGTCTGAGCCGAAGAACTAGCTTGCTGGAATGGGGTGCCTGGAGGGTGGGATACCCTGATCTTTTACTTGTCTTGTTTCTTGATTATCTATCTGATTTCACAAATTAAGCTGAACATGTGAACATTTCTAATTACAGGTAAGGCTGGAAGCATGAACAGATTATTGCTGGCTCTGTGAACAGCCACATGTGGGTGAATCTGTCATAGACTCAATTGGTACTTTGTCCTCACATATGTTTTTTTAGCATTTATGTATTTCCAACGCTAATTCGACTCTGTTGATATATTTTTAAGTAATACAAAAATTAGTCATTCCATTTGAGAGGCGAGGGTACTGGAAGATCTACAACTTGGAAAAGAACGTAAATGATTTATCATCTTATGTATGACATTGCACATTTGCTGACAAAAGTACTTTTCCAGATGTATGAAGCTGCGATCAGAGGACTTACTAAAGTGGAAAGTCCATTGCCTGTGAAGTTTCCGCTTCCAAATCCCCGCTTTTTTCATTGAAGCCAGGTTCCTATCACTACATGTGTCTGAATCTAAATGAAGTGACCCAGGGAAATCATCGAGTCTCAGTGCCGCCATAGCTGGTGCACGAGCTGCTGCCACTCAGTTTTCAAAGAACCAAAATCATAGCACATCCTTTTTGACGAGAACAAGTGTGATGAATATCGAGATTGAGCAATCGTCTTAATCTGGGGAACTGCCTCTCTTATGGTATTCCTTTTGCTCTGTTTTACTGAGCAGGACATCGATGGATCCTGAGTGGAGGAGAGACTGGGGACTTGCCTGATCTCACGTTTAAAAAAGGTTCATGGATCTCACCTTAAATGTTGCCTATCAATAATGCCACTGATGTGAATAATTTTCTTGAGAGAGAGAGAGAGAGAGAGAGAGAGAGAGAGATGACCAAGTTTGCATTGCATTTGTCTAATGCATCAGACTGAAGATTCCTTGGATGAATACAACTCAAAAATATACCAAGCATTATTTTTGGCACGACTCTGTAGTTATTGAGTGGCCATATGAGTCTCTGCCCCAACAAATGACAGTAGCTTCTTCTACCCCCAGAATTTCAGCAACTCTGTTGTTAATTTTATCATCTGTGCTTATTATATAAACTTAGGCTTATTTGAGAATCTGAAACAGGAGATAGATACTAGTGGCTTAAGAACTCTTTTGGTCCTTTTCTTTTCGAATTTTTTCTTGATATTTGGAGAGAATAAATGATAAGAGTAGAGAAGGCACAGAATTTACTTGTAATGTTTTTGTGAAGATGGTTTGCCTTCAATTGAGGATGTAAATTAAGTTGCAGAAGATTTGGATTCGGCTACCTTCTATTGTGGAGAATACTGCCTTTGTGCTAATGGTGGATGGTTATTGAATGAACGAAAGCAATTTTTGCAGTTTCCTTCACCTGGAGTTGAAGTTGATAAAGAATTTGTCCTGCTTATCATGTGGCCTAATTCATTTCCAGAATCTTAGGCAAAACGATAGACCGACCAGATGCTCTCAAAGGGTGCCTGACTTGTGATGGTTATCCCTTATCGACGAACTGTTTAGTCTTGCTAAAACATTACATAGTGCAGAGGGAAAAATTGCTTCCCAATAAATTATTGAACTGCTAACTGAGCAATTCATGAGTTTAAATTAGTAGAGAATGGCGTGATGTTCATCTTGTATCTCAGCAAGCTAGTAGTCGCGGGAGAATATGATCATATTTCGACGTTGGGCATGGACAAGACAGGAGGTGTTAAATTGCAAAGCGAATATTTTCTACTCAAATGATTGAGAAATTGTAGAGGGGAAAAAATTAGCTACCAGGAATGCAGTCTTGATGTCCGGCCTTATTAAATTCTTGAGATGCATCTCAATTATTTGCAATCAACAAAAGATTGAAAAGTCAATTTTGCTGATTTATCACTGTATAAACGATAATAGTACAATTGAAACCCGGGGGGGGGGGGGTAGAAGAACATAAATTCATATTGAAATATGGCCAAAACTATATATAAAAAAAAAAAAGAAATCTCACTCTTGTAGCAACAATACTTGTTATTGCAAATTTTGTTAAAATATTTAAATAATAAACTATACTTTCATCTAATAATTTAAACTTGTGGTATAAGAGACAGAGCTTTTGAATTCTAATTTTTGAAGTCATTCTTTACCACCCTTATTATATATTTTCATATTGAGTCTTACGTCACGGTTTAATTTATGCGAGGCAAGGAGTGTTAGATTATTTAAATAATATATTGTGTGAAATAAAGCATAAATTGATAGAGCACACAATAAATTTGCATGATTGAGTGTTGTAATCAAAATCCACGTGGAGAGACAACTCAAAATTGAATAATCCGTAAGAATAGAAGAACTTTGCGATGCACTCGGTTAAAACATCCTTTTGGCTCTTCATTACAAAGATACTAGTGAATTTGCACTTTACTTTTGGGCCTATCTGCATTCCCTTCAATTGCATAACTGCAACTTTTTAATCTGAAATTTCAGTTTTGCCTAATCTAAGGTCTTTTGTTAATGGATCGTACATCAATTTTTTGCATATCTGTATTTTGCAAGTCCACTAATGTGTTTCATAGATTTATCCTGTACCGAGCTTTTGGGCACATATTATTTCGATTGATGAAAAATTAATATGTAGAAAGTGGCATACAACGAGTTTATTCAAGTATTAGAAAGATTACAAGTACTGTTCGTGAAATTAGGAGAAATAACACGAAACCCTACATGTTCGGTGAACCTTTCACTGTTAATTCATTTTTTCTCATTTGTGAATCACTTGTCTATTTTTTCATCTGCACAACCCTAACATGTCATTTTTCAAGAGGAAAAATTATATTTCTTCTTATTTCTTTAGTCAGATCACTCTTTCGCCTCTATATAGGCTAAACCAAAATCAAAGTTCATCCAACAAATGCAGAAAAAAAGAAACAAATGTACTGATCACCATGATCTATGAAACTTCAGGAAGAACCTCACTATTGCTTGTCACCCTACGCACATTATAGCAATAGGGGCTAAGATCATATCGCTCCTAGTGATCCTGTTGTCACTAGAAGAAGTAAACTTCAGGGTTACGCTCCATCACCTCCTCATAGCACTCTTTGCGTAATACCCTCCTCATCATTTTGCTACTGCCGTGTGGATAGAATGCAAGCGCAAATTCTTCGGCATCTCACCAAATCGAGATATGTGAGGAGGGTGAGGCCATGGATGACAATCAATAACGATTGCCAATCCAAGTGCCTACATTTATAAATGATGAGACTCAAGGCAAGGCATTGCCTCGACCATTTATCGACACAAATCTCGATTTTCCATTTCGGCGAGGTCCAACTTCTTGAGCTTTGGGAATGCTCTATCCCCAAAATCCAAATTTTCTCCATCAAAAACATTAACCAACTCAAGCTCCATGAGATTTGGCAAATTCTGGAGAGCAAATAGGGAGCTTAATTTCAGTCTGCTATATTTTAAATGCACTATGGCCAAATTGCTTAGCAGAGGAAGCCAATGAGGTAGCTTCTTTAGACATCCTTTGACATATAGAACCTGGAGAAGTGGGGGAGGTGAAGGCAGAAAATCCAAATCAATAAATTCATACTCACTTTCTACGAAACATGTAGCGATTGAAGGTCGGTCATCTTCTCTACGCGGCATAGCTCCTTCGTATCATCCGTCTTCGTGTCCATTACCCCTAGCATCATTAGTTGACTTAATGTCACGTCCCGATCCTCGGGCATGCACCCATCCCTCACCGGTCAATTAAATAGCGACGTCCTAAGACGCATCGCCGACCCATTCATTTTAATACACATGTGGAAGCAGATATAAAATCTCCATACAATAAAACAATGGGATAGGAGAGTAGGACTAGAAATTTCGAACCTGAAAAACCATCACACTTATATACATATATAACAACTGAGTCATATATATACATACAAGACACTAACAGGTCAGGTTCTACTCAAGCTAGTTCAGTACACAAGTCTTGCAAACAGGGGTGGGGTTTCAATCCTCATCTGGATCCTCCTTCGGGTCCTCCTCTGGATCCTCCTCCGGATCCTCCTCCGAGTCTTCCTCGACGATCTCTCCTTCTTCCATGCTCCAGCTGGAGCCCACTGCCGAGTACTCCGGAGAGTCAGGATCATCACCAAGCTTGGGATCCTTCGCATCAACCACCGATCCACCCTTGGGATCTATTGTCCCCTTCCCAAACGCTACCTCCAAAACGTACAGAGGTACATCAGATTCTGGTACAAGGCCCACCCTTTGTCCATCATTGTAATGGCGATACCACGATTGGTATTTGTGGGGCACCTTTTGGGGTTCACCCACATCAACCCGCATGGATTTCACTAGTACATATTTCAATCCTTCGGGGTGATGGTGTATCGGAATGTGATAACCTATCTCGATGATTTCCTCCAAAGATACCAAAATGTTCGGGACGAGCTAGAGGTGCTGCCATTTATGGACTGAAATGTTATCCCACAACGGGGTGAGACGACGTCTCGGCGAGTTCTACCCCTAAGACTCGACTAGGAAGCAAATTCACCCTAAGGGCTGCTAAGCATCGGGTCGAGGACTTACCTTGGCCTCAGTTCCTTCTTGTCAGACAATATAATTCAAACAATTGATCAACCAAATTGAACTATCGATCAATCAACTCAGTCGATTACATGTCACCACGACCTTCTCCTGGTCGGTACTTTCAATACTATCTATAAGGTCCTATCAAATCGAACCGCTCACCCAAAGCTGAAAATAGATAGTATAGCTCGCCCAAAGCTGAAAATATAGTATACTACATATATGCTTACCCAAAGCCGATAATTCGGGCCCCCGGCCAATATAGTATACTATATATGCTCACCCAAAGCTGATACTATGGTATACTATTTATATGCTCGCCCAAAGCTGATAAATTAGGGCCCCCAGGCCAATATAGTATACCACTCCCACCATACAACCAATTCATCATTTTTATCATACCCGATAAAAATACTCGTGTGTGGGTACACGGTCGGCCTTAGCCAAAATATAATAATTTCACTTTTGATCCTCCCACTTCTTTCAACAGTCCAAAATTAGATTTTTGGCGCTGTAGACTGACACTCGGTAATTTTTCAATTAATTACCAAAATTAATTAATTTAGGAATAAAATCCTAAAATCACAATCATGAAAAATTAGCACAAATTAAATCTCAATTAAATAAACAGATTGCACCAAAATAATCAGCATAAAATTCCGATCATCGACTATCCCGGTCTAATTTTCGAAAAATAAATAAATAATTAAATAATTACTGAAAATATTAAATAAATGCCAATAAATCAACTTAGGCCCAAAAAAGCATAATTGAATGCCCAAATGGACCCGAAAATTTCTGATTCACTCTAGATAAATACTAGAGCTCTGCCTAAGCCATAATTGTACTAACTAACCACCAAACATGCATCGGTAATTAATTGAATTTCACTAATATAATCTAACTATCCACCTAATCATACTTAAATTAATCTAATAAGCCCTTAAGCGTCATTAACCTACTAAGCGAGGATTAGTGAGTTAAACTCACTTGATTTGCGATCCGATCGGCTCAAATCGTCGGGGACGCGACGGGCTCACTTCTCTCCAAAGCTGGCCTAACTTTCGGGGCTGCGAACAACCTCAAAACGGGCCTCAAAGGCTACTGAAACCCACTCTTTTCTCGCTCCGATCTTGGCCGTAAAAGAGAAAAACGGGTTGGTTTGGCGAGGGAAGGGCAACGATGGACTGGCAGAGGCTTCAGCGGCTCGGACGGGCGGTTCACGGCAGTCGGAGGTGGCTCACGTTGGCCTAAGTTGATTGAGACAACTCCTGGGATGTTTGGACAGGCGGGCCTGGGCGGAGGCACGAGCGGTGAGGCGCGGGGCGTGGCACGCGGAGGGGGAGAAAACGACGAACGGCGACGGGCGATGGCGTCGTGGGAGGTCTAGCGGCGAGGTTGGCTCCGGGCCGGTCTTCTAGCTTGCTGTTGGCATCCGAAATGGATGGGAGGAGGCCGAGGAAGATCCTGGTCAACTACTGAGGGGGAGAGAGGGAGACAAGAGGGGGCCACAAGCTTCAATCCTCACCCAATTGGTCCCCTTGACCAATTCCCATCCACACCGCATCCCTAGGCTGGAAATCAGCCACCAAGGCTTCAATTGCAACCTTTGAAATGGTCTAAAATCCCTAGGCAATGGGGAGCTACGAATTTGTTTAATTCCCTCTTCAATTGGACACTCATTCTTGCTTAATTCAATCTAATTTGGCCTCGCAAAAATCAACTGACACTTCATCGATCAAATTGGTATTTTTCCTCACCAGTTGATCCCACTTGCATTCTAATTGCATGATCAAAAATGATTCCCGACATTTTCTGGACAAAAACGGCCCTAGGACGACTTTTTCCCAAAAAGTCTCGGTTTGCGAAAAATCTTCTGAGACCGAGTTGACGCTCCTAGAATTAATTGTGACATGATAGAACTTTCAATTTCTGAAATCGGACTCAAATTCACGGTTAATTTCCATTTGGCGCGATTTTAGTGTGACCTAGGCTACCGGGTAGCTTTCAGAAATTTTTAGGGCAAATGACCTGTGGTCAATTTTCTTCGAGCCACAATGAACCCATTCGACACATTGGTGACTCTCGGTTGTCGTGAAAATCTCGAGGATTCAAATACGGACACAAGGTACCAAAACGATAGAAAAATCAGTTTAGTGCCGGCCGACGAGAATTTTCCAATTTAGTGGTGTCACCCACGATTAGCCACACATCTCAGTCGAACTGACCTATCTCTGATCTCAAATTGATTTTTAATTATGCCGTAATGGCCTCTAAAGATGAGTACGGTCGAGTAGCCGATTCCTATAGGTGCGTTGATGAAATGCCCGATTTATTCAATGGGAAACATAATTGAAAATTTGGGATATTACACTTAATGCTCCCAGCTCTTACATTGTATTCTTGCTCGACCACCTCTAGCTTTTACACAGATAGTTTCGCAGCAATGCAAGCGCTCTAATGCCTCGGGAGCTGAAAATCCCCTAACATATTGAAAGGGTGTAGAAATTGTCATTTCGCATAACCGTATACCAATAGATGCTGTAGTTTTATGAGCTTGGTTATCTCCACGGCAGCTCGTAGACCAATGTGTGTTTAGATCTAGAGTCTCCAGATTTTGAAGTTTCCCAGTTGATCTAGGAATGATAGGCACTTTAGTCCTTCTCAAACTTAGATGTTTCAAGTGCAACATAACTAGTATTTGTCGGGGGGAACTCGTGAAAGGGTGAATCTCCTAGATTTAACACCCTCGAGTCGATAGCCACTTGGGACAAATTGCTCATCTAAGCTAGACGATGTTCCCGACTCAAAAATGAGCACATAGTGTAGGCTGGGGAAATTTAGCTGCTTCAAAGACATGGATTGCGTACGTCGAACTTCGTCGTGCAATTTTACTTTCTGCTCGATGCAAATGAATTTTTTTTTTCATCCCTTACCTTCAAAAGGATAATTCACGCATCGGTCATGTACCCTAAAAATTTTTAGCCTTCCATCAATTGTTGTTTTTGCAATTTGTACCAAACTTCTGTTTATAAGCTCCTTCAAATATCTTTTACCAACCTCCTCCGCATCATCCCTTCTTTCTCCTCAACGAATCCTTCTGCAATCCACGACGGATGAGTCTCATACACATAATCACATGATCCTCTCGAAATACTGCCAAGTACAAAAAGCAACTTTTCAAGTTGTAACGCAAATCATTGTAGCTCAAGCTGATTATTTTCCTAAAATTTTGCATCCTATCATTGCTTTCTAGTTCTGCAGCAAGCCTGCGATAAATCATCTCCCATTCACGAACATTTTTTCCAAAGAGAAGACCACCATAGTGGCAATCCCTCACATTTTTTCAAAATCTGTCGAGAAAGGTGCTCTAGGTGAGGAGGACAGGGATTCCCACAGAAGGCTTTCTTGCAGAATAAGGACCATGATTCTTCTAGAGATAGGTGCTTAAGTTCATAAACTTTTGATTGGTTGAATGAGACAGTAACAACATCAGCCATGCGAGTAGTGATTATTATTCGACTACAGAAACTGCTATTAGGCATTGCATTTTTTATACCTTCCAGTGCTCCCAAGTTCCATACATCATCTAGAACAATGACGTACCTCTTTTCCTGTAGAAAGCCTTTTACTATCTGTTTGAGCGTCATGCTATTCGCGGATTTCATTCCTTGTGGGGCCGGTTGCTCAATTTCTCCGTGAAGTTGTTCGATCATGTCCCTCAAAATATTCTCAATCTCATAAGACTGCAAGACTGCGACCCATGCATGGCTTTGGAAGTAGGCTTTTACTTGCTGATTGTCGAAGACTCTTTTTGCCAGAGTGGTCTTCCCTAAACCCCCCATCCCAAAGATCGATAAAACTTGAAGTCCAGGTTCTCCATCAACAAGCCACTTAATAAGCTCTTCTCTTGGCTTGTCAATCCCCACCAGTTCACCTTCGTCGACTAGACAAGCATCCTCCCTCAGGTCGTGCCATGAGGTGCCTCCGGCGGATGAGATCGCACTTTGAGCTATGAAATTGTATTGTTGATGCCCTTCTGCGATGCTGTTGACTCTTGACTTGATATCAGCTATCTCGGAGGAGATACGACGGCGTGCTTTCAAGTTCTATATGGATGACTTGATTTTGCGAAAGTAACTCGTGAACCCATGCATGAATTCATCCAGAATATCCTCCGTGTCGTATGCAACCTCTCCAACCTGGTTCACCCAAACCTTCAACTAACGGTTATCTTCTTGTGATGACTTGGCACTTTCTAAGAAAGCCTTCATGCGTTCATACTCATCTATGATGAGTTCAAATTCTCCACGTACCCCTTTCAAAACTTTCACCTCTTTCTGAACCAACATAGCGAGCTTCTCAACCAGAAAGGACACTGCATGGATTCTGCCATTTCTCTCTTGCTCACTGATCTCACAAGATCAAAACTCAAGCAAGAAGGAAATAGGTCATAGCACTTTGTCAGTATGTTTGAGACCAAAAGAAAGAATGCACTAAGCCAACTTGATTCCTTATAGGCAACCCAAACCTGAAAGACCATGAGATCAAAATAGAAATGAGTTACACAGTGTAAAATAAGACAAATGTCTCATTCCCAAGTTGTAGCCTATGAAGCACGGACACGTTGTCCGTGCTTCCGTGTCGTGTCCGACACGTGTCGGAGCGTGTCGGACACATCGACATGCTCGGACATGAGATCAACATGTGTCGGAAAATTCTGACACGCGGTCAACTTTTCTTGACACGCGTTGACACGCGTGTCCGGAAGACTGATGGAGGTGGAGGCCAGGGAGGGCGAGGGAGCAGAGGCCGTGAGCGACGACGAGAGATGGCTAGAGAAAGAGCCGAACAGAGAGAAAGAAGAGAGAGAAAGCAAACTCCCGCCGACAAGATGAAGCCACGCAACGGACCACCGCGTCGGCGAGAGACGGCGAGAGAGAGCAGCCGCCACTGTTGCGATGGATCGGTGATGAGGAGGAGGAGGAGAAGAATCAAGAGGAAGAGGGGAGGAAGGGGGTCGTTCGGCGAGGAGGAGGATGAGAAAGATCGAGAGGAAGAGGAGAGGAAGGGGGTCGTGTGGCGAGCGGCGAGAAGGAAGAGGAAAAGTTCGCTAGGGTTTTTTATGAGGGAATAAAAAGTAATAAAAAAAGGGTGACGATGGAGGGAAATGGACGAAGGAAGTGGCGTGACTTTTGAGTTTTGATGGAGGGGAAGTGACAGGTTGACAGCACATCTGTCATTGGTGGGGGAGAGAAAAAATGTGAAATAAATTTGGGGTGGAGCGAAATAGACGAAGGAAAGAAGGGGTGGATTTTGGGGATTTTTTTAATGGGAAAATCAAATAAATGAGATTAAAAAATAATTTCGAAAAATAAAAGTATTGAATTTTGAATAATGATAAATTTTGATTATTGTAGAAAATTATGGATTTATTTAAATAAATTGATGCTAATTTTTTTATTAATTATTAGTTTCATCAATAACTTTTGTTAAAGGTAAAAACATGTTTCGCATTAACTATAAATATATTTTTCCATTTTCTAATGAATTGATTTATTAATATTATTAGTGTAAATTTATTATAGGCTATTTTTTTAATTATTTATTTATTTATTTATGAATTTGAAACAAATTAATTAAAAATAAAAATATTCATTTAATATACAACGTGTCGCAATGTGTCGGAATTCTCTATTTTTTAGAAATGATGTGTTGACGTGTCGTGTTGCATGTCCGTGTCGCGTATCGGTGCTACTTAGGCTGTAGCCATCAAACAAGAACTCTTAACTATGGGCATCTAAAACCAAAGGCGCTGCTCTAAAATCTAATAGGCATGATTGTAGGCAATGGTTCCCTAAGCTTATGAAGGATAAACTCTGAAGTTGATGAAACCATATGATATCGCCTCATAATCGTCCTATCCATTTCTAATAGACATAAAGAGTCTCTTTTATGCATGTCCTCTGTTCTATCAGATGAGTAAAAAAAAATTGCATGCACCAAAGTTAGCCAACAGAAGCATTAGGACATACAGATGAGCAACGACGTTGATGTAGAAGTCGATTAGCATTGCCGTCATCCACTTGCAAATTGATAGCACCATTCAAGACATTCATAAGGATAGAAACTAATGTGCCAACATGTTAAAAAGTTGACTCGGATGCAAATGAGTCTTCGTATACCTCTAGCACCATTGTATACATACAGATTAAACCCATCCAGCTTATATTAGCTCCCAATTTTTGAGCAACTAATCGTATATTAAAATGCAGCAAGACACATCATTCAAGGAAAATTGAGTTACTGTATCTAGAAAATCATCACCAACTACCTAGTCTCATGCATATTCGATCACAAAATAGAGTGCATCTACAACAACGTAAACATTTTCTTTTATACGGTTATTGCGATTGGACAAGGTCTATTCCTTGGTTCAGCATGGGTATCTACCATGGCCCGTTCTGGATCAAAAAATTTTCTAGCTGATTGATCCGAGAAGAATGGACATGAATGTTGATTGCATAGAACATGCTTTGGAAAAACTGGGTCGTCTAAAAGATTGTCATACCTATTGGCGGGGCTTGGGAAGGCGACGAGGGGGCGACGGAGTCGATGGTGTCCGCGTTAAGGAGGAGGGACGTTTCGCGGAGAAAAGAGAGAGAGAGCGAGCGAGTGACCTTCGCTCGCAGAGGGAGGCCAAAACGCCGCAGGGGGTCATCGGTGTCGGGGATGGCCAGCGGGCGCGCGCGTAGAGGAAAGAGATAGTTGACCAAGAGCCTCTACGATCGGATCCGCATCGGAAATGCCATTAACATTCACAATGGGTAGGCAAACAACGGTTATTCTCGATGCGGGGGAACAATGAAGAGCGACAAGGGTTATTACCCACACTTTATTCAATAGCCAAGGATGACAAATTCTTCCCCGAAAAGCAAGAGAGGGAGTACTCAAGCAGCGGCATCATTCACGATGAGACGAAATAGCTTCCTATTAATTTACAAGAACCGTAGAGCGGAGGTCACAAGAGGGAGGCGAAGGGCATTTGCGTCGAGTTGGGGGGTGACGGAGGCAACCGTCTTGAGGGGCGTTGGACTTGAGGGCCGCGGAGGCGATCGGCGGAGGGCCGTCGGTGTCGCGGTTCACCGGGAGAGAGGTGCGACCGAGGAGAGAGAGAGAGAGAGAGAGAGAGAGAGAGAGAGAGAGAGAGCGGACTGGAGGTTGTGAGAGGGAGGCATGGGCGTTGGCGTCTTGTTCAAGGAAGTAGGCGGAGACACAGGCGGAGGTGGAGCCATCGGCGGCGTCGGCGTTGGCGTCGGAGTCGGGGTGACAGAGGCAACCTGTGGAGGCGAGAGGCGGAGGTGGAGGGCGTCGGCGTCGTGTGGAGGAGCGTTGGCGGCGTCAGCGTCGGCGTCGGTGTGTGGGGGGGAGATGGAAGCAACCAGCCGAAGCGAGAGAGTGGAGGAGGGGGAAGAGCATATGGAAGCAGATCTGCAATTTTTGTTTTCACCGCAACGGAATGGATACGTGGGCCAAGTCTACGGAGAGAGAGTAGAGTAGGGGGAAGAGCAAATTTTGAATCGCTGAAGGAAGGTGGGACTCGATTTACACGTGGACTCCACGTGTCGATTTTTCTATGGTTTTACACTTCGCCCAAGTGAGTGTAAAACCCACCCAATATTTTCTACTCACAAGATCAAAACTCGTGCAAGAAGAAAATAAGTTATAGTAGTTTGCCGTACCATCCGAGACCAAAAGAAAGAATGCACTAAGCCAACTTGATTCCTTATAGGCAACTCAAACCTGAAAGACCATGATATCGAAATAGAATTGAGTTACACAGGGTAAAACAAGACAAATGTCTCATCCCCAAACTGTAGCCATCAAATAGGAACTCCTAACTGTGGGCGTCTAAAACCAAGGTGCTCCTCTCAAATCTAATAGGCATGATTGTAGGCAATGGTTCCCTAAGCTTATGAAGGATAAACTCGAAGTTGATGAAACCATATGATATCGCTTCACAATCGTCCTATCCATTTCTAACAAACACAAAGAGTCCCTTTTATGCATGTCCTCTGTTCTATCGTATGAGTAAAAAAAAATTGCATGCACCAAAGTTAGCCAACGAAGTATTCGAGACATACGAAAGAGCAACGACGTTGATGTAGAAGTCGATTATCGTCGCTGTCATCCTCCTGCAAATTGATAGCACCATTCAGTACATTCATATGACAGAGACTAATATGCCTACATGTTAAAAAAATGACTCAGATGCAAATGAGTCTTCGTATACCTCTAGCACCATTGTAAACATACAGATTAAACCCATCCAGCTTATATTAGCTCCCAATTTTTGAGCAACTGATCGTATATTAAAATGCAGCATGACACATCTTTTGGGGAAAATTAAGTTGCTGTATCTAGAAAATCATCACCAACTACCTAGTCTCATGCATATTCTAATCAAAAAATAGAGTGCATCTACAACAAAGATGAACATTTTCTTTTATATGGTTATTGCGGTTGGACAAGGTCTGTTCCTTGGTTCAAGATGGGTATCTACCATGGCCCGTTCTGGATCGAAAATTTTTCCAGCTGATTGATCCAAGAAGAATGGACATGAATGTTGATTGCATAGAACATGCTTTCGGAAAACCGGGTCGTCTAAAAGATGGCTGTTACTGATTGGCGAGGCTTGGGGAGGTGACGGCGTCGATGGCGTTCGCCTTAAGGAGGAGGGACGTTTCGTGGAGGAAAGAGAGAGAGCGAGCGGAGCGACCTTCGCTCGCGGAGAGGGAGGCCAAAACGCGAGTAGGGGGTCGTCGGCGTCGGGGATGGCTAGCAGGCGCTTCGTAGAGGAAAAAGATTTTTGACCAAGAGCCTCTACAATCAAATCGGCAGCAGAAATGCCATTAACATTCACAGCGGGTAGGCAAACAACGGTTATTCTCGATGCAGTGGGAACAGTAAGAGCGACAAGGGTTATTACCCACACTGGGTATTCAATAGCCAGGGATGATAGCTTCTTCACCCAAAAGCAAGAGCGGGAGTACTCAAGCATCAACATCATTCACAACAGATGAAATAGCTTATTATTTCACAAGAACCATGGAGCAGAGGTCGCGAGAGGGAGGCGAAGGGGCGTTGGCGTTAGAGTCGGGGGCGACGGAGGCGACCGGCGAAGGGCCGTCGGCGTTGTGGTTCACTGGAAGAGAGGCGCGACTTCGAGGAGGAAAGAGAGAGAGAGTAGATTGGAGGTCGTGAGAGGGAGGCAGGGGCGTTGGCGTCTTGTTCGAGGGCGTAGGCGGAGGCAAAGGCAGAGGTGGAGGCGTTGGCGTCGGCGTCGGCGTCGGAGTCGGGGCGACGGAGGCAACCCGTGGAGGCGGAGGTGGAGGTGGAGGGGCGTTGGTGTCGTGCGGAGGAGCGTGGCGGTGTCGGCATCGGCGTGGGGGAGATGGAAGCAACCAGCGAAGGAGAGAGAGCGGAGGAGGGGGAAGAGCATATGGAAGCAGATCTGCGATTTTTGTTCTCACTGCAATGGAACGGAGAGGTGGGCCAGGTCTACAGGAGAGAGAGTAGAGGAGAAGGAAGAGCAAATTTTGAATCGTTGAAGTAAGGTGGGACCCGATTTACACGTGGACTCCATGTGTCGATTTTTCTATGGTTTTACACTTCACCTACGTGGAGTGTAAAACCCACCCAATATTTTCTAATCACGAGATCAAAACTCGTGCACGAAGGAAATAGGTTATAGCAGTTTGCCAGTGCCGTCTAAGACCAAAAGAAAGAATGCACTAAGCCAACTTGATTCCTTATAGGCAACTCAAACCTGAAAGACCATAAGATCAAAATAGAAATGAGTTACACAGGGTAAAAAAAAACAAATGTCTCATCCCCAAACTGTAGCCATCAAACAATAACTCCTAACTGTGGGCGTCTAAAAGCAAAGGTGCTGCTCTCAAATCTAATAGGCATGATTGTAGGCAATGGTTCCCTAAGCTTATGAAGGATAAACTCTTAAGTTGATGAAACCGTATGATATCGCTTCAAAATCGTCCTATCCATTTCTAACAAACACAAAGAGTCCCTTTTATGCATGTCCTCTGTTCTATTAGATGAGTCAAAAAAATTGCATGCACCAAAGTTAGCCAACAGAAGTATTAGAGACATACAGAAAGAGCAACGACGTTGATGTAGAAGTCGATTAGCGTCGCTGCATCCTCCTGCAAATTGATAGCACCATTCAGTACATTTATATGAGAGAGACTAATATGCCTACATGTTAAAAAACTGACTCAGATGCAAATGAGTCTTCGTATACCTCTAGCACCATTGTAAACATACAGATTAAACCCATCCGACTTATATTAGCTCCCAATTTTTGAGCAACTGAACGTTTATTAAAGTGCAACCTGACATATCTTTTGGGGAAAATTGAGTTGCTGTGTCTAGAAAATCATCACCAACTACCTAGTCTCATGCATATTCTAATCACAAAATAGAGTGCATCTACAACAGATGAACATTTTCTTTTATACGGACATTGCGATTGGATAAGGTTTGTTCCTTGGTTCAGCATGGGTATCTACTAGGGTGTGCAAAATACCCGGATCCGCCGGACCGCCCGGAACCGGCGGTTCTTGAGGGAATCGGTCCGGTTCCCGGTTCCAATTTTTGGGAACCGGTCCAGTTCCCGGTTCCATGGGCGGATCCGCCCGCCACCCACCCGGACCGGACCGATTCCCTTTTAATATTAAAAAAAAAATTACTAAAACAAACCTAGGTCTCACGCTCACCGTCTCATCTCACTTCTCTTTGGTTTCGTGGCTGCCTCTCTCTCTCTCTCTTTCCTCGATTCCTCTCGCTATTTCGATCCCTCCTCGGTGACTGTGCGTCCCGCCTCACCGCCCGAGCCGCGGCGCCCGTAGCCTCCGCTCGTTCGCCACCCTCCCCCGCCGTCGCGCTCCGATCTCATACTCGCGCGCCCGCCGACCAAGCGACAGCTCCGCCTCCGCCATCGTCATCCCGCCGATCCGCCTTCCCCGACGTGCAACACCGCGACCGTCGCTCGTTTCTTCACGCCGGTGGCCGCGACTCCAAGAACCCACGAGACCCATCCGCGACCAACGCTCGGCATCCCCCTTCGGCCGCGTTGATCTCGCTCGACGACTACGAGATCCGAGCTCATCTCGGCCCCGACGCCGTCGCCGTTCAGCCCGCCCAAACACTCGCGATCCGGTTCAACGACCCGCGACCCGCTCCCGCCGTTGCCTCTCGCCCAAGCGACCCTTCGCAGATCCCGAAGAACCGGCGTCGCCCGCGTCAAGATCGGTTCCATGGATCCACTCGGGAATCGGACCGGACGGCGGTCCGGTTCCAGGGTGGATCCATGCAACAAACGGGTGGATCCCGGTTCCAATTTTTCGGAACCGGTACTTAGCGGGCGGTTCCTGGTTCTAGGTCGGGAACCGCCCGCCTGGACCATGCACACCCCTAGTATCTACCATGGCCCGTTCTGGATTGAAAATTTTTCAGGCTAGTTGATTCGAGAAGAATGGACATGAATATTGATTGCATAGAACATGCTTTGGAAAAATCGGGTCGTCTAAAAGATTGTTGTTACATATTGGCGGGGCTTGGGGAGGCGACGGCAGGGGGCGACGGCGTCAATGGCATTCGCGTTAAGGAGGAGGGAGTTTTCGTGGAGGAAAGAGAGAGAGCAAGCAGAGCGACCTTCGCTCGCGGAGAGGGAGGCCAAAACGCAAGTAAGGGGTCGTCGGCATCGGGGATGGCCAACAGGGGTGCTCCGTATGGGAAAGAGATAGTTGACCAAAAGCCTCTACAATCGGATTTACTCGGAAATGCCATTAACATTCACAACGGATAGGGAAACAATGGTTATTCCCGATGCAAAGGGGGAAAGATAAGAGCGACAAGGGTTATTACCCACACCGGGTATTCAATAGCTAGGGATGACAGCTTCTTCCCCTAAAAGCAAGAGCGGGAGTACTCAAGTCAAAAAGATCATTCACAATAGATGAAATAGCTTTCTATAATTTCACAAGAACCATGGAGCGGAGGTCACGAGAGGGAAGCAAAGGGGCGTTGGCGTCAAAGTTGGGGGTGACAGAGGCAACCGGCTTGAGGGGCGTTGGAGTCGGGGGCGACGGAGGCGATCGGTGGAGGGGTGTCGGCGTTGGGGTTCACTGGAAGAGAGGCGTGACTTCGAGGAGTAAAGAGAGAGAGAGAGAGAGCGGATTGGAGGTCGTGAGAGGGAGGCATAGGTGTTGGCGTCTTGTTCGAGGGTGTAGGCAGAGGTAGAGGCGCAGGTGGAGGCGTCGGCGTTGGCGTTGAAGTCGGGGCGACGAGGCAACTCCGTGGAGGCGGAGGTGGAGGTGGAGGGGCGTCGGCGTCGTGCGGTGGAGCGTCGGCAGCGTTGGCGTCGACGTGGGGGGAGATGGAAGCAACCAGCAAAAAGAGAGAGAGCGGAGGAGGGGGAAGAGCATATGGAAGCAGATCTGCGATTTTTGTTCTCACCGCAACGGAACGGAGAGGTGGGCCAGGTCTACAGGAGAGAGAGTAGAGGAGAAGGAAGAGTAAATTTTAAATCGCTAAAGGAAGGTGGGACCCGATTTACACGTGGACTCCACGTGTCGATTTTTCTATGGTTTTACACTTCGCCTATGTGGAGTGTAAAACCCACCCAATATTTTCTAATCACGAGATCAAAACTCGTGCACGAAGGAAATAGGTTATAGCAGTTTGCCAGTACTGTCTAAGACCAAAAGAAAGAATGCACTAAGCCAACTTGATTCCTTATAGGCAACTCAAACTTGAAAGACCATGAGATCGAAATAGAAATGAGTTACACAGGGTAAAACAAAACAAATGTCTCATCCCCAAACTGTAGCCATGTGGGCGTCTAAAACAAAAGGTGCTGCTCTCAAATCTAATAGGCATGATTATAGGCAATGGTTCCCTAAGCTTATGAAGGATAAATTCTGAAGTTGATGAAATAATATGATATCGCTTCCCAATCGTCCTATCCATTTCTAACAGACACAAAGAGTCACTTTTATGCATGTCCTCTGTTCTATCAGATGAGTCAAAAAAATTGCATGTACCAAAGTTAGCCAACAGAAGCATTAGAGACATACAGAAAGAGCAACGACGTTGATGTAGAAGTCGATTTGCGTCGCTGTCATCCACCTGCAAATTGATAGCACCATTCAGTACATTCATATGACAGAGAGTAATATGCTTACATGTTAAAAAACTGACTCAAATGCAAATGAGTCTTCGTATACCTCTAGCACCATTGTAAACATACAGATTAAACCCATCCAGCTTATATTAGCTCCCAAATTTTGAGCAACTGATCGTATATTAAAATGCAGCATGACACATCTTTTTGGGAAAATTGAGTTGCCGTATCTAGAAAATCATCACCAACTACCTAGCCTCATGCATATTCTAATCACAAAATAGAGTGCATCTACAACAGCATGAACATTTTCTTTTATACGATTATTGCGATTGGACAAGGTCTGTTCCTTGGTTCAGCATGGGTATCTACCATGGCCCGTTCTGGATCGAAAATTTTTCCAGCTGATTGATCCGAGAAGAATGGACATGAATGTTGATTGCATAGAACATGCTTTGGAAAAACCGGGTCGTCTAAAAGATTGTTGTTACCTATTGGGGGGGCTTGGGGAGGCGACGATGTCGATGGCGTTTGCTTTAAGAGGGACGTTTCGCGGAGGAAAGAGAGAGAGCGAGCGTAACGACCTTCACTCACGGAGAGGGAGGCCAAAACACGAGTAGGGGGTCGTCGGCGTCGGGGATGGCCAGCAGGGGCGCTTCGTAGAGGAAAGAGATAGTTGACCAAGAGCCTCTACGATCAGATCTGTAATAGAAATGCCATTAACATTCACAGTGGGTAGGCAAACAACGGTTATTCTCGATGCAGTGGGAACAGTAAGAGCGGCAAGGGTTATTACCCACACTGGGTATTCAATAGCCAGGGATAACAGCTTCTTCCCCCAAAAGCAAGAGCGGGAGTACTCAAGCAGCGGCAGCATTCACAGCAGATGAAAGAGCTTCCTATTATTTCACAAGAACCATGGAGTGGAGGTCGCGAAAGGGAGGCAAAGGGGCGTTGGCGTTAGAGTCGAGGTTGATGGAGGCAACGGCTTGAGGGGCCTTAGAGTCGGGGAGACGGAGGCGATCGGCGGAGGGGCGTCGGCGTTTCGGTTCACTAGAAGAGAGGCGCGACTTTGAGGAGGAAAGAGAGAGAGAGAGAGTAGACGGAGGTCGTGAGAGGGAGGCGAGGGCGTTGGCGTCTTGTTCGAGGGCGTAGGTGGAGGCGAGAGGCAGGGTGGAGGCGTTGGCGTTGTCGTCGGAGTTGGGGGCGACGGAGGCAACCCGTGGAGGTGGAGGGGTGTCGCATCGTGCGGAGGAGCGTCGCGCGTCGGCGTCGGCGTGGGGGAGATGGAAGCAACCAGCGATGGAGAGAGAGCGAAGGAGGGAAAGAGCATATGGAAGCGAGCTGTGATTTTTGTTCTCACCGCAACGGAACGGAGAGGTGGGCCGGGTCTACAGGAGAGAGACTAGAGGAGGTGGAAGAGCAAATTTTGAATCGGCGAAGGAAGGTGGGACTCGATTTACACGTGGACTCCACGTGTCGATTTTTTTATGGTTTTACACTTTGCCTACGTGGGAGTGTAAAACCCACCCAATATTTTCTAATCACGAGATCAAAACTCGGCACGAAGGAAATAGGTTATAGCGGTTGCCGCAAAGACAAGTATAAGACCAAAAGAAAGAATGCACTACGCTAACTTGATTCCTTATAGGCAACTCAAACCTGAAAGACCATGAGATCGAAATAGAAATGAGTTAAACATGGTAAAACAAAACAAATGTCTCATCCCCAAACTATAGCCATCAAACAATATCTCCTAACTGTGGGCGTCTAAAAGCAAAGGTGCTGCTCTCAAATCTAATAGGCATGATTGTAGGTGTTGACGCCTAAATTTCTTTTTTTTTTTTAATTACTTAATTAGGTTTTTTTTAATTATCAATTTTTCCATTTTCGGGTAATAAAAAAATAAAAATAAAAAAATAAAAACAAGCAAAAAGCAAAAAAAGCGGCCAGCCCCTTTTCTTTCCCTTTTTCCCTTCCGCGGGCCCGGGCCCAACCTTTTCCCCAAGGCCTGGCCCGGCCCTTTTCTCCCTCATTCTTCCTCTTTCCCTCCCCTTCGCCGCTGCAACTCACGCGCGCGAGGGAGGCCGACGCGCGCGAAGGACGGCCTACGGCCGAGGTGAGTAGGCCGACGTCGGCCAGAGAGGACAGATCTCAGGCGCCATTAATGGCTGCCTTCAATGCCGAGCACGCCTCGCTGGAAAAGCTCGGATGGGACGCCGGTTCAGCCGAGGAAGAGCGGTCGGCAAACCGAAGGCCGGCGGCCGAAGCCCTCCGCCGACCGGACCCCCTCGCCTATAAATAGGCAGCAGCAACCTCCGTCGACGGCCATCGCGAACTTGGAAGCCTTCGCCTGAGAGACTTCAGGAGGAGACCGAAAAGCGAGCGCCGGGGAGGACTTGAGCCGCGAATCCCCCCTTCACCGAGAGACTTCGGGGAAGGCCGGCGGCGAGCGGATTCGAGAGGGTCAGATCTGGCCGGTGGAGGCTCAGATCTGGCCTGAGGGAGAGCGAATCGAACCCTTCCACGACCCCGACGCCGTGCCGCCGTCCAATCATCGTCGCCGCCCAGAGGGAAGCCGTCCGATGCCACCCCCCCGTCGCGCCATTGCCGTGAATAGGTAGCCCATCATTTACGTCGCCGTCGCCATCGTCCCCGCCGTTCATCGCTACCCACCCCGTCGCCGTCGCCGTCATCGTAGTCACCATCGTCGTTCTTTGCTTGCCGTCGCGCCGCGGAGCGCCTCGGTCTCGACCCCGGCGCCGCGGATTCGTAAACCCTAGGGTTTGCGATTTTCCGGGTCGCGAAACGGATCCGGACCCGGAAAATCGGGTAGGGATTCCGCAGGTTCCGGGGGCGGCGGAGGCCGGGTCGCGAGTCGGGTAGGGTTTCGCCGAACCGGGTCGTCGGGTCGCCCCGTTTTTTTTGAAACGGGTTCTTGGGCCGCAACGCCGTTTTAATAATAATAATAATAAAAAAGACAAAAAAAATCCGAGTCGGGCCCGCGTTTGGGTCGCCGACCGGGTCGGACCTAACCCGCGGATCCGACCCAGGTCAGTTTTTATAATATTTTTAATAATAAATAATAAATAATATTTCAAAAAAATCAAAAATAATTTATTTTCGAAAAAATATTAAAAAATGTTTTAATTTCCAGAAAATCGAAAAATATTAAAAAAATGTTGAAAAATGTTTTATTTTCTAAAAAATCGAGAAAAGTCAAAAATAATTTATTTTCCAAAAATATTTTGAAAAATATTAAAAAATATTTTATTTTCCGAAAAAAAAAAATAAAAAAAAAAAAATATTCCATATTTTCCAAAAAATGCCAAAAATCCAAAAAAAGCCAAAAATTCATGAAAAAGCCAAAAAAAAAATCAAAAAGCCAAAAAGACTTGTATTTTCCAAAAAAAAAATACCAAAAAAAAAAAAAAAAAAAATCCCTTTTATGTCCAAAAAATTAGAAAAAGACTCAAGAAATGTTTTTCCTCCCAAAAATGCATGGAAAATCCTCGAACATCCAAAAACTCAAGGTTTAAACAAGATTAGGTACCAAAGGGCATTAGTGATTAACTAGTGTAATCAAGTCCCCGATCCTAATTTCTCCGGTTGCGCAGAGTGAGTATTTCTCCCAATACTTCGTTTGGGTTTCTAATCAACCCACCCCAAATCGATTAGTGGCGACTCCATTTTAAAAATTGATTTACAGGTTAAAAACTTGAACCATTAAGTCGTGAATTGGTGGACTTGGGAGAGTCCGGGTTTAACAAATTTCAGCCGAGCCATTAGCCTCCTTAGGCGCTCGTACCCGATGCGGGCGCCGAAAAAAAAAGGTCGCGACAGCTTGGCGACTCCCTGGGGAATTGAAGACTTAGGCCATTTTTGTCTTGTTTAAATTCTTTACTAACTTAGGTTTTTTTCTTTATGCAGGTCAAAAGTTTAGAAATTTATTTTAAGTTTGCTTAAAATAGATTATCTTGTGATTATAAACTGTTGTGCATGTTTTACTGTTTTAAACACTACACATGGCACACACAACCCGGCCGCCGGACCAGGGCCGCCAAAGGATTTCTAGGATGGTGTTAAGAAAGATACGACCTCGAACGCGAGACTGCGATGTAGAGGTTGCCTTTCTTTTCCCCGAATTTCTTAGCCGAGGTTAAGAGGGTATGCGCCCGCGAGACTGCGACGGGCGGATACCTTTTTAATTTCAACAAGCCTTCTGAGTTAGAAATCGAGCCGCACGCCCCATGTGCATGTCTCTGTGCTTGCCATTTTCTTTAAAAGTAAAGTAATTTCTTTATTTTTATACAGTCTTTTTATTGGCTCATGGCATAGGGTAAGATCGTGTAACTCCCTTTCTCATATGTGATGGGAAGAATCGATATCCAATTCATTCCTACTCCCAAGAAAGAGCTCCTCGAGATGGTGGAATCGGTTAGATCGGCTCGGCCAAGAGCGTGTCAAAGCAAGCATCGGTCATCTCCTTCCGTTACTCCAAGTCAATATCCACTCTGGCGTCATGCAAGCACTGCTACATTTCTAGTGCCCTGAAACATCCACCTTCATGTTCGGCAAATTTGAGCTGACTCCGACCTTGGAAGAATACAGTCTCGCCATAGGAATGCCTCTGGTGAGAGAGCTTGTCAAGCCACCGATCAGCATTGACCCTGTGGTTAGTCTATCACGGTTTTTGAAAAATCATTCGGTAAGAGAAATTGTTGAAGCCAACAACAATGCTTTCCCGCTATCATCTTTAACTGAATGTTTTGAAAAACAATCGATGAACCAAAAAAGCAAGATCTTCCTCTTAGCGTTCTTCGGATTTATTATCTTCCCCTATAGGAAGAATGCCATAAATCCTTCAATGGCATGGGTGATAAATCAAGTCACTTTTGGGGCAGGATATGTGAACATGGTTTTAGCTGAAACATTTTTATCCCTTAACCGTTTTAAGGAAAACAAAGAAAAAATCATGAGGGCCGCCCGGAAATTTTACAATGTGGTTCTTTTCCCATATCAAAGGATTTGGGCACCTCATGCAAATATTTGAAATCAACAAATTCAAACATCCACTTCAAAAGTTTCAAAACTTGGAAAAGTACTCTCCCGAGAGGAATATTCTCGATGGATTAACTTATTAAAAAACCCCGTCCCCGAGACATTCCTATGGCGAACTAAATGGTTCATTGCGGGAGAGGCGCGTTTTGCGCTTGATTATTACGACCCCATCCCACTTTGCTGGGCCTCTCCGAGCTACCTCATATTATCCACATAGGGTGGCGCGTCAATACAGGGTCCTCCAAGAAATCCCACCGCCACTCAAGCCAGGGTTGTTCCGAATCCTTTTCACCCATACCGGTTATGATTACTCAGAGGAAATCTGCATGATCCAAGATGCATGGAGTAGATGTCACCCATAAAAGATTATCGTACCCAGAAGATTGAAGGGGCAAGAAAAGGCTCATCATGCATCCACATTCTACATCTTCAACCACATAATTCCGAGGAACCGCAACCAAAGAATCCCCGACGTGGCTGATAAACTTACTCGCAAGGACGAATTAAATCTCTGGAAAAAAGTTTGGAGACAAGCAGGAAACACATATCAAAGCTAGCACGAAAGAGCAAGCGGCTTCACAAGACTGGAGCTTCCCATCGCATATGAAAATGGGCAGTCCGGTTTTTTTTTTTTGTGAATATGTCTAAATGTGAATAGTTAGGATCGCTCTATCTTTTGTACCCTGTTTGAAGAGCCCTTTCGGCATTGTATATTTCCCCTGTTAATAAATAAAAATGACTCGACCCTTGCCATGGGCCAATATTCCGTTTGTTTCTCTCGCTTATGTTCTTTCCATTCTGCACAAATACAAGTAATCACAACATAGTCGTATTCGCCAAATCCAAAAGCTAGAATGGCTGAAGAAAATGTGCTAAGCCGTGTTGAGATTATGGAAAGTGAAATGAAGCAAGTCTTCAATGTGCTTCAACAACTCTCAAAGCAAATAGATTCCATCCAAGGCAAATTGGCCCCCGCCCCAGCCTCAATCGAAGTATTGTTACCACAATCGTCCACCCGAGGTGATCAAGGAAGAGATACCGATGATAATATGCCCGAATTGGAGGATGATACGCACCAAATCATAGTTGAAAAAGCAAAACCCAACAGTTTGTCTAAGACTGAACATGACAAACGCCTTGAGAAACTTGAAGAAAGGCTAAAACAACTGCAGGGCCTTCAAGATCCTACTCCAACAGACCTCTCCATCTACTCTAAGGTCAAAATGCCGGAAAAATTCAAAATGCCTGAATTTGAAAAGTACGATGGCACGATACGCCCAGGGCTCACTTGCAAATGTATTTGGTTCGAATGACCCAAAGACGTTAATAATGTACCTTTAATGATCCAGTTGTTCCGAGTCAAGCCTGGTAGGTCCCGCCCGAGGTGGTACATCAAAAAGAACATAAACCTCATTGAAACATGGAGTGAAGCAAGTGAGGCATTCCTCAAGCAGTACAAATTCATAATGGACATTACCCCTTCTCGTGAGGATCTTGATCGCACGGAAAAGAAAAAGCAGGAATCTTTCAAAGAATACGCTATTAGATGGAGGAATCTCGCCGCCCAGATCAGTCCTGAGCCAACTGACTTTGAACTGAGAAAAATGTTCATCAAAACCCTCCCTTATGAATACCGCAATCGGATGGTGACTACGATCGCTGAATCATTCAATCAGCTCATTCCAGTGGGAGAGCAGATTGAGACAGGTTTAAGGGACGGCTGGTTCACTGAGCCTGCACCTGTCGGCAGAAGGCTCAACATGAAAAAAGATAAAGAGCCCCTGATTGATGTCAATGCCACCTACACTGCAAACACCAGTCACCTGCCGACCGTTCAGACAAACACAGGCCAACAACAAACTAATAACCGTCCACCCCAACGCTACAACAACCGAAGACAATTCACTCCGCTTCCTGGATCTCCCTCTCAGGTTCTGGCAATCCTCCGAAACAAGAGCCTCCTTTCAACTGAGCCAAGACGACCCAACGCTGAAAACTTCTCCAGCTATGACCCGTCCAAAAAATGTGACTATCACATGGGAGAAGTAGGCCATTCAACCGATGAGTGTTTCGTCCTTAAGCATCGAATCCGGAACCTACTAGGATACTAAGGCCTTCTCATTCCAAACTACAAAGCCAAATGTCCAAAGCAATCCGCTCCCGATCATGCGACAAAGTAAACATGATATCCGAGTTAAAAGCCGGTCAAATCGAAATGTCAATACACATATTGTTGACATCTATCGAGGGCTAGTAGAAACCGGGTATTATCCAAGTGATGAAATACCACCCTTTGCAATAATGAAGGAAAGGGTGTTAAGAATGATAGAGGCCAAAATAATCATGTACGCCGGCCACGCCAAAGATAGTTTCTACCATATCGCAAGTCCTCATCAACTCGGGAGGAAGAATTTGCCGCGCTAAATGCGGAAAAGGAAAAGAAGAATTCCGCCTCACCCGAGAATGTCTTTGAAAAGAAAGAAGCCATTGTTCAAGCATCAACAGAAAGCGGCTATAGTCATCGAGATTCCCCGAGCCTTACAAATACGAGTACAACAATGCAGTACCATGGTCTTATGACCTTGATGTTGGTTTAGTCACGAGATCTGGGAGAACCTATGCTCAAGCAAATACTCAGTCTGCTAAGCCCGTCACTGACGAAGAAGCCAAGGAGTTTTTGGCCGTAGTTAAGGCCAGTGAATATAATGTGGTGGAACAACTACGAAAATCACCAGCACATCTCTCTCTGCTGGAATTGCTTCAAACATCTGTCAAGCACCAGAAATCCCTCATGAAAGTACTAAGTGAAGTACATGTCCCTGAAACGATTGAGCATGACAAACTCGAGGAATTTGTCATACCATCCTTTTAAAAGATCAAATGGCATTTTCGATGAAGAAATTCTGAGGAGGGTAGAGGACATACCAAGGGCCTCTACATATCGATCAAGTACAACACATCTCACGTCGCTCGAGTGCTTGATTGACAACGGATCTGCTCTTAACATATGTCCACTAGCGACACTCCGTCGCCTTAAAATAGAGAGATCATGGATCCAGTACCCAAGACTTCTATTCGAGCATTCGATGGAACAAAGAAGGAAACAAAGGGGAGAGATCGAGCTCGACATTCAAATTGGCCCAACCATATTCAAAATTTTGTTCCGGGTGATGGATATCCCCACTTGCGTTCAATTTCCTCTTAGGGCGCCCATGGATCCACGTCGCGAGGAGCAGGTACCTTCAAGCCTCCACCAAAGTGTGAAGTTCGTGGTTGGAGGAAAACGATCACGGTCCGAGGAGAAGAAGATCACCGCATCTACCACGAGACGGCCATCCCTTATGTCGAACCTAGTGACAAAAGCGAAGCCAGCTATCAATCGTTTGAGCTCGTGTCTACTATACACGAAACTCGAGGGACTTTGCCTCTCGTCCCCGAGGAATCAAGCGCTGCAATCATGGTAGGAAAAATCATGGTTGGACATGGTTTCATTCCGGACGAGGGCTTGGTAGGAGAGGCCGGGCATCCGTCGGCCTATTGAAGCCTTGAGGAGACCCTACACTATCGGTTTAGGATATTCCCCGGATAGAAAAGCAAAGAAAAAAGTCGGCCTCGTATATCCCCGTCTCAAGGAAACTTTCCCGAGGCCCGCCAAGATGATGCATGAGGAAGAAGAAGTGAATACTTCAAAATGGTTCAACCCGGAAGCGCGAAGTTGCCTATACTCCAGAAGACACGACTTGGCCCTCACTTATAAAGAAGGAGGGGCCAGATGACATGACCACCATGTTCGGGGACATTTTCATAGGTGCCATTGAGGAAGAGCAGTTAGAAGAGACAGGCGATAACTTCTCGTTCATCCAACTTCAACACCAAGTCAAAGAATTGCGCGAGACCGTACACCACTTGACAGAAAACTTCGCTCAAGCTACCCGTGCATTCCGCTCTCGTCACAATGAGCAGCTGGTAGTAAATGAAGAAGACCCTCGACACGACTGGCAAGGGGCACGACTACCCTTGTCCCAAAGAAGCACTCGGCCATATTCGCCTCTTCCTAAATCAATGGCCATTATTTTCCCCATCCTCCTAGAGCAAGGGATAATCGGTAGGGAACCGAGCCATCCTACTCCCGAGTACTTCCTTGATTATGATCCATCCAAGCAATGTGATTATCATTCGGGGAATTAGGACACTCGCTAGATAACGCACCATCTTGAGAGACAAGGTTCGGGATCTTTTAGATCTTTGGGGTATTCACGTTCCGCTCTCCATGGCTGTGTTTTGGCAAGGATCACCTTCTCGTGGTACCCGGACCCGTACCATGTTCCCCAGCATGCTAAGGAAGCACGTAGAGGAGAGGCGATCATGGACACCTTGGGCCAACTAAGTGGTAAATTTGACTACTATGTCGATTATTCAATCCCCCAAAATTTCTATGAGCATCATCACAACATCGTCCCTGATGGATGGGAAGGCATGGATGATCTAAAATCCGCAAAGCCGGGAGCACAGGGAGACACGGCTGGCGACTGGTATGAAGACTTCTTCGTGGGCGCTATCAACGAAGGACCGTCAGAGGAAATGGGTGCAAACCCGCTCGAGTAGAATCCTTTTAATTCCTCTCATACTCCCCTACGTGGGAGCCTGTACATATATTTCTCAAAGTCTGGCTTGTTTTGTTTTCAACATCGGTTCCACTCAAGGAACTATTTTTGAAATCACCATGTAAATCCATCTACTAATAAATAAAGTTGAAAACATTTTGAGGGCATGAGGAGACACACCAAACCGGCCCGTTGATGATAGCCACCATCAAATGAAAGAAGAAATCGAGGCCCGGGTCTCCTCATGTTTCCTTGTCCTAAATCTTCAAGAACAATTTATCACCTTTTCAAAAGAATGAAGCATGCATGCTACTAACCTTATTGGTTCCCTTAGCCTATCTACTCTATGACACAGAATAATCTAGCGACGGCGAGGGTATGGGAACGGTCCAAACCAACACCGTAAGTAGCCATGATAGCAATTCGATGACTTAGATGATGATTTTGATGATTCCGATGAAATTCAACGGAATTGGAAGCGCCACGAAGAAACAAAACCCCTACTACGAAGACACCGTCATTGTCAACCTAGGCGGACGAAGGTCCAAGGGAGATAAAGATTGGCGCAAACCTTCCTAAAGAAGAAGCCGCAAGCTTAATTGCCCTCCTAAAAAGGTATCAAGAAATATTCGCATGGTCATATGCCGATATGCCAAGCCTCGATCCAATGATCGTGGAGCATAGCTTGCCAACCAACCCTGATGTAGCCCCCAAGAAACAACGGCTAAGGAGAACTAAGCCTGAGTTGTCAAAAAAGATTGAAGAAGAAGTAATGAAACTCCTAGAAGTAGGCTTCCTCGAAGTCTCGCAATATCCTAGTTGGGTAGCAAATATTGTGCCGGTAAAGAAAAAAGATGGTCGAATCCGGGTTTGTGTCGACTACCGCGATTTGAACAAAGCAAGCCCAAAAGATGATTTTCCGCTACCTCACATAGACGTTCTTGTGGACAGTACTGCCGGATTCAAACTTTTCTCTTTCATGGATGGATTCTCGGGATACAATCAAATAAAAATGAAAGAGGAAGACAAAGAAAAGACGGCGTTCATTACTCCATGGGGGACTTTTCACTATAAGGTCATGCCCTTTGGCCTGAAAAACGCGGGAGCAACTTACCAACGTGCCATGACCACCCTTTTCCATGACATGATGCATAAAGAAATTGAAGTATATGTCGATGACATGATCGCCAAAACCAGACACGGAGAGGACCATGTAAAAACCCTAGAAAAATTATTCAATCGACTTCGCCGGTTTAAGTTGCGCTTGAACCCAAAAATGTGTGTTCGGGGCAACTTCGGCAAGTTACTTGGATTCATTGTGAGCTGTAAAGGGATAGAAGTGGACCCATCAAAAACTAAAGCGATATTTGAGATGCCTCCTCCCTCGATTGTAAAAGAAGTCCGGAGCCTCCTGGGAAGACTAAATTATATTGCGCGATTCATTTCCCAGCTTTCTGAAACTGCAAAACCTTTCTTTAAACTTCTCAGGAAAGGTGCACAAATCAAATGGGATGATGACTGCCGACTGGCATTTGAAAATTTAAAGCAGTACCTGATGAAACCCCCGGTTTTAGTACCTCCGACTCCAGGACACCCTTTGACCCTCTACCTTACCATCAATAATGAATCCTTAGGTGCAATGTTGGCACAGAAAGGACCCCATGATGGGAAGGAGCGAGCCATTTACTATTTGAGTAAAAAGTTCACCACTTCGGAACAAAACTACTCCAAGTCAGAAAAAACATGCGCTGCATTGGTATGGGTGCTGCACAGACTCCGGCAGTATACCTTGCATTACCAAACATTCCTTGTAATCGAGAGTGACCCAATCAAGTATTTGCTCGGTTGCCCCGGCCTTGGTGGGAAAATTGGCCAAATGGCAAATCCCGATCTCGAAATTCGACATCCGAGATGATGTCACAAAAATCGTTAAAGGTCGGGTGATTGCTGATATGTTAGCAGATTGCCCTAAAGAAGTACGCGAGGATCATTCCCCAGACGACCGAATTTTAACAGTAGAAGAGGACACATGGACTATGTTCTTTGACGGAGCTGTAAATTTGTCAGGTTCCGGCACCGGGCGTCTTAATATCCCCAAATGGACAACATTATCCTGTGGCTGCAAAATTAATGTTTCCGTGCACCAACAATATAGCCGAATATGAAGCATGCATCCTTGGCCTGCAAATGGCTATCGAAATGGAAGTAACAAAACTAAAAGTGTTTGGTGATTCCGCCTTAATTATCCGCCAGACTTTGGGCAAGTGGAAGACAAGAGACACCAAATTGGTGCCTTATCACGACTACTTGGAAAAATTGGTGGGAGAATTCCAGGACGTTTCGTTTGAATATCTACCTAGAATTCATAATCAGTTCGCTGATGCACTAGCAACGCTATCATCTATGCTGCAAATAACGAAGGGGTTGGAAGTAGAGCCTTTGAAGATCGAAGTCCCGGCAAGACAAGCCCACCGCATGACTATAATCGAAGAACCCGATGGGAAACCCTAGTATTACGATATCATGAAGTACGTCCGAATGGGAATTCCCCAAAGAAAACACTCCCTCGATCGAAAATACCTAATGAAAATGGCTTCGAGGTTCTTCGTCAGTGGTGAAAATCTGTACAAAAGATCATATGACTCAGTCCTGCTAAGGTGTGTTGATGCAACTGAAGCCACACGGATAATGCAAGAAATACATGAGGGAGTATGTGGCCCTCACATGAATGGACGCATGTTGGCCAAGAAAATAATGAGATTAGGTTATTACGGCTCCTTTTAGAAGGCGATTGTGCCCAACATGTGCGAAGTGTCATCGTTGTCGATTCACGGGGACAAAATAAATGTCCCTCCAACCGAACCGCATCAATTATCTCGAGCCATGGCCATTTTCAATGTGGGGCATCGATGTAATTGGCCCAATCAACCCGAAGGCATCAAACGGGCACCGGTTCATTTTGGTCGCAATCGATTACTTCTCAAAATGGATCGAAGCCACATCCTATGCAAGCGTAACGCACGAAACGTTATGAAGTTCATCGACGTGACATAATCGCCCGTTATGGCGTACGGAAGCTATCGTCACCGACAATGGGTCAAACCCGAACAACAAGTTGATTGATCAATTGTTTTCGAGTTCAAAATCCAACACCCGAACTCGTCCCCTTATCGTCCACAAATGAATGGAGCCGTGGAAGCCGCCAACAAGAACATCAAGAGAATCCTAGCCAAGACAGCTGAAAACTACCGCGACTGGCATGAAAGGTTACCCTTCGCACTAACAGCATATCGAACTTCGATTCGAACTTCTACTGGGGCAACCCCTTTTTCCCTGGTTTATGGTATGGAGGCAGTTTTGCCTGTGGAAGTAGAAATCCCTTCCCTACGGATCTTATCCCAGGCAAGATTGTCTAAGGAGGAATGGACACAACAAAGGTTCGAGCAGCTGAACATGATTGATGAAAAGCGACTGAAAGCCCTCTGTCACGGTCAGTGTTATCAGCAGAAGGTAGCTCGATCATTTAATCTAAAAGTGCGACCTAAGCACTTCGAGGTAAACGAGCTAGTCTTGAGAAAGACACTGGCAATCTTTCCAGAGCCCGGAGGCAAGTTCCCCCCAAATTACAAGGGTCCTTATGTAATAAAGAAGATACTCCCCGGAGGAGCCTTGATCCTAACTGAGATGGATGGGCGAGAATTCTCTAAACCGGTTAATTCCGATGCTGTAAAAAAATACTACCCTTGAAAGATGTTCATTGTCGGGCATTGCCAAGCACTTCTCTATCATAATGAAAATGCCTATGCACCTTTATATATGAGTGATGTATTTACACCATCATAAAAAATGTGTGTTTGGTTGACTCAATGGAGAAAAATGAATGGTAATCACCAGCATTTAAGGAAGTGTCGAAAATCAAGTAGCAAACTCAATGGCATAACTTGAGCAAATCGACATTACCCGAGCGAGACGCGTAAGAGTAATCCATTTCAATTTCGCCCAGCTCGGTGTAAAGGACGCGTCATTCGGGAACCGGTCTGGTTAAAAAGAACCTTCGTCCCCGAAACAATCTTAGAATATGGAGGCCTCACTTCTTGTCCCAGACACATGCTTTTGCAAGAAGTAATTACCATCGGAGAATTGGAAGTTTTGATTGTCCATCTCAAATTCCATAGAAGCTTGAGGTACATGACTTTGCCTAATGCTGCTATAATCAAAGGCAGAAGGAAAAATTCCACAGAAGAAAAGCGTTGAAGATTAATCAACGACCAGCAATCATGCATATGTGGCCACAAGTAGGAAAGGCCAGTCGAAGGAAGCTTTGAAATGTAAAAGAAGCCGTCAGCAACTTCCCTAAGAGCCAACACAAATAAACTCTGAGGGAAAGGTAACTTGGCATCATTTCTAACACTCACTCTTTGAACTCATATTGACATGAAGCGTTGGGATTCGAGAACCAAGCTTAATGGTTAAATAGTGGCAAATCAAGTGGTCCAGATCAATTTGCTTAACCCGAGGCAAAAGCGAGAGATGCCCGTTCAAGATTCCCAACCCTTAGCGATCATTCGTGTGTCATCCCCTTATTCAATAGAAGCAACCCATCAACACTCATTTGTAAATAACCATTTGTGAATAACTCTTTTGATGTTCAAAATTCAACACATTTGTAAATACGATTCTACCAAGTAAGCACCCCTAAAGTTGTCAATAGGGTTCCTTGAGTAAAAACCTTTCATTTGTTTTGAGAGTCCAAACTCTCTCATACTTAAAAAAATGCTGCATGTCTTCTCCAAAGGGATTTTTGCATGATGATTTTGTCTAAATCACTGATTCCACTGAGGATTATTAGAATAGACAGCTAAATGAAGAATACAAGATTGATTGAGCATGCTGGATGAGGCACATCATAATGATGACAGGCACGCTATATCCTACACACAGTCCCCCATCTATACACTTGTGAGATGAGTGCAGAATATTCCATGACTGCAGGGTAAAAAGTTCTCTCACGAATGGTACGATAACCAAAACAGTGAGAGGCATTTCATTGCTCACCCCTCTTGAGCCTCATACACTGATGAAGCTTCTCTCATCAAGAATCACCCCACACTGGGGCATGTCAAAGACAAGGCAAATCAGCATCACAAGGTGAGAAAAGGGATAGAAATTTTCTTGCTTGCACTTGCATCAATCTTCGGGTGTCTTTATTGCATATGAACACTCGCGTTAATTTAAGTGCCTTAGAATGACGAAGAGCAATTCTTTCTTTACGCACTTGTATTCATTGTACAACCTAATTGAGTCTGTAAATTTACCCTCACATGGAGGCAAAACAGAAGTTACTGCCATTCGAGCAGCATAATCAGAAGTGCTAGCAAAAGATGAAGACTCAATAGTCTAAATAAAGGCATTTGCTTGAACTTGCCTAGATCAGTTCCTCAAGCAAATAAACAAAAAAACTAGGGGCATAAAAAAGCAATGTACCTGGTAAAAGCAAGGTCAATGCCCATAAATGAAGAACTGGAATAAAAATAGGGGCATAAAAAAGCAGTGTGCCTGGTAAAAGCAAGGCCAATGCCTCCCAGTAAAAAATACAGCCATTTGTTGCTATTGTGGTTCAATTGATAGAACCTCCATCGACATTGAAAAGAAAATCGGTGACAAATGCCAAGGCAACCACCAGCTCTCACCTTTTTACACATGAGTCAAGCCTACATTGCGTCCCATTGTAAAAGTCTCTTCGAGACTAGGGCACTTCAATTAACGTAGGATTTCATATGTTTATAAACATCGCTCGAAGAAGTACGAGCAAGACTATTCTATCTCTTTTCGCAGGATTCTAACTTGCAAAAACCCGAAGATGATCGTGCAGCAATTCCTTCATAAGTCTTGACCGTGATGGTCCCCATTGATAAGCCATCAATCAAGCCTACATTACGGTCTCAACAAAGACCTCTCACACCGGTAAAATCGTACCACTTGCGAGAATACTCGGACCCTGCGACATGATGACGGTGAGATGTGTGGTCCTTATAAATCCTGCATCAATGGTCGGGATAGCCTTTTCCCATGAGAGTGAGTGGAAAGTCCTTTCAGACTGAAAGTCCCTCATCTAGCATGCTCAAGACATCTACATTTGGAATGAAGGTTGTCTTTCAAAATTTCCCCCCGGTGGAATTCAAATGATGTAAAAACTGACAAAATTGTCATGCATAAATCACATTTGAATTTATGAATTTACAGCATATACAATCATTGTGTACATGTGTGCATGTTGTGTAAATAATAGACATACTTCTCGAAATCGAAGATATTACTAGGTAAGCATATCCCTATCCCCATTTGTCTTAAAGTACTTTGTCTAGGTACCACTTGTCTAGGTACTCTTCTCGACGCTTGACCTATTCAAGTATCCCTTTATCGTTGAATACCTACTGTGAGTACCCACCACTTTTGCGTCCTCCCTTTGACACTTGAGTTTGGGTGCTTGCAATTGTCTCGGTATCCCATTGTCGTTGAATACCTACTCTTGCTGTCTAGGTATCCCCATTGTCTTTGAATATCGGCCATCGTTCGGATACTCGGAGTCGTCCTCGGACTATTGATACTTGTGGACCCAAGTATCCCTTTATCGTTGAATACCTACTGTTGTCTAGGTATCCCCATTGTCTTTGAGTATCGGCCATCGTTCGGATACTCCCTTTCCCTGACACTCAACCTATTCGAGTCGTCCCCAGAGTATTGATATTTGCGACCGTCCGGTATCCCCCTTGTTTTTTTTAGTGCCGCCCTACTCGGTGCTCCCTTTGTTGATACTCGACTGTTCAAGTTGTCTTTAAAGTTTGGATACTTGTGACTGTCCAAATGTCCCTTTGTCTTTGAGTACCGGCCACTATTCGGATACTCCATTTTCTTGACACTCGACTTGTTCGAGTTGTCTTCATAGCTAGGATGCCTGCAACTGACCAAGTATCCCACTACCTTTGAGTGCCTTTCATTGTCTAGGTACTCCTTTCCGTGACACTCGACCTCTCCGAGTTGTCCTCAAAATTATACCATTGAATACTAGCAGCCATTCAAGTATTCCACCACATTGTGTTCATGCGATTACCCGTATGCTTTCTTACACTTGGACCAAATGAGTGGTCCCCGATCATATCGATTAAATATTTGTGTTCATCCAAATATTCCACTACTTTGTACACCTGTGTGTTTGCGACCATCCAGGTAAGCCTTGTGCTACATTCAAATTTATGTTGCCAGGAGGTGAGAGACCTTCATGAATATCCCAGGTACGTCCTCGATATTCCCATTTACCATGAGGTGAGAGACCTTCACGAATATCCAAGGTACGTCCTCGATATTCTCAACTGCCAGGAGGTGAGAGACCTTCACAAATGTCCCAGGTACCCCTTCGATACCTGCGAACATCTAGGTATCCTTCAAAGTTCGTACTTGTGATCATCCAAGTACTCTTTCGACACTTGCAAGCAATCAGGTATTTTCCAGCATCTAGTACTTGTGATCATCCAAGTACCCCTTCAACGCCTACGAATGTCCAAGCACCCTTCAGAATTCGCACTTGTGATCATCCAAGTACCCCTTCAACGCTTGCCCAAATATCCTCCGGGTTAGTACTTGTGAAATCCGATGTATCTCCTTCAATGCCTATGAATGTCCAGGTATCTTCCAAATATCCTCCAAAGTTAGTACTTGTGAATATCCGAGAAAGTACTCCTTCAATGCCTATGAATGTCCATGACAAAGGTCACACCTCCAAAACCGATGCCCCGAGAAAGGTCGGTGCATCTCCCGAGAAAGGTCGGGTACCAACCGGTGTCCATGACAGAGGTCAGGCACCCCACAAATCGATGCCCTGAGAAAGGTCGGCGCATCTCCCGAGAAAGGTCGGGTACCAACTGGTGTCCATGATAAAGATCAGGCACCCACAAACAGATGCCTTGAGAAAGGTCGGCGCATCTCTCGTTAAGGCAACCGAAGAAAGGTTCGGGTCCTCGACAAACCACTGATTGCTCTAATAGGCGACCGAAGATTGGTTCGGGTCCTGAGAAGGCAATTCCCCGTCAAGGCGACCGAAGAAAGGTTCGGGTCCTCGACAAATCACTGATTGCTCTAACAGCGACCGAAGAATGGTTCGGGTCCCGAAGAAGCAACCTCCTCATGTCACCGGGTAAGATGACGCCTTGATACTTGCCAAACTCGGGGTTCACGCCTATCTCACTCACTCCCGGTAAGTAACTCCATGTATTTTCTTATCTGTCTTAGTATATGTAAAGTTATATTGCTCTTTTTCTGCATAGAATGATAGGTCCCCAAATAAAATCTGCTACGCATGCATAGATAAAATTTAGGCATCAGTTTGTCTTTGAATGCAACCTCTGCGAACTCACCTTCAAAGAGGGGCAGCTGTTGACGCCTAAATTTCTTTTTTTTTAATTACTTAATTAGGTTTTTTTAATTATCAATTTTGCCATTTTCGGGTAATAAAAAAAAATAATAATAAAAACAAGCAAAAAGCAAAAAAAGCGGCCAGCCCCCTTTTCTTTCCCTTTTTCCCTTCCGCGCGGGCCCAGGCCCAACCTTTTCCCCCAAGGCCTGGCCCGGCCCTTTTCTCCCTCCTTCTTCCTCCTTCCCTCTCCTTCGCCGCTGCAACTCACGCGCGCGAGGGAGGCCGACGCGCGCGAAGGACGGCCTACGGCCGAGGTGAGTAGGCCGACGTCGGCCAGAGGACAGATCTCGGCGCCATTAATGGCTGCCTTCAATGCCGAGCACGCCTCGCCGGAAAAGCTCGGATGGGACGCCGGTTCAGCCGAGGAAGACCGGTCGGCAAACCGAAGGCCGGCGGCCGAAGCCCTCCGCCGACCGGACCCCCGCGCCTATAAATAGGCAGCGGCAACCTCCGTCGACGGCCATCGCGAACTTGGAAGCCTTCGCCCGAGAGACTTCGGGAGGAGACCGAAAAGCGAGCGCCGGGAGGACTTGAGCCGCGAACCGCCCCCTTTCATCGAGAGACTTCGGGAAGGCCGGCGGCGAGCGGATTCAAGAGGGTCAGATCTGGCCGGTGGAGGCTCAGATCTGGCCTGAGGGAGAGCGAATCGAACCCTTCCACGACCCCGACGCCGTGCCGCCGTCCAATCATCGTCGCCGCCCAGAGGGAAGCCGTCCGACGCCACCCCCCCGTCGCGCCATCGCCGTGAACAGGTAGCCCATCATTTCTGTCGCCGTCGCCATAGTCCCCGCCGTTCATCGCCACCCCACCCCGTCGCCGTCGCCGTCGCCGTCATCGTAGTCGCCATCGTCGTTCTTTGTCGCCGTCGCGCCGTAGCCGCCGCGCCGCCGGAGCGCCTCGGTCTCGACCCCGGCGCCACGGATTCGAAACCCTAGGGTTTGCGATTTTCCGGTCGCGAAACGGATCCGGACCCGGAAAATCGGGTAGGGATTCCGCAGTTCCGGGGGCGGCGGAGGCCGGTCGCGAGTCGGGTAGGGTTTCGCCGAACCGGATCGTCGGGTCGCCCGTTTTTTTTTGAAACGGGTTCTTGGGCCGCACGCCGTTTTAATAATAATAATAATAAAAAAAAAAGACAAAAAAAATCCGAAGTCGGGCCCGCGTTTGGGTCGCCGACTGGGTCGGACCCAACCCGCGGATCCGACCCGGGTCAGTTTTTATAATATTTTTAATAATAAATAATAAATAATATTTCAAAAAAATCAAAAATAATTTATTTTCGAAAAAAATATTAAAAAATGTTTTAATTTCCAGAAAATCGAAAAATATTAAAAAAATGTTGAAAAATGTTTTATTTTCTAAAAAATCGAGAAAAGTCAAAAAATAATTTATTTTCCAAAAATATTTTGAAAAATATTAAAAAATATTTTATTTTCCGAAAAAAAAATATAAAAAAAAAAAAAAAATATTCCATATTTTCCAAAAAAATGCCAAAAATCCAAAAAAAGCCAAAAATTCATGAAAAAGCCAAAAAAAAAAATCAGAAAAAGCCAAAAAGACTTGTATTTTCCAAAAAAAAATACCAAAAAAAAAAAAATCCCTTTTATGTCCAAAAAATTAGAAAAAGACTCAAGAAATGTTTTTCCTCCCAAAAATGCATGGAAAATCCCTCGAACATCCAAAAAATCTCAAGGTTTAAACAAGATTAGGTACCGAAAGGGCATTAGTGATTAACTAGTGTAATCAAGTCCCCGATCCTAATTTCTCTGGTTGCGCAGAGTGAGTATTTCTCCCAATACTTCGCTTGGGTTTCTAATCAACCCACCCCAAATCGATTAGTGGCGACTCCATTTTAAAAATTGATTTACAGGTTAAAAACTTGAACCATTAAGTCGTGAATTGGTGGACTTGGGAGAGTCCGGGCATAACAAATTTCAGCCGAGCCATTAGCCTCCTTAGGCGCTCGTACCCGATTGCGGGCGCCGAGAAAAAAGGTCGCGACAAGCTAAAATGCAGCATGACACATCTTTTGGGGAAAATTGAGTTGCTTGTATCTAGAAAATCATCACCAACTACCTAGTCTCATGCATATTCTAATCACAAAATAGAGGGCATCTACAACATCATGAACATTTTCTTTTATACGGTTATTGTGATTGGACAAGGTCTGTTCCTTGGTTCAGCATGGGTATCTACCATGGCCAATTCTGGATCGAAAATTTTTCCAGCTGGTTGATCCGAGAAGAATGGACATGAATGTTGATTGCATAGAACATGCTTTGGAAAAATCGGGTTGTCTAAAAGATTGCTGTTACGTATCGGCGGGGCTTGGGGAGAAGACGGCAAGGGGCGACGACGTCGATGGCGTCTGCGTTAAGGAGGAGGGACGTTTCGCGGAGGAAAGAGAGAGAGCGAGCAGAGCGACCTTCGCTCGCGGAGAGGGAGGCCAAAACGGGAGTAGGGGGTCGTCGGCGTCGGGGATGGCCAGTAGGGGCGCTCCGTAGAGGAAAGAGATAGTTGACCAAAAGCCTCTACGATCAGATCTGCATCGGAAGTGCCATTAAGATTCATAGCGGTTAGGCAAACAACGGTTATTCTCGATGCAGTGGGAGTAGTAAGAGCGACAAGGGTTATTATCCACACTGGGTATTCAATAGCCAGGGATGACAGCTTCTTCCCCCCAAAAGCAAGAGCGGGAGTACTTAAGCAGCGGCATCATTCACAACAGATGAAATAGCTTCCTATTATTTCACAAGAACCATGGAGCGGAGGTTGCGAGAGGGAGGCAAAGGGCTGTTGGCGTCAGAGTAGGGGGTGACGGAGGCAATCGGCTTGAGGGGCGTTGGAGTTGGGGGCGACGGAGGCGACAGGCGGAGGGGCGTCAGCATTGCGGTTCATTGGTAGAGAGGCGCGACTTCGAGGAGGAAAGAGAGAGAGAGAGAGAGAGAGAGAGAGAGAGAGAGAGAGAGAGAGAGAGAGAGAGAGAGAGAGAGAGAGAGAGAGAGAGCGGATTGGAGGTCGTGAGAGGGAGGCGGGGCGTTGGCTTCTTGTTCGAGGGCGTAGGCGGAGGTAGAGGCGAAGGTGGAGGCGTCGGCGGCGTCGGCATCGGTGTTGGAGTCGGGGGCGATGGAGGCAACCTCTGGAGGTAGAGGCGAAGGTGGAGGGGCGTCGGTGTCATGCGGAGGAGCGTCGGCATTGGTGTGGGGGGAGATGGAAGGAACTAGCGGAGGAGAGAGAGCGAAGGAGGGGGAAGAGCATATGGAAGCAAATCTGCGATTTTTGTTCTCACCACAACGGAACGGAGAGGTGGGCAGGTCTACCGGAGAGAGAGCAGAGGCGGGGGAAGAGCAAATTTTGAATCACTGAAGGAAGGTGGGACCTGATTTACATGTGGACTCCACGTGTCGATTTTTCAATGGTTTTACACTTCGCCTATGTGGAGTATAATACCCGCCCAATATTTACTCGTTCCTTGATGACATCGTAGCAATGGAGGTTAAGACAATATGGCACCCAACGATCCTCTTCCCACCAGACGAAGTAAACTTCGGGGTTACGTTCCATCACCTCCTTATAGCAATCTTTCAAAATACCCTCCCTCATAGCTTTGCTACCGCTGTGTGGAAAGAACGCATATGCAAATTCTTTTGGCATCTCATCGAATCGGAGATACGTGAGGAGGGTGAGGCCATGAATGACAACCATTAACGATTGCCAGTCCAAGTGCTTGCATCCGTCAATGATGAGACGCTGAAGGCCGGGCATTACTTGACCATTCATCAACACAAATCTTAGATTTTCCAGATCGACGAGGTTTAACTCCTTGAGCTTTGGGAACCCTCTATCTCCAAAAACCAAATTTTCCCCATCAAAGACATTTTCCAGTCCAAGCTCCACGAGATTGGGCAGGGCAAATTCTGGAGAGCAATTAGGGGGCTCGATTTCAATCCGGTCCTTCTCAAATACACTCTCACCAGATTTTTCAGCAGAGGAAGCCTATCAGGTAGCTTCTTTAGACATCCTTTAATATATAGATGCTGAAGGAGCGAGGGTGGTGAAGATAGAAAATCCAAATCAATAACTTCAAACTCACTTTCTGCAGCCACATCTAGTGATTGAAGTTTGGTCATCTTCTCGAGGGAGTGGCATAGTCCCTTTGCATCATCTTTCTTCAGGTTTGTTATGCCCAGCTTCCTTAGTTGATATAATTCTCCCAGCTCTTGTATTGTGTTCTTGCTCCGACCACCTCCAGCTTTTACAAAGCACAGTTTCTGCAGTAACACTAGCGCTCCAATGCCCCTGGGGAGCTGCAAATGCCGTAACAAGACGAAAGGGTCGAAAAGGTGTGCTTTCTGGATAACTGTACACCAACAGATACTGTAGTTTCTTGAGCTTGGTTATCTCCACAAGCAGCTCAGAGACCAATGTGTGTTTAAGATCCAGAGTCTCCAAATTTTGGAGTTATCCAATTGATCTAAGAATAATTTGCACTTTAGTCCTTCTCAAACTTAGATACTTCAAGTGGAACATAACTAGTATTTGTTGGGGGAACTCATGAAGGAGTGAATCTCCTAGATCTAACACCCTCAGCAGCCGATAGCCACTTGGCACAAATTGCTAAATGGTGTTTCCGAGTCAAAAATGAGCAGAGAGTGTAGGCTAGGGAGATCTAGCTGCTCCAGTGCATCGTTGCAGGGGTATTGGTATGACAAACGCCGCATTCTTTCGTGTAATTCTACTTTCTGCTTATATGCAAACGAAACAAATTCTATATCCCCTAGCTTAGAAAGGATACTTTCACGCATTAGGTCATGTACCCTACAACTTTTTATCCATCCATCTGAAGTTGTTTCTACAATTTGCACCAACTTCTGTTAATAAGCTCCTTCAGATATCTTTGAGCAACCTCCTCCGGTGTCATCCCTTTTCTTTCCTCAACGAATCCTTCTGCAATCCACAGACAGATGAGTCTCCCATACTCAATCACATGATCCTCTGGAAATACTCCTAAGTACATAAAGCAGCTTTTCAAGTTATAATGCAAATCATTGTAGCTCAGGCTGAGAATTTTCTTGAAATTTTGGATCATGTCATTGCTTTCTAGTTCTGCGGCGAGGCTGCGAGAAATCATCTCCCATTCCTGAACATCTTTTGCAAAGAGAAGGCCACCAAGAGCCATTATGGCATGTGGCAAACCCTCACATTTTTTTAAGATCTGTCGAGAAAGGCCTTCTTGTTCCAGGTGAGGAGGACAGGTTTTCCCCCGGAAGGCTTTCTTGCAAAATAAGGACCGTGAATCCTTTGAAGACAAGGGCTTACAGGTATAAATTTTTTATTTGTTGGATGAGACCGTAGCAACGCGAGCTATGCGGGTAGTGATTAATATACGGCTACAGAAAGTACTATCGGGCATTGCATCTATTATACTTTCTAGTGCTTTCCTGTTTCATACATCATCCAGAACAATGACGTACCTTTTTGCTGCAGAAAGTCCTTCACTATTTGCTTGCGACTCGTGCTTCTCATGATTTCGATTCCTTGAGGGATCGGTTGCTGAAATTCTCTATGGAGTAGTACAATCATGTCCCTCAAAATGTCCCCAATCTTATAAGACTGCAAGACATTAATCCGTGCATGGCTTTGGAAGGAGGCTTTTACTTGCGGAGTTGTACAATCATGTCCCTCAAAATGTCCCCAATCTTATAAGACTGCAAGACATTAATCCGTGCATGGCTTTGGAAGGAGGCTTTTACTTGCTTATTGTCGTACACTCGTCCTGCCAAAGTGGTCTTCCCTAAACATGCCATCCCCAAGATTGATACAACTTCAAGTCCAGGTTCTCCGTCGACAAGCCACTTAATGATCTCTTCTCTCGGCTCGTCGATCCCCACCAGTTCACTATCCTCAACTAGAAAAAGCGTCCTCCATGGGATCGTGCCATGAGGTGCCTCCAGTGGATGCGCTCGTACTTTGCTCTGTGCGATACAAGTTGAAATGGTATTGCCGATGCCCTTTGCCGATGCTGCTAACTCTTGACTTGATGTCAGCTATCTCGAAGGAGATATGATGGCATGCTTTCAAGTTCTGTATGGATGACTTGATCTTGCGAAGGTGTCCCGTGAACCCATGCACTTTATCTCTCACCAACTCGAGCATGAATTCATCTAGAATGTCCTCCGTGTCGTATGCAATCCCCAAGACCTGTTTCACCCATACCTTCAACTCAGGGTCGTCTTCTTGTGACGACTCGGCACTTGCTAAGAAGGCCTTCATGCGCTCAAACTCATTTCTGAGGAGTTCAAATTCTTCATGTACCCCTTTCGATAATTTCACCTCTTTCTCAACCAACTTGGCAAGCTTCTCGATCAAAGAGGATACTGCGGATTCTGCCATTTCTCTCTTGCTCACTGATCTCACGAGATCAAAACTAAGGCTAGAAGGAAATAGGTTGTAGCAGTCTGCTAGGCTGCTAGTACCGTCTAAGAGCAAAAGAAAGAATCCTTTGAATGGACATCCAAATGGGCTTTTTGCTCTTATATATTGGGTGAGGTCTTCCTATGACTGCTTTACCCTGATGGTGCAGCGATGATTGCGCTAATTCAGCAAAACTGCCGAGTAAAACCAACTGTATCTCGTTCGTTCCAGTAAGGGTATGTTATATTGCGCTGCTGCGTTCATGAATCCTACCGATGAGGACATTTATTATTCATCGATACTGGCAATTTGGTACTCGTCACTGGTCAAATCATGGAACAATGGACGCGGCATTTGAGGTGGAGGGGGCGAGCCAAACGGGAAAGTCTTTGTACTTTTATCTTTTTCAAAAAAGAATTAATGAGAATTCTACTAATATAAAATTACAGGTAAAAAATGAACGATTAAAGTGAAAATTTCTTATGTTTGTGCACATAAAAATCAAGGCCATCAAAATTCCAACACAACCAAAACATCGTTATTTTCAAGTAAAAAATATAAAGAATTACAAGTAAAAAATATTATTACCTACTAAAAAGAAATCGTTAATATCATTATCTATTAAATTTAAAGGATGAAAAAACACTTGAAATGTCGACTTCCTCAACCGATTTCATTTTTACCATTTTTTTTTTAAAGATTTGTATAATTATATATTGCAAGCTCAAATTAAGAAACAAATCAAGGCAATAATACTTACACTATAAGAAACAAATCCTACAAGCCTCTTCCAATAAAAAGAAATATATGAAGATTACAATTGCAACTTTTAAAATAGTGGATGTTATTCTCTGGCCAAAGAAAAATATTATGTAGATATTGTTTCCAAACAGGAAATCTTAATAACTCAAAACATAGGAATGTTTATTTATTTATTTATTTATTTTGCAGAATATTCCGAGATTTGTATGATTCTTTATTGCAAGCTCAAATTAAGAAACAAATCAAAGTAATAATATTCACACAATAAAAAAACAAATCCTACAATACTATTCATATAATAAGAAATATATGAAGAATACCGTTGCAACTTTTGAAATAGTGGATATTATTCTCTGGCCAAAGAAAAAGATTATGTAGATATTGTTTCCAAATAAAAAAAAATCTTAATAACTCAAAAAATAGGAATGTAATTATCTTTTTTTTTTTGGGTAGAATATATCAAGATTTGTATAATTCTTTATTGCAAGCTCAAATTGAGAAACAAATCAAAGTAATAATATTCGCACCATAAGAAACAAATCCTACAATATAATAAGAAACATATGAAGAATACAGTTATAACTTTTAAAATGGTGGATATTATTCTCTGGCCAAAGAAAAAGATTATGTAGATATTGTTTACAAATAAAAAAATCTTAATAAGTCAAAAAATAGGAATGTAATTATCTTTTTTTTTTTTGGCGGAATATTTTTTGAGATTTGTATAATTATTTATTGCAAGCTCAAATTGAGAAACAAATTAAAGTAATAATATTCACACAATAAGAAACAAATCCTGCAAGACTATTCATATAATAAGAAATATATGAAGAATACAGTTGCAACTTTTGAAATAGTGGATATTATTCTCTGGCCAAAGAAAAAGATTATGTAGATATTTTTTCCAAATAAAAAAAAATCTTAATAAGTCAAAAAATAGGAATGTAATTATCTTATCGTTTTTTTTTTTTTGCAAAATATTCTAAGATTTGTATAATTCTTTATTGCAAGTTCAAATTAAGAAACAAATCAAAGAAATAATATTCACACAATAAGAAACAAATCCTACAATACTATTAAAATAATAAGAAATATATGAAGAATACAGTTACAACTTTTAAATAGTAGATATTATTCTCTGGCCAAATAAAAAGATTATGTAAATATTATTTCCAAATAAAAAAATCTTAATAAGTCAAAAAAATAGGAATGTAATTATCTTTTTCTTTTTTGGGATATTTAGGCCTTGCCTATTTCGATATTTAGTTTTTTTTTTTTTTCGATATCTAGCTTGATAGGAATAATTTGTTGTTAGATAGAGTTTTCTTATTGAAGTGAAATTGGCCACTTTTGAGTGGATCATTTCATATACATGGCAACTTTGCGTGTATATGCAGGACTAATCAAGTGAAACATCTAGTACTCATGTTGCAAATAGTGTCGTCTTTAAAGTGTTGTAAATAAATTGATAATTGATATGGAAAGTGTCGACAAGTCAGTTTTTGGTTTCAATTTGAGTACCGTTATTGGCTTATACAAATTATAAGTTTGGAAAGTCAATAATTTAAATCAAAAGAATGAGTTTAATAGGTTATCGTATCCAAATCAGCGTGATCTCGATTTTTGGAGGCATGGAGGAAGCCAAGTCTTAGATGAGAAAGGTATAAAGAACAAACCCTAATCATCTAACCAGTTCCAAGTAACTTGTTGGGTTGTCCAGTTTGAAGAAGCTTTTGAACCGATTTATTGTGCCGGATTTGCTTTGTTATGGGTGCTTGATTTGTACCACATATCTCCTCATAAGTAATTAGTATATCGAGTTTTGATCCCATATGGTTATGGTGATCAATATGTCCAAGTGACCAATTTAAATTACCTGGTCACCTCACAACCGTAAGAAATTTGAGAAAGTAGACGTATATTGCAGTGTAGAGGGATTTTAGTTTAAAAGGAGGACTCCCGTACCCATCTCACAAAGGTATCATCGTATGAGCTCGTTACTTCCACTCTCGATCCGTTTGCATCATTGACACTTGTTCAACACAACGAATTTCACATCACCTACCAAATTTACTAGTTCCAATGAGCACAGGGCGTATAGACCCAGTCAATACCATAATTTTTTGCTTCATATTGTGACATATGCTTGGAACTGAAATGTCCGAAGTTAGTTACCTAAAATGGGTAATTAATCTAGGGATGATGTACAGTAACTCAATAGCTTGGAGTTACGAAGCTAAAGTGAATTCCATATGATATTTTTTAGTTTTTTTACAATGATCAAATTGTTTGAAAATCAATTACACGTATCAGAAGATTTCTTGATAGACATTCGTCTGACTTAGTCATCAAAATCGAAGCGTGCACTGCTGTAAAAAATTCCACCAATGCGTATGAATAATCTTTCATATATATATATATATATATATACTGTACAATTTGATATTGAAATTGGTACTGTGAAAGCATTGTTTAGTCGACCAACGCCATTCCCATTTTACATGATTCCCTTCATGTTCCAGGTCAACATACTCAACGATAACCAAGTTCAAAATTAAGTATAGGGAATTTTGTTCAGTAAAGACATCATAGAATATAAGGAAGATAAAATGAACATCGAATTGGACACATCACAAAACACATATCCATCATGGCCATAAGTGAAGATATTGCAAATAAATAATTTCAATCGAGATTGACGTTACGCCACAATGATAAATTATAGATTTTTCTATTGGTTGACCGATTCATTTGGAAGAGTTCCACACCACACACATGGAAAATGTTGGACATAGCCTTAATCAATTAAATGATTAGTTTTCATGACCACTCAGTGCGGAGTCATCAACCTACGGTGATGGTGGTGGTGAACATGTAATATTCTTCTACTAATTAATAGGGCTGATCATTGGAGGAGACGATGACGACCTTGCCTAAACCTTGATCACTGGATGGAAGTGGCGGGGGAAATTCTCTGTGCGGACGGCATTGATGCCCTAGAAGGAGCTTCTTTAGGAGAGGCTTTGCCCATGAACATTGCAAGTAGAAGTAGCTCATGAATCAAGAGGCAAGCGAGCCATTGACGAACCATGTGACCCATTTTAAAGTGTTGGCTAATGCCAATTGTTTTATGCACGGAGCTAGCAGATATCATGTTTTACTTCTTCATATAGAAGTTAGGATGTGATATATAAATAAATGTGTAAATCAGCAACATGTGTTCGATTAAATTATACATGCTGCGAGGGAAGGTCAATGGAGGGACAGGCACGATGAGATTAGAGTCAGTCTCTAGAGCATCTGTAATTCTTTTGAAAGACTGAGAGTAATTGATTGAGTGAACTTATTTGCATATTGCCATTTGGCATAAAAAACTCGGACAAAAGAAGGAAAAAAAGAAAAGAAAAAAGAATCAGTTCAATTTTTATTTTTATTTTGGTTCCAAAAAATCAGTTTTCGTTGGGGGATTGAAATTTGTTCCTAAATCTGACACCACCCAAAAATTATAACTTTCATACTCACTAAAATCCAAGTTATATCGTTCATCACAAAAGACTAATAGTGGGTATAAAAGATTAATACTGATGTTTTAATTTGGTGCGGCCGGTCTGTTAATTTTTGTCTTAGTTGGGTCATTTAAAATTTAGTTTGACACAGTGAAAATTCAATTAAGACATCATCCCAAATATAGCGTCATAGTTTATATTATGTAAATAAGTTTCACTTCCCTTAATTACCATAAATTTGGCCCAAAAATGCTAGACTTACTAAGACCGATTTACAAAATTGATCTATTCAGCGATTTTTAGATTACATCTTTTAGAATGCCAAAAGTTCTTGAAAGGCATTTTTTATTATTAATAAATCGGTTTTTAAAACTTCTGAACATAGAAAACAGAAGGTGCATTTTTTTCTTCTTTACCAAACGAAGAGTGAGCTGATTTTGCTAAGATAAGATAGTTTGGTGGTCCAATTTCTACATCACCATTGTATAACAAGAAGGTTCATAAATAGGCTCAATTTATCTACATAATCATGGCCATTCATTATGTTGATCTACATAACAGATTTATTATGGAAGTTCTACATTCTCAATGGCGCCATAGCTATTGCTCATTTGAGTGAGTTTGTTACCACGGATTCATCCCATCACTAATAAGAGTAACAGTCAACAGTATCTTACGTCACAACACAACTAGACCTACATTATTGGTGAACTAAGGCTTTTTGAGGTCGAAGAGCTTATTAAGGAATTCGAATCCATATCTAGAATGGTTCCAAACTATTTGAGAATAAGCCCTATATCACCAAACCAACCACCAAGCTAATCTTTCCTCGTCAAATTTCTCAACAAGCTTGGAGGAGAATTGTGGAGTTTTCTGCCCATTTCAAGCCCAATTCATGTTGGGCAATCAAGGAGCTTCAAGATAGGAACTTTAGGACAGTTTTGGTGAACATTTCATGCAAGATTATTAAATTTGCCATGCTGCCTACTTGCTTTTAAGATTATCTTTTCATTTTGCCACACTATCAAGACTGAATTTGAGAATTATTAAGTGGGTTGAAACTTGAAGTCTGAATTTCAAGAAACAAGAAAGGAAATGGGCGCTTAGGCGATTTTTCCATCTATTCTATTATGTATTCATAATTTCTTCAACGCGGAAATCTTTCCTCCCTTCGGAATCTCGAGAAAATCACGCAGGCGAGAGAAAACCCAGAGCTTGTTTGTCGAAAGCCGAAGAAGGAACAGCGATGCAGAATCGGAACCAGGGGAATTACGGGAACCCGTGCCTGACGATGCACCGGCCATGGGCTTCTTTGCTCGTGCGCGGGATCAAGCGCATCGAGGGCATGTCTTGGCCTGCCCCAATTTGAGGTTCGGTTTAGAACGAGAAAGGGGTGAATTTGTCCCAACCTTTTTGGTTTTATTGCTGTCGCATAGTCTAGAATGAGAAAGGGGTGAATATGTTCATTGAGCACTTTGATCTACTAATTTGATCTGTTCACGGTGTTTTCCTCTCCGGGTTCTTTAAGTTTTCAGCGATTGTTTAGTTTTCTATTACCGAGTTCTTTTGTGGATTGTGAAGTTCAAAGGATGAAGTGAATGGTGAGAGAACTTGTAGAGACTGGAAGGATGAGAAGGTTTAACTACTGAAATTGAACATTATTTACTCATAGCACTTGAGAAAGAGAGAAGGGCCTTTCGTTCGGCGCAAAATTTGGGTTCGACTTTTGTTGACCATTTTGTGCCGCACCGATGTTTTCATGCTTCGCAAGTTTATAGAAAACTGCCTGATTGGTTTGCTGAGAAACAACAGCAAGAACAAATTGAAAACCAATATGTGGACTGATACAAACGAGGTTGGGTGTTTATTTTTAAATATTGGAACATAAAAATTCTCATCACAAGCAAGTGCAAATCAACTGTGTTAGAAGTTGATGAGAGATGACTTACTGTTGCTGGAGGTTTGTGTAACTGAGACTGGAATGATGGGGCGCAACTTTAATACCTAGCACATGCTGTCCAGGGTAGAGAAAGATGTGAAGTACAAACATTTTGCACGTGCACTAAGATAGCCATGAGAACAGAGAATGCTTCTCTCAGCTCATAAAATCAATTCTTTGTTGAAAAACATTGTGTTAAGCTTTGAGTATGGAAGTTCAGAAAGTCTATGCTCAAAGCTTGTGCCTATGAAGGATTTAGAAGGGTACTGGGATTTTTATTACATTCAAAAAATTGCATCGTGATTAGAATTGCATTTAAGAGAGAATTGCTCCCTCAGTGACATTTAAAGTATCCATCAGAGATTGCTGTTTTGTATGCATATCAGGTTTTCCATTCCGTAAATATACATATCACTCTGCCGCAATAATTGATGGACCCAATGCACTGTTAGTGTCTTGGTGAAGAAGATTCAAATATGCTTCTCCTTTTCCTTTTCCTTTTCATCTCTGACTGTATAGCACATCATTTGTGAAGGCTGCCTGTAGATCCATGCCACCAGCAAAGTTCCAGATGAATCTACTATCAAAGCCATGGAGGAGTTCTACAGGGAGATACAGGCTGTGAATGGGATTACTCAAATTAAGTTCCCTGAGCACTATCCCGTGTCAAGACCACAAGGAATTCAAAGGGAGAGTTCGATTTTCTTCAATCCATGCCGCAACAAAATAACGTACTTATTTGCCCTAAAAGAGCATTTGAGCCTCCTATTTACAATATTCAAATCATCTTTTGATGGATTTTTGGGCTGGATAGCAGTTTGATGTATGTTATGATAGTAAAAGGTGTAGGTATATGGATGCTTCTATTGCTCCATTTCACCTGCATGAATTTCTGTCTTATCTAGCCTCTTTGTTGTTCAGATTTCTAATGGTAGATTCTGCATCATAGAATTGGTGTTCGTCTTTTTTAGACAAATGTATTGACTGTGAGGGAAACGTACATCGTATTATTCAATAAAGTTTAATAAATATACATCAAAATAAACCCTAAAAGTGGTAAAGACTCATTTACCCTTCTTACTTCTAACACCCCCCTCAAGTTGGAGCATAAATATTAATCATGCCCAGCTTGTTACAAATATGTTCTATCCTCCCATTAGCCAAGGATTTAATTAAGATGTCTGCAAGTTGTTCGCGGGTTCGAATATGACTGGGAAGAATTACTCCACTTTGCAACTTCTCTCGGATAAAATGACAATCAACCTCAATGTGTTTTGTTCTCTCATGAAACACGGGGTTGGAAGCTATATGCACTGCAGCTTTATTATCGCACGATAGAGTCATGGGTACTAAATCTTTAAAGCCTAACTCAGTCAATAACTGTCGAATCCACACTAATTCACATGTCACTTGTGCCATGGCTCTATATTCGACTCAAAGACTTTGGAGCGGGCAACAACACTTTGTTTCTTACTTTTCCATGATACCAAATTTCCTCCGACTAAGGTACAATACCCAGTAGTTGATCTTCTATCATCTAGAGATCCAGTCCAATCAGCATTAGAAAAATCTTCAACCCTGATATGACCATGGTTTTGGTAGACAATTCCTTTTCCCGGAGCTTTCTTCAAATACCTCAATATCCGAATAACTGCATCCCAGTGAGATGTACGAGGGGAAGACAAAAACTGGCTTACTACACTAATAGGAAAAACAATGTCTCGTCGAGTAACTATAAGATAATTCAGCTTACCTGCCAGTCTTCTATATCTCTCGGGATTATTAAGAATTTCTCCTCCATCAGCAACTAATTTAACCCCTTGTTCCATGGGTGAATCAAGAGGCTTTGATCCCAACATACCTATCTCAGTGAGCAAATCCAAGACATATTTTCGCTGTGACAGAACAACACCTTTCTATGATTGCGCTACTTCAATTCCTATGAAATATTTCAATTTTCCTAAGTCCTTCATTTGAAATTGTTGCTGAAGATAAGTTTTTAGCTCAGCTATACCAACCAAGTCATCTCTCGTGATGATAATATCATCAACATACACAATCAAGAATAGTTTGCCTCCCCCTGATTGTTTATAAAAGAAAGAATGATCATTTCCACATCTTGATAGCCCAAAAGACAGTACAACTTCAGAAAATCTTCCAAACCATGCCTGTGGAGATTGTTTCAAACCATATAAAGACTTTTTTAATTTGCAAACTAGTCCAGACTCCCCCTGAGCAACAAACCCCGGAGGTTGCTCCATTTAAACTTCTTCATGAAGAATGTCATGCAAGAAAACATTCTTAACATCAAGCTGAAATAAAGGCCAGTTATATGTTGCAGCAAGAGAGATCAAAATACGAACAGAAGCAAGTTTGGCAACATGAGAAAATGTGTCTAGATAGTCAAACCCATACACCTGAGCATACCCTTTGACAACAAGTCTTGCTTTTAAACGAGCAAGAGAACTATCGAGGTTGACTTTTACAGCATATACCCATCGACAACCAATAGCAGTTTTGCCTAGAGGAAGTGGTACTAAGTCCCAAGTTTGATTAATCTCAAGAGCCTTTAATTCTTCTTCCATTGCTGTCCTCCAGCCAAAACTTTGTAATGCCTCGGCGACAGACTTGGGGATAGGATATTGTTCAACAGTAGTTAAAAAAACTCGAAAAGTAGGAGACACAAAAGAGTGAGAAATAAAATTTGCAATAGAATGTTGAGTACAAGTACGTGTACCTTTGCGATAAGCAATAGGAATATCAAGATCATATACAAGAGGAGGGTCAGCTAATGGCGGATTTGGAGCAGAAGATGATGTAGTAGTGACGGGAGGAGCAGGGGGAGAAGTAGTAGCGACACGAGGACGTCGAGTATAAACCTGGAGAGGAGGTGGTTTCTCTGTAGATACCGATGATACAATTGGAATAGTAGACCGAATGGTGGTCACATACAAGTCTTCATCCAATTCAGACACATCAATTGAAACATTATGATAAGGAGTGGATTCAAAAAATGAAACATCAGCTGTTATAAAATATTTTCTCAGTAATGGAGAATAACATCGATATCCCTTTTGAGTGCGGGAATAACCCATAATCATACACTTGATTGCCTTGGGATCAAGTTTTGATACTCTAGGTCGATGATCACGAACAAAACAAACACAACCAAAGATACGGGGTGGTAGGACAAACAGTGGTTCACTAGGAAACAAAGTGGAAAAAAGGAATACCACCTTGTAGAACAAAAGAAGGCATGCGATTAATGAGATAACATGCAGTTAGAACAGCATCAGACCAAAAGGTTTTCGGGACCTTCATCTCAAATAACATGGATCTAGTAACTTCCAATAAATGTCTATTCTTCCTTGCAGTAACACCATTCTGTTGTAGAGTATTAGGACAGGAAGATTCATGGATCATACCAGTTGAGTCATAAAACCAGAAAAAGATGTGGAAAGGTACTCCTTAGCATTATCAAAACGCAGAACTTTAACATGCATGCCAAATTGAGTATAAATTTCAGATATAAATGCACGAAGAAAATAATTCTGAATGATCTTTCATTAAATATAACCAAGTAACTCTGGAATAGTCATCGACCAAAGTAACAAAATATCTGAAACCCGAATTAGAAACCACATGACATGGACCCCAAATATCTGAATGAACTAATAAAAAAGGAGATGCTGCTCGTTTAATGACTCGAGGTGTGTAACTAACACGATGTATTTTGCTAAGTTGGCATGACTCGCACTCTAGACTAGAAAGAGATTGAAAACTAGAATCCAACTTTTGAAGACTACGTAGAGAAGGATGACCAAGACGACAATGGATTTGATGTGGGGACGCAACACTTGAGCAAGCAATTGAAGAAGCATCTTCAAGTACATACAGCCCCCCTTCCTCACGTCCTCTACAAATTGTCTTCTTCGTAGCCAGATCCTGGAAAATACAGGAATCAGGATAAAAAGTTACTGAACACTGAAAATTTTTGGTTAACTTACTAACAGACATGAGGTTAAATGGAAATTGTGGAAGATAAAGCACTAAGGACAATGGCAATGAAGGAGTTGGGTTAACTATGCCAATTCCCTTAACGTGTGTAGGTGATTCATTGGCTAGAGTAACTATGGACGAAGACGGAGAAAGAGAGGAAAATATACTTGAAAGACCTGACATGTGATCAAAAGCCCCTGAATCAATGATCCAAGGACGAGAAGTAGCCGAAAGGCATGCAATAGCATTACCTATCTGTGCCAAAGTAGCAGTGGAAGAAACATGCTGTGAGATTTGAGATTGTTTGTACCGAGCATATTCCTCACTAGACATAACCACTATCTTGTCTTCAAGATGATTGTGGAGTAGAGTCAATATTAGACGTAGCGAACTGGTGCTGCTACCCTGGTCTTCCATGTTGCTTGTAGCAAAATTTTTGAATATGACCAGGTTTGCCACAGTAATGACAAACTCGTGTAGTCCCCGAATTATCAGTAAACATGTGGAATTGTCCATAAGGATGCTGATGACCTTGACCTCTCTCTATTCCTATGCCTCAGCCTCCTCCTCGGACACCACGCCCACTATATCTGCCACGGTTTCCTCCATCACTCCTATTACCACTACCAGTTCGAGTATGGGACACAAAAGCTGAACTCCCCACCATAGATGTAGTATCCTGAGAAGACTCACGAGATACTTGAAGAACTCGAGCAAATGTATCTGTGAGTGACGCTATATTTGTGAAAGCTAGTATGAGCACCTAGAGGGGGTGAATAGGTGCAAAAACAAATTTCCCTTCGTGAAGTATGCAACTCAAATCAGCAATAGATTATGAAAAGGAAATTCGTCTCTTGTAAACAAAACGAGTTACGATCAAAGTAAAAGAGCGTAGGGAAGAGAATATAAACACAGAGTTTATAGTGGTTCGGCTTAATCCAAGCCTACGTCCACTCTTCCGCATTGACAGCTCACCGGCTGGATTTCACTATGAACAAAAGAGTTGTTACAGTAAAGCTCTTCCTTGATTTCACAGTGTAGAGACTCTACTACACTTCCTCAAGGTCTCTCAAAGATATAGACACTATTTTGTATACAAGATTTCGCTCAATAGTTTAATTGACTAAGAACAAGGAGCTTCAGACTTTGGAATTCTTCTATCGCGCACCCTCGAACAACTGGAACGTCTTCCTTATATACTCCTTTATGCCATCATACCCGTTGGCACTTACTAAAGGAATTCTTCCAATCTACCCGTTGGACAGAATCAATTAGGAATATCTTCGAGCTATTTAAGGAACATGACGATAGCCCATCAATCCTGCTCGCCCATACAATCAGGATCTAGGTTTCCATAAGTAGATCCTTCCAAGTATACTTCGCCAATCAACGGATTCAAAATCCCTGAATCAATCTTGATTTGAATAGTGGATTTCGACATGCTATATCCAACCAAGAAATCTTCTCCAGTCAATAAAGTCAAATCCTTAACGAAACATCCAGTTCTGGATAAGCCTTCTTCGACGGTCTAGAAACTATCAATGAGGATAGACTTTGAGTCTTGAGTCTGGCAGTCCGGAGTCTTCAAACTTTGATGGAAGAGTCTGCAAGTCTTCAGACTAGACTGATGGAAACGTTTTGTCAACTTCAAAACACTCAAGGAAGTTTTCTCCAACAATCTCCCCCTTTTTGATGGTGACAAAACTTTCCTGCAGATTTGGATAACTTTGACCTGCAAAACATTACTCAAGCAAATATGGATATCTCACAAAGATAAATGGCTTAGTAAAAATAACACTAGAATCTGCATCCACGTAAAGTAGGTTAATTATGTAAGTGAACAAAACCGTGAGATATTAATAGTACTTAAGATAAACAAATGTTCAAACAGTCAAATCCAAATCCAGTCCAAATCCAAACAGCCAAGCATAAAAGTCAAGTCAAGACATCACAAAAGTCAAGAGTTCAAAGTTTAAAATCAAATCTGCACCACATTTCTCCCCATTTTTGTCATCATTAAAAAGGTAGAGAAGAAAAGAGAAAGGAATTAAGATTGTTTGGGAACACGAATAAGCTGGAAATCTCCCATTGACTTGGACAATCCCTTCCAAACTTTTTCAAATCCTCCTTCAGTTGCGCCACATCTTCACCCTTGGCATTTGCTTGAACTTGAAGAGCAAGGGCATGAACTTGATCATGCAAAGAAACTGAAGAGGTTTGACCTGCATTTTGCAAGTTTTGTACTGTGCATCCCAAAGCATATATTTGACCCCGCATCTCCAAGAGAATATCAAGTATTCTGCGAAAGTCTGCTGAATTATCGGTCCGAGTGCCGGCGCACGATCGGACGGAGTATAGGCGGATGATGGCAAATCAGCATGGTCGGCAAATTGGGCGATGAAACATCATGTCCCTCCTCGGGAAATTGAGAGGCATAGATGTCCTCTCGGATCTCGCTGGAGAACGACTTATTCCTTCACGATGGCGGGGAATGAGGACGTTCCTCTTTTCTCGGATCTCCCCCTGTTTCCATGCCTTCATGTGGAGAAAAGTGTTCCTCATGCTCTGCTTCCGCTTGATCTCCTCTCTCTTCTTCTTCTTCTTCCTCAATTCTTTCCTCCTCTGCATCTCTCTCCTCTGCTTCTTTCTCCAAATCTTCTCTCTCTCTCCAGTCCTCTGTTTTGTCTCATCCCTGTCTTTTTCCTGTCTCTCCGTTGTTTTTGGAACAGAACGACTCAAGTTCTTCAATGCCATTGCAGAAATGGTGATATCATCCTCATCCTCTTCATCTTCAATGATGAGAGCTCTTCTTTTCTTGGATAGAGCAACCATGGGCTCCTTTCCTTTTCGCTTTGCCGCCGAAGAGACTGAATGAGTCTTGACAAGGGTTTTCACTTTAAATTGCTCCAACGCCTTGTTGAGTTCCTTCAGACGCATTTGAGAGACCATTTTCAGTCCCACCACCATTTGATCACACGTTCGAACACAAAGAATCCGAGGAGGCTGAACGTTAAAATGTCTGAATAACTTGGTCACAAGTGTTGGGTAAGGAAGTTGACCCTTGTCCTTCACCACCGCTTTCGTACATGTGGAACATAATAGTGTGTGGAAGAGAGAACTTTTTACCAGCATTGATGGCGTACATCAACTTTGCCTCCGAGTTTGAAACGTCAGTCTTTGAAGTTGATTTTGGTCTGAGACAATTAATTACTATCTTGTGAAGCAATATGTTGAACGCATTCATTCTCAAATAAGAAATCCTTCCTTCCGTCCTTCTATCCTGAACAAGCTCCAACGTTGCACGAGCGATAGACACACTGATAGGTTGATATCTCCCTCTTTCAATCCCAATCACATCAGCCAGAGTATTCATGTCAACCACATAGTCGATCTCGAACACCGAAAGAAAACCTATTCGCATCCAAGAAACGAGATTCGAATAGAAGTAAGCGATAAGTTCAGCATAAGCCTCGTAGTTTCGAGAACAAAACTGTTCGAGTTGAAGAAGACCGAATTTTTCCCTTGATTGATATTCACAGAATCAACAAAATCAAAGTCCACCCTTCTAGGGTTTATCACGCCACGCTTAAGCAACTTAGAGTACGGTTGCTTGTGTTCCTCCGATCGAAACAAGTCTGTCCTTTTGCTTCGAATTTTTGCCGCAACACCCATTCTCGGTTTAAACTGACTATACATCCTATCATCGTCATTCCCATCTGGTTGACTCAGCCCGCCAACACGTGGATCGCTTGGGATATTTGCCAATGCCTCTTCCGCCGACCCAGCAGGGGCAATTCCCAATCGTTCCATTGTGTGTAAAAAGAAAGTTTCATCAATGTAGTTCAACGGAGTACCACTCCTCTTCAAAGCACAATAAAGCTTGTAGGTAAAAGCAGGCTTAAGAGTTCTTACGGGTTCTGCATCTTCGATGATTTCTTCCTCTTCTTGATGTGCAACAACCTGAGGTATAGATGGAGGAGATGGACGCTGCTGAGAATGTTGTGGGCTCTGCTGCTGTCTAGAAGATTCTTCTTCTTCGGTGAGATCAAAGTGCGTAGGCCCCTCACGCATTTGCTGTGGTCCCCTGTTCGCGATTCTTGAAGACTTTCTTTGGGACGACATCTTTCACGGCCTTTGAGAGATTCCAAGCTTGTTTCCCGAGAAAGATGAAAACTTTTCGAGGATTAAACAAGAGAAGAAGACAGAAGTGGAAGATCGGTGCTCTCTTAGGGTTTTTATGAATAAAATGAAGAAGAACCGACAGTATATAAGGCACTCGAAGCGAGGTATACGGAGCGTCGTGAAAAAGGAAATATAAAAATGCCTTTTAAAAATAACTGCCTTTTTAAAAAAAAAATTAGATAACTGTCATTTCAAAAATAACTTCTTTTTGAAAAGGAAAGATTGCACTAATCACGAAAAATTGGGAAATTACACCAATTAAATTTAGATAGATGATCGTACCTTTTCAAGATTTGAACTGAGAGATAAATTTCTAAAATAGAAATAACTTACAGTCGTAGATCTTGATTGTCTGAGTCTGAGTGCCTTTAGACTTTCAATCCTGAGTCTGAACTTCTTCAGACTTTAAGATATTTAGTCTGGAACGAATAACTTCAAATTGATTTTTCTCCAAAGGCTTTGTAAATATATCCGCCGTTGATTCTTTGAGTCAATAAACTGAATCGAAACTTCTCCATTTTGAACATGATCTCTAATGAAATGATGTCGAATCTCTATATGTTTTGCTCTTGAGTGAAGAATTGGATTTTTGGTGAGATTGATTGCGCTGGTGTTGTCACATTTGATTTCAGTGCATGAATCTTCAATTCCAAAGTCTCTTAGCTGTTGTTTTATCCACATAATTTGTGAACAACTCCCAAGAGCAACATACTCAGCTTCTGCCGTAGAAAGAGCTACTGTACTTTGCTTCCTTGAAAACCAAGATACTATCCTGCTTCCAAGTAGTTGACAGGTGCCGAGGTACTCTTTCTATCAACTCGCAACCGGCTAGGTCTCGTACGAGTATCCAAGAAGAGTGAAGTCTCCTTCTTTAGGATACTAGAGACCCAAGTTTGAAGTTGAAGCAATGTATTTGATAATACGCTTTGCAGCACTTAAATGAGATTCTTTAGGATCTGATTGAAATCTGGCACAAATACAAACACTAAACAAAATGTTAGGTCTAGAAGCGAGTTAGATAAAGAAGTGAACCAATGATACTCCCGTATAGCTTCGGTCAACTTTCTTTCCTTCTTCATCCTTATCCATCTTCAAAGAACTTGACATTGGTAGATCAGTCTTTTTGCAATTTTCTAGTCCAAACTTTTTGACAAGTTCTTTAGCATATTTTTCTTGATGAATAAAAATTCCTTCCTTCAGTTGTTTAACTTGAAGCCCGAGAAACCCATCATGCTCATTTCAAACTCATCCTGCATAGACTTAGAAAATTTCTTGCACAGATTTTCATTAGAAGATCCAAAAATGATATCATCAACATAAATTTGAACAAGTAGAAAACTTTTGCTTTCTCTTTTGATAAACAATGTAGTATCTACTTTACCTTTGACAAAGCCATTTTGAATTAAAAACTTACTTAGTCTGTCGTACCAAGCTCGAGGTGCTTGCTTTAAACCATATAGAGCCTTTTTCGATCGAATACGTAGTCCGGTTTTCTTGGGTCTTCAAAATCAGGTGGTTGTTCCACATAGACTTCCTCTTGGATAAATCCATTTAGGAAAGCACTTTTGATGTCCATTTGGAATAACCTGAAATTCTTATGACAAGCAAAAGCAAGTAATAATCTAATTGCTTCTAACCTTGCTACTGGTGCGTAAGTCTCATCATAGTCTATCCCTTCTTCTTGCGTATATCCCTTGGCAACGAGTCTTGCTTTGTTTCTTACGACTTTACCTTTCTCGTTTATCTTGTTCCTGAAAACCCATTTAGTTCCAAATGATGGATTTACCTTTCGGTTTAGGAGTCAATTCCCAAACATTATTAATGCTGAATTGCCTTAGTTCTTCTTGCATAGCTTCAATCCAGCTTTCATCAGTTAAAGCTTCTTCTATGCTCTTGGGTTTTATTTCAGAAATAAGAGCCACGGCACTAGACTCTTCGCGCCTTTTGGATCTTGTGAGAATTCCTTCATTAATATCACCAATAATGAGATCTTTGGGATGACTGGACTTATGCTTCCGATTCTTTGGTTGATTTGACAGATCGTTGATCTTTTTCCTCATTTGAATCTTCATTGATCATTTGTTGCTCGTCTTCGAAGGTTGAACTGCTTACGGAGATTTAGACTTTGTAGAGTCTCGGAGCAGGTTCGGATTCTTCAAGATGAGTATGAATCGATTGATTTTGCATAAAGTCTTGAAATTTGACATTCATTGATTCCTCCACAGATTGAGTCTTTTTGTTGTAAACTCTGTAAGCTTTGCTTGTGATAGAATATCCAAGGAAAATACCTTCATATGATTTTTCTTCAAACTTACCAACCCGATCATTTGCATTTTTCAATATAAAACATTTACATCCAAACACATGAAAAAATGAAACAATGTGCTTCTTTCCTTTGAATAACTCGTAGGGAGTTTTCTCCGAATAGGCCTTAGAAAGACTCTATTAATAATATAACATGCTGTAGAAACCGCTTCAGCCCAAAAACGTGAAGAGATGTTACTTTCAATTAGAAGAGTTCTAGCCATTTCTTGAAGCGACCTATTCTTTCTTTCCACGACTCCATTTTGCTCGGAGTATATGGAGAAGAGAACATATGCTGAAAACCAGATTCATCACGAATTTTGTAAAATCTTGATTTTCAAATTCACCTCCATGGTCTGTCCGTATACTTGAAATAACATACCCTTTCTCATTTTGGACCTTTTTAGCAAACTTTGTCAAATAAGTAAAGATTTCAGACTTACTTGCCAGGAAATATACCCAAGTGAATCGTGAATAATCATCCACAATCACTAAACAATATTTCTTACCTCCAATGCTCTAAGTTCTGGTTGGTCCAAAAAGATCCATATGCAAGAGTTGCAGTACACGATTAGTGGAAACTTGATTTATTGGTTTGAATGAGTTTCTTACCTGTTTTCCTAACACACATGGTGTGCATAGATCAGACTTTAGGTATGACAGATTGGGTAAACCACGAACAAGCTTCTTTGCTAAAATTTTGGCTATTTGCTTCATGTTGATGTGCCCAAGTTTTCTGTGCCATAAGTTTGCTTCTTCTTGAATTGAGATTAGACATTGGGTTTCATCTGGTTTGACATCCAAGAGGTAGATATTTCCATGTCTTCGACCCGTGAAAGACTGAGAGGAGTCTTTACTGGTTCCTGAACATATTCCCTCTTGAAAATTTATTTTGAAACCGGTGTCGCATAGCTGACTGATACTTAGCAAATTGTAGTTGAGTCCTTTCACTAAGGACACATTACAGATCGTGAGACTTCCAATCTTTACAGTTCCGTATCCCACAATTCTTCCTTTGTTGTTTCCTCCAAATGAAACTTTTCCACCATTAACTTGAACAAGCTTTATGAAGCAATTTGAATCTCCTCATATGCCTTGAGCATCCACTATCCAGGTACCATTTAACCTTTTTCTTGATAATGACCTGCATTTAGAAAAGAGACTCAAGCTTTCTTTGGTACCCAAATTTTCTTGGGTCCATTGGTGTTAGTATAATATACAGTCTTTGCCCATACCTTCTTAACAAGTTTCCAAACCATAGGACATTCTTTCTCAAAATGATCTGAGCTATTGCACTTAGAACATTTAAGAGCACTGCGACCTACTGATTTTACGAAAACTTTTTGGAAATGATTTTTGTAAGCATCTCTTGTAGGTCTTTGCTTAATTCTTTCCTTTACTTTAGGAAAATCAATTAGAGGAATAGTTTCAGCAGTCATTCCTAAACCCGATTTGTTGAAATAAGGTCTTTGTCTTGAAAGAATTTTCTCAAGTTTCTCGATCCTATAGAAAATCTTTTAGAAATACTTGAGATATCATTTTTTAGGAATGCATTTTCTTTTGAAAGATTGTCTTCATTTTCTTTCAAAGTAGTGACACTTTTGTCTAAACTTTTGACTTTTTCTTTCCAAACATTTTCCTGTTGCTTTAGTGCAGAATTTTCTCTTTTAAGTTCGGAAATCCTTTTAAGAGAGGTTTTGAGACTAAGACACAATTCATCAATGTATCTAGAGACTTTAGTAGGGATTTTCAAATTACTTACCTTGATTTCATTGTCTGAATCTGAGTCTGTCTCGGAGTCTGAATCTGAGTCTGATTGTGCCATGAGACAAATATTGGCATAATCATCATCACTTTCTTCACATTCTGTATCACTCCAAGTTTCTGCTTTGAGTGCCTTTCGATATTTCTCAGCTTTTCCTTTCTTTTTCCTCAGAAGGGGACAGTTGGGTCGATGTGTCCCTTTTTCTTACATTCAAAACAGACTATATCTCTATTGGATTCATCATCCTCAACAGAGACTTAGTTTGTTGCTTTTGAAAACTTTGTTTCTTTGGATTGAATCTTCTCCCTTCTCGTTTAGCTTTCGAATCTTCTTATCATGAGAGCAAGCTCTTCATCATCCATATCGTCTTCGAATCGTGACATCAAAATCATCATTAGATTTTAATGCAATGGATTTCTTACCTTTAGGATCTTCATCTTCATTGATTCGCTCCACTTCATAAGACCGAAGAGTCCTAACCAATTCATCGACGTAAAGTGGCATAATTCTTTGTGTCTCCCTTATTGAGGTCTTTATGTGATTCCAATCCTTGGAGAGTCCACGCAATAGCTTGTTTACTTTCATGGGATCAGAAATTGGTTGACCTTGATTTTCAAGACCGTTCACGATTTCGTAAAACGACTAAACATGTCGATGATAGATTCTCCGATTTCATTTTGAATGCTTCGTATTGACCGAGCGAATGTTGATTCTGGTTTCTTTCACTCGATCAGTTCCTTCATAGGTGATGTGTAATCTATCCCGGACTTCTTTAGTTGTATCACAAGAAGATATTCTCGTTATATTCGAGGTGATAATGCACAATATAAAGAATAAATTGCTTTTGCATCAAGAACTTGTCTCTTGGTTATCTCTTCTTGAGTCATTTCGCTAGACTCAACGGCTTCTTTTCCTCTTTCTAAGACATGTGCAGCTTTAGGAATGATTCCTTTGTCTACCACATCCCATTCCAGAGGATCCTTTGATCTTAGAAATGCCTTCATCTTGTTTTTCCATATGTTGTATTCCTTTCCATCAAAATAAGGCGGTCTGGTATTGCTTTGCCCTTCAACCAGTCCTAGAGCCAACATACTAGCCATGGATCTTTAACTCTGAAGTAAAACACTTCAACTTAAGTGAGTACACGAGCTCTGGTACCAATTGTGAAAGCTAGTATGAGCACCTAGAGGGGGGTGAATAGGTGCAAAAACAAATTTCCCTTAGTGAAGTATGCAACTCAAATCAGCAATAGATTATGAAAAGGAAATTCGTCTCTTGTAAACAAAACGAGTTACGATCAAAGTAAAAGAGCGTAGGGAAGAGAATATAAACACAAAGTTTATAGTGGTTCGGCTTAATCCAAGCCTACGTCCACTCTTCCGCACTGATAGCTCACCGGCTGGATTTCACTATGAACAAAAGAGTTGTTACAGTAAAGCTCTTCCTTGATTTCACAGTGTAGAGACTCTACTACACTTCCTCAAGGTCTCTCAAAGATATAGACACTATTTTGTATACAAGATTTCGCTCAATAGTTTAATTGACTAAGAACAAGGAGCTTCAGACTTTGGAATTCTTCTATCGTGCACCCTCGAACAACTGTAACGTCTTCCTTATATACTCCTTTATGCCATCATACCCGTTGGCACTTACTAAAGGAATTCTTCCAATCTACCCGTTGGACAAAATCAATTAGGAATATCTTCGAGCTATTTAAGGAACATGATGATAGCCCATCAATCCTGCTCGCCCATACAATCAGGATCTAAGTTTTCATAAGTAGATTCTTCCAAGTATACTTCGCCAATCAACGGATTCAAAATCCCTGAATCAATCTTGATTTGAATAGTGGATTTGACATGCTATATCCAACCAAGAAATCTTTTCCAGTCAATAAAGTCAAATCCTTAACGAAACATCCAGTTCGGATAAGCCTTCTTCGACGGTCTAGAAACCGTCAATGAGGATAGACTTTGAGTCTTGAGTCCGCGTCCGAGTCTTCGATTTTGATGGAAGAGTCTGCAATTCTTCGACTAGACTGATGGAAACGTTTTGTCAACTTCAAAACACTCAAGGAAGTTTTCTTCAACAATATTCTCTCCTCCAAGAATCTGAGACCTAACGGTTTCATATTCAGAACCAAGATTTCCTAAGAATCCCATTACAGCCAATTGTTCCTTTTGACATTGCATTTGTTGAACATTAGTTGAAATAGGGAGAACGACATTCAACTCCTCATACAATCTCAAAGCAGTGGGTAATAGAGCGTCCCTTCCTTTCAAATCGATAAAACTCCTGCAATAGCTCATAAATCAGTGACAAATTATCTTGGCCAGAATACAGCACATTCAAATACTCCCACAGTTCTCTGACTATATCAATATGAGTTACCATGTCAACTACATTACTCTCCATAGAATTCATCATTTGACCAAGAATACGTGCATCAACACCATCCCAAGTTACATCATTTCTGGGCTTAAACTCAGTTAAGTGTCTATGTTGATTCATGCCTATCAAAGTAAGCTTCACGATTTTCTTCCATTGGTGGAAGTTAGCACTACCTGTGAGCTTCTTATCAGTAATTCGATTAGACGAAGAGGAAATCACCTCATTCATCACAGTATTATTCTTCTCATGATCTACTTCAATTGTACTCTTCGAGTGATCGCCCAATTTCCAAATTTTTATAAGCAAACTCTGACCTTAGCTTCCGTCAAACAACTCAGCCTCAATAATTCAATAATCCGATATTACCACTACCATATAAAATGATAGAAGCTACCACACAACTTTCAAATCACCAAATAAATAACTGCACTGTACCCAAGCAGCAACTTTGCTTCATCACAAGTCTCGAATAAATTAATCAGCCAAATCAGCAACTTAAAAGAAAATTCTAACCCACAAAATCATCCCGACGAGCGCTGCTGCTCTCTGTTCCCCAGTGAGTCCCTCGGCTACTGCTCTCTCTCTCTCTCTCTCTCTCTCTCTCTGAGGAAGCGGCACAGCTACGCCACTAAGTCCAACCAGCACAGGGTCGTCAAAACCCCTGGTGGGAAGCTAGTGTACCAGACCACGAAGAAGAGAGCCAGTGAGTCCCTCATCTACTACTGTCGCCCCTTCCCTCCATCGAATTGTGGGCAGGATTCGGTCCCTGGCGGTGTTGTTGATCCTCTACAAATCCAGTGAGTCAGTAATCAAAGAATAGAGACCCATCAAGTCGCACGAGCGCGAGCAAGCCACACGAGCGTGATCGAGTTGCGTGAGCAGCGCGATCAAGCTGGGCGAGCGGTGCGAGCGAGTCGCGCGAGCAGCGCGAGTGAGCCGCGCAAGCGAGCCGCAGGAAGAAGCGAGAGAAAGCCTATTCCGATGAGCCGCGGCTCACTCGCTGCACCAAGAAGCGAGAGAAACCCTATTCCGGTGAGCGGTGGTGACAGCCAACTATTCGCGAGTCGACGGCGGCGAGTGGCTGCTCCGTCATCTAGGGTTAAGCCTATGCTCGATACCATGTGAGGGAAACATACATCGTATTATTCAATAAATTTTAATATATATACATCAAAATAAACCCTAAAAGTGGTAAAGACTCATTTACCCTTCTTACTTCTTACATTGACAATTGGCATGTTTTGCCTATGAAAAAGGGTGTGTCAAAGTGGTTGTCTGTGTCTGAGTTGAAGAGCTACCTTGCTGGAATGGGGTGCCTGAAGAGATGGGATAAACTGATCTTTTTCTTGCTTTGTTTCTTGATTACCTAACCTGATATCACAAACTAAGTTGAACATGTAGACATTTGTAATTACAGGTAAGGCTGGAAGCACAAACAGATTTTTGCTGGTTCTCTGAACAGCCGCTGGTGTGTAAATGTGTCTTATACGCAACCTGTACATTGTTCTCACGTATGTTTGTTCAGCATTTATGTATTTCCCACTCTGATTCGACTTTGTTGATATATTTTTAAGTAATATAAAAGTTAGTCATTCCATTTGAGATGCGAGGGTACTAGAAGATCTGCAACATGGAAAAGAAGGTAAAGGATTTGGCTACATAAGTTATCATCTTATGCATGAGATTGCACATATGCTGACAAAAGCACTTTTCCAGATGTATGAAGCTGCGGCCAGAGGACTTGCTCAAGTGGAAAGTCCACTGCCTGTGAAGTTTCTGCTTCCAAATCCACGCGATCTTTTTTCATGGAAGCCAGGTTCCATATTACTACATGTGTCTAAATCTAAATGAAGTGACCTGGGGAAATCATCGAGTCTCAGTGCCGCCATAGCTGGTGCACGAGCTGCTGCCACTCAGTTTTCTAAAGGACCAAAATCATAGCACATCTTTTTTGATGAGAACAAGTGCAATGAATATTGAGATTGAGCAATCGTCTTAATCTAAGGAACTGCCTCTCTTATTGTATTCCTTTTGCTCTGTTTTACTGAGGAGGACATCGTTGGATCCTGGGTGGAAAAGAGACCGTGGACTTGCCTGATCTCATGTTATGAAAAGGTTCATGTATCTCACCTTAAATGTTGCCTATCAATAATGCCACTGATGTGAATAATTTTCTTGAGAGAGAGAGAGAGAGAGAGAGGACCAAGTTTGCATTGCATTTGTCTAACGCATCAGACTGAAGATTCCTCGGATGACTACGACTCCAAAAATATACCAAGCATTATTTTTGGTACGACTCTGTAGTGATTGAGTGGTCACATGAGTCTCTGCCCCAGCAAGTGACAGTAGCTCCTTCTACCCCCAGAATTTCAGCAACTCTGTTGTTGATTCTATCATCTGTGCTTATTGTATAAACTTACGCTTATTTGAGAATCTGAGACAGGAGATAGATACTAGTGGCTTAAAAACTCTTTTACACTAGTGGCTTAAGAACTCTTTTGGTCCTTTTCTTTTCAATTTTTTTCTTGATATTTAGAGAGAATAAAGGACAAGAATAGAGAAGGCACAGAATTTACTTGTAATGTTTTTACGAAGATGGTTTGCCTTCAATTGAGGATGTAAATTAAGTTGCAGAAGATTTGGATTCGGCTACCTTCTTTGTGGAGAATACTACCTTTGTGCTGATGGTGGATGGTTATTGAATGAACGAAAGCAATTGTTGCAGTCTCCTTTACTCGGAGTTAAAGTTGATAAAGAATTTGTCCTGCTTATCATATGGTTTAATTCATTTCCAGAATCTTAGGCAAAACAAGAGACCGACCAGATGCTTTCAAGGGTGCCTCGACTTGTGAAGATTGTTGGAGAAATCTTTCTCGAATATTTTGAAGCCGACAAAACATTTCCATCAGTCTAGTCTGAAGATTTGCAGACTCTACTATTTAAAGTCGAAGACCTTTGGACTGCCGGACTCAAGACTCAAAGTCTATTCCCATTGACATCTGCGGTTGTCGAAGAAGGTCTATCCGGATCGTGTGTTTCGTTAAGGATTTGATCTTATCGACTGACGAAGATCTCTTGGTTGAATATGACATAACGGATTTCTTTATTCGAATCAAGATTGATTGAAGATCCGATGATTGGCGAAGCATACTTGGAAGGTTCTACTTATGGAAACCGAGATCCTGATTGTATGGGCGAGCAGGATTGATGGGCTATCGACATGTTCCTTTAATGGCTCGAATGATCTTCCTAATTGATTCTGTCCAACGGGAAGATTGGAAGAATTCCTTTTGTAAGTGCCAACGGGTATGATGGCATAAAGGAGTATATAAGGAAGACGTTCCAGTTGTTCGAAGTGGGTGTGCACGATAGAAGAATTCCAAAGTCCAAAGCTCCTTATTCTTAGTCAATTCATTTACGAGCTAAATCTTGTACGCAAAAGAGAGTCTATATTTTGAGATACCTTGAGGAAGTGTGGTAAAATATCTACACTTTGTGGAATCAAGGGAAAGCATTGATGTAACATCTTTTGTTCATAGTGAAATCCGACGGTGGGCTGTCGGTGCAAAAAGAGTGGACGTAGGCTTGGAATAAGCCGAACCACTATAAATCTTGTGTTCAATTTTCTCTTCCCTACTCTCTGTTTATTTTGATCATAATCTGTTTTAGAGAACTTTCTTTCTATTGTTTGCCTAGTATTGCTTTCGTATCTTGATGAATTGTTTTTACACCTATTCACCCCCCCTCTAGGTGTTTATACTAGCTATATCAATTGGTATCAGAGCCTGTGTACTCATTTTGTTTGAAGTGTTTTACTTTAGAGTTAAAGATCCATGGCTAGTATGTTAGCTCCAGGGCTGGTGGAAGGGCAAAGCAATACAAGACCTCCTTACTTTGATGGAAAGGATTACAACATCTGGAAAACAAGATGAAAGCGTTCTTAAGATCAAAGGATCCTCCGGAATGGGACGTTGTAGAAAAAGGAATCAATCCTAAAGCTGCATCTGTCTCAGAGAGAGGAAAAGAAACTGTTGAGTCTAGTGAAATGACTCAGGAAGAGATAATGAAGAGACAAGCTCTTGATGCAAAAGCAATTTATTCTTTATATTGTGCCTTGTCACCTACTGAATATAACGGAATATCTTCTTGTATTACAGCAAAAGAAGTCTGGGATAGATTACATATTACCTATGAAGGAACTGATCGAGTGAAAGAGACCAGAATCAACATTCTCCTCGGTCAATACGAAGCCTTCAAAATGAATTCGGAGAATCTATAACGACATGTTTAGTCGTTTTACGTAAATCGTGAATGGTCTTGAAAATCAAGGTCAACCAATTTCTGATCCCATGAAAGTAAACAAGCTATTGCGTGGACTCTCCAAGGATTGGAATCACATAAAGACCTCAATAAGAGAGACACAAAGAATCATGCCACTATCTCGTCGATGAGTTGGTTGGAACTCTTCGCCTTATGAAGTGGAACGAATCAATGAAGACGAATTTCCTAAAGGTAAGAAATCCATTGCATTAAAATCCAATGATGATTCGATGTTACGATTTTGAAGGCGATATGGATGATGAGGAGCTTGCACTCATGATAAGAAGATTCGAAAGCTGAACGAGAAAAAGGAAGAAGATTCAATCCAAAGAAACAAAGTTTTCAAAAGCAACAGACTAAGTCTGTGAGGATGATGAATCAAACAAAGATATAGTCTACGCTTTGAATGTAAGAAAAAAGGACACATCGGACCCAACTGTCCTCTTCGAGGAAGAAGAAAGGAAAAGCTGAAAAGTATCGAAAGGCTCTTAAAGCGAAACACCGGAGTGATACGAGTGTGAAGAAAGTGATGATGATTATGCCAATATATGTTTGATGGCACAATCGGACTCGATTCAAACTCCGAGACGGACTCGGACTCGCACTCGGACGGTGAGTTTGAGGTAAGTAACTTTAAAATCCCTATTAAAGTTTCTAAATACATTGATGAGCTGTGTTCTAGTCTTAAGACTTCTCTTAAAAGGATTTCCGAACTCAAAAAGGAAAACTCTACACTAAAACAACGGGAAAATGCTTTGAAAGAAAAGTTGAAATGTTCGACATGAATGTTTCTACTCTCAAAGAAAGTGAAGAAAATCTTTTAAAAGAAAATGAATTTTTAAAAATTGACATATCAAATATTTCAAAAAGATTTTCAATAGGATCTGAGAAACTTGAGAAAATTTTTTCAGCATAAAGACCTTATTTCAATAAATCTGTCTGCAGGAATGACTCGTGGAAACCATTCCTCTAATTGATTTTCCTAAAGTGAAGGAAAGAATTAAGCAAAGACTCACAAGAAATGCTTACAAAAATCATTTCGAAAAGATTTTTGTAAAAGCGATGGGACGAAATGCTCTCGGATGCTCAAAGTGCAATAGTACGGATCATTTTGAAAAGGAATGTTCTATGGTTTGGAAACTGTTAAAAAGGTATGGGCAAAAACCGCATATCATACTAACACCAATGGACCCAAGAAAATATGGGTACCAAAGAAAGCTTGAGTCTCCTTTTTAAATGCGGGTCACTATCAAGAAAAAGGTAAAATGGTATCGGATAGTGGATGCTCAAGACATATGACAGGAGATTCAAATTGCTTCATAAAGCTCGTTCAAGTAAATGGTGGAAAAGTCTCATTTGGAGGAAACAACAAAGGAAGAATTGTGGGGTTTGGAACTGTAAAGATTGGAAACCTCACAATAAGCAATGTTTCCCTAGTGGAAGGACTCAACTACAATCGCTCGCGATCAAGCGTGTGATACCGGTTTCAAAATAAACTTTCAAGAGGGAATATGTTCGGGAACCAGTCAAGATTCTACTCGGTCATTTATGGGTCGAAGACATGGAAATATCTACCTCTTGGACGTGAAACCGGATGAAACGCAATGTCGATCTCAATTCAAGACGAAGCGAACTTGTGGCACGAAAGCTTGGGCACATCAATATGAAGCGAGATAGCTAAAATTTCATCAAAGAAGCTTGTTCGTGGTTTACCCAATTTATCATACCAAAAGTCTGATCTATGCACTCCATGCGTATTGGGAAAGGTAAGAAATTCCTTTAAACCAATAAATCAAGTTTCCACTAATCGTACCGCTTTGCGGCTTACGCATATGGATCTCTTTGGACCAACCCGAACACAAAGCATTGGAGGTAAGAAATATTGCCTAGTAATTGTGGATGATTACTCACGATTTACCTGGGTATATTTCCGGCAAGTAAGTCTGAAACATTCTCTTACTTTGAAAAGTTTGCTAAAAAGGTTCAAAATGAAAAAGGATATGTTATTTCAAGTATAAGAACAGACCATGGAGGTGAATTTGAAAATCAAGATTTTACAAAATTTTGTGATGAATCTGGTTTTCAGCATTTATTCTCCTCTCCATATACTCTAGAGCAAAACGGAGTTGTGGAAAGAAAGAATAGGTCGCTTCAAGAAATGGCTAGAACTCTTTTAATTGAAAGCAACATTTCCTCGCGTTTTTGGGCTGAAGCAGTTTCTACAAGATGTTATATCATTAATAGAGTTTTTCTAAGACCAATTCGGAAAAAACCCCCTATGAGTTATTCAAAGGAAAGAAACCCATTGTTTCATACTTTCATGTGTTTGGATGTAAATGCTTTATTTTGAAAAACGCAAATGATCGAGTTGGCAAGTTTGAAGAAAAATCAGACGAAGGCATCTTCCTTGGATATTCTACCTCGAGCAAAGCCTACAGAGTCTATAACAAGAAAACTCAATCTGTGGAGGAATCAATGAATGTCAAATTCCAAGATTCTATGCAAAATGAATCGGTTCGGACTCATCTTGAAGAATGCGAACTGCTTGACTCTATAAAGTCTAAAGAAGCAAACTTAGACTCGAAAGACCAAAGAACAAGTGGTTACCGAAGATTCAAATGAAGGAAGTGATCATCAACCTGAAAAATCAATCAGTAACTGGAAGCATAAGTCCAGTCATCCCAAAGATCTCATTATTGGAGACATTAATGAAGGAATTCGCACAAGATCCAAAAGGCGCGAAGAGTCTAGTGCTTGGGCTCTTATTTACGAAATAGAACCCAAAAGCATAGAAGAAGCTTTATCGATGAAAGCCGGATTGAAGCTATGCAAGAAGAACTCGACAATTCAGCATTAATGATGTCTGGGAGTTGACTCCTAAACCAAAAGGTAAATCTATTATTGGAGCTAAATGGGTTTTCAGGAACAAGATGAACGAAAAAGGAAAAGTCATAAGAAACAAAGCAAGACTCGTGGCCAAGGGATATACGCAAGAAGAAGGGATAGACTATGACGAGACTTACGCACCAGTAGCAAGGTTAGAAGCAATTCGATTATTACTTGCTTTTGCTTGTTATAAGAATTTCAGGTTATTCCAAATGGACGTCAAAAGTGCTTTCCGAATGGATTTATCCATGAGGAAGTCTATGTGGAACAATCACCTGGGTTTGAAGACCCAAAGAAACCGGACTCGGTATTCGATCGCAAAAGGCCTTGTATGGTTTAAAGCAAGCACCTCGAGCTTGGTACGACAGTGAGTAAGTTTTTAATTCAAAATGGCTTTGTTAAAGGTAAAGTAGACACTACTCTATTTATCAAAAGAGAAAGCAAAAGTTTTCTGCTTGTTCAAATATATGTTGATGATATTATTTTTGGATCCTCTAATGAAAGTTTGTGCAAGAATTTCTCTAAGTCTATGCGGGAATGAATTTGAAATGAGCATGATGGGTGAACTAACCTTCTTTCTTGGACTTCAAGTGAAACAATTGAAGGAAGGGACATTTATTCATCAAGAAAAATATGCTAATGATCTTGTCAAAAAGTTTGGACTGGAAAATTGCAAAAAAACTGAAATACCAATGTCAAGCTCTTTGAAGATAGACAAAGATGAAGGAGGAAAGAAAGTTGACCAGAAGCTATACGAAGTATCATTGGTTCACTTCTTTATCTTACGCTTCTAGACACGACATTTTGTTTAGTGTTTGCATTTGTGCTAGATTTCAAGCGAGACCCTAAAGAATCTCATCTAAATGCTGCAAAGCGTATTATCAAATACATTGCTTCAACTTCAAGCATCGGTCTTTGGTATCCTAAAAAGGAGACTTTAATCTTCTTGGATACTCGTACGCAGATCTAGGCTGGTTGCGAGTTGATAGAAAGAGCACTTCGGGCACTTGTCAACTACTTGGAAACGGGACGGTGTCTTGGTTTTCAAGGAAGCAAAATACGATAGCTCTTTCTACAGACGAGTATGTAGCTCTCGGAAGTTGTTGTTCACAAATTCTGTGGATAAAACAACAGCTAAGAGACTTTGGAATTGAAGATTCATGCACGGAGATTAACTGTGACAACACCAGTGCAATCAATCTTACCAAAAATCCAATCTTTCACTCAAGAGCGAAGCATATAGAGATTTGACATCACTTCATTAGAGATCATGTTCAAAATGGAGAGATTTTGATTCAGTTTGTTGACTCAAAGAACCAACCGGCGGATATATTTACAAAGCCTTTGGAGAAAAATCAATTTGAAATCATCCGTTCCGGACTCAACATCCCGAAGCTTGAAGAAGTTAAAGTCTAGAGACTCTCGACTCATACAAACAAGGTTCTTGACTTGTAAGTTATTTTATTTTCTCTAAATATTAAATCTCGGAAAGGTACGATCATCTATCTATAATTGATTTTTGCTATCTTCAATTTCCGTGATAAATGCAATCTTTTCTTTTTCAAAAAGGAGTTAATATTTTAAAAATGACAGGTATCTATTTTGAAAAAGGCAGTTATTTTTTTTAAAAAATGGCATCTTTTACTTTCCTTTACGACGCTTGGTATACCTCTCTTCGACTGACCTATATACAGTCAGTTCTTCTTCGTTCAAAAACCCTAAAAAGCATCGATCTTTCACTCCTGTCTTCTTCGCTTGTTTAATCTTCGAAAAAGTTATCATCTTCTTGGGAAAAGTCAAGTTCGGAATCTTTCAAGACTGTGAAAGATGTCGTCGTCAAGGAAGTCTTCGAGGATTGCAAGCGGGGACCACGGCAAATGAGTGAGGGGCCTACTCACTTTGATCTCACCGAGGAAGAGGAGTCACCCGGTCAACAACGAGCCCACAACATTCTCGGCGGCGTCATTCTTCACCAACTAGTTCACGGGGTCTTGGTCATCCCGAAGAAGAAGAAATCGTTGAAGGAGCATTCTGTAAGAACTCAAAAGCCCTCTTTTATTTATAAGCTTTACCGTGCTTTAAAGAGGAGCGGTACTCCATTGAACCACATCGACGAGTTTCTTAAGGACAAGGGATATGGAAATGAGTTCATCTTTTTGCGAACTATGGAGCATTTGGGAATTGCTCCTAAGGGAATGGCAGAAGAATCCTTTGCATATATCCCAAGTGATCCGCGTGTTGGAGGACTGAATCCGATAGATGGGAATGATGATGATAAATTGTACAGCCAATTTCAACCGAGAATGAGTGTTGCGGCAAAAATTCGAGGAAAAAGGACAGACTTGTTTCGATCGAAGGAACGAAGGATCTATACTCCAAATTGTTGAAGCGTGGGGTGATAAACCCTAGGAGTGTGGATTTTGATTTCCTTGATGCTTGTGCATGTTAATTTGAGGGAAAAGTTCCGTTCTCTTCAACTTGAACAATTCTGTTCGACACTACGAAGCCTATCTTTGAACTAACGCATATTTCTATTCGAATCTCGGCTTCTTGGATGCGAATAAAATTTCTTTTAGTGTCCGAGATCGGGACTTTGTGGTGGATGTAGATATGCTAGCTGATGTGATTGGGGTTGAGAGAGGAAAATATCAACCAATTAATGTCTCTATTGCTCGTGCTACATTGGAACTTGTTAAGGACGAGAAGGACGAGAGGAAGAATTTCCTACTTAAGGATGAGTGCGTTCAACATCTTGCTTCACAAGATTGTGATCAATTGCCTCGAGACCGAAATCTACTTCAAAGACGATGTCTCAAACTCGGAGGCAAAGCGATGTACGCCATCAATGCTTTGGAAAAAGGTTTTCTCTTCCTCACACTATTTTGTTCCACATGTATAGAGCGGTGGTGAAGGACAAGGGTCGGCTTCCTTATCCGGGTCTTGTGTCTAAGTTATTCGAGACATTTGAATATTCAGCCTCCACAATTTCTCTGTGTTCGACCGTGTGATAAAATGGTGGTAGGACTGAAAATGGTGTCCAAAATGCGTCTGAAAGAACTCAATAGGGCTTTGGAGAAATTCAAGGAGACAACCCCGCCAAGCCTCATCAAGTCTCTTTGGCAAAAAAAAAGAAAAGGAAAGGAGCCTATGGTTACTTCATCCAAAAAGAGAAGAGCTCTCATCATTGAGGATGAAGATGATGAGGATGACATCACCATTTCTCGCTATGGCATTGAAGAACTGAGTCGTTCTGTTCCAAAATCAATGGAACGACGGAAAGAGAAGTTGAAGAAAAAGAAACGAAAGAAAAGAAGCGGAGGAAAAAGAATCGGAGGAGAGAGAAGTGAAGAAAGAGAAGCGAGAGGAAGAAAGGTTTGAAAAAGAAGAAGAAAGAGGAAATCCGAGAGGAAGGAGAGCATGAAGAACACTCTTCTCCACCCGAAGGCATGGAAATAGGGGGAGATGGTGAGAAAAGAGGAATGTCCTCATATCCTGCTACCGGTGAAGGAGTCGGCCGCTCTCCGCGGATCCGAGAGGACATTTATGCCTCTCAATTTCCTAAGGAGGAACATGAAGCTTCATCGCCAAATCTGCGTGACTATCTTTGATGGACCATCGTCTCGCTTTTACTCCATCTAATCGTGTCGAAGCCGGTACGCGGATGATAATTCAGCAGATTTCCACGAAATTCTTGATGTTCTCTTGGAAATGCGGGTCGGATATATGCTCAGGGATACGAAGTTCGAACTTGCGTAATCTTTGGACAAGCTTCTTCGGTTTCTTTGAATGATCGAGATCCAAGCTCTTACTCTTGATTCAAGCCAATGCTAAAAGTGAAGAGGTGGCTCAACCGAAGAAAGATTTGAAAAAGCTTGAAGGCATCGTCCGGTCATTGGGAGATTTCCGCTTGTTCGTATTCCCAAGCAATCTTAACTCTATTTCCATCTCAATTTTTTTTATGATGACAAAAAGGGGGAGAGATGCAAGATTTGAAAACTTTGAACTTAATCTTTTAGTTTGTTTGTTTTGATGTTTGACTTGTGTGACTTGTGTGTCTATCTAGTTGTGGACTGAATTTGGGATTTGGATTTGATTTGTGCTTATATTAAGTACTTGTTGATATCTTATGAATGGCTTTACTCTCACTAACCTATTTTCTGTGGTTGCGATTCTAGTGTTATCATTAATCTTTATGAGATATCCATATTTGCTTAAGTAATGTTTTGCGGTCAAAGATATTCAAATCTGCAGAAAGTTTTGTCACCATAAAAAAGGGGAGATTGTTGGAGAAATCTTTCTCGAATATTTTGAAGCCGACAAAACATTTCCATCGATCTAGTCTGAAGATTTGCGAGACTCTACTATTTAAAGTCGAAGACCTTTGGATCGCCACTCAAGACTCAAAGTCTATTCCCATTGATCGATCTGCGGTTTGTCGAAGAAGGTCTATCCGGACCGTGTGTTTCGTTAAGGATTTGATATTATCGACTGACGAAGATCTCTTGGTTGGATATGACATAACGGATTTCTTTATTCTAATCAAGATTGATTGAAGATCCGATGATTGGCGAAGCATACTTGGAAGGTTCTACTTATGGAAACCGAGATCCCGATTGTATGGGCGAAGCGGGATTGATGGGCTATCGACATGTTCCTTTAATGGCTCGAATGATCTTCCTAATTGATTCGTCCAACGGGAAGATTGGAAGAATTCCTTTTGTAAGTGCCAACGGGTATGATGGCATAAAGGAGTATATAAGGAAGACGTTCCGGTTGTTCGAAGTGGGTGTGCACGATAGAAGAATTCCAAAGTCTGAAGCTCCTTATTCTTAGTCAATTCATTTACTGAGCTAAATCTTGTACGCAAAAGAGAGTCTATATTTTGAGATACCTTGAGGAAGTGTAGTAAAATATCTACACTATGGAATCAAGGGAAAGCATTGCTGTAACATCTTTTGTTCATAGTGAAATCCAGTCGGTGGGCTGTCAGTGCGAAAGAGTGGACGTAGGCTTGGAATAAGCCGAACCACTATAAATCTTGTGTTCAATTTTCTCTTCCCTACTCTCTGTTTATTTTGATCATAATCTGTTTTAGAGAACTTTCTTTCTATTGTTTGCCTAGTATTGCTTTCGTATCTTGATGAATTGTTTTTACACCTATTCACCCCCCTCTAGGTGTTTATACTAGCTATATCAAAGATCTATCCCTAATCGACAGAATTTTTAGTCTTGCTAAAACATTACATAGTGCAAAAGGGAAAAATTGCTTCCCAATAAATGATTGAATTGCTAACTGAGCAATTCATGAGTTTAAATTATTAGAGAATGACATGACGTTCATCTTGTATCTCAGCAAGCTAGTAGTTGCGGGAGAGTATGACTATATTTCGACATCGGGCTTGGACAAGACACGAGTTGTTAAATCGCAAAGCGAATACTTTCTACTCAAATGATTGAGAAGCTGTGGAGGGGAAAATAAATAGCTATCAGGAATGCAGTCTTGATGTCCGGCTTTATTAAATTCTCGAGATGCATCTGAATTATTTACAATCAACAAAAGGTTGAGGAGTCAATTTTGCTGCTTTATTACTGTATAAACGAAAATAGTACAATGGAAACAGGGGGCGCATGTAGCACTTGCCTGGCTCTGTTTTTCGTTAAAGAAAGTTAGATGGTGTCCTCTATTCAATTTTGTAGAGGAACATATGTTCATACTGAAATATGGCAAAAAGTATATATAAAAGAAATAAGAAATCCCAATCTTGTAGCAACAATACGTGTTATTGCAAAGTATAGTGTTTGTTAGAATACTTAATTAAATTATACTTTCATCTGACAATTTAAACTTGTGATATAAGAGCTAGAGCTTCTGAGCTTCTAAGAAACTAATGTATTGATCACTATATGAGATAACAACAACAATAAGAAGATAGCACGGAGGGACATGAGGACAATAAATTCAAAGATAAAAGAAATGAAAGGTCCAGATAAAAATATTGACAATGGAAGAAATCATAAAAACATTAGAAGTGTTGATAGGCCCCCAGGGATCCATGACAGACCGAAAGGACTCACAGGGCCTTATGCATCACTATGATAACTTCAAGAAGAACCTCATTGCAGCTCATCACTGTACACTTGATGACATTTTAAAAATAGGAGCTAAGATCATGTCGCTCCCAATGATCCTCTTCCACCAGGGGAAGTAAACTTCGGGTTTACATTCCATCACCTCCACATAGCAAAATACCCGCCCTCATAGCTTTGCTACTGCTGTATAGAATGATAATATATAATAATGCCATTTCATAATTCATACGATATATAATCGTGTAGCATTTTCGGAACATGAATTTTACAAATTCAAAGAAGATGTAGTACTACTCACCTAGAAGTGCCTATGACCAAACAATAAACATTATTCGAACCATCGAACTAGCAATTCTATCAAACAAACAAGAAACAACGTCAAATCGAGTAAATTGCTACCCCAACGACCAATTGGCTACACTAAACTTCAATACTAATGAAGCAACTCTTGTGCATTAACAAATCACTCATCCGAAGCGATTATTCAATATGTTCACAACGTGAAACTTGAACACGAAATCCTAAAATTCTCACTCCGATCAAAGCGTTGTGCCAAAACAAATCTTGTTAAAACCCACGGTTCTATAGCATCATAAACTACCATTTCCATGAAATTTCATAGCTCGATAACTCAAAAATTGGATTTTGCGGCTTGATTCTCACATAATTCCGAATTTACGATCTAACTTCAAAATTTACTCTGATTGGAAGAATGAGAAATGCGAGCACTTACAGGACATTGCAATAAGAGGTTGAATTGGCTTGGCGAGGCGTCCTTAGCACAAATACGCAAAACCCGCTCTCTCTTCTTCTTCTTTTTTCTTTTTCTTTCTCCTTTTCCTTTCCCTTCTTCCTGTTTGCCGTGCGAGCTCTCGGTTAAAATGAGCTGAGCGTCCCCTTTTCCAACTCTCTTCAACTTTTTAAAACTTGAATTTTTCTTTTCTATATCTTCGGGCTCCACCACTCTTGACTTGGTCAAGATATTACAATAAATGTAGAAAAATAAGAAATACACGTAATGATTGTTGCGAAAAGCAAGCGATTGAATAATAATATAGACAGAAGAAGAAAATAAATCGGACACCGGATTTACGTGGTTCGGTCGTAAAGACCTACGTCCACAGGGAGAGCAGCAGCGAATTTCACTATAGATCAAGCGATACAAGGAGATTACACACTCAAGTCACTCAAACACTCTCTCGGTGTTTCCCAAGCCCCAATTACACCCAACAACACATATAATGTTTAGTCCCGAAATTCCTCAAGAAATAATCTCTCAATCTCACGAAGGAATTACACACAAATCTTACCACAAGATTTAAATTGGCTACAAACACTAATCTTTCTTGGATGTTATTCACGGACAAGAACGACAAAGAAAATCCCTCCCAAGCACTTGACGACTATACGGCGCTTCAAGAACACTTCCTCATGATCAACCCTCTTCCATCCATATATACAAGTCTATATATATATATATATATAAGTGAGACATTTATTCTTTTGCCAACTTCTCATAGGATTATGTTTCTTATTTTGCCCGATTTTATCCAAAACATATCTCTGTATATTTTAAACAAAATCCAAGTCCAAGTCAAAGTTGAGCTTTCCTATTTCAGCGGCCAAATTCTCCAACGCATATTCAAACTTTGGAAGTTGATCTTTGGATCTTTTTGCTCAATTTCGAACGTCCGTAATATATCCAATTCGGAATATTCAGAATTTCACATTGGACTCAAACTCGAGACATATTTTAACAATCTCCACCTTGGCTCGATATTTGAGCCAAGTTGCAATCGCTTTGCAAAAATTCAAACTCTGCTACTCTTCTATAGCCCCCGATGAGCTCAACCGCCACAGATAGTATCCAAGTCCAAGCCTCGCTTGAACTTTGCCATAACCGAGGACCTCATCATAATACCAACTCCACATGCACTTTTAACTGTTCCGCAAGGATTTTCCGATGCAACCTCCTTAACCGCAAACAAAGTAAACCATTGTTGCATCCATATCTATCAGGATATCGAATCTGTACCTTATTAATTTCAACAGTTACGGCAACCATTGGCTCTATAGGCTCCACCTCGCTACAAGCACCATTGTGTTGATTACTTTGCTAGTACTCGTACTCGCTACCTCAGATGTTTCTGGTCGCAATTCCACCTCAAGCTGAACACCGTCTAGATCCGTATTAACACTGCCACAAACACTCCTAGCCAGAAGTACCGGAGACTCATCAAGGGTAACTTCTCAACTATTAACGAGTGAATTTATATCTGGGCACCACAACCGATCGCCCCGCTCACCTTGTGCATAGCCATGGAATATGCATCTTGCCCTCCAATCGAGCTTACCATTACTCACTTGAAAATAACACGGGTAAACAAACATTCTAATAATAGAATAACCAGCAACGTTACCTGACCACACTTTTTCAGGAGTCCGCCATTCAATAGCAGTTGATGGGGATCTATTCACCAGGCAGCTTATCCTACAAAGCACATTAGCTAGGATTCTCCTAGCAATACTAGCACTAGAGATTATTTTACGGGCCATCTCTAGTAATGTTCTGCTCATCAATTCTGCAAATTGTTGTGATTTACTGGCACTAGTGCAATGTTTCACTATGCCCTCTTTCATGCAAAATTTATTTGCCAGCTCCGAGCAAACTCTATGCTATTGTCAATCCTCACATGCTTGATCGACTTACCAGTCTCCGTCTCAATCAAAGCTCTCAACCACGTGATCCTGACACCAGCATCAAACTTGTGCATTGGCACAAACACCCAGGTCTTCCTCGTGCAGTTAAAAGACTCTCAAACAGATGCATCCAACGTCTCCGGGTCGAAACCTGTCGCTGTCTTACCTTGAAGTTTATACAAGCCTCCGTGCTTGATTCTTTCATTATCACCAAGGCACCTCGAACAACCTTCAAAACTCCACATTCTGAAGAATACCTGCAACCAACTGAATTTAGGGCACCAAAGGAAATTAAGTTCATTTTCAATTCTAGAACGTGTGTTACTTTAGTCAATGTCCTCACAATGCCATCATACATTCTGATTTTAACATCACCAACACCCACAACATCGCACTCAACGTTGTTCCCTAACTGGACTTTACTACTACCCGTGCACTAATAAGTGATAAACCGGTTTCTATTTGGTGTGACATAAAAAGAACAACCAGAATCCATAATCCATCCATCAAACAATGAATCATTAGTGATAGACAAGATATAATCGGCATTATCAGCTACAGCTACAACATTATCTGTAGAATCAATTATAATTCCCTTACCCTTCTCATTCTTCAGCTTAAGGCAATTCCTTCTAAGATGCTCCCTCTTGCCACAACTCCAACAAACAACATCACCAGTCCTAGACTAACTACGCCTATTCATATTAGTACTACTATTACCTACACGTGTTCTAGATCTTTCTCTATTTTCACCTACTAAAGCAGCAGATATAGGTTCACCAAATTCTCTTCTATGAATATCCTCGCTCAGAATCAAATCTCGAACCCCATCAAACATCAAACTTGTTGACCCAGAGAAATTACTAACAGCAGTAACAGTAGTATTCCAACTATCAGGCAATGGGGATAATAGAATCAAAGCACGTACCTCATCTTTAAAGTCAATCTCAACTGAACTCAATTGACTAACAATTACATTGAATTCATTGATATGATCTGCAACTGACGCACCTTCACTCATCTTCAAATTAAACAGACGTTGCATCAAATAGACTTTGTTGATCGCAGAGGGTTTCTCGTACATATCCGACAAGGTTTGCATCAAATCAGCAGTGGTCTTCTCCTTCAAGATGTTAAACGTGACGTTACGAGCCAACGTCAGCCGAATAACACCCATAGCTTGTCTATCCAGCAAATCCCAATCAACTTGCTTCATCAACTCTGGTTTCTCCCTAGATAAGAGCAAGTGTAGTTTCCTCTGGTAAAGATAATCTTCAATCTGCATCTTCCAGAAACTAAAATCCTTCCCATCAAATCTGTCGATTCTCACTTTTACTTCTTTTGTCGCCATCGATTCGCTTCAACTTAGCCAAACCTGGCTCTAATACCACTTGTTGCAAAAAGCAAGCTATCGAACAATAATATAGACAAAAGAATAAAATAAATTGGACATCGGATTTACGTGGTTCGGACGTAAAGACCTACGTCCACAGGGAGAGCAGCAACGAATTTCACTATAGATCAAGCGATACAAGGAGATTACACACTCAAATTACTCAAACACTCTCTCGGTGTTTTCCAAGCCCCAATTACACCCAACAACGCACGCGGTGTTTAGCTCCAAAATTCCTCAATAAATAATCTCTCAATCTCATGAAGGAATTACATGCAAATCTTACCACAAGATTTAAATTGGCTACAAACACTAATCTTTATTGGATGTAATTCACGGACAAGAATGACAAAGAAAATCCCTCCCAAGCACTCGACGACTAGACGGCGCTTCAAGAACACTTCTTCATGATCAACCCACTTCCATCCACGGCCACAAGTCTCTATATTTATATATATAAGTGAGACATTTATTCTTTTGCCAACTTCTCATTGGATATGTTTCCAATCTTGCCCGATTTTATCCAAAACATATCTCTGTATATTTTAAACAAAATCCAAGTCTAAGTCAAAGTTGAACTTTCCTATTTCAGCAGCCAAATTCTCCAACGGAGATTCAAACTTTGGGAAGTTGATCTTCGGATCTTCTTTGCTCAATTTCGAACATCGGCAACATATCCAATTCGGAATATTCGGAATTTCACATTGGATTCAAACTCAAGGCATATTTTAACAATGATCACTAAAAAGACCATGACGATGACGAGAAGAAGAAGAAGAAGATAGCACCAGGAGTATTTGAGGGTAGTAAATTGAATGATAAAAGTATTGAAAGGTCTAGATAAATATATTGATAATGGTAGTAATCATAAAAGCATTGGAGGATCTTCTTTCTTGCGACAATGGTCCTCTAGGATCAATGATAGACCAAAGGGACTAGCAGGGGCCTATACATCACTATGATCTACGAAACTATAGGAATAACCTCAATGCGGCTCATCACCCTACCCTTGATGACATTATAAGAATCGATGCTAAGATCATGTCGCTCCCTATGATCCTCTTTCCACCAGAAGAAGTAAACTTCTGGTTACGTTCCATCACCTCCTCACGGTGCTCTTGCGATACCCTTCCTCATTCTCGTTACTACTATATGGATAGAACGCAAGAGCAAATTCTTCTGGCATCTCATAGAATTGGAGATGCTTCAAGTTCGCAAGGCCACGGATGACAACTAGTAATGATTGCCAATCTAGGTGCTTGCATCCAACAACGATGAGACTCTGAAGGCAAGGCATTGCCTGACCATTCATCAACGCAAATCTAAGATTTTCCAAATTGGCAAAGAATAACTTCTTGAGCTTTGGGAACCCTTTATCTCCAAAAACCAATGTTTTTCCATCAAAGGCGTTACTCAGATAAAGTTCCACGAGATTGGGCAAATTCTGGAGAGCAATAAGCGGGCTAGATTTCAATTTGGTCCATGACAAACGCAATTTAGTCAAACTGGTCAACAAAGGAAGCCAATGAGGCAGCTTCTTCAGACATCCTTCGATATGTAGACCTCGAAGGAATGGGGGAGCTGAAGATAGAAAATCCAAATCAATAATGTCATACTCGCTTTCTGCGTTCACATCTAATGATCGAAGGTTTGTCATCTTCTCAATGGAGTAGCATAGTTCTTTTGCATCATCTTTCCTCAGGTCCCTTACACCCAGCCTCCTTAGTCGACTTAACTCTCCAAGTTCTTGCATTGTATTCTTGCTCCGACCACCACCAGCTTTTACACAACACAAGTTCTGCAGTGATGTCAGCGTTCCAATGCCTTGGGGAGCTGAAAATCCCTTTCTAATGCCAAAGGGTACGTTTGTGATTTCGCATCACTTGTACACCAAAAGATGTTGTAGTTTCTTGAGCTTGGTTATCTCCACAGGCATCTCAGATACGAATGTATGTTTAAGATCCAAAGTCTCTAGATTTTGGAGTTTCACAATTGACCTAGGAATGATGCGCACTTTGCTCCTTCTCAAACTCAAATACTTCAAGTGGACAAAAACTAGTATTTGTTGGGGGAACTTATGAAGGCATGATCCTCCCAAATCTAAAACCCTCAGCAGCTTAGAGCTAGTTGGGAAGAATTGCTCATCTATACTAGACGATGTTCTTAACTGAAAAATGAGCAGAGAGCGTAGGCTGGGGAGATTTAGTTGGTTCGGTGCGTTGTTGCGCAATTGTATTGGACCGACGTACGCGCGGACTCGTTCGTGCAATTCTTTTGTCTCGCTCCGATAAAAACGAAACAAAGTTTTCATCCTTTAACTTAGAAAGGATACTTTCACGCATTAGGTCATGTACCCTACAAGTTTTAGCCTTCCTTCTAAATCCGTTTCTGCAATTTGCACCAAATTTCTGTTTATCAGCTCGTTCAGGTATCTTTGAGCAACTTCCTCCTGTGTCATTCGTTCTCTTTCCTCAATAAATCCTTCTGCAATCCACAAACGAATGAGTGTCATACACTCAATCACGTGATCCTCTGGAAATAAACCCAAGTACAAAAAGCAACTTTTCAAGTTATAATGCAAATCAATATAGCTCAAGCTAAGAATTTTCCAGAAAATTTGCATCCTATCATTGCTTTCTAATTCTACAGCAAGGCTGTGAGAAATCATCTCCCATTCTTGGACATCTTTTGCAAAGAGAAGACCACCAATTGCCACTATAGCAAGTGGCAAACCCTCACATTTTTTCAAAATCCGTCGTGAAAGGAATTTTAGGTGAGGAGGACAGAGTTTCCCACGAAAGGCTTTCTTGCAGAATAAGGACCATGATTCTTCTGGAGACAAGGGCTTACGGGTATAAACTTTTGATTGGTTGGATGAGAAAGTAGCAATATTAGCTATGCGAGTAGTGATTATTATTCGACTACTACAACTACCATTGGGCATTGCACTTTTTATACCTTCTAGTGCTTCCAAGTTCCATACATCATCTAGAACAATGACATACCTTTTCTGGTGCAAAAAGTCTTTCAATATCTGCTTGAGCCTCACGCTATTCGCGAATTGTATTCCTTGTGGGGCTCGTTGCTCAATTTCTCCATGAAGTTGTTCGATCATGTCCCTCAAAATATCCTGAATCTTATAGGATTGTGAGACACTAATCCATGCATGGCTTTGGAAGTAGGCTTTTACTTGGTGATTGTCGTACACTCTTTCTGCCAGAGTGGTCTTCCCTGACCCCCCATCCCTAATATTGATACAACTTCAAGTCCGGGTTCTCCATCAACAAGCCACTTAATAAGCTCTTCTCTTGGCTGATCAATCCCCACCAATTCACCTTCCTCGACTGGAAAAGTGTCCTCCCTAAGATTGTGCCATGAGGTGCCTCCAATGGATGCGCTCGCACTTTGCTCTGTGCAATACGACTTGAAATGGTATCGTCGATGCCCTTCGCTAATGCTAAGGACTTTTGTCCTGATATCTGTTATTTTGGAGGAGAGATGACGGCGCTCTTTCAAGTTGTTTATGGATAGCTTGATCTTGTGGAGGTACCTCATGACCCCATCTCCATGATCTCTTGCCAAGTTGAGCGTGAATTCATCTAGAATATCCTCCACATCATATGCAACATCCCTGACTTGTTTCACCCATACCTTCAACTCAGGGTCATCGTCTTTCGATGACTCAGCGTACTCTAAGAAGGCCTTCATGCGCTCAAATTCATCTCTAATGAGTTCAATTTCTCCACGTACCCCTTTCAATAGATTCACCTCTTGCTCGATGAACACAGCAAGCTTCTCAACCAAACAGGATACTGCGGATTCTGTCATTTCTCTTGCTCACTGATCTTGCGAGATCAAAGCTTACTCAAGAAGAAAAGAGGGTATAGCAAAATTACCTGGTACCGTTTGAAATCGAAAGAAAGGATCCTTTTGAATGAACATCCAAATGGACTTTGAGCTCAGCTGTTCGGCGAAGTCTCCCTATGATCGTGCAAATTTTTTATTTTGAGAAAATGTTGGGTGCTCGAGACGTGCTAAGTAAGGCCATACTTTGAGTCCATAGAGTGATGGTCACGGGCGCAGATTGGGGCCCACCCTTTAGAAATTTGAGAAGTCTTCGGTCATTCTCTGGTCTTCTTCGTTGCTGTCCCGACGCCGGCTTTCCATTTGCCTTTAGTTCTCAAATAAATGTTCGGTCAAATGGGAAACATCCGAGGTTTTTACTCGGAAGTTTCGCAATTTTGCCTTTCGCTATAAAGATGAGTTGTTGAAGTGACATCTGCACAAAAGCGAATCGCGTCGAATAATTTGCTCGATTCCATACAAGGGCAACAAATTTCTGCTGACAACTCCACTTCGAATTGTCTATGGCGTGTTCAATGAATCATGTCATGATTTGGTGCTAATTAAGTAATCCGAATCATGTCATGATTTGTTGCTAATTAAGTAATCCACGCCGTGTTCAAAAAGTCGGAGAAAAAGTAAAAACAAAAAATAATAAGAAGACTAGTGTAGCGCCTATCGCTTGACCGGCAATGAATGACTTATCTGTCCCCATCGTGGACCCAATATTTTGTGATTTTCTTTTCCTGGATTATATTGATAATTTTTCCATGGCGAGCTTTATGAGAAAAGACTCTTACCATCATTTTCCTTTGAAAACTGCATTTGGGTCACTCTCAATGCGAAGACTTGACTAATTCATCGCAATGACTAACTTGTTTCACTTTAGATTCCACATTCTTTGCATCTTCATTTGGCAATTTTTTTAACCAGGTTTGATTTTTCTTGTAAGATTTTCTCTCACGTCTGAATAAGAAGCTCGATTTTGTCCACCTTTTATACTTCAAAATCTATATGTATCAAGATAGATGGACTTGCGGAATTATGACACTCGAGTAAACATTGTACGAAAGTTACGACACTTGCTATGTTTAATCTCATGTTTGGTGAATAGAATGATGATTATGAGGTCTCGCCCTAAAAGCTCAAGTTGTTAGTGCATGGTAGGTGTGGAAAATTTTAAACAACAATGGGGCAATGTGGAATTCGCTTTTGCTAGGGCTTAACATGCTATTTGTGGGGTTCTTCCTTTTTCTTTTGTTTTTGCCGTTTTCTCTATTCCCAATTTCTCCTCAAATTTGAAACCTAAAGCATGTTATTGGAAAATATTGTACTCATGCTATTTTTTATTAATGAGTTTAGAAGATATCAATCAGGATGTTATAGAACGTTTGAAGAAAAATATATTTAACTTGCAAGTTGCACCTTGTTTTCTTCTGCTTTAAATATTTCCCTGGATAACTTCCACCAAAACGCACCGTGGATTTCTTCTTGGTTAAAGCTGTTGCTTCATATGACTCAGAAAGCGCCTCGTGGATGAAGATTATATTTTGATATCAGGCCTTATGCGTCCAGAGTAAAGGCATTTGTATCTTCAGATAAAGAATTGACATTTTTTTCTTAACGGGTTGACTACAATTTAATCTTTTAAGTTTCACTTTTTGTCTCATTAAATTCTCTAACTTACTGAAATTGTCAAATCAAGTCCTTCTATTTTTTGCCTCAGTGATCCACCTAGGTTCTTTTGAATCAGCGTAATCTTGGTTTGTGGAGCCAACTGAATTGCTGATGAGAAAATGATAAAGTACAAGTCCTGATTAGATCTGCTTTATTCTAACTGGGTTGGTTGTCCAATTTGAAGAAGTCACTTGAACTGATTTATGTGCAAGATCTGCTTTATTGTGGAGGCTTGATCTATACCACATTTCTCCTCTTAAATAATTAAAATCAGCTATGGAATATCTTATTTTGATCCGATATGGTTAAGATAGTCAATATGTCAAAGTAACAAATTTAAGTCACTCAACGATCTCAAGAAATTTGAGAAAGCTTGCATATATTGTAGTGCAGAGGCATTCTAGTTTAATTGGACAAAAAAACCCGTGCTCGAAAATAGATAAGGAGGACTGCAATACCCATCATACTAAGGTATAATCGCTTGAGCCTAGTGCTTACACTCTCGATCCGTTTGTAACGCTTGTTCGACACAATGAATTACACATGAGACTTGTCAAATTTAATAGTTCCGATGAACACAAGGCATATAGACCTGTCCGGTACAATAATTTCCGTATTATATTGTGACATGTGCTTGGAACCATTATATCTAAAATACCTAAATAGGTAATAATTTGAACTTAGTGAAGCATGCAATTATCGAGGACGATCATTCTTTCTAAAATGTCACAAAGATAATGAGCTGTTGCAAATTGATAACCCAATATTTTCTCATTAAGCACAAGATTGATGATCTTCATGCTCGAAATTAATCATCCTTAATTATATTTGGCTTTCTCACCTCCACCTCCCTTTTCCTGCTAACTTCACTATTGCAATTTCCGTTACGTAAGGGACTAACTGTAGCAATATGCTGCTAATCCTCACAAATCGATTCTGCCCTTCTTCGATGCAGGTCCGTTTCCATAGATTAAGATACATAACCTGTAATATTCCCTAATCGATCCGTGCTGGCCAACATTAGGTGTTCATCAATTGAAGGTAAGTATTGCCTTATAAATCACTTAATATTGCCTCTTTCATTGATGTGAGACTATGAGACATCGAATCTTCATTTCAAATTCTTTTATGAACAAGAAGTGAATAATTCCAAAATGATGAGAAAATGGAAAAAAATATATATTTTGTTTTAACCTCAAGGGTGGGTTAGTATTTGCTCATCATGACGGGGACAGAGGCATGCTTCTTTATAGATCCAATATATGTTTCCAATTTGCATCAATGGCACATGACTTTCAATTGGAACTTTATACCCCAACACTTTACTAGGCAAACGATTGATTAAGTAGCAAATGCAGTAAGGACCGCATCAACCCAATTATCTCTTGGGTAAATTTCCTGAGAATAACAATGCTCGGATAACCTCAAGCAGATGCCCATTTTTTCTTTCAGCAACTCCATTCTGCTGTGAAGTTCCAACGCAGGAGGTCTGATGAATGACTCCCAAGCTACGCAGGAACACTTGGAAAGTCTGATTGGTATATTCAGTTCCATTGTCTGTAAGAAGAATCTTCACCATAGTGTTAAATTGATTTTTCACCATATTGCAAAAATCTTGAAACACAGTCATAACTTCACTCTTGGATTTAAGCAGATAAAGCCATGTAGCTCGAGATTTATCATCAATAAATGTAGCAAAATACTTGAACCCCTCCTTAGAGTCAATAGGAGAAGCTCCCCAAACATTCGAGGGAACTAAATCAAAAAAAACTGTTCTGGTTTATGTGTACTATGTGGAAAAGGTAACCTATGTTGCTTAGCATAATGACAAGGATCACAACAATTGGAATCATAACTTAAAGTCATATCAACAGCATGTAACACCCGATCAGAGGGATGACCCAGACGCCAATGCCACAACCAGGAAGTGTCAACAGTTTTCCTTTGTGCCATCAATGCTTCGTTGTTGAGGTCCACCATATACAGCCCATTTTGCAACCGCCCTTCACCAATCATCCTCCTGGTGGTTCGATCTTGAAAAAGCACCTTTTGAGGGAGTAAAAATAACATTGCAATTCCACTGATTAGTATATTTGCTAACTAACATTAAATTTGAGGATAATTCAGGTACCAACAATGCTTCAGAATTATTTGAAAAGAAATTAATTTGTCCAACACCACTAGTTGGAACCTGCCCACCATTAGCAATAGTAATAGGTGGATATGACACACCTGAAGTAATATTGGATAGCAAGTTTAGAGAACTACACATGTGGTCTCAGCCCCGAGTCAACAATAAACCGAGTTTTGGATAAAGCCGAGTAAGCATGGACATTACCGGATGTCATAGCCAAATTTCCGGTTTCGGTGCTAGAAGCGTTTGTTTCATTGCCATGTGTCCGAAGTAATTGCTGAACTTGTTGAGACAAAACCTCCAATTTGGATTGAAAATCGTTTGGATTTTCTTGGATTGCCACCTTAGCTTCCGAACCCCTGTCTTTGGAAAGACGCAAATGCGGATGAAGAACCCAACACCTCTCTTTGGAATGGCCATCACGATTGCAATGGTCACAATGGAACCGTGCTGGTTTCTTAAATTTTCCTTTGGCAAACCGAGCAATGGAGTCTCCTTGCTTTGTGTTGATAGCACTGGGCCGATTGTTCACCAAGCTCTCCCGATGTAATTGGGCTAAGGCATGACGCGTCTCCTTGTTTCCTCACTTTGGATTATGGCACAAACTTCATTGAAAGTGGGCAATGCATGACTCATAAGAATTTGACGTTTGGTGTCCTCAAATTCTTTTGCCTTTGAATCAAGTAATTGATTGATGCTTGTTTCCACCGTTGAATAGGTTAGGCTAGTAGTAAAATGGTCCCCCTCTTTCATAAAATCACGATTTTATGAAGAGATATTTTTACCCACATCTTGAATGGGTTGTGGTGATGGGCTCGTCAACTTGGAATAGGGATCACCTGTACTAATCATACCATTCTACCCCTTTTTTCTATAGCACACATCCACTCTCATAAATGAACAAGAATCATGTTAAATTAAAATTAGAATAGCAAGAAGATAGCCATTAAGATTGATTATAAATATGATCAAAAAAGTAAGATGACAGATTTTTGGTTCGTGTTTAATATGATCTGCTCATTAGAATTTTCTCTTAGAAACTTGTCACCTCTTTTTCATCAACCATTTATTAAATATTACATTAATCACTTTGCTAGGGGAATGAGTTGTACAACAAACTTGTCAATGCAATTAAAAGCTGTTTATCTCAACTCAAGACAATCCTGTTAAAAAAAAAACTCAAGATAATCTCCCCATGTCTTCCGTCGCAGGCCGAACATCCTCGGCGTAATTCAAAATAGAACAAACCTATCGCCTCCTATTAAAAGCAAAGTCACCAGGTTTGGGAAAATCAAATTTAGAGAGAGACGGAGAAGAACAAACAAACAAAAATGCCCGTAACGAGCAAAAACACTTGAGCACGGTGGCTATCAACTGCCAAACATGGTTGGCTTTCAATTATAAGAAAGTAAATTGATTTCCAGAAGAATGGATATGCTGCTCTGTCCATGTAGTTGTCATTGCTAATACAAAAGAAAATAGTGCAACGAAACATTCATTAAAATGATTGTGGGAATTCACCCTCATAAAAGAATAGTTCTTGGTGACGGAAACATGGGGCGTACATAGCATTTGCCTTGCTCGGTTTTTCATATAAGAAAATTATTCAATTTTACAGAAGACATAATAATTTTTTGGGTACATATTAATTTGATTAATGAAGAATTAATCTGCAGAATGTGGCATATATCAAGTTATCAAGGTATTAGAAATATTAAAAAGTAATGTGCATGGAGAAATGTTCATCCCCAACATAGGTAATGCACATGTTGAAATCATAGACCGACAATACAATTTGAATTGGTATTCCATTTTGACCAATAAGAACCTCTTGATTGTGCGTAGGTAATGGCATCAGAATTTGACTTCAAAAATCTTTCTTATCACACAAATATTCATTGAAACGCCTTTATCTTTTATTAGAATGTATTTTAACATTGCATAACAAAAATGAATAAAGTTATATTTGAATAATAAAGATGGTGTTATTTCACTTGTTTCCAAATGAAGCATTATTAGTTAATTTAACGTTTTAGAACGAGGCCAAGGATTGGAATGTAAATACCCCAAAATTTATCGAACGGGAAATTGAGAGACAAGGGGTAAAGAGAAATGAGAAGAAAAGGAGAAGAAAAGTGAAAGGAAAAAGAAATATTGAGTGCGCAACTGCCCGTCGTACAGATTTACACCTCCGTAATCTGTCATTTTCTTCATCTCTCCGTCCCTCTCTTTCTCTCTCGTTATTTTCGTTTCGTCCTTCTTATATATTTCGATCTGGCAAACGATAACTAAACCTAAATTCCCTGCTTCGACCAGTATAATGGAGATGATTTACTTTGTTGACTCTGGCGACTGGCAGGGACCAAAACATCACTCTGATCTACAATATCCTTGATGATGTTAAATTAAATCTAAGTTCCCTGCTTGCATCCCTTCTTTTCATGGCACGCATCCACTCTTACAAAGGGACAAGAATTATGTTAAATTAAAATTAGAATAACGATAACTTGGCCTTAAAGATTAATTACAAATATAACTGAAAAAGTAATATGACAGTTTTCAATTCGTTTTTAATATGATCCGTCCATTATAATTTTTTCCCACAAAATTGTCACCTCTTTTTCGTAAACCTCTTATTAAGTATTACATAAATCATTTTGCTAGGGGAATGAGTTATATAACTAACTTGTAAATGCAATTAAAAATCATTTTTCTCAACTCGAGACAATCTCTCCATGTCTTCCGTCACAGGGTAAATTTTTTGGCCCATTCCAAAATAGAAGAAACCAATTACCTCCTATTAAAAGCAAAGTCAACAGCTCTGAGAAAATCAAATTTAGATCGAGACGGAGAAGAATCAGATATAGAAAAAATTTCCAGGATGAGCAAAACACTGGAGCACATAGCAGCTACCAGACTAAATGGGCTGCGGCCGCCTCAACACCATATTCCGTTGCTTCTCCCCTGCCGACAACTCCTTCGCTGCCTACAAGGTCATCGACGAGCGCCGTCTGTCCAACGTTACTGACCACCAATGCCTCGTCAACGAACCCAAGCTCATGACCCTCCTTTCCCCTCACCCTCACATCCTCCGGATCCTCGACGCCTGAGAGATCAATGACCGCCTCTCCCTCATGCTGAAGCTCTGCGAACCTGACACTCTCTACGACTGCATATTGTCCCGCAAGGCCCTCCCCAAGCCTGAGGGCAACTCCTCCGCGCCTTCATGCATTGTGATCCCTCGAGCGTTGTTCACCAGGACGTGAAAGCCGAGGACATGCTTTTCGATTCAAGGGATGTCCTGAAGCTGGCCGACTTGGGCTCGGCGGCCTGGTTGCATGAGGGCAGGTCCGTGAAGTGTGCCATGGGAACGTCGTACTACGTTGCACTGAGGGTGCCGATGGGGAGGGAGTAAGGGGAGGAGTGGGGTTCATTTTTCTTGATTTTTAGCCGCAGAGAAGAAATAGAAGAGCACGAAGGTGGTTTCCTTTAAAGCCGTAAAGAGAGGAGCTTTTCTTCTGTGAGCTTCACACTCAATTGAGTTGTTTTATTCGTAAAACACTATATAAGTTTGGATGTAATTGAAGTGTGGGAAACATCAGAGCATGTGAGCCATAATAAATTTATTATTCTCCGGATTATTTTGCTGCTGACTTTCCATATGGACTAAGTACCAATACGCAAATAGAATCACTTAGATCTTTGGTGTCATCTATCATTCCTTATTTATTTCTTGGTAATTTCGTGTAATTTAATTGCAGGATCCAATTAGCTTCCGCGTCATATTACAATAGCCAGTGTGGTGTTGTACGTGACGATCGTGGGGTCGCCGCCATCTTAGGGCAAGTTGGCCTTGAGGCGGTACTGAGGGGGAACCGAGGTTCCTGGTGAGGGCCTTTAGGATGGTGTCAGCCGGAGCAAAGGACTTGTTGAGCAAGATGACTTGCAGGAATGTTCGCATGAGTATTTCCGCAGCGCAGGCCCTGAGTGACTGCTTCCGACTTTTTGGCCGATCGTTTTCCTCATCCAATTGATTTCGTTATCATGAAAACGTTCAAGCACAATTGTCGTAGATTAAATGGTGTTGAAAGGTCTTTGCAGCTAAACCATTTTTAATCTTTATTGCTAGACAATAAGAATTGGAGAAAAGTTCTTTCATGAATAGACAAAAAGTAAATTTGTAATCTTCGCATTCAACACGGATCAGAGGAATGTCAGTTGCGTTAACGTGTTATCCTAATCTAGGAAATGACACTTTTTCTATCCTTTTGTGCCTCCCTTTGTGGTTTTCCTCTTGCTCTGTTTTCGTTCTTCTTTTTTTTTTTTTTTTTTGGAGCAGGACATTCTTTGATCCTGAGGGGAGAGACTCTGGACTTTGCCTGATCCTCTGTTTTGGGTATCTCCCAGAAGCACAAAGAGACTACCACTATCAAAACTTGCGAATAATTTTCTTGAGAAAGGGGGAGATGACCAGGTTTGCATTGGATTTGTCTAATGCTACAAACCCATCAAGCTTTGTGTTTGGTACGACTCTGCAGTCGGTTTGTGGCCCCATGAGTCTGCCCCGACAAGCGACAGCAGCTTCTTCTTCCCCAGAATTTCAGCAACTCTGTTGTCATTTCTATCCTCTGTGCTTGTTGTATACTAGCGGCTTAAGAACATTTTGGTCCTTTTCTTTTCGAATTTTTTCTTGATGTTTGGAGAGAATAAAGAATTGACAATAGAAAGTAAAGAATTCACTTTCCGTTTGCACGTGCCTAGTGTCATGTTCAAGAGGTTTCTGTAGCTAAAGAGCCGTGCCTTCTCGAGGAGGACCTCCTACGATTGCTAGGGTTTCCAACGAAGGAACTTCTGGAACATTGCAAGGGCGGGCAATACAGTCATTACGCCAAGATCTAGAAGTCTCCTACCATTAGTGTCGGTAGTTGGTAGATGGGGAGGTACGATCTCGTCCGCCGGATGAAAACTCGATCAATGGATGTAATCCGAGGGACTCTAGTATAAGAAGGGGTGCTCTACCCCTCATCTGTATCCATCCAAAAACCATTTCAATAATCTAAGGTTCCTTTCTCTCCTCTACGATCTGGGTGAGCGAGTGAGCGATCAATCCGAGCAAGGCTTGGCTTAGGCATCCCGTCGATCTAAGTCGATCCAAAAGAGCCTGAGTCGCTGCATGGTCACGATCCCAATCGATCGGCCCATGACACTAACATGTGATTTTTCAAGAGAAATTCATACAACAAATGCGGAAATTAAGAAACAAATGTATTGATAACTAAATAAGATAACAACAAGAAGAAGATAGCACCGGGGGACCTGAGGGTAATAAATTCAAAGATAAAGGTATTGAAATGTCTAGATAAAAATATTGATGATGGAAGAAATCTTAAAAGCACGGAATCAATGATGGAACCAAGGGCTAAGATCACTATGATCTATGAAACTTCAGGAAGAACCTCACCGCAGTCCCATCACCTCCTCATAGTACTCTTGCTGAATGGTCTCCCATCATTATGCTACTGCTGCATAGATAGAACATAAGAGCAAATTCTTTTGGCATGCCATAAAATCGGAGATTCGTGAGGAGGGTGAGGCCGTGGATGAAGACTAGTACTGATTGCCAGTCCAAGTGCCTGCATTCGTCAATGGAGAGTTTCCGAAGGAAAGGCATGACCATTTATGGACAGAAATCTCAGATTTTCCAAATTGGCGAGGTACAAGTCCTTGAGTTTTGGGAACCCTTTATCTTCAAAAATCAATTTTTTCCCTTCAAAGGCAATCTTCAGTACAAGCTTCACGAGATTGGGCAAATTCTGGAGAGCAATTAGGGGGCTTGATTTCAATTTGCTCCATCCCAAATGCACTACAGCAGGATTGTTTAGCAGAGGAAGCCAATGAGGTAGCTTCTCTAGACATCCTCTGATATATAGACGCTGAAGGAGCGGGGTGGTGAAGATAGAAAATCCAAATCAATAACTTCATACTCACTCTCTGCAACCACCTCTAGTGATTGAAGTTTGGTCATCTTCTCAAGGGAGTGGCATATTCCCTTTGCATCATCTTTCTTCAGGTCAATTATGCCCAGCCTCCTTAGTTGACTTAACTCTTTTAGTTCTTGCATTGTAGTCTTGATCCGACCAATTCTGGCTTTTACATAGGACAGCTTCTGCAGTGATGCTAGCGCTCCAATGCCATGGGGAATTGGAAATCTAGCTACAGAACGAAATGGTACAGAAGATGTGAACTTTGCATAATTGTACACCAACAAATATTGTAGCTTTTTGAACTTGGTTATCTCCACAGGCAGCTCAGAGACCAATGTGTGTTTGAGATCTAGAGTCTCTCGATTTTGGAGTTTCCCAATTGATCGAGGAATGATGCACACTTTAGTCCTTCTCAAGCTTAGATACTTTAAGTGGAACATAACTAGCATTCGGTGAAGTGTATTTTGAAATCACATTGGAAATTAACATTAACATAATCTTGTTTGGTGAAAACTATACTTTGTAAATGATTTTTTGCTAATTTATTTTTATAGAAACCCTCAAACTATTTGCTAGCGGAACTCAACTATTGCTAGCAGCCCTAAAGTTGAGCGGTAGTGGCTCACTAATAGCTCCTCATGGCATGTCAACCGCACGTCAATGTCATGCTTGATTTGTACCACATATCTCCTCATAAGTAATTGGTATATCGTGTTTTGATCCCATATGGTAATGGTGATCAATATGCCCAAGTGACCAATTTAATTTATCTGGTCACCCCATAACTTAAGAAATTTGAGAAAGTAAACGTATATTATGGTGCAGGGGATTCTAGTTTAAAAGGAGGACTCCAGTACCCATCTTACAAAGGTATCATCGCATGAGCTCGTTATTTCCACTCTCGATCCGTTTGCATCACTGACACTTGTTCAACACAATGAATTTCACGTGACCTACCAAATTTAATAGTTCCAATGAACACAAGGCATATAGACCCGGTCAATACCATAAACTTTCGCATCATATTGTGACATATGCTTGGAACTGATATGTCCAAAGTTACCTAAAATGGGTAATTAATCTAGAGACAATGCACAGTAACTCAATCACTTGGAGTGATGAAGCTAAAGTGAATTCAATATGATATTTTCTAGTTTTTTTTTTTTTACAATGACTAAATTGTTTAAAAATCAATTACACGTATAAGAAGATCTCTTGATAGACATTCGCCTGACTTTGTCATCAAAACTGAAGCGTTTATTGCTGTAAAGAATCCACCACCAATACGTATGAATAATCTTTCACATATATATACCATAAAATTTGATACTAAAATTAGTACTGTGAAAACATTGTTTAGTCGACCAACGTTATTCCTTTTTTACATGATTCCCTTCATGTTCCCTGTCAACATACTCAATGATAAACGAGTTCAATTAAGTATAGGGAATTTTGTTCAATAAGGACATCATAGAATAGAAGGAAGTTGAAATGAACATTGAATTGGACACATTGCGAAACACATATACATCATGGCCATAAATGAAGATATTGCAAAAAAATCATTTTAACCGAGTTTGACGTGACGCCACAATGATATATTATAGATTTTTCTAGTGGTTGACCAATTCATTTGGAAGAGTTTCATGCCACACACATGGAAAATGTTGGACATAGCCTTAATCAATCGAATGATTAGTTGTCATGACCACTCGGTGCGGGGTCATTGGCCTATGGTGACGGTGGTGGAGGTGAATATGCAATATTCTCGTGCTAATTAATAGGGCTGACCATCGGAGGAGACATGGCGACCTTGCGGGGACCTTGATCACCGGACGGAACTGGCGAGGGAAACTCTGTGTGTGGACGGCATTGATGCCCTAGAAGGAGCTTCTCTTGGAGAGGCTTTGCCCATGAGCATGGCAAGTGGAAGTTGCCCATGAATTAAGAGGCAAGCGAGCCATTGACCACCCATGTGACCCATTTTAAAATGTTGCCTAATGCCTAAAGTTTTGTGCACGGAGTAGGGGTGGCAAATGGGTAGGTCAGGTCGGGTATGGGTCGGGTCGAAAATGGGTCAACCCATATTTGACCCATTTAACCCGTTTTGACCCATATTTTTGTAGTGTAAATCTAATGATCCATACCCGACCCGACCCGTATTGCTAAAACCTACTTATTGTTAAAATATTTTTATGCAATACAAATTTTTTAACAATTTTTATGCAATACAAATTTAATGGAAAATTTTTATAATTATTTAAAATATTTTAAAAAAATCAAAATTTTAATTTGTTAAAATATATTTTTTAATTAATTTTATTTTAAAAATATAATTTTTATAATTTTTATTTTTTAAATATCATTTTTTATTTTTAATAATTATTTTTTTATTTTTTATTTTTCTCTTTTCTCTTTTCTCTTTTTTCTTTCTTCTTCTTCGGCCGGCCGCCGGCCACGACGACGGCCGGCGACCGGCCACAGGCGAGATTGAGCTCGCCGACGTCGAGCAAGGCTCAATCTCGCTAATCCGGCGAGGCCAAGGCCTCGCCCAACGCCAGCGAGCTTGAGCCTTGCCAGTCGTCGGCGAGGCCGAGCAACGCCGGATCTAGCGAGGCTCGAGCTCGCCGACATCGGGGGAGGCTCGATCTCACCGATCTGGCGAGGCCAAGGTCCCGCCCGATGCCGGCGAGCTCGAGCCTCGCCAGTCATCGGCAAGGCCGAGCCTCGTCAGTCATCGGCGACCTTCGAGGGAGTGGCGGAGGCGAGCCGCGGCAACGAGTGGCGGAGGCGGCTCGAAGGTGACCGGCGAAGGACGAAGGTCGAAGGGCTGTGTCGCTGAGGATTTTCATGTTTTTTTAGGTTTTAAAAATGGGTCGAAAATGGGTCAGAACGTGTGACCCATTTTCGACCCATATAAAACTGAATTTAAAATGGGTCGAATGTGGGTAATGGCCGATTACAACTTCATAATCCACATTTGACCCATTTATGAAAAATATGAATGCAAAATGGGTCTATGACCCATTTTGCCACCTCTAGCACGGAGCCAGCATGTTGACACCTAAATTTTGGTACCCAATTATTTATTTATTGCATAAAAATTAAGGATTAATTTTTAACCCCTAAGAAAAAATATTATAATTCAATTGCATAGCACATAATTTTAGGTGCATTTGTTTATAATTTACATGTTTTGCATTTTTATTTTTTTAGGACCGGTGGTGGATGGGTTAGAATTAAATTTTCTCGAGCTCTAGCTTGAAAGGCCGGACTAAGCCCATGAAACGAGCAAAATTGGCCCGAGCCCATTTTCTTTAAATGACAAAAATTACCTAAATTGAGATTTGAAATGAGGATTTTTGAAATTTAAGAAAATCGGGTTGTAATCTTATCTTTAGCAAAAGATGATGAAATCATGAGAGAATATTCGGGAGATAAGGAGGGGGGAATTTTCTAGGGGGCTTCTCTCGAGTTCTAAAAAATTCAACACAAGAAAGAGAAGGAAAGTTTTGGATTTTCTCCTTTCGTTCCTTTGAAGAAAAAAAAAAGAAAAGCTTTTGGGACTTCTGCAGAAAAGGCTTAAAAGCACATTAGTAGAGGGAGAGAAGACCTGCGAAGGGACGTGCGGTAGAGTAGCAGAGGAGAGAAACACAAAAAAAATAGAATCACTTTGTGCATCTTCTTCCTCACACATCCGTGGCCTGTGTTCCCCGTCCGCGCCGGTCTCGAGCCCGCCAGCACCGCCGTCCGCGCCGGTCTCGCACCCGCCGACACCGCCATCCCGCCGGACTCGCTCACGACGCCACCGCTCGCCGCCGATCAACCGTTGTTTTGCTCCGCAAGAAACCACGACCCGCCGCTCCCGCAACTCTCTCGCCCGCAACGCCCTATTCAGCCCGAGCTGATCGCGCCCGAGCCGACCACCCGAGTCCCCCTTACCGCGACACCGGTAGCCGCTAGCCCAGTCGTCCGCGACCTCCCCTGCCGACGTCGCTCCTGCCCTGCTCTGCCACTCACTCGCAATTGCCCAACAAATCTCGCCATCGTTGTTCTGCCAATCACCGCGTCTGCCATTGCCACACCTCCTGTTCCGCCACTACCCGATCTACTACACCGGAGCGGCAACCTGAGACCAGAAGACACCATTGCGTCCTGCCTCGCCAGAAGCTGCTCAACTCCCTTTTCGATTCCAGCAGCGAAGCCGCTTCTGTCCGCGACCAAGTAGCACCACCGGAGTTCGACGCCATTGCTTGCTTCCCTCCTGCCATCGCTCACACGCAGCAGCTGCCGGACCCCCTCGGCCTCCGTCCCCGCACCCGCTTGAAGCCCGATCTGCCGTGCCGGAACGCCGATCTCGCCCCCGACTCGTCTGCAACCCGCGACCCAGCAGATCCCAAGCCGGTTCGCCGCACCCTCGCGAAATTGCTGCTGCCGTGCCGATCTACTCCACCAGCCGCACGAAGGCAACCGCACCTGCCCTCGCCGGAATCCCGAACGCCGGCGACCTCGACTCCTTTGGCCGGACCGACGGATTGGCTTTGCTCCTCCATTTTCCTTAGGTTGTTTATTTTTCTTTTATTTTTATTTTTCTTATTTTATATTATCTTACTTTACTTTTAGTTAGTTTTATTATTCTTGTTTAAGTTTGAATATTGTAAGGTGACTTTTAGGTTTGATTATTATAGGCATTATTCATAGGGGTTATCCCTAAAATTATTGTAATTATTAATTTGACCCGTAAGATGTCAGGTCATTTTTTTAATTATATTAATTCTTGGGGTTTGTTGATAGCATATTAATTGTTGAATCAATATAATTATTAATTTGATCCGTAAGATTTCGGATCAGATTTTTAATTATTTTGATTTCTTGTCGTGATGTTCGGGTTAAAAGTAATCGTTAATTTGACCTGTGAGATAACATGTTATTTTTTCATTTATTTTAATCCTTTATTTGTTGAATATCTTGTTTTTTAAATTTAAGATTTAGTTGATAATTGCTTGTTTTAGAAAATCACTAAGAAAAATCAAAAAATATTTGAATTAAGATTCAGTTTGTTTTAGAATATTTCTTGTTATTTTGCATATCTAGAATATAGATTTTATTTCAACTTTAAAAAATATAAAACAAAAAATGCATTCATTTAGGATTTTAGTTTTTGTTTAATTTAAGTTGCATGTTTAATTACGTGGCAATTTTAAAGTTCGAATTTTATAAAAAAATAAAATAAAAAATATCATGCATATGTCATGTAGAATTAGGGCATGCTCCGCACGTTATTGCATATTAGATAGATTGCATGTTAGATTAAGATAATGTCTTAGTTTAAATTAGGATTTAATATGACTTAACCCTTAATTTAAATTAGATAGAATTTTAATCTAGCTAGATCATTTTTGCATTTTTCTTAAATTTCGAATCTCATAAAAAATACAAAATTTGTCTTTGCATAAGTTAGTTTCAATTTTTAAGATAGATTGCATTTGTAAAAAATAGAAATGTCAAATGCACGTCATTTAGTTTTTATTAGGTTCATTTAATTAGAACTTCCTTGTCATTAGACTAAGTCATTTAATAAATATCGCGTGACATATAGCTCGCATATTAAATTGCATGTTGCATGTCATTTTAGTTGAAATAATTATGTGTGTCATTGCATCGCATTACATGTTATTAGAATTAAGTCATTTAGATTGCATTTAATTATTGCATTTCTTCATATCATATAGTTTAGGTCGTGTTGCCACGTCATATTAGATTATTAGCATGCATCGCATGATTCTCATTAAATAAAGTGAAAGCAAAAATTGAAGCGATTGCGTGTTAATTAGAAATCATAACTAGGGTTGTTGATGTGGATTCTAATTTAATATTGCATACGATTTTGTTGCTTTGAGGTAAGTCCTGCATTATTTTATTCGCTTTCTTGGGTGTTAAATTAATGGCCTATGCACTCGCATGATTACCTCACATGTTAGGAAAGTGAATTAAAATCAAATCAAATTGCCTACAAAAACATTTTTTGAAAATTAAAAAAAAAAAAGAAATGGTACCGAAAGGGCATTAGAGAAATCTAGTGTAACCAAGTCTCCGTACCCTCAGTCTTTGGTTCGTAGGAGTAAAGTAAAACTCCCATTACTTTACTTAGGTGTCTAATCGACCTATCATAAATTGATTAGTGGCGACTCCTAGTTAATAATCTTTTGCATGTCTAAAAATTTAGATTTAAGTCGCGATTTGGTATGGGCTTGGGAGAGCCCGAGTTATTAAAAACTTAACAGTCCATTAACTTAGTTTTAGGTGGTGCACCGAAAAATTAGGTCACGACACAGCAGATATCATGTTTTACTTCTTCATATGGAAGTCATATGTTTAAATTAGCAACATGTCTTCAATTAAATTATACATGCAGCGAGGGAAGGTCAACGGAGAGACAGGCACGATGCGGTTAGAGCATCTGTAATTCTTTTGACTGTTTAATCAAAAATCGAGAGTAATTGATTGAGTCAACTTATTTGCATATTGACATTTTGGCATCAAAAACTCGGACAAAAGAAGGAAAAAAAAAAAGAATCAGTTCACCTTTTTTTTTCCAAAAAATCAGTTTCTGTTTGGGGATTGAAATTTGTTCCTAAATCTGACACCACCCAAAAATTATAACTTTCATACTCACCAAAATCCAAGTTATATCGTTCATCATAAAAGACTAATAGTGGGGATACCAGATTAATAATGATGTTTTAATATGGTGCGGCTTGTCTGTTAACTTTTTTCTTAGTTGAGTCTTTTAAAATTTAGTTTGACTCACTGAAAATTTAATTAAGACGTCATCCCGAATATAGCGTCATAGTTTATATTATGTAAATAAGTTTCGTTTCCCTTAATTACCATAAATTTGGCCTGAAAATGCTAGACTTACTAAGATTGATTTACAAAATTGTTCTACTTGGTGATTTTTTAATTGCATCTTTTAGAGTGCCAAAAGTTCTTGAAACGCATTTTTTTTTCTAATAAATTGGTTTTTAAAACTTCTGAACATAGAAAACAGAAAGGTGCGTTTTTTTCTTGTTTACCAAATGAAGAGTAAGCTGATTTTGCTAAGACAAGATAGTTTGATGGTCCAATTTGTACATCATTATTGTATAACAAGAAGGTTCATAAATAGACTCGATTTATGTACATAATCATGGCCATTCATTATGTTGATCTACATAACCGGCTTATTATGGAAGTTTTACACTCTCAATGAAGTCATAGCTATTGGTCATTTGAGTCAGTCCATTACCGCGGATTCACCCCATCACTGATAAGAGTAACACCCAATATTATTTTAAGTTACAACATGGTTAGACCTACGTTGCTAGTGAACTAAGGCTTTTCGAGGTCGAGGAGTTTATTAAGGTATTCGAATCCGTATATAGAATATCTCCAAACTATTTGAGAATAAGCCTTATATCACCAAATCAACCACCATGGTAATCTTTCCTCACCAAATTTCTCAACAAGCTCGGAGGAGAATTGTGGAGTTGCATGCGCTTTTTGAAGCCCAATTCTTGTTGGGCAATCAAGAGTTTTGAGATAGGAACTTTAGGACAGTTTTGGTCAACATTTCTTTAGGATTGTTAAATTTGCCATGTTGCCTTCTTGCCTTTCGAGATTATCTTTTCATTTTGCCGCACTATCAAGACAAAATCTGAGAATCATTAAGTGTGTTGAAAACTAGAAGTCTGAATTTCAAGAAACAAGATACGAAATGGGTGCTTAGGCGACTTTGCCATCTATTCTATTCTGTATTCATAATTTCTTCAACGTCGAATTTTTTTCTTATTTTATATATTTTTGCAAATTGGGAAGCAAACAGAGATTCGCCGATTAAGACAAGAAGCGAGAAAGCCAACAACGCCGAACGTAGAAATCAGCAGCTCGTCGCAGGAAGTTGGCCTGGCTTCTTTCCCGGTTCCCAGAAATCTTTCCTTCGGATTCTCGAGAAAATCACGCCGCCCCGAGAAAACCCAGAATTTTGTTTGTCGAAAGCCGAAGAGAAACAGCGATGCAGAGTCGGAACCAGGGGAATTACCGGAACCCGTGCCTGACGATGCACCAGCCATGGGCTTCTTTGCTCGTGCACGGGATCAAGCGCATCGAGGGCAGGTCTTGGCCTGCCCCAATTCGAGGTTCGGTTTAGGGACTCTCTTTCGTACTTCTAATTTGGCGCCGAAGTTCCAACTTTTTGATTTTTTGCCGTCTGAGACGAGCGAGCAGTGAATTTGTTCATGGAGCCCTTTGATCTACTAATTTGATCTGTTCCCGATGTTTTCCTATCTGGGTTCTTGAAGTTTTCAGTGATTGTTTAGTTTTCTGTTACCAAGTTCTGTTTTGGATTGTGGGGTTCAAAGGATGCAGTGAATGGTGAGAGAACCTGCAGAGACTGGAAGGGAGAAAGGGTTTAACTACTGAAGTTGAACGATGTTTGCTCACAGCACTTGCGAAAGAGAGAACGGCCTTTTGTTCGGCGCAAAATCTGGGTTTGACTTTTGCTGACCATTTTGTGCGGCGCCGATGTTTTCATGCTTCGCAAGTTTATAGAAAACTGCCTGATTGGTTTGCTGAGAAACAACATCAAGCACAAATTGAAAACCAATATGTGGACTGATACAAACGAGGTTGGGTGTTTATTTTTTAAATATTGGAACATAAAAGTTCTCATCACAGGCAAGTGCAAATCAACTGTGTTAGAAATTGATGAGAGATGACTTACTGTTGCTGGAGGTTTGTGTAACTGAGAATGGAATGATGGGGCGCAACTTTAATACCTAGCGCATACTATCCAGGGCAGTGAAAGATGTGAAGTACAAACGTCTTGCTCATGCATTAAGATAGCCTTGAGAAAGTTAGATTGCTACTCTCAGCTCATATGATCAATTCTTTGTTGACAAACATTATGTTACACTTTGAGTGTTCAAAAAGTCTTTGTGCAGAGGTGGGATCTAGCTAGTACTGTTGGCGTCTTGTTGAAGAAGTTTTGAATATCCTTTTCCCTTTCCTTTTCCTTTTCCTTTTTGAGGAGCTCTGACTGTATAACACATCATTCATGAAGGCCGCCTTTGGATCCACGCCGCCAGCAAAGTTCCAGATGAATCCACCATCAAAGCCATGGAGGAGTTCTACAGGGAGATTTATGCGGTGAATGAGATTACTGAAATTAAGTTCCCTGAGCACTATCCTGTCTCAAGACTACTAGGTATTCAAAGGGAAAGCTACCCATGCTGCAACTAGCATACTTGAACTTTGTTTTTTTCGGAACAGTTGACAATTAGAATGTTTTGCCCATGAAAAAGGATGTGTCGAAGTGGTTGGCTGTGTCCGAGGTGACGAACTAGCTCACTGGGAGGGGGTGCCTGAAGGGGTGGGATACACTGATCTTTTGCTTGCTTTGTTTCTTGATTACCTATCTGATTTCACAAATTAAGTTTAAAATATAACTATTTGTAATTACAGGTAAGGCTGGAAGCACTAACAGATTATTGCTGGCTCTGCGAACAGCCACAGGTGTGTAAATCTGCCTTATACGCAGATTTTTGTTTACCATTTATGTGTTTCCCACACTGATTTGACTTTGTCGATATATTTTAAGTAATACAGAAATTAGTCATTCCTTTTGAGATGCGAGGGTACCAGAAGATTTACAACTTAGAAAAGAAGGTAAAGAATTTGGCTATGTGAGTTATCATCTCATGCACGACATTGCACATATGCTGACAAATGAACTTTCCTCAGATATACGAAGCTGCAGCCAGAGGGCTTAGTAAAGTGGAAAGTCCACTGCCCGTGAAGTTTCTGCTTCCAGATCCACGCGATCATTTTTCATTGAGGCCAGGTTCCCTATTACTAAATGCGTCTGAATCTAAACAAAGTGAACCGGGAAAATCATCAAGTCTCAGTGCTGCCATAGCTGGTGCACGAGCTGCTGCCACTCAGTATTCAAAAAACCAAAATCATAGTACATCTTATTCGACAAGAACAAGTGCGATGAATATTGACACCTCGCGGAACGTTGAGACGGCATCATCTGATTTAGAAGAAGTTTCAGATGACAGTACTCCTGGGGATGGTGAGAAAGAGTTTAGCAGCTACAATGAAACTTTAACAAGACAGCGGAAGCAGCGGGCCGGGCCTTCTTCAAAGGTGCAGTGATTCTCCTTATGAACTATTGGTACTTCCTTCTTCTTATAATGATCATTAGTATTCTATTTAGGCAGTCACTTCGAGTGGGCAATGTAGTTATTTCACGAAGGTAATGAGAAGACAGTTGATTTTTTATAGGTTTGCTGCAAAATGATGTAGGGGCTATGGCCATTCACACTCTGATTTTCACGAAACCAGGACTAGCAACAACCTTGCTGATTAAGTGTAGATTACTGGTGTAGTTGTTTCTTAGGAAATGAATGATTTGGAAAATAATTTCCTAAAAATAATTGATTGTATCACTTAAGAAAATGAACTAATGAAAAAATTTCATCGTCGACGAAAATTATTAGACATAAATTATTGTCGATAATAAAGTATTTTTAATTGACTAATTATATCAAGCGATACAAGTGATTATTTTAAGGAAAATATTTTCCAAATCATTTATATTTCGTGAAACAAACGAAGCTATAATTTGGTCTTGAGATAAGCTAAGAATTATGTCGCAGCTTTGGCCGGTTGGATGGATCTCATATTCAATTTTGGTGCGTGACTGTTGAATCGGGTTCTTGCTTTTGATGTACATGGAGTGCATCAGACTAATTTTCAACTTCCTTTCTGCTGACTCACAGTCTTTTACTTACTAGATTTTTGCTGAAGCTGTGCGGGCATTGAAGTCTTCATGAACATACTGTTCATGCTATTCTTAGCATGGGTTTGAGGTTAAGCAGATGGGTGCCGAGAACAGACGTTCATCGAAACATGGTTTCACGGGGGTTCTATTACATCTTTTCGTGAAGTCATATAATAAGATTCGGATGCCCTCACGTCAGCCCACCTCTTTGTTGTAATAATCATGTACAGGCCGTCATTTTATCGACTGAGCTTGGTGTATCTTTAAGTGTTTTTATAAGCGATACTGACAATTACTTGGTTGTATTATAGTGTACCATTCACTGTGTGGTCATGGTAATGGATTCATAGTCCTTTGTCGAGCTCTTTTTAGATTTCATCTCGAGATATTCCTATAATTTGCATTTTGATTACTCATAAGCATGTCTTACCGTGAACATCATTGATATTGTGCAGTAATTGTTTATGTGTTACGTCCTAGGCCGTAAAGATCGGATTACAAAACTGGTTCACGAAATGACTTTTCCAAACTCTTGTCGTGGGCTTGTAAACAATCCACTATTTTCAATACCCATTTATGGTCTTTTGCAAATTGCTTTCTATAATCTGTCTTCACACGCTTAGCATTACGGCTACTTCTATCGGTTGACCGAGCAACGATTGAATAATGTATAGATAGGCGGGTCAGATTTGCTGATCTGCGTGCATTTCAAAATGTTTATATCAACCAGCTGGCTACCAACAGTTTTGACATTTTGGCCTCAGAACTTCAAAAGCATTGACCAACTGCAGATTTGGTTCCCATCTGATTCAGTCTTTCTCCGGATCAGCCATGCTTCTATAAAAGCAGCATCAGTGCATCATCTGTCTCGCCAGTTAACGAACTCGGGATCCACAGAAATGGGTCTCGTTTCAAAGTTGCTTGCTTTCATCTTGATCCACCAGTTGCTCGTGTCAGCGGTCTTATCTGACGGTTCGATTCACTCACACCATCTTCCTCACGAGTTGAGGTCGTTGCCTATTAGGGCCACAAGGAGGTCTCCTCCACCACCTCCTGTGGTGAATGCTCCTGTCCATTTCAAAAGTCCTCCTCCTAGACCGATGGGCCCGCCACCTCCGCCGCCGCCGCCGCCGCCACTGCTGCCACCTCCGCCACCATGCAGCTAGACAGATTGATGCGATTGCTTTACCAATTCCTGCAATTTTTCCTCATGTTTGCGTCAATGTTTGTGACTTGATTTCTAGATTATTTGGTTCCATATTGATGTGTGTATTTGAATGTAAAGAGGACATACATCAATAAAAAGGGTCAATGCCCTGTCATTCTTTGAAGTAAATATGATCTCAATATACACCCGTCGGCTTAAACTTTTGGGTATGGAAATTGTCAAAGCTATCCATACTTATTATAATCATGAACCTCTTTAACTGCAAAACCAAACAAGATCAGACCCTTTGCGGGTCCAAGTTCCTGCATCTGTTTCCTTTTCCCCTTTTGCTGCTGAGTTTTTGGGTTGTATGTATTCAATGTTTATCGATCGGTTCTACCAAGTGACCCAAATAAATCTGCAATTTGTCTCCTCAGGGTCATTGACTGACTTTTCTGGGTAGTTGGTTGGTACTGAGATTGATACGCACAATTAAAAGACGACGGGGGAATATTAATCCATTGGGCTATTTGCAACAGCAATGAATTGCTCCGTCTGCCTCTCATCTAACAGATCCCCAACACCATGGTCCTCCAAAGTCTCTTGCTCTCATCTTGTCTCTTGCTCTCATCTTGATCCTCCAGCTGCTTGTATCCGCAGCTTTGTCTGATGATGGTTCAAGGGAGTCGAATGTGGCGTAGCCAGACCGGCCAGATCTCCTCCACCACCTCCCAAGGCAAATGTCCCTGTCCATAACAGAAGGCCGCCTCCTAGACCAATCAGCCCGCCTCCGCCTGCACCGTTGTGCAGCTAGTGATACCACCATCATGACATTCTTGATTCCTGCTTTCCTATGTACTCGAACGTAAGAAACCTCCGAGGAAATAAAAACAGATCGAAGAGACCGAATGTTCCGCAACTTCTGGTTTTCCTCTTATTTGTGTCGAGATTTTGATTTGGTTCATTTTCACCGACTGGCTGGACGCCTGTGGATTATAATCATTTATCAACATGATCATAGTTACTACTCATTTGAACTTGTTCATTACCACTGATTCACCACAGTATTAATAGGAGTAACACTTAACATTACCTTATGTCATGGCAAGGCCGAACCTATGTGCAGGTGAACTAAAGCTTTCCGAAGTCAAGGAGCACTTGAGGAATTCTAACCTGTATCTTGAATGGCTCCTAAGTATTTGAGAATAAGGCCTATATCACCAAACCAACCAGCGCGGTAGTCTTTCCTCGTCAATTTTCCCAACAAGATTGGAGGAGAATTATGGAGCTGTCTGCCCTTTTCAAACCCAATTTTTGTTGGGTAATCAAGGAGCGTCAAGATAGGAACTTTAGGACAGTTTTGGTCAACATTTCTGAATTTGAGATTATCTCTTCATTTTGCTGCACTATCAAGACGAAATCTGAGAATCATCAAGTGTGTTGAAAACTAGAAGTCTGAATTTCAAGAAACAAGATACGAAATGGGTGCTTAGGCGACTTTGCCATCTATTCTATTCTGTATTCATAATTTCTTCAACGTCGAATTTTTTTCTTATTTTATATATTTTTGCAAATTGGGAAGCAAACAGAGATTCGCCGATTAAGACAAGAAGCGAGAAAACCAACAACGCCGAACGTAGAAATCAGCAGCTCGTCGCAGGAAGTTGGCCCGGCTTCTTTCCCGGTTCCCCGAAATCTTTCCTTCGGATTCTCGAGAAAATCACGCCGCCCCGAGAAAACCCAGAATTTTGTTTGTCGAAAGCCGAAGAGAAACAGCGATGCAGAATCGGAACCAGGGGAATTACCGGAACCCGTGCCTGACATTGCACCAGCCATGGGCTTCTCTGCTCGTTTACGGGATCAAGCGCATCGAGGGCAGGTCTTGGCCTGCCCCGATTCGAGGTTCGGTTTAGGGACTCTCTTTCGTACTTCTAATTTCGCGCTCAAGTTCCAATTTTTTTTTGTTTTTTGCCGTCTGAGACGAGCAAGCAGTGAATTTGTCCCTGGAGCCCTTTGATTTACTAATTAGATCTGTTTCCGATGTTTTCCTATCTGGGTTCTTGAAGTTTTCAGTGATTGTTTGGTTTTCTATTACCAAGTTCTGTTGTGGATTGTGGAGTTCAAAGTATGAAGTGAAGGGTGAGAGAACCTGCAGAGACTGGAGGGGAGAAAAGGTTTAACTGCTGAAATTGAACGATGTTTGCTCACAGCACTTGCGAAAGAGAGAATGGCCTTTTGTTCGGCGCAAAATCTGCGTTTGACTTTTGCTGACCATTTTGTGCGGCGCTGATGTTTTCATGCTTCACAAGTTTATAGAAATTTACCTGATTGGTTTGCTGAGAAACAACAGCAAGAACAAATTGAAAACCAATATGTGGACTGATGCAAACGAGGTTGGGTGCTTATTTTTTAAATATTGGAACATAAAAGTTCTCATCACAAGCAAGTGCAAATCAACTGTGTTAGAAGTTGATGAGAGATGACTTACTGGTGCTGGGGTTTGTGTAACTGAGAATGGAATGATGGGGCGCAACTTTAATACCTAGCACATACTGTCCAGGGCAGTGAAAGATGTGAAGTACAAACGTCTTGCTCATGCATGAAGATAGCCTTGAGAAAGTCGGATTGCTTCTCTCCACTCATATGATCAATTCTTTGTTGACAAACATTATGTTACACTTTGAGTGTTCAAAAAGTCTTATGTGCAAAGGTGGGATCTAGCGAGTGCTGTTGACGTCTTGTTGAGAAGTTTTGAATATCCTTTCCTTTTACTTTTCCTTTTTGAGGAGCTCTGACTGTATAACACATCATTCATGAAGGCAGCCTTTGGATCCACGCCGCCGGCAAAGTTCCAGATGAATCCACCATCAAAGCCATGGAGGAGTTCTACAGGGAGATTTATGCGGTGGATGGGATTACTGAAATTAAGTTCCCTGAGCACTATCCTGTCTCAAGACTACTAGGTATTCAAAGGGAAAGCTACCCATGCTGCAACTAGCATACTTGAACTTTGTTTTTTTCGAAAGAGTACTTAGGTCTCCTATGTGCAAGTTCTTGAAAATTCAAATCATCTTTTGATGGATTTCTCAGATAAATAGCAGTTTTATGTAAGTGCAGATATATGGATGCTTTTATCGCTTCATTTCACCTGCATGAATTTCTGTTTTATCTAAGCTCTTTGTTGGGCAAAGTTTTGAACAGTAGATTCTGCATCATAGAACAGGTGTTTGTCTTTTTCAGACAAATGTATTGACAATTGGAATGTTTTGCCTATGAAAAAGGATGTGTTGAAGTGGTTGGCTGTGTCCAAGGTGACGAACTAGCTCACTGGGAGGGGGTGCCTGAAGGGGTGGGATACACTGATCTTTTGCTTGCTTTGTTTCTTGATTACCTATCTGATTTCACAAATTAAGTTTAACATATAAACATTTGTAATTACAGGTAAGGCTGGAAGCACTAACAGATTATTGCTGGCTCTGTGAACAGCCACAGGTGTGTAAATCTGCCTTATATTTTTGTTCACCATTTATGTGTTTCTTACACTGATTTGACTTTTGTTGATATATTTTAAGTAATACAGAAATTAGTCATTCCTTTTGAGATGCGAGGGTACCAGAAGATTTACAACTTAGAAAAGAGGGTAAAGGATTTGGCTATGTGAGTTATCATCTCATGCTCGACATTGCACATATGCTGACAAATGAACTTTCCTCAGATATACGAAGCTGCAGCCCGAGGGCTTACTAAAGTGGAAAGTCCACTACCTGTGAAGTTTCCGCTTCCAGATCCACGCGATCCTTTTTCATTGAAGCCAGGTTCCCTATTACTAAATGCGTCTGAATCCAAACAAAGTGAACTGGGAAAATCATCGAGTCTCAGTGCTGCCATAGTTGGTGCACGAGCTGCTGCTACTAAGTTTTCAAAAAACCAAAATCATAGTACATCTTATTCGACAAGAACAAGTGCGATGAATATTGACACCTCGCAGAACGTTGAGACGGCATCATCTGATTTAGAAGTTTCAGATGACAGTACTCCTAGGGATAGTGAGAGAGAGTTTAGCGGCTACAATGAAACTTTAACAAGAGAGCGGAAGCAGCGGACCGGGCCTTCTTCAAAGGTGCAGTACTTCCTTCTTCTTGTAATGATCATTAGTATTCTATTTAGGCAGTTACTTTGACCGGGCAATGTAGTTATTTCACGAAGGTAATGAGAAGACAGTTGATATTTTATAGGTTTTCTGCAAAATGATGTAGGGGCTATGGCCATTCACACTCTGATTTTCATGAAACCAGGACTAGCAACAACCTCGCTGATTAAGTGTAGATTACTGGTGCAGTTGTTTCTTAGAAAATAAATGATTTGGAAAATATTTTCCTAAAAATAATTGATTGTATCGCTTATGAAAATGAACTAATGAAAAAATTTCATCGTCCATGAACATTATTAGACATAAATTATTGTCAATAATGAAGTATTTTTAATTGATTAGTTATATCAAGCGATGCAAGTGATTATTTAAAGGAAAATATTTTCCAAATCCTGTATATTTCGCGAAACAAACGAAGCTATAATTTGGTCTTGAGATAAGCTAAGAATATGTTGCAGCTTTGGCCGGTTGGATGGATCTCATATTCAATCTTAGTGCGTGACTGTTGAATCGGATTCTTGCTTTTGATGTACATGGAGTGCATCAGACTAATTTTCAACTTCCTTGCTTTCTGTTACGAATCAACCATTTCTGCTGACTCAGTCTTTTACTTACTAGATTTTTGCTGAAGCTGTGCGGGCACTGAAGTCTTCATGAACATACCGTTCATACTATTCTTAGCATGGGTTCAGGTTAAGCAGACGGGTGCTGAGAACAGACGTGCATCGAAACATGGTTTCACAGGGGTTCTATTACATCTTTTCGTGAAGTCATATAATAAGATTCGGATGCCCTCACGTCAGCCCACCTCTTTGTTGTAATAATCATGTACAGGTCGTCATTTTATCGACCGAGCTTGGTGTATCTTAAGTGTTTTTATAAGCGATACTGACAATTACTTGGTTGTATTATAGTGTACCATTCACTGTGTGGTCATGGTAATGGATTCATAGTCCTTTGTCGAACTCTTTTTAGATTTCATCTTGAGATATTCCTTTCCTATAATTTGCATTTTGATTACTCATAAGCATGTCTTACCGTGAACATCAGTGATACTGTGCAGTAATTGTTTATGTGTTACGTCCTAGGCCGTAAAGATCAGATTACAAAACTGGTTCACGAAATGACTTTTCCAAACTCTTGTCGTGGGCGTGTAAACAATCCACTATTTTCAATACCCATTTATGGTCTTTTGCAAATTGCTTTCTAAAACCTGTCTTCACACGCTTAGCATTCCGACTACTTCTATCGGTTGACCGAGCAACGATTGAATAATCGATAGATAGGCGGGTCAGATTTCCTGATCTGCGTGCATTTCAAAACGTTTATATCAACCAGCAGGCTACCAACAGTTTTGACATTTTGGCCTCAGAACTTCAAAAGCATTGACCAACTGCAGATTTGGTTCCCATCTGATTCAATCTTTATCCAGATCAGCCATGCTTCTATAAAAGCGACATCAGTGCATCATCTGTCTCGCCAGTTAACGAACTCGGGCTCTACACAAATGGGTCTCGTTTCAAAGTTGCTTGCTTTCATCTTGATCCACCAGTTGCTTGTATCAGCGGTCTTATCTGATGGTTCGATTCGCTCACACCATCTTCCTCACGAGTTGAGGTCATTGCCTATTAGGGCCACAAGAAGGTCTCCTCCACCACCTCCTCGGGTGAATGCTCCTCTTAGACCAAAGCGCCTGCCGCCGCCGCCTCCACCACCATCCAGCTAGACAGATTGATGCGATCACTTTACCAATTCCTGCAATTTTTCCTCATGTTTGCTCTCAATGTTTGTGACTCGATTTCTAGATTGTTTGGTTCTATATTGAAATGTGTACTTGAATGTAAGAGAACATAGATGAATAAAAGCGTCGGCTTAAACTTTTGGGTATGGAATTTCCCAAAGCTATCCACAGTTATTATAGTCAAGAACCTCTTTAACTGCAGAGCCAAACAAGATCCAAGACCCATTGCGGGTCCAAGCTCCTGCATCTGTTTCCTTTTCCCCTTTGGCTGCTGAGCTTTTGAGTTGTACGTATTCAATGTTGATCGATCAGTGCTACCGCTGAGATTGATATTACCCAAATAAATCTGCAATTTGTCTCCTCGGGACCATTGACTGACTTTTCAGAGTAGTGGGTTGGTACTCTACTGAGATTGACACGCAAAATTAAAAGACGACGGGGGTACATTCATCCAGTGGGCTATTTATAACGGCAATGAATTGCTTCATCTGCCTCTCATCTAACGGATCCCCAACACCATGATCGCCATTCCTCTAAAGTCTCTTGCTCTCATCTTGATCCTCCAGCTGCTTGTATCTGCAGCTTTGTCTGATGAAGGTTCAAGGGATCATCGGTCGAATGTGGCATTGCCAGACCGGCTCGCCAGAAGATCTCCTCCACCACCTCCCAAGGCAAATGTCCCTATCCGTCCCAAACCACCCGTCCCACCCCCTCCGGCCGCCGCCGCCTCCGCCTACACCGTCGTGCAGCTAGTGATACCACCATCATCACATTCTTGATTCCTGCTTTCCTATGTACTCGAACGAAAGAAAACTTAGAGGAAATAAAAACGGATCGAAGAGACCGAATGTTCCGCAACTTCTGGTTTTCCTCTTATTCGTGTCAAGATTTTGATTTGGTTCATTTTCATTGAATGGCTGGACGCCTGTGGATTATGTTAAACGCTTCAGAGTTTAGAGGACGAACAGGATATTTCAACCATCCGACTTGCCCAAAATTTTCTTTTGCTCGATAAGCTCTCGATTTGTTACACACAGACTACATGTTATCCCACAGTACACTGACGCGATGCCGGGAAATGAACTCTTTCCAAATTTCAGATACAAACTGGCCTTTTACCCCATATTTTGGACAGCATCAAGTACCAGAAGATTAATGAATTTCCAAAGATGTCATTACATGTTGAATTTCATACGTGTGTGTGAAGAGGTATACCCCCTCCCTCATCATGAATAAAGGGAAAACTGCCAATTGAACAGAGTCTCGTATTTAGACAACAACAGAGGAAACATCAAAAGAGGTTTCCTTCCAATCTCCAAAATGGGCAATTTTATAAAAACCCTTGTCAACCTGAAAAGTTGATGTCTCCACACCATAGTCTCAGATCCAAAAAAATTGCATATTGATCTGTATCGATATTGTACACATCAATAAACTCCTCGCGTTCATGTTGTTGCCTCTCACTCCCAATCTTCATCACTCAATTGATCCTCAATCTCTTCTTTTGGCGGCCTCACCACCAGCAACACCATCCCTAGACTCTCCTCCACCCCCATTTCCTTCAACCTCCACCCTCTCTCCACCTTCAATCCGTAGCCGCCCTGGGTGTTGGCGTCATCATCGGCATCCACCGCCACCATATAAAAGCCTTCGTCCTCGACCACCTCTTTCCTCCCCCTGTCGGCCACAACCAAGATGGCCTCCTCCTTGTACCACCTGTTCACCTTCCACGGCAAGGCCCTCGCGTCCGGGAACGACACCACCACTCCTCCGCCGGACAGTCTCACCACCGGCTCCCACCCCGGCAAAACCACCCACCTCGCCCACCCTTTATCCGCCACCACCACCCCGAACTCTCCTTCGCTCTTGCACCGCCACGGAGCCTCCAGGACCTCTCTTTCCCTCTCCTCCACACGGCACACCGGCAACACCACGACCGAGCTCGCCTCCGCCACCTCCCCCGTCTTCATCCTCACCACCGGCACCCGAATCCCATCCTGCACTTGCCCTTCTTTTCCATCTCCCTCACCACCTTTCCCTTCCAATTCCTCCAGGATCACGCCCTTCGCTTTCTCCGTCTCCGCCACGCTCAGCGCCTGCTCCAATGCCGCCGTCCTCTGCTCCGACGGGTTCCTGTGCTCTCTGCTCTGCCTGTAGTACATGAAGGACAAGCAGTCTCCGGGCAACTTATACTCGAACTTCTCCCACCCCTTGTCCCCGCGCCGGCGGGGGAAATCCTTCATGGCGCGGGCGAGGTCCTGCGCGCCCCTCGCGTCGAACTTGTTCCTGACGATGAATTCCGCCGCGGCGGACCGCTGCGCCGCGCTCAGGAGCCGGATTTCGTAGAGGAGCTCGGCGCCGCCGATGTCGAAGGTGGCGACGACGTCCGGGTCGGTCTCGGATTGGATCAGGGAGTCCCGGACCTTGGCGGCGACGACGAGGCGGTTCTGCTCGACGCCGGAGATGCCGGTGACCTCCTCGATGGAGGGAGGGGTGAAGCCTTCCTGGAGGAGGGAGGGGATGAGGGGGGCGTAATCGAACCAGGGGCCGAGGCGGTTGGCGAGGATGTCGAGGCGGCTGGCGGTGTCGAGGGAGCGGAACTGGGAGGGGAGCGGGGAGGGGGAGGGCGGAAGGGCTGGTAGGGCCGCTGCTGCTGCGGCGGAGGGGAGGCCGGGATTAGAGGGTTCGGGTTCAGGCTGGCGGAGATGGGCCTCCGGCCGGCCGAGTGGTGGCGGTGGTGGTGGCAAGGGTGGTGGAGGGGAGGGGAAGTGAGGCGTTTGAGGATGGTGGTGGTGGTGGTGGTGGTGGGATTGAAGAATTGGTGGTGGTGGGGGTGGGTGGTGTTGATGAGGGCTAGAGAGAGCATGGTGGCGGAGGCGGAGGCGGTGGCGGTGGCCGGAGTTGGTGGTTCAGGGAGGAGTGGAGGGAGGTCGCTGTGGGTTTTCAGTGAAACCTTATCTGAACTGAAGTTCAATGATGGCTTTGATATTTTTTTTGGGAATTTTTTTTTTTTTTTTGGACAAGGCGTGGGGAGATCGAATGGGAACAGGGAAAAGTCAAAATTGATTTGAGCTCAATTCTCAATCGAATCAGGGAGACAGGCTTCTGCTTTGGAAGTTCTTCAATGGGCCAGAGCCCAAATTAGGGATTTTGTTTGTGAATTTCCCCCATTTTCACATTCACTCCTTTTCTTTTCTTTTTTTCTAATCGTCTGTCCACTCTTCCAATTTTCTTTTTTCTTGGAATCCTAACTTCTGTTCAATTGAATCAAAAGTTAGGAATTCATGCATCATTTCAACTCAAGTAACGGGGACTAACCCTACGAGGTTTGTTCAAATTGATATAATACTCAAATTCTCATATAAATCTAGATCTTTGTTAATTCTAGTCTTCATATTTTGTGCATTAGCTCTAGCTAGGGATAATACGCTCCTAAACTCTTTATGGGTATGAAGGAACTAAAGAGTTCTTTCTTTTTGAATTATTTCGAGTTTCCCAAGATCTTTTAAGTGTAGACCGAGATGTGTCTTTTTTTGACTTGGCGAAGTAAAGTCCTTCGCAATGAGCTCAAGAAATATCATACATGTATGTAAAGCTAAAAGGAGAAATCTATACCTTAAAATGAGTGTCCGTGCAATGGCACCTTAGATTTATTTCATCGAGCCATCTTAGCATATGGGTTTATGTTGATGTAGGAGGCCCATTGTGTTTATGTAAAATAGGTGTGCAAAAGAACCGGAACTTGCCCAGATGGCTCACAACCAAACTGGAATCGCACTAGTTCTTAGGAGAATTGGTCCGATTTCCAATTCTAATTTATGGGAACCGATGGGTACCGGTCCGGTTCTAGGTTCCATGGGCAGATCCGCCCACCCAAACCTAATCGGTTGTATTATAATAATATATTAATTTTGATATTAAAAAATTTAAAATTACCAAATTTGAAATTTAGGGCTCCAATCTCTTAGGCTGCGTTTGACAGTCGGGATATGATATGATTTATTATATCCTACGTTTAGTGCTCGCTTAGGACAGAATAAAATCGGATATAAGGGGGATATAGACAGGATAAAATTATCCCATTGAGGAGGTGGGATAAAGGTGGATAGGATTTCTAATGTTTATAATAGGAAAAAAATTTCTTGAATAACAAATTTATTAAATTAACAAATTGAAATTATATTTTAATATAAATAATATTTTAATTCTAATTCAAGAAATTAAAAATAAAAAATAAAATTTATTTTTAATTAATCTTATTTTAATTTATATATTCAACTTTAATTCTATCTTATAATAAACATTCAATTTATAAATTAAATATTTATATTTATTATATATTTTAGGTATTTTTGTATTTTAGGCATGTTAGTACAGTTTACTACTTGATAAAATTTTATTAAAGAATGATGAAAGGGGAAAAAAGAAATAATAATGAAAATAACATAAAAAAGAGGAAAAATAAAATTAAAATAAAAATAAATTAAGGAATAGTGTTACAAGAGATTTTCACTATCTTCATCTATGAACATTTAGGTTTCATTTAACCACCGCCAAATAGCGTGGAGGGTAGGATCTCTGGTTTCCCCGGTGGAGGCCAAGGTTCAAGCCCGCGAAGCGAGGAGAAACGTGAAGTGGTGATTTAAGCGTGACGTCGAGGGTGGTGGTTTCCCTGCTAGCGTCACCGGGGGTTTACGGCGCACCGTCGGTCGGTGCAAGTTCTTCCTCCCGAATCAAAAAAAAAAAAAAAAAAAAAAAAAAAAACATTTAGGTTCATTTATAATAATATACCGTTTATATAAAATATATATATATATATATATACATATACATGATATGATATGAACATATCCGACTTTAATACTGTGATTCACCAAATAATGGACAGGATATAGAAAAATCTCAAGATTTCATGTCATATCATATCCAGTCCTATCCCAATTAGAAATCCAGACGAAATGTAGCCTTAGTTCATTACTCTCCTACTAGGCTACTCCATCTCATCTCTCTCAATTCGAACTCTTCCCCAGCTCCCTCTTCCCCTCCGATTCACCTCTGAATCTGCTCATCTCCCTTCAAGTCCTAGTCCGGAACCAGCTAGCTCAACAAAACAATGATTTGATTCTCTTTTTCCCCCTCGAACTTGAACTCTCTCTCCACGTCATCGCCACCTCATCATTCCCTGTCATTATCATCCTCTTCGTTGCTGGACTCGTCCACTTACTTCTATATAGTCGTCGTGGGGTGACGAGCTTCATTTGAGCTCGGAGCTCATCCGTCTTTCCCTTTCGCTAGTGGTTTCATTACTTGGGGTCTGGCGATAAATCGATGTTTCCTCGCTCCTGTTGTGGGGCTTCTTCTGTTGAGCCGTTCACTTCTGCTTTTGTGTTTGTTCAAATTCACACTAATGCTATTTTGTATGGAGCTTGATTTTGGCTCAAATTTGATGTGTGAAGAGCTAGTTTCTCTATCGTTTCATGGGCGATCTATCACTCGAGTTTAATGAATTTTCCTCCATGTGTCTCATGTGTTTTAGCCGCTGCTGTTGACTACTAGCTATGGAGGGTAAATCAATGGTGGTTTTTTTTTTTTAATCTTTATCTTTAGTAGTTTTGAGTTGCAGATAGTACAGAAGAGAGAGAGAGAGACTCGTTTTCTTTTTTGAGTTGGTCTCTATTTCGTACGGAGCTTGACCTTGGCTCATATTTGATGTGTGAAGAGCTGGTTTCTCCGTTGTTTCATGGGCGATCTATCACTTGGCTTTTGTTGAGACTAATTCCAAGGATCCACTCGAGAACCGGACCACCACTTCGGTCTAGTTTCCGATTGGATCCATGTAATCAGTAGGCAATTCCCGGCCCTTAGCAGGCGGTTCCCGATTCTAGATTGGGAACCGCTCAATTGAACCATGCACACCCCTAATATAAAAAGGTTCAGGGGTAGTTTTATGCTCCTTTTTTCCTTTTCTTCTTTTATGTTGATAACATAGGCTAGAAATGAAAAGAATTATTCCACTAATCGATGTAGACTTTGATGGGAAGCAAATGCCTGTTCATGTACCTTTATCATCCGAGGTTCAAACGAAGGCTTGTTTACTTATGTTTTCTCATAAGAATCTCTTACGTCCCGCCATTGGGAATCCTATTTCTGTGCCAGTAGTTGTCCTCCAACTTTGAGAGGGAGTCCATGGGTGAGCTAGCTATGTGCTTGGTATCAAGATTGAGATAGACTTAATATTCTTAGTTTGTCTCAAGAGACTTACATCAAGAAGCTCCTTGAACGATGGAAAAACGAATTTTTGATTGAAGTGCACGTGCAATTCTTTTTAGGGTTGTGTTGGTGATGTAATTGGTGACATAGCATCTCCATCCACATGCATGCGTTTGCTCCTATATCAAATTTGTTCTTCCCTCTGTTCAACCCAATGGGGACACCAGCACAAGTGAGGTGAAGACTGTCATCTTGAAAAACGGCTTTCAAAGGCAGCTGAAAGCCCTCATTAAGAGCTTTCTTACATCACCACCGGCGTAAGCTTTGACCAATCCTTTTCCCTTTGAATATTGAACTTCTAAAAGACTTTCAATTGCTTCTGGAACTTTTTCTGTCGAACCCACTGAAAAAATAGGTTTTGGAGGACTAGCCAACCCTTTTAATCGGAGACCCCACACATCATTTTATTTATAGATTATGGTTTATTATTATTTTATCTAACTCTAGCCGCATAGCATCATTATTAACACGAGCCCCCACGTGTTGCCGTTATTATATGCATTTCTTGACCAACTCTTTAGGACCTGAGCACTAGAGGGATGGTACAAGAGGCAGGGCTTGTCATTGAGTACAAGGACAGTGACCCTTTCTTTGCATAGGATTGGCACTTGTTTAATTTAATCGTTTCTTGAAAATGAGATTCCTTCTAGAATTTTTTTATTGACATGGCGTTTGGGCAGCCATACTGGATATTAATCCTTGAGCAAACAACTTTATGTAATTACCACAAGGTTTGAATATCAATTGGGTGATTCAAGGCGCTTTAAATATCACTTGGTCATACAGGAAGTGGAAATAGTATTTATCATGTGCTTTGAAATTTCTTGAACTAAAGATATTTATTCTTTTTGATCTTCACATTTGAATCCATTACAAAGTATCTTTTATATCAAACACTTTTAATCTTTCCGACACATAGACATGACCATTTTGAGTTATTTATAACTTTATCAGTGTTGTCCTAAAATTAAAAAATTCGAGTACTAATGTTGAAATGTAATTGTCCCAAACATAACAACCCAAAGTGAAAAACAGTAATACCCTTGGCATTGCCCTTAAATTCCTACAAGAATGACTAATGAGAGAGATTCGAGAATTAGATGGATATAACACTGTTTACTCTGATATCATAAAAATCCAAAACGACCCATCAGACATTCCTATTTAGATTAGTGTGAAAGGGCTTTTAACTTTGATTTGGTCTTTCAATGCGTTTCCAGGTCAAAGTTTGCCATGCAGACTCTGGCATCATTTGTTCATATTATCACTATTACCAGCTGCTTTTGATTAAAGTTGGACTATCACTGTCTTTCAAGATTTAATAATCACCAAACAGGGTCTTGCTTGCACCATGTTTCATAAAGAAGGAAACGAAAAGATCAATCGTGATTTGAGTCATTTGACGACAGAACTTTCTTTTTCTATTATTATTGCTCATGATTAAAGAATACAAATGCCACGACAGCTATATTCTATAGCTGGAATGTTGACAATTGAGTGCTTTGCTACTGAACTATTGACCTGTTTCTGTGCTCCATTATAAAAATCAGAGTGAAATAGCTCGAGTCTAATTAGCAAAGATATTATGAAAAAATGGACAACATCTAGACCCGACGGTGGAACCGATCCTTAAAAAAAAATGAATACGAAATTCTGTACCTCACAATCATATCTAATCTAGGATTAGCTAACTGCATGAGACGATGTGCGTAATGGCGATCGGGGCCAACCTTGATTAATAAAAAAGATATAATAATATCTATTCCTCACAATGGGGTCTCTACCGACGCGAGGCAATTTAGACACGAGCACAAAGCCATAAGCTTGTGTTACGGCCCTCTAAATTGGTTGTCTATATTGCCTAAGTACGATATATCTTGTGTGGAAAGACTTTTAGCTACCAGTATTTTGATAGATCAGTAGTGACAAGCTCGTCAACATCGAATTTTTGAATCGCAAATGATATATAACAATTATGGCTCAAATCATATATTTTGTAATAGGTGCGAGACGTTTATAGTAACGCATGAAGGAGCTTGGTAGGGTTGGCTGTCCCTCCTTACTATTTCGCCATGCATGCACCGGCATAACTTCTTTCCTCTATTTGTCGTGCAAAGAATGAGGGCACATTTTGCTCATTATTTTTCGTTTTCTCACTTTTTGTCCATTTGTGTGAAACCAAGGAAAGTCACAATGGGGAAAACCTAGGCATCATCATCGTCAAAGGGACAAAGAACTAATGGCACGGACCGATTCAACGTACCTTCCACAAGTGGCTTGGAAGAACTTGGCTCCATCTGTCTTCCTTTTCTTTGTCCTTCCTCAAATCTTTCCTAAATTTCTTTTCATCTTCCTACTGTCCTTCCCAACTTGCCATCTGTTCTTCTCTCCTCCATGGACTGCTTGATCCTCTTCAATGGAAAATTCAAGCCCTGATGGCCAGTTTGAATATGGTCAAGCACAATATGTGTTGGCAACAAAAGGAAGGCGCGAAGGGTGTAATTAGTAGTAGTCTCATGTAAACCTTAGCCATCATCGATATACTTTTGATAAAACTGAAGATTTGATGTTGTTATCATATTTGAAATCTAACGTGAGAAATCATCTAATCACAACACAGAAGAGAAATTGAGAGCTAAAAAATGAGGCGTGCCCATTCCAACTCATTGAAAAGTTTGAATGTCTAATTAAATTACTTTGTTAGTGTTCGCAAACTAATTCACCAAAATCCCCTTCCTTAGCCATCTCTACATATCTTGGACATTAGTATCCAATTCATCAAACCATGAAAAAGCTTCAAAAGCATCAAAGATCACAAAAGACTAGCCAAATGGGTGATGTCTCCACTTCAGAAGACCCCTTCAAGTTGCTTGAAAACCTGGTTACCATCCAAACTTCAGGCCACCGGCTGACCAGGACATGGCAAGTGAGCAGCGCGACAAGTGGATCCAAATCCACACAGGCACGTCCCTGTCGCCATGAGTCATCGAAAGAAAATGAAATCATCAGATGATGTCACTTTGAATTCTCATCTGACCAGAGGCCGCCATGCCCACGAGTGCCTTTGACTCACGTGGTGCAAATGTTGATTTCTGGGGTCCTCATTAACGACCACGCTTTCTAGCCAGTGCCCACCGAAGTTCATCCAACCTTGCCCTCTTTTCGATTCCCCCCCTATCACGATCTCCATCACTTTGGCCTTTTCCCCTTCGATCATGTGAACTCACATTTTCCTTTTTGAATCCCAACAGAGTTCCCTCCCTCCTCCCTTCGTGCCTATATATGTACAAATCGCACGAGGCCACTACCTTCAACTTCATGTGACCACAGCAGCTCGCTTTCTTGAATTTGCTTCTCTTGATTTCTTGGTCAAAGAAGTGATTGAAATTCAACATACAACACCATCATGGATTGGGATTCTTCTCTCTTCCAGTACCCGAGTTTATCGGAGTTCTCCACTGATTGCTCTTCCTTCAATTCCTCAGAATCTCATCATTTTTCCCTTGGTTGCAACCCCGGTACTTACTTCGCCCCGCCGTCGCTGCCTTTCAACGAGAACGACTCCGAAGAAATGCTCCTCTACGGAGTCCTGGCCACGGCACAGGACTACTCCTTGGACACCATCTCTTCCTCGCACGTCGCTAGAGACCACGAGGAAGTGAACTCGAGGTCGGGAGACATCGTCAACCTGGACGGGAACGAAGGCGAGGCTGCCAGGGAGGCCTCGTACCGGGGGGTGCGGCGCAGGCCGTGGGGGAAGTACGCGGCGGAGATAAGGGACTCGACGAGGAACGGGGTCCGGGTCTGGCTCGGGACGTTCGACACGGCCGAGGAGGCTGCTCTGGCCTACGACCAGGCCGCGATCGCGATGCGGGGCCCGCTGGCCGTGCTCAACTTTCCTCCGGAGGTGGCCTACAGGTCCCTCCAAGAAATGGCGGGTCAGGACAACGGCATTCTGGGGCTTCAGGAGGGCGCCGGATCGCCGGTCCTCGCCCTCAAAAAGAAGCACGCCATGAAGAGGAAGTCCGAGATGAAGAAGAAGAAGGAGAAGGAGCAGATGCTGAAGAATGTGGTGGTGCTGGAGGATCTTGGAGCTGCCTACTTGGAGGAGCTCCTCAAAGTATCTGAAGACCCTAGCCCTTGGTGATCCAAGACTTCATTTTTTTTTTTACTTTAACTTGCAAGAATCTAGGATTTCTGCCGAGGAGGAGTTGTTTCTTAGACTTCAAATCTCTCTTCTTCATCTTGTAAGCTTAGATTGTGCAATCTGGGTTCTTCTCTGGATAAGCTGAGATTGAAACTCATGATTGAGATAGTGGAGGGTGCCAAAGTGGTAATCTACTATTTTAGTCGGTCCTATGATTCTTTTGTCAACAAAGACAAGGGGGGGACACCTTTTTTCTTTTGTCTTTACACGGTATTTGTGGATGGTTATGATAATACAGGTTGCTGCACATTGATTCTGACCGTTGTGACAGTTACAGGACCGTGTCCTGGTGGTGCTAATTGTGCGTCTTGGGAATGGCTTTGGACCAAGGAAAGATGGGTTTTGAATTATAAGGATGAATCATTTGTTGATTTAGTAATGATTAATGCAATATTTCGATATGAAAAATAGAGCCTACACTTGGCCACGGAGGCAAGCAGGGGATGCACGGCACCCGCCCTCCACCTCTATCACCTTCCATCTATAAAGAGCGTCTTGTTAATTTTCATCAATGTTCGATTTTTCTTTATTTGGTGCAAGGATCTTTCTCCTTTAAAAAAAAAAAATTAACATTTAAAGGAACTTTTCTATATGTAGATACTATGATAGTAACAAAGTTAACATGTGTCTTTCCAAAACAAGAAATTTGCAAAATAAATTTGAGAATTCATAACAAGAAATAATAAACTTTTAACAATACCCTTTATCTCCTTGTTATTTTGTTCTTCAATTCTTTAAATTACGCGACTCCTCTTTTAACCCCTAATCAATAGATCAAATATGCTGAATTTATCGGCGTGTCTTGTCTCACATTCGATTCGACAAGGGTCATTGTAAAATAAAATCAGTCGGTCCCTACAATCAACCCCTCTTTTTTCCACCAAATTTCAGGACCTGCATAAACTTTTTGGATTTACTCAAAACAAAATATCTCGAATCCGTTCAAATGTAGAACCCCATACACAGTACTTTCCCCCCTGTTTGTGGAGGCGAATATGCCTAGAGCATCTTTTGTCCTTGCATTGGAGCCGAAGTCCCGAACTTGGACCGGTCAAACGGCTTCTCCCGCACGTGAGGCTCGTGAACTCAACGAGAAACATTTGACCGAGCCGGCGAAGAATCCTCGGCTTCGATTTGGAGAGTCCGAGGCTAGGCCGCAGCCACAGAGGTGAAAACTGAAAAGCAAACGTCATTTCTTGTCCGAAGCCATCGAAACTTGTCAGACCCATGTCCGGAACGGAACCGAGCAACATAGGAATGGTCGAATCTTGGTCCCTCAGGCAAGGGACTAGAACCCCAGTTGAAGTTTACTCCAGCTAAATGGGGAAGAACAATCGAAGAGCAATGTTCATGTGCATCGATGAGAAAGTGTCAAGAAAAGCAGTCTGGTGATGATAAAAGATGAATCTTTCATGAAAGCAGCAGCAGCAGCAAAGACTTGGCTCAATTCGAGGCTGCTTCATGGGAAAAGCAGGCACGTGCGGTTTCGCATCGCTCCGTCGCTTCTTCGATGCTGTCCCGCTCGAAGATCTCAGCTTGGCCACGCTCTCGTTTCCACGGTCAATCTCTCGAGCATCTCACAGGCACGCCACCCTCACGATCTTTCCGTCGACCTCGACCGGACCAAGCAGGCCCACGCCTTGTTGACCAAGACCCACTTCACTCGCACTCACGTGGTTCATCAACCCCACATGGGTTCTGCGGCTCATGTCGATTTCCTCGTGACATCTTACATCAAGAACGGCTCCCCTGAAGCTGCAATTGGAGTATACGCGTGTGCGCGTGAAGCTGGTTACGTATTGGACTGTTTTACCATACCTTCAGTCCTTAAAGCCTGCGGGCAAGTTTCGTGCTTGCGGGTGGGGAAGGAGATTCACGGGTTCTCGACGAAGTCTGGATTCGACGGCGATGTTTTCGTGCTTAATTCGATGGTTTTTATGTATGGGGAATGCGGGCATGTGGCACTCGCGCGGTCTTTGTTCGACGAAATGCCCAAAAGGGATGCTGTTTCCTGGAGCACGATGATTCGGTGCTATAGCCACAATGGACTAGTTGAGAAAGCGTTAGAATTGGTGAAGGAAATGCAAATTGTGAATGTAAAGCCTAATGAGGCTGCCTTGGTGAATATGGCCAATCTTTTCGCAGATTTGGGTAACTTCGGGATGGCGAAAGCTATGCATGCTTATGCAATAAGAACTGCAACTGGCGGCTATTCTGATGAGAATATGGGAGTTATGTTAAGTACTGCTTTGATGGATATGCATGCCAAATGCAGCAACTTGGCTTTTGCGCATACGCTCTTTGATGGGTTGACTCAGAAGAACATTGTTGCATGGGCTGTGATGATTTCAGGCTACATCCGATGTTGCAAGTTAAAAGAAGGAGCTGATCTTTTCAAAAAAATGCTTGAAGAAGGCCTTTGCCCAAATGAAGTAACATCATTGAGTTTGATCATAGAGTGTGGATCTGTTAAAGCTTTGCAACTCGGCAAACAGATACATGCCTATATCTCTAGACACTGTTTGGACATCTCTATAGCTGCGTCCGCTGGTCTGATTGATATGTACGGAAAATGCAGCAACACTAAATATGCTAGGGCACTCTTTGATCAGATAGAGAACAGAGATTTCTTCACATGGTCAGCAATGGTTTCAACTTATGCTCGAGCAGCACTTGTTGATCAAGCTTTCTATTGCTTCGTCCTAATGAGGGCTGAAGGGTTAAGTCCAGATAGGGAAACCATGGTCAACATCCTACTTGCGTGTGCAGGCACCGGTGCATTTGCCTTGGGCAGGCAGATCCATGTTTACCTCAACAAGTGTGGCATGAATGATGTGATTCTCAAAACTGCACTTGTCGACATGTATGCTAAGTGTGGCGACGTAGTTGGGGCCCGCGTGCTGTTTGCTGAGGCAATATATCAAGACATATATATGTGGAATGCCATGATTGGCAGTTACGGAAAGCATGGTTGTGGAAAAGAGGCTCTGGAACTCTTCCGAGAAATGGAGGAATCGGGCATTAAGCCGAATGATATGACGTATATTGTAGTTTTGCAGGCTTGCAGTCATGCTGGGTTAGTAGCAGAAGGAAAGAGGGTTTTCCATGAATTGGTCAATAGCCGCGTGTTGGTCCCCAAAATTGAGCACTATGGATGTATGGTCGACCTTCTTGGTCGAGCTGGGATGCTTGAGGAGGCATATGAAGTGATCAAAAGCATGCCAATCAAACCCAACTGCATTATATGGGGTGCTTTATATGCTGCCTCGAAGCTGTTTAAGAATTATAAGATGGAGATGTTGGCGTCCAACCAGATCACGGAAATTGGACCTCAGAGTTCTGGTTACAATGTTCTTTTATCGAATGTATATGCCGCTGCAGACAGATGGAGTGATGTAGAAGAGGTTAGGAGGAGAATGACGAATTCAAGAACTAAGAAAGAAGCAGGTGTGAGCGTCATCGAAGTTGCCATCAGAGGTTGATTAGGGTGACTTGGGGAAGAAAAGGTGGCTTAAGTTGGGAACTAGGAACTAGCTCCACCTGATAATTAGATCTATCCTTCTTCAGCGGGAAGTTGTGGAAGCAATTGTACAAATTTCTTCCAAACAGTAGAGTGAATATTTAACTTGTCCCTAGAGTATAGTAAATTTACATGAGTTGTATATGCAGATAAACAAAATAGATACCGATAAACACAGGAATGAATCTGTGATATCTCGCTCTCCCTCTCTATGCTGTCCACAGTAAAATGTGCATAAAATATACTACGTTGTGCGGGCCTCATCTTAACGGCATTCATTTCTTTCAGCACCTCACCTGTGACGCAAGCATGTGACAAAGGAAAATTAGTTCTGAGGACAGTTGATTGTCTATCCAGGTCGCATTGCAAGAAAATTCTCAGTTTGATCAAGAAGTTCCAATCAGTCAATTCACAGTATGCCTGGTGATTTTTGTTTGTACAAGCAACTCCCTATAAACAATTGATGTCAATAATCCCAATAATCACCCTCCCCCATGAAAACCAATTACTAATGCTACACGAGGAGGAAGAAATGTTCAACCAAGCCATTGCTGAGCGCGACGATCTCCACTACCTCCAACAGAATGCCTAATGCTGATCTTTTCAGTAGAATATTTTTGCTGAAGCCACTCAAAAGCATTCACATCAAGTTTCCCAGACACAGATTTCCCTTGCTTTCTACGATTTTGCTGTTCTCGAATGGAAGCCCAAAGTTTTGTGATGGCCTCCCTCTGTTTAGATGTGAACCTTGACACGTTATCAAAGGCATGCTTTACTAATATGTCTATGACCGTCTGACACCTGCAAAGAAGTTTCCGCTCTCAAAATATGGTCGATATTGAATCACAAGCAAAAAGAAAACAAGTTTCTTGACACAGGCCCAAAGGAATTACCATGGAGTTTTGTACCGCCGCGCAGCGATCTCTAAACAGACAATCAAGGCTTCTCTCTGTGACTTGAGAAATCTCTTATGTTCGTCATCTTCTTCCTTCCTCATCTTGGCTGCCGTATCTTTCTTTCCCTTTGAATTTTCATCTTTCTTCACTTTACTCGGGATAAGCGCATCAAGCCCAAATGGGTCAAGCTCTCCCTCATTATTGGCTCCCAGATGATTATCAGGAGGCAGCTCCTGATTCCCGGGCAGATCAGTTGATTCCTTCTCAGCTTCCAGAGCTGCAGCTTCCTCTATGTCATCAGCCTCAGTAGCAACTGGTAGATTGGATATGGTGTCTTTTATTCCTCCAGCAGTTTTGGAGAACTTATGATATGTCCCAGGAAAGAAGGCCATTCAAACAAAGATAAGACGGTCATCAGTTTCAACCAAAAACAGATGAAATGGTTTGTCTAAAAGAATCAATCTCTCACGAACAGCAAGGATATTATACTTCCAATGAGAAATTATAAATTTGTGTATACGGATTTTCAAAGTTGCAACACTGCATTGAGAGAAAAGAATGTTCAGGTGTCCTACACAAAGTGTATGCTTACCACGAAATGCTCTCGAATAACTTAAAAGGAGACCATTTAAGATAGGAAACAAGACCACTGGGGTAAAATCATACTAAAGCCCACTGTGGAACCATACAAGAAAACTAAAGTAGTAATTGCAATTGAACTGAACGTGGCATTATAATGTTAGAATTTCTTTTTTATAGGTGAAAACACAGTTACCAATAATAAAAATTATACGATGCAAGATAAGGACGGGCATATACTGTCAATTTTCAAAAGTACGTGTAATAAAAATTTGGAGTTACTTGCAGGATATATAAAAATGATATTACCATGAGTTAATATCAATTCTATCATAATGAGAAAAAACTTAAAACAAAAAGAGGATTAGTCAATTACAAGATACTATAAGAATAATCTAATAATCGAATCATACTGCTACTTCCTGCTATCCAATGAGAGATCAAAAGAGAATTATATTTATATGTTAATATGTAATGATATAATCAAAACTTTAATATTTTGATACACAAATTATGAATGACGTGGCACATAATTAATTGAACAATGAAAGTACGTTAAATAAATTGAAATGATGTTCTTTTTCCTGAGTATAATATGGCAAGTATTTTATACGTGTATACTATGTTATACTCCAAAAGAAGAAGTATTTTTTCGTAGATTCAATAAAGGTGCAGGAGACGGAAGTTTCATTGATTATCATGCAATTTACACTAATATATGCAAAAGTTTGACCTATTTAACTAACAAAGGGCGAAATGGGCTCAGGATGAGGGGCCAGTGAAGCTACCAGCTCTACGCATTACCACGATGGCATTACTGATGATGCTAAACAAAGACAATATTACCACTACTACATATCGAACTATTACCATACAGAGCCAACACAACTGCATGATACTTTAATATGGGAAGACCATCAAAAAGAGACTTAAAGTTATTCCTGAGAAAAACCGAAACTTCAATGGCCACCAACAAATGCTACACAATTTACAAAAACTTGCCTTAGACAAAGAGACAAATAATGATGCAAGCATGAACATTGGACTAGAACAAGATAAATCCAAAGGCAGAGACAAAGTTGTACCACAAAGCTGTCATCAGTGAACAGATCATTTGCCACCACCGCCTGAATTGTCCATGTAGTCAACTGATTTTTTTGCTTATCACTTAAATGCTGGAAGAAAACAATAAGGTAGTAGCATCTTTAGGGATTTTTTATCATAATAACCCTGACATATCAAACTTCATTAATAATAGGAGCCACGTCCATACCTCAGCTGCATCTTGTGCCGCAGAGAACAATGCATGATAATCTGCCCGCACCGATTGATCAGTACAGGCTGTCGCCAAAGACATTGCAGCTTCAAGTATGGCAAAGAAGTAATCCCTAGTCCCAGGCTTCACACTCCCTGCCTGTATCAACTGTATGGCCAGCTTCGACGCCTTGCCGAGCTTTGTGGGATTTCGGATGTGAGACGCAATTTTCTTCATGGCATCTATGACTTGAGCTTCCGAGGCATCTGTATGCGTCTTGAACCTCAAACGTTTCCCCAACTCGGCACCTAAACAAGAATGACGAGCCATTCAGATCGATCCACGAAAACACTATCGCCACCATTGCCACAAGAACAAATTTTTCTCACAACAAACAACTCCATATTTCGAACTCCTTCATAACACTTGTACTTCAACAAACACTAAACTTCTTTCGGCTGCTAGGGCTGGCAAATCATCAATGGGACTAACGCAAGCATAAGCCAAAACAATTCCAGCCGTTGGACAGGTTCCACTAGAAGAACCGATCTCGCAGCCCTCGAAACGAGAGAGACCCATCAAGGATCAACCTCAAACGGAGCACCCACAACACACCGGCGACAAAACGATCAAACCCAGAGCACGGAACGAGCAGCACCCATCAAAAAAGAAACGACAGAGAAAACCGACCATCTACAGGAAACGGGCTGCGCAGCTCGGCGAACGGAGAATTCGGGTACCTGGAGGGGGATTGGGCTCGTCGGACTTGGGCCGCTTGAGGGCGCTCTTGAGAGCAGGACGCGGCGGAGGCGGAGGCGAAGGCGGCGGAGGCGGAACAGGGGACGGGGCGCGAGGCGCCCCTCCTCCCCGTAGCTGCTCTCGCTCTGGACCTTGGGCTTCTTGCGGGTTCGAAGAAGGTGGCGGCAACCCTTCGAACAGATCCTCCACCATTTCCTCTGCTCTCTCTCTCTCTCTCTCTCTCTCTCTCTAGAGCGTGCTGTGCTGCGGTTCTCCGTCCTCCCCTGGATCAGCAGCAGCAGCTCGACAGCAAGATCGAAGCTTTTCGTCATTCGTGCACGACTCGATCCGAGGGAGGATTCGGTTCGGGCCGCGTCTTTTCGGGCCCACAGACCAGGCCCCGAAAACACAGCCCAGGCCCAGGCCCAATATTTCCGTCGAGGCCCGGCCCGGCCCATAGGCTCCCGTTGTTTTGGGTCGAACCGTGGCCCAGTTGAATCTTCGGCGGTGTCCACTTGGACAAGAATTATGTTCTTCCGCCGAAAGTTGGACGAGAATTGAAGGTTTGACAAAGATAAAAAGGCAGAAACCCTAATCAGATTATTTGGCCGCTGATGGTTTTGACAAGGTCATGATGGAATCAGTCACTTCGCACATGCCCCCTAGTCGTTCTAGACATTTGGTGTGATTTTCCCAATTCATGTAAGTTTTATTTATATGATCGGTATAGTTAGTATCGCTCGACACGAGAAATAATTAGTTCAATCCGGAGTACATCTTATATGTGCTGGAAGACAATTTCATGTGCCGGAATTCGCAAAGTTTTAGTTAAATCATCGGCATATATAATTATGATCGGCATGACATTCGGTGTGATTTTCTCAATTCATGTAAGTTTTATTTATATGATCGGCATATATAGTATCGCTCAACAACGAGAAATAATTAATCCGATTCACAGTACCTCGTAGTGCCGGAAGATGATTTCATGTGCCGTGTTTAAATAGTTTTATTTATATCATCGGTGTATTTAGCATCGCTCGATACGAGAAATAAATAATCCAAGCCATAATACATTGTATATGTGCCGGAAGATGATTTCATGTGCCGTGTTTGTGTATTTAGCATCGCTCGATACGAGAAATAAATAATCCAAACCATAGTACATCGTATATGTGCTGGAAGACGATTTCATGCTTTAAATTCATCACCATGATTTTCGTTGGGCTCTTGTTTCACATGACGAGGCAGGTTTATCTATTTTAAAAAAATTTGGAGGGAGAATCACAAGTAAGATTGAGAACTTTAACTAGAAGGTTATAATATAGGGAAAAAAAAAGAGAGAGTATATTCCATCTGCACCTCGGTCTAAAATTCATCAAAGATTTGACTTTTTTGGGGGGTCGCCATTGCCATTACTCTCATTGAATGAAAATTTCTCGAAGTCATCATCAATTGGTTCATTAAACAATTCGTGGTACGTCAAACTATGAAACTGCCATCCTTAATTTGCTCGAGTATCATAGTATATGTATGTGTCTCGTGTTGGTCGCATTGACCTAAACTTTAGTAATAATCACTTCCCTTGCCTAAGTCAACGCCAGGTTTGGTGAGTACTATTGAAATAATGTCTAAAAAAGGAATTTAAAAAAAAAAAAGAAAAAGAAAAAAGAAGCAAAGTAAAACAAAGATTAAGGGTTTCATCACACCTCTTTGCCAGCGATGTAATTTTTTTGTCCACAAGTAATATATCATGACTAAGACATGCGCGCAAGTACGCAACTCTATTATATATATTTTATATATCTGAGGAAATTAATCACTCCAAATCACATCAATAAATTTAATTGCCCGTGACAGCTTTACACGCGTCGCGAAATATCTCACTCAAGACGCAATCGCTTTGCCTAGAAGGGCAAGCCTGTCCCCGCAACCCCAGGACAGCACCGCTAATCCCACCATGCTATAGTGGCGGTGTTGAAATTTCACCTTGAGCAATCTTATTGAGCTCTATGCTTCGATTATTTCGCGCTTATAATCGTTAACTGAAGAAATTAAAAAAAAAAAGGAATTCTTTTTCATGAGTGGTGGGAAGGGAAGCTAAAGTAAGCTCTGCTATGGATTTGTCTTTCATTCAAAGGTATTCACGCGCTTCATATTCGCTTGAAGTTTGCTTCCAGAAATACAACCACAAACTAAATCGTCATCAAATTTGATTTTTTTTCCTTTAGAGGGGGCTCGTACATGCACCTGCAAATAATATACATACTACCGTCGCTTTAGCGCACCAGATCGTAGTTAAAAAAAGAAAGAAAGAAAGAAAGAAATACAAACCCCACCCCAGCTAATAGGCACACATTAGATCAAGACTTCAAAACACATGCTCATCAAAACCAAAACCCCAAAAAAGAGGACCAACCTTCCCCAAGTAAACCCTCCCCTTATATTAAATTAATCATGCTGCTATGTGATTAGTCAAAGTGAAAGAAAAGATTTGCACCGTGTTTGTTCATAGAGAGAGAGAGGCATGGACCATGCAAGCTCCCCATAAAGGCACGGGGCCACCAGAGCTGAACGAACGCACGAGCTAAACAATTCGATCCGTCCATTTCCTTCGCCATTTAACAAACTTATCTCCTCCACCTCAACTTGCCCTAAAAAAATAAGCAGAAAAAATGGGTTCGGACGGTCCAGCGCCCTTTCGCTGTGTCGTGTTAATTAATCTTTTGGCTTTCGCCCGGTCAAAACCCTCAGTTTTCTACGGGTTACCTGCGACCGCAATTCATTGGTTGCTTGTTGTGACCCAGATGGATTTTTCTAATCAGGATTAGGTTTTCCCTGCCCCCTCTTTTTTTTTTTTTTTAATTGCATTGCGGTCTGTTGATGCTATTATTCAAACTACGACTGATTCTAAGCTTGCATTGTTCGAAATGTGAATGAGTGGGAGCGATTTCCGGCGAGCGGAACTCGAGCTCGATTGAACGGCATCTTTTTAACCAGCTTTACACCTCGAGCAGGTTGAGTTTGGTGCGTGTTGAAATATGGGTTTGGTCGAAGAAAAGATAGGCCTGTCTTTGATCGAATCAGAAAAGATGAAGAGATAACCCCTACCCCGGGTTCATTGGTGACCATTGTTGATCTTGATTTTAAGGTCGGTGGGTCATTGGAAAATGTCTCTACTAATGGAGGATGATAGAGGACCCCGATCTTGACTCATAACTTAATTGAATAGTCAAGAAACCTATTGTATTGGTGCTAATTTAATCATAAACATTTTAATTGTATCAACTCAATCCTGAGCTAATGTTAATTAAATCCTTCCGGCTAATTTTAGTTGGACGTTGCCGATGTGGATATCAGTAAGCTTTCGTGGCACCACCAGTGCTAATGTGCACAAATTTTAATAATATTTTAAAAATAATCATTTTTTTCTTTTCTTCTTCCTTTTGCCAGTGATTAGCCACCGGCCAATCACTGGCAAAAGCAAGGCCTAACTAGGCAAGGGCAAGGCCTGACGAGGGCTCCCTTTATCAAATATGGTGAGACTGATTGTCACCAGGGCTTGCCCTCGCCTAGCTGGACCTTACTTGCGGTAGGTGATGGCAAACCTTGCCCAGGCAAGGTTGGCCATGGCTGATGGCCAATCATTGGCAAAAGGAAGAACAAAAGAAAAAAATAGAAAAAATTATAAATTATTATAAAAAATTGTCCATATCAGCAATATCTCGCCAAAATTAACCGGATGATTGAATTAGCACTAAGTCAAAATGTTTAAGATTAAATTGGTACCAATACAATATGTTTAAGAATTTTCTAACACATTTCCTTAGTTGAGAGAGAGAACTTGCATTGATGGTACCTACGGATGGCATTGGCATATGGTCATGTGGTTGGCGGCAGGTGGCGGCTTCAACGGGGTGGCTAGCTCAAACATAAATGGCTAGCCGCTTGAAAATCAAAAGAAGAGAGAAAATGCCCGATTGGGAGTAGGACTTCTTCGGGATTAAGCATCTCAAATCAACTCTAACCTATCGATTTTAAGAATGATGATGCAAATTGAAGGTATTAATTTACGCTCTGCATAGGATCTAAGACTTTTGGTCCTATATAATGTCAAATACTCCTGTTGTAGTTTTGTTCCCTATCTTGCCAACTTGGTCTCTTATCCAGAATCGAACTTCATTTTATCGTATCCTGACTATTAAAATATCATGGTTATTTTCCTTTCAGACAAGCAAATCTTACTTTTTGCAAGTATACATTATTACTAGCACTATAGTATTAATTATGGTTAATTTACTGTATAGACTTTACAACTATTGACAAAAAGGCTTCTTCCGAGGCCAGACAATGGTCCCATTATACTAAGAAACACACGACTTCGTGCATTGCATTTCTGGGAAAAGAACACATAAGCTGAGGAGCTCGAAATTATCTTTCGGAACACTCAGTCCTAATTTAGCAAGAGATTGTCATTATTGCACATACCAGACCATTTTTAAAAAAGCTTAAACATATTTAAAAATATTCTGTAATGTTTACATCCGACAGTACTTATTAAATAATACGTATAGTTGGTGATTTCTGGCATCCAATGTTTCATCATTTTATGCCTTTTATAGTACAAGAGAAGGTGATGTGAGTTTTATAAAATGAAAAGACATGCAATTTTTAGATGTGGAAGCAAATGATCCCGGCTTTTGAAGGTGATAGGTTATCATAATTTCTAAACAATCAAGTCGATCAGGTCTTTTTGGCCAATATCAATTTGATTGATCATTAAAAGTGATGGATTTTAAATTCAATGATCCCAAAATAATTAAGTAATTAATTTCTTATCAAAAGAAAATTGTATTCATTGCTCAAAACGATATATAAGAAACACATGGACTTTAGATCAAAACAACTTGCAGCATAATAAAGCCAAAAATACTATAAAACAAAGCTAAATCTAGAAAACAAATAGGATCAACAGAGCACCAACATGATTAAGTACGCACTTGTTCTATAAGAGTAGAATTGTCAAGCAAGTTAATCGGCGACCAATTACTAGATCTTGTATTATGATTAGTGAGAAACTCATTCTCTAGCAACTTTGGCATTGCTAGTTGGCAATATGTGCCTAGATTCAGCTTCCTCTACACTATCTCTATATAGAGATAATCAAAATAAATGAAAAAACACAGATCTAACATTTGAAAGAGCAAATTTTCATGGTTCAGTGAGACGTCAAAGCTATTGTGATCACCATTGAAGCTGGAGGCATAAGACAGTACACGAACAAAATATAGGGGTGTCGAATTTGCGAAAACATATTTATGAAAATCACAAATCTAGAGCGGAAGAGCATAAGTCCTTAGATTAGAAAAGTTTAAACTCTCAGATCTAACACTATATTGGGAGAAGAGAACTCTCAAATTTAGATTGGAAGAAAAGAAAAAATAAGAAACAAATGAGAATACACAAACAAAATCAATAAGATAGGCAAGGAAAGGCTAAAACCCTCCTCCATGGCCGAAGGCTAAAAAAGATGATGGAGAGAGAAGAGAAAAAGGGAGAGAAAAAGACTTTTTGACTACTAATATATTGGATTAATGCCAGAAAAAAAAAAACTCCAAATTGATATATCTTTAGCAAATTTACTACAAATTAATTTCTAAACCAGCATACTTATGATAAATTTATACAAAACTAATTTTTTTTACCATCAGCAACCCCAAACTGATACATTTATAATAAATTTACCCTCAGTTATATTTTGTTTAATTAGATTACCACCACAAAAACCATAAACGAAGAATAAAACCTCAAACCGATATATCCATCGATAGCTACATGTCATCTAACTCAGCAAGTTGACCATAAAATTTAGCAGAAACTAAAAGAAGGTAAATTTGTTATATGAGTACTAGTTTGAGATTTTTTGTGGTTAAAAAATTAACTTGGATAAATTTGTAATAAGTGTATCAGTTTGAGATTTTTTGTGGTATTAATTTTACATATTTTCAGCCACATTACATACACAAAAGGATGCAATTTTCCATATCACAAGCACAGGGTTAATATGGACATTAATTAAAAATGGACAATCACAAGAAGACCTAATTATGAGCTTGATGGTTTGACAAGCCGAATAAGGCCACCTTTTTTTTTTTTTTTTTTTTTTTTTTTTTTTGTCGGTCCTACTCTACTCCTAGTCTATCGCTCACTCTCAGACTTTTTGCCCTGCCTCCATGCAGGGCGTAAGAGTCGAAACCCACTCCTGAAACTAATGCGTCCCCACCCCAACCCCCTGAGAAGGTGGGGATTCGAACCCCCCACCTCCCCCTTCCAAGTTGGAAGCCTCAGTGGTTAATAAGGCCACATTTGCGTTGGCTAAATAATGCCTTTTGGACTTGTGGTGTAAGAGCAGCGTCATATGCAATAAACTTTTCCAAGGCCGACAAAAACTTGTAAGTGACTCCATTTATGCGGCTGGCTCATTGCTTAGCTAGGCTGGCCTTTTTTGCAAATGAAATCTCAACATTTTTCGAGTCATGAGTGAGTTTGGACAAGACTCATTAGGCTTGAAATTGAGTTTGATTGTCGAACCTCTAATTTTTCTATGGTTCCTAATTGAGCCTACTATGTAAAGCTTCGGGTTCATCCATTACATCCTCAAGACCATTTGTTAATTATTACATTCCCTAATTTCTCGCATGCATCATATTGAAGCTCAGTAATAACATGGGTGAGCGTGAAGTAACATGACATGGCAACCATGAATAAATTTATTGACCAGTGCTTCCAAAATGCTTATTAAGCTAAGAAACTTTATAGTATTTAAATGTATTAACTGTGATTGTAAACTGTGTATTTAGTGTTTAATAAATGTCATGAAGGCACTCCTAAACGAGATTCAAATATAATATCGGTAACATGTAAATGACTTCTTCTACTCTTTTAAAAAATTGTGTATTCCTCTTGGCCTTTTAACAGTAGCAACAGTTACTTCACACCTAGAATTCATTGAAACATGAACAAACATGTTTTTGAACGACACAAAGGGACATTATTCAAAGCGAACCATAATTTTTTTTCCTCAATTCATGGAATAACTTAACCTATAAAATGTTGTAAATTTGTAACTAATACAATCCTTGAGTGTATTGACCCAAAAATGTGCTTGAATGTACCCTATATTAAAGTAAATAGTTAAAATACATGTCAAACATCTTGACCGGGTCGTTAAATCTTAATGATTATTTTTACTTGCTCACTCGACTTATTAAGCAACCGAAAATGTGTAATTTTAATTCAACAATGCTTTCATGTTCGGATGCTCATTTTAACTGGCCTTTATTATCCATGTCATGGTCCTGCCCTACTCCTTAAAAAGACAATCCACGTTTTGGCGACACGGAAATTGACCACGCCCATCAAGAGAAATTCAATGCAGGCTTGAACAAGTACAAATTACAACAATAATCTACGGCCTAAGATATATAATTTGATGCAACTATTCATGACCCTTTTTACTATTTCACCGCATACTTTTTTCTGCAACATGGATCTCATATCGAATTGTTTACGATTTAATCATAGCGTCACATAACAAAAGTCTCAAGCCGCACGAAGAGCAAGCGATTGGACACCATTCCACAACCCCCATTAAAAAAACCATTGTTAAAAGTAGGGAAAAGGAAGGTTAAGATTATCCCCACCATGCAAACGGCCTCCACAAGACAGAATCATGGCCAGTCTGATCATAAGACGCAGTCGCGAACGGCACATCAGGAGCCGTAAGGAAAGCGACCGGGAGGAAGATGACTGATTTTGCGGTCAAGATTGGAGCCCGCCCCGCTTTTGACATTAGTATAATTGAAAAACCCTCCCCCGGCGGGGTCTTTTTTTTTTTAAATTCATTTAATAGGGTACATAAGCTTCTTGAGAAATGAGGTCAGTTTTATTCATATAAAAATGATCCGACTAACATATTGCGCGCACCTTTCCTCAACCTCTCGCGCATTTTTGATGATATATGTATGTCGGGACGCGAGAGAGAAGGAAAGAGAGAGCAGGAGAGAGAAGGGGACGTGCGACCCACCATTTCACGCGCACGCGACCCCACAGCGCAAACCCTAATTCCCAACACCATTACCATCTCCTTCTTCTTCTCCTCCTCCTTCTCCTTCTTTACCTTCTCTCTTCTCCCTGACCGCATCACTTTTGTATTCTTGTGGGGGAGACAAGAGTTTAAAAAAGAACCACGCACCTTTTGCACTCCCCATAAGCAAGCCAAAGCGGGGTTCGTAAAGAAAACCCAGTAAGAAAAGAAAAAAACAGAGGGAGAGTGAGAGATTCTCGCTTTACTTAAGCTGTGGTTTTTTTTCCTGTTCATACTCTCTCTCTCTCTCTCTCTCTCTCTCTCTCGTGCTTGCTTCGTCACTTTTCCCTCTCCCTTAGCTTCTCAAATCGTTCGCCTTCTTTAACCTCTACTACCTTTTCCTCTTTCTGTTTCTCTCCAACTGTCTCCAACATCTGCCTTCTTGGGAAAGATCGCTAGAACTAGCGGTCTCTTCTGGGGAGGTCATCTCTTTGTCACATCTCTCTTCACTTTTTGCAGTGATTTTGCTTCTTCTCCTCGTTGAGCTTTTGCATAGAGAAGAAGCCAATTGACACAGATAGATCTGGGGGTCCATAAGGAATTCAAGTGCTGATCAATCCTATAGTTTCGACAGCACACAGTTTGCCCAATTTTTTTTTCACGAGGAAGAGGAATCATGTCGAACCCATGGTGGACAGGGCAGGTCGGGCTCCCCGGAGTCGAGACGGCGACGAGCTCCTCCCCAGCGAAAAAGCCTGATCTAGGGATCTCCATGAATGACAACAGTGGAGGAGGCGGTGTCGGGGAGGAAGACGAGAGAGAAAACAGCGATGAGCCAAAGGAAGGAGCTGTCGAGGCCTCCACTCGAAGGCCAAGGGGCCGTCCGCCTGGCTCCAAGAATAAACCGAAGCCGCCGATCTTTGTGACAAGAGATAGTCCTAACGCGCTTCGGAGCCATGTGATGGAGATAGCCAACGGCGCAGATATAGCTGAGAGCGTGGCCCAGTTCGCCAGACGGCGACAGAGGGGTGTCTGCGTGCTCAGCGGGAGCGGCACAGTCACCAATGTCACACTCCGGCAACCCACAGCCCCAGGGGCGGTCATGGCCCTTCACGGCCGCTTCGAGATTCTCTCCCTCACCGGGGCCTTTTTGCCTGGTCCTGCCCCGCCAGGGTCAACTGGATTGACCATATACCTAGCTGGAGGCCAAGGTCAAGTGGTTGGCGGAAGCGTCGTGGGCTCGCTCGTGGCTTCGGGGCCTGTCATGGTGATCGCAGCGACCTTTTCTAATGCAACTTACGAGAGACTGCCCTTGGAGGAGGACGAGGAAGCGGGCAGCGGACAAGGGCAGATGGGGAGTGGCTCGCCGCCAGGGATTGGTGGCGGCGGGGGACAGCAACAAGGGGGGATGGCGGACCCCTCATCGATGCCGGTGTATAATTTGCCTCCGAATTTGCTTCCAAATGGTGGACAATTGAACCATGAGGCTTACGGTTGGACCCATGGCCGGCCAACTTATGGCTAGAAAAGGATAATTTAGAGAAGTCGCGAGGACAAGAGGGAGAGAGGGAAATAGAGAGAGCTTCAGGTCAGCTACTTTATCTTGTATTGTGTCAGGGATATGGAAAAACAACTTGCTCATGTCTTTTTCATATTTTGTATATTAAACCATGACTATCATCATTTTGGTACTTCTTTATGTGCAAATCAAGGCAAGGGTTTTATTTCAATTTCCTTCAATTATTTAGTTTTCACAACTTTTTCACTGATTTTTGTGTTTCACTCCATAAAAAACTCCTCCTTTCTATGCTAATCTCTTCATACTGTTGCATAAAACTTAGAGCAGTCAGGAGCAAAACTAATACTTTAAATCCAGTCTACTGAGTATTTTATTTAAAGCCTTGAATAGTGACAACTGTAATTCATTTAATTTCTGCATATGCAATTTGCAAGGAGTTCCATGTAGATCTGACCCTGGCTAACTTCATGTACATCAGTATTTTCTTTGTTAGTAATTATAGCAAAGTTTACACAAGCGACTTTATACACTATTGAATTGAGAGAGTGGATGTTATAATCTTCAATACAGGGGCAGAAAAGGTCGCTTGTGTAAATTTCTTTTTTGCTGGCGGTATATAATCTATTATTTCTTTTTAAAATGTGCTATTACTCAATTTTCAAAGAGTGTTGGTCTGCTCTTAGGAAAATCGTTAAGAAGAGCTGAGATAAAAATATTGAAGGCTTCTTAATCATGGAACTAGCTTGATTAATTATTCCAATTATTTTCTTCACCTTTTCTCTTCCTCTTCAATTTTCTTTTCTGGCAGAGCTGAAGTTTTTTTTTTTTTTTTTTTTTATATCTTTGTGTCTCATAATTAATCCATGATCATGGCTTTTTTTTTTTTTTTTTCGGGGGGGGGGGGGGGGGTGTCCCTGAAGAACATGCTCTTCTTGCTACTGAATTTCACTTTGAATCTGATAGACTTGGAGCTTGAAGGGAATTACACGTATTACAGTGAACAGGATAGACACTTATGGTGGATGAGTGACTTCATGCTTATATATAGTTAGTTCTGTTTGTCTTAGTTGTTTTTAATGTTAAACAGGAACTATAACTTAATTAGAGGAAAGCTTCACAGAGGAAGCTAGAACTCGGAAAAAAAATGAGGACAAACTCAAGTACAAGGATTGAATATTTCAGAGTATTAGCTTGAGGGACCTAGCCAATTAAGTGAAAAATCTGGAGATGTCTTCTCAAGAATTCTCCAGTCCCACAGACATGACTTCTGGTTCCGGTGGCCTTTTAGTTGCAAACATCATTCTTCGAGCAGAGTGTGTGCAACTTTAGGCGATGAACTGATGATAAGTTGCTAAAATAAATCCAAACATTGTGACTTTTTTTAGAGGAAAGAGATAACTTCAGAATAAGCAGTTCCTCATTTGCCAATTTCTGAGCAAACCTTTGAAGGATTTGGGCGTTTTATCCAAGATTATATACTAATCAACTACTGCATTAGACTATGGCCAAGACATCAGCAGACCAATTTTTCTGCACTTTTCAACATAAAATATTAACCCAAAGTTGTTCAGAAAAGGTATGCTCCTGGTGCATGCTTTAGTTTGCTAGATGAGAGCACATTAGATATGAAATCTAATTTACTAGCGTGGAATTTGACACTTAGGATGATGACTAGTATTTATCCAGAAGTTGAGATTTTTACTTGTTAAAACAGCAATGGACGCTTGCATTCAGCATAAAAGAGCCATTTTTCTGGAGCTAGTTAATGCTTTTACCAGTATAGTAGCAGGTTCTATCCATTGCAATAATTCAATTGTACATATGATCACTAACTTAAACGATGCTTTTTGCGATGCGGGAAATATTGTCTAGCTGGAAGAATACAGGCAAACTAAATATATATGATGATGAAATTAATCAGAATGAGGAACATACTCAAATCTCGGATTAGAAAGATTAACTGCATCATCTGTTATCGATGCTTCAATCATGTGTAGAAACTTATGTCCTCAAACTGCAAAATATTTTTTTTAAAACTAGTTGTATGATCACCCAAATGCAGGAAAAAAGCAAACGTATAATCACACATGTTGAGTTTCATTCAGTGATGTTTCAATCATGTTTCGCATACATCTATGTCTCCATCCTGTAAATTACTCTTTGTTCAAACAACGAGACCTAAATAGATCTTTTCAGTTGATTAGGCTTCCACAATCCGTACGGACATATTATATGGTTTTTTTTTTTTTTTTTTTAAAAAGGTTTTGTATATTGGATAATCAAGCACCACTTTATGCCTGAGATCAGTATAGTGCCCTTAAAAGGATGTTTTTCTTTTCTTGACATACTCAAAGGATCCTAGAGTTGAGCAGCAAGGAGGACCCTCTTCACATGCCTTCACATGTCAATGTTAATCATATATTACTAAAATATTAGCGCTTGCTCTTTTTCTTTCTTGCAACATTCCAGTGGTAAAGCACCAGTACCCATTGAGCCCACCTAGGGTTTTAAAATGTTCAATTGTACGATTTAAATAATAAACCTGCCGACGATGAGGAACGACAATTAATGTAGTCGCCTCAGTTCCTATCAACTGTCATTTTTAATTGAATTTTGTCAACAACTCCAAACCCTAGATTAATGTTTCAGCCTAAACAAGCCAGTAAATGATGAACTTTGAATTGGATTCTGTGGAACCGGACTAAACTAATGTGGACCATCGAAACGGAGCCTTTCTTGTTCATTATAAAAGTGATGAGCAGCTAAGTTTTAAAATATGGCCACTGGTAATGGAGAATCATGCATCAGCAAAGGGGAAACTCAATGGCATTTTGCTTTGCCGAGTTCCCTTGATGCCGAATATCTTTATTCGATCAGGAGGCGCACTTGCCGTGAAGTACACGTCGTCTATTTCGTCAGGATTAGGTGCAATTTGACCTAACTTTCAAAAAACAATTATGCTAATCTTCTCTTTAGTTAAAGCGTCTCTCCATTTTCGGGCCGACGGCCAATCACAATGCAAGAAATTCCCTGTTGTTGAGGATGTGGTGGTCATTCATTCTGCAAGTGCCAAAGTATAGTTCAAACAATTCACCTGTCTCAACACGATCTTCAGGTAAATCATGATTAATATTCCTCAAACAACATAATTATATTAGCTAGGTGACAATCAACTCCTTTAAGTAAAATCTAATGTTAGATTCATGGGAAGAGGTGAATCAGTTAAAAAAACATTAGCAGGAGAAATATTCAAAAAGAACAATCTCCCTGTTGGGTAATCATATGTTTAGCAAAGTAAAACATTAATAAATTAGCAACTAAACAATGATCCCTTTGACAATGTTTCTACAGCTTATGGTGATAATAACTAATTAATTGGGAATATTTCGCATCCTAGCCAGCCAAATCATGGTTTGTTGCATGTATAAAAGAACTATGCAAAGCATCTTGTTGCCTCTCTGCATAGACAGCTCACTGTGTTTAACAAGGAGATTGTTAATGTCAGAAAAAACAGTATAATCCTTCGTTGCTAGCTAGAAATTTAATCATTCTCGATTAGTTCAATCTTACAGTAAAGATGATGCAGTTATTGTATGACGAGGGTTATCAAAAATGACAAATTGAAGCTATTCGAAATGACGACAAGTTTTGGTTTTAGGGCACGGTAAATAACGACTGAACTAATAAAACTAAGGAGAATCTTCAATAAGAAAGGTTATTACTGAATAGAAGAGTAAGTTGCTGATAAATGTTCTGTTAATAGATATGGTTAAAAAAAAATCACCATTTTGACCAAAAAACAAAAAAAAAAAACTGCAATACATATGCAGTTCTAAGCAAATGCGAGAGTACTTGCGATGAATAACTGTACTTAAATAGTTTCGGCTCTGAAGGTCAATGAAGGATAGGCCAAAAATGCAAGGAGTGGTTAAGGACTAGAATGTCTCTGAATAGTACTTTCGACCCTTTTTTGGCTAAAGTAGTGAATAATATATGTAGAAAAATGAGAAACAAAAATTATATGCAAGCGAATTTATTAACTTAACAAAGTGGAAGATCCCGTACAGCCTCATGATAGTAGGCAACTCCATCTTCTTCATTTTTCTTTTTTTATAAGTGATTCCATCTTCTGCATAATAATATTATGATAATATGACTATTTTCGTGCGTATTAATTTTCACCCATGTCCTCCTGCTATGTATATATATATATAAGCAGAAAATGGAAATGAAATGGAACTACAAGATAGACTGCACATAGAGCATGAAGCTTAACCTGCAGAACTCCCTTGGGAATGCATCTGCAAAATGGTAACCAAGTTCCCAAGCCAAATGAAAAGTTCTCAAAGAGATGGAAACTTGCATATGTCTCATTGTGAGTTAGCAACCAACAGTTGGTTGAGCCTCAACATCCACCCTAAACCTACGGTCGTTTCGATGCTTTGAAATCAAGTTTGCAAAATCGATGTATTGACTACAAGCGACGATTTAAATAACCGGCTCCAATTCAACACCAGAAAGAGGAGTCTCCCGCGCGAATCCAATCACCGGACGACTCGTTGCACGGAGTAATATCACGACAAGAGTTTCAGGCATCCATGAGTTCGCCTCGCTTTTTTTTACCATCGTTGGTTTGAAGGGTTCAACTGGACTAGGGCAAAAAGATGGCGCAAGTTCCATGCGGAGCAACCTCACGACCCCTCGAGATTCTCAAGGGAGAGGGGGGCATTCACGGGAACAGGAAAGATGGGAAAACGACAAGGTGGGGGGCCGTGGAAAACGACAGAGCTCCGGTCGGCAAAACGAGGGAGGTGTGCGCCGGGGGGGAGTTGACCTTTGACCTGGTGGGAGGGCTGACGATGATGCCAGCTGCAGAAACCCCCGGAAGACCCGCCGGGAAGGGAGGGAGGGAGGGAGGCGCGTCCCCGTGCAGTTGCGTCCTGCTTGGGGAATCCCGCCGTAACGTCGTCGCTCTCCCACGGGGACTTCGCAATTTGTCGCACCTCCATTTTCGGTTTTCCGACGTTTGAGAAAAGTTCTCGTGATTCGGCGGACAGTCACATCAGTGGATTGGTGGTCCTTCTTCTTAGTTCTGGTGATGATCAAGCCCCGGTTCGTGCAGTTGGGCCGGTCTGATTCGGGGAGCCACCGACCGGCTAGAATCGGCCGGTTGCTGGGCCATGTTGGTGAATCAGCCAGCTCGAGTCTCGGTTTCAAAAGACTTGAAATTTATTTGGCTTAGACCTATTGTTCATTCTCCCTAAAAAAAAAGGGAGGCTCCTTTGTTTTTTGGAAAAATTTGAAGGTTCAAGTTTTGAGCTAGATAAAGGGCCGATCCCTCGACCTAATCCTCGGGTGCTTGTTCCGATAGCAATTCATGCAATTTAGCTCCTTTCAAATTTGTTGGGTAAGTACACTAGAAGTGCCAAAAGTTGTGTACGGCGCTCACTTTGATGTCAAAAGTTTATTTTGGATCACTTAAATGCTAACAAATTTGAAAAACGATCATTTTTGTGCTAACGCCGATCTAATTGGCTGAAAATCCGATGTGACACTTTTTTTATTAATTTTTGAAGCTAACGTGGCTCGTCGGAGGATACAGTCAGCATCAATCCAAACAACAAAATGACATCGTTTGGCGTCTTTTACTATTTCCCCCAAGTAAGAACCATAAATCCCCAAATTGAGAGAGAGAGAGAGAGAGAGAGAGAGAAGAGAGAGAGAGATAGAGAAGGCATGGGCTTCCTCCTTGTCTTCTTCCTCGAAGAACAACACCAGCAACAACACCAGCAACGGCACTAGCAGCGACACCAACAGCGACATCAGCAGTGACACCTTCGACCCCCCTTCTTCCTCCTCCTCCTCCACCCTCGCCTCTTATTCTTCCCACCACTTCTTGCCTGAATAACAATCTCAATCTCTCCTTGCTCACCTAGTCGAGCAACAATGGTGGCCGAGCGACAGCGAGCGAACGACGATGGCCGAGCAATGGCAGTCAGCGTAAGGCAAGGATCGGACAAAGAACCCTAATTCCAGTCCCCATATGAGCTATACGGCGTCATTTTTGTGAGGCTATATACATATGACGGCAAAATGATGTCGTTTCTTAAGGAAGATGGAAAACGACGTCGTTTAAAAGCCACTACAACTTTTTTTTTTTTTAAATACAAAAGACACATAATTAATTTAGTCAGAATCTCTCGCCGGTGGCACCAAAGTGATCGTTTTTTCTCCGATTTGATACTTAAGTGATTCGACGGAAACTTTTTGCACCAAAGTGAACAATGTACACAACTTTTGACATTTCTAGTGTACTTTGCCCCAAATTTGTTTATGGAGTTCACAACGATAAAAGAAAGAATTGATCTTTGGGTTCATTTCAAAACCGATCATCAATTTCGAACTTAGCCTCGATCAATCGAAACTTGAGATGACCCAATTCCAAACTTCAAATATACATATAGAAAAAAGTCATAAACCTATTGCATTAATACAAATTTAGTTTTAAACTTTTCAATTAGATCAATTTAGTCATAAACCTTTTTCATATTGATATCAATTCAAGTCAATTCCAACCGGAAATTGTTAACGTGGACGTCAAGTGTCCGACGTGGTATAACCGGAGCTAATGTGCACATTTTTAATAAATTTTTTGAATTTTTTAAATATTTTTTTCCTTTCCCTTTTCTTTTCCTTTACTTTTTCTAGTGGCCGATCACAACCATGGCTAGCGAGGGCTAGCCTCACCTGGGCGAGGTTGCCCTCACCAAGCCAAGGGTGAGCGTTGATCGTCCAAGTGAGGCCCCCTCACCCAAGCCAAGGCAGCCTCACCACACCTCGCCTAAGTGAGGGTTGGCCTTGCTAGGCCTCACCTAGGTGAGGGTGAGGCCCAGTGAGGTGCGGCAAGGCCGCCTTGGCCTAGTTGAAGGTCGACCTTGCCAGATTTGGTGAGGGAAGCCTCATTTGGATGGCCAACGCTCACTCTTGGCCTAGCTAGGCCAACCCTCATTGGCCATGGCTGTGAGGCCATTGGCAAAAAGAAATGGGAAGGGAAAAAAAATTCAATAATTTACTTTAAGAATTCAAAAAAATATTAAAAATATTATTAACAATGTTCACGTTAGCACCAATCGGCAGGGCGAATGTTCATATTAGCAATTTTCAGTCTAAATTATTCGGATGAATTGAATTGATACCAATATGAAAAGAATTAAGATTAAATTGATCAAACTGAAAAATTTAGAACTGAACCGGTAGTAATGCAATAGGTTTAGGACTTTTTTGATATTTTTCCTCTAGGAGGTTTAAGAAGCAGATTGAGCCCAAAAAAAAAAAGTAGAAAAGATCTTACGTATGTCCAAGCTTTACTAAGCCAAAGATCTCTCACGATCCTAACCAAGAGGCATCAACTTGAAAGGAGGGCTCTCTCGTTTGGGCTTCTTTGGATGTGTGATGCGGGGGAAGAGTGATGCTGAATCCAAGCTCTTGGGCCTGAGTTATGGCCCGAAACACTCTTGTGAACTGTTGAGCCAGCCATTCCTTTTTCCCTTTCCTATTTTTGGCCACCGTAAAATTCTGTAATTAAACTCCTCCAATGTCATTCTCAATTGTACAATTTAGGTATTAAACAATCTCGGCACGTTCCATAGGCATCGTCGAAGGATTTAGTTAGATGAATCACAAAGTAAAAGGAAGCAGAATGCGTATCTATCTCCTGAACTCATTCTAATTACCGTATCAATCGGTCAATTACCAAGATGCATCTCTTGAAATCAAGTTTTCATCAATTATAGAGTTTGATCAATTAAATTGAATTTAGTTGGTTGAACCATAAATAATTGAATTTACATCAAATTTCGCCCGCTCAACTGACCTAGCTCATCCCATCAGTACAAAAAGGGTCTTCCACATTGCGACCGAGAGGTTTTTCGATCCATCGAACGGACAATTTTCATTCGATCTAACAGGGTCCCATAAAAAAAGCAACAACTGAAAAAAGCCTTTTTAATAGAGCCAGTAAACAACTGTAAACGCGTTTCTCTGCAGAAAGACTTCACAGCTTGATATATATATATATATATATATATATATATATATATATATATAGAGAGAGAGAGAGAGAGAGAGAGAGAGAGAAAGAGAGAGGCTTCGTGTAGTACATGCTTAAAAAGTGCAACTTGATATTGTACATGGCATAAAGTTTGTGCAGCACATGCTTTTTTTTTTTTTTTTTTAACACAATGCAGTACATGCTTAGAAAGTGCAACTTGACATTATATATGGCATAGATTTTGTTCTCTCTCTCTCTCTAACACATGAAAAGATTCCGCCTTTAACAAAGAAAAATGCGTCACTGCCACTAACATTCAGTGATCACCGACTCAAGATAGTAAACAAATAAAGAATCATGCTACCTCAGAGTGCTGTGCCAAACTGTTGACTTCTATGTAAACTACAATCCAGAAATGCTCGACCCACGTCTGAAACCCGAGACAAACAACTCTTGCCATGGCGCTACTACCTGTAATCAAATTTTTTAAGGAACTTCAGCAAGCTTCACGCAACAACCAGATGCACGCAGACTTAACTTAGACACTCACATTGCCATGTGCCGTAATAAGGTTCATCCATACAGAACTTCTACTGCATGTATTTTACGCCTGTTGCTCAAGAACACAACAGAAGGGATAGTGCACGACTAAACAATTCGGGTCCACGGTATTAACAGCTCGACCAGTCCAGAATGCTCCAATATTGCACCAGATCATACAAAACACCTGCCCTTTTCTTATTTTGAGAGAATGTGCACGACAGGACTGTTCATTTCTACTGCACTTTCAGATAATCTATTCTTGTGAATCTCTACATAATTCTTGTGGATCTGAATTGATCCGATGAGAATTTGAGTAAAAGCTACATTTAAGCCTATTGGATTCTATCAAAAAGCAAATATAAAATGGTTAGTAAAGCACAGTGACTGTATTTTGTCTACATCATGCGAGAAGAATCGACACTGTCATGAGAGGGAAGTATAAGAACCGCCTATCAATGAATTCATCACCTCCTATGCGTCATCATACTGCTTCCCCTGCTCGCTGCAATACTCGTCGAAGTTCATCGGCCACCCCTTGCAGGACTACCGGTTTCCATAGCACGCCATTCATTCCCATCTGTAGGCATCTTTCCCAAACACGTTCCTCAGCACTCGCTGTCAGTGCGATGATTAATGGCCAGTGACGGCTGCGATACTTCCTTATTCTCATTGCAACATCGAAGCCGTCCATATCGGACATATGAAGATCCAGAAAAACCACTCTGAGAGAATTATCTGTATGGCTCAGGGCAGTAAGGCATTCTAGACCCGTCGAAACTGAAGTCACCTGACAACCAAGCTTTTCAAGAAGCTTTTTGGTCACAGTCCTATTGACAACATCATCATCTGCAAGTAGAACCCGGAGGCCTCTAAATAGAGAGTCCAAGTTTTGTTGCTCCATGTGATTTCCAGGAGGCAACATGGCTCTTGCCCGAGAATCTTGCTTTAGGAATCTGAGAACAAGTGTCATCCTCTGAGGAAGACCTCGAGAATTTGAAGCGATCCAGATATTTCCTTGCATCATCTGCACATGGTTTTCACAGATCTATAAGTTGTAAAGAGACACTTCAAATGGCTGCACAGACAAGGTCCTACCCCCAAAATTTTGCTACAGAATCATCAGTTTCAAAGTACAAAAGTGCAAAGATAAGATCAAAAGAGTTGTTAATAAGCATCTCAAATAAAACCCCAAGTCAAATTTCCTCATTTTCAACAGAGTCCGACCAAACAAGTTTAACAGCATGGGCAGATTCCTGAGCTAACTGCTCATTAAAAGTCTATCAAGTCTATGAAGTTTATGGTATGTATGATGAATTATCGAGTGGAACCAAATTAACAACATACTTCACAATGATTACTCAATTTGATGATAGCATTACCTATTGCAACCAAGTTAATGACAGAGTATAGAAACATCTAAATCAACCCATCGTCCAATCTGACAACAGGACAGACATTTTGATTAGCAGACTTCTGATCATTTCTTGTACTATCTGGTAACGACAAGCCTACTGTTAAGAAGGAAATATGATAAGCACTGCAGTCACCCTATAGTACAGCAGCCATGAGATATCGTGCACCCTCTTCCAAATTCCTAAATTTTTTGTGTATCCATGAAGCTCCAACCAAGTGGGTTCACTTCACAATGACAAACCACATGGAAACAGCGAAGATTATGCAGCGAAAAATTGCATCCAAACCTAATGTGATGAGGAAACTCATGGTTGTTCAGTGAAAAATGATAAATACAAGGGAGCGCAAGCACCAACCTGGACAAGCTTTTTGCAGACATTGAAGCTCAGGGTATCTTTATTGTTGTTGCTACTGCCACGACTCTGACCAGCTGAGTGCATTACAGGAATTAAGCCACCAGAAGGAGCACTTCCACTTGCAATCTCAATTTCAAATTTTACAGTTACAAACTCATTAGCCAGGCTTATCGCTTGAGGACCCCAAGTCTTATCATGCTTCACCTCAGTATCGCTCTCACAAGAGACCCGAAAAGTGACATTACCCCCTCCATCATAGACATCCAAAAGATAACCAAACATATGCAGTATCACTTGAAAAGTCCTCCTTTCATCGCCCATAACCTGATCAGGGAGAGCACTTTTAACACTGATCTCAAAACCACAGCCCCTATAAACACAGAGGCATTTGGCAAGGCAAGAGGCTTCCTTGATCATAGCATGTAAATGAAAACGTCTCATCTCAAAAGGGAACTTCCCATCATCTTTAGCAGACATTTCCATCACGTCATTAATTAAAGTAGAGAGGACATTACTGGTCGTCGCCATTGCGTCAACAGTGAGTTTTTGTTCAGGGTTCACAGTTTCTTCTCGAAGAATTGACAGTAGGCCCACGATTGAGTGCATTGGCCTCCTCATCCCATGACTCATCACTTTCTGAAAAGAATTTCTCGCCTGACTAGCCATCATAGCATTTCTCCTAGCTTGTTGCAGAGCGCGGTTTTGTTCTGCCAGTTTCTCTCTCATAAGCTGAGATTCTTCAAGAACTGCGGCATGAGAAAGGGCCACGGCCACCTGATCGGCAACTACTTCCACAATCTCCATTTCCTGGTAGCTCCAATCTCTAGGATTTGCTTGTGGAAGAACCAAAACTAGTATTGCATAATGTGTATCAATCGACTGTGGTGTTCCTCCTTTAAAGTTTGATGCCTGAAGCATCGGCATCCGGATTGCAGCCACCGCACCTAGCTCATCGAGCCCACCACTACTCACAACTGCCAGGGCGGAATCTGGCCTCAAAATTTTCACACCCTTGCTCTCTTTTATCTCTATCACGTCAGGATCATTGATCGGGATGGAGCGACCGTAACTCTTCATTGAACTTTCTTTCAACTCATGGGTCATAATCATTTCTGTCCGATCATTATTTGGCATCAAAACTGCACAATTGTGCAAATCCAAAGTTTTGGAGAGCTCAACCAGAGTCGTGTACAATATCGTATGCTTATCCAGCGACTTCCTAATTTCCCGTGTCAGCATACGGACATGCCAGCTAGCCTCCTTCTGTCTCTTCATCATCTCAACCTCTTGGTCTAATTCCAATACGTTCCGTCTCAAGAAAGTTTCTCTCACCTTTACTTTGAGCAGCAGAGGTATCAAAGTAAAAAGGGTTATTGCAGTTACACATGAGACCAGCGCGGTGCAAATCTTTGCAATTGTGAGGGACAGCATCAATTGGAATGAGTGAGGGCCATAGTAAGTCCAACCATTGAGCAAATGTGTCAAACCACAGAGGACAATAAACCCTATGAACTGAGCGAGCACCCATTTGAATGGCACATTCGACAAGCTAACAAAATATAGGAGTTCAAGTGGTATCGAAAAGTACGCCACAGCAATGAAGAAATCACTCACTCTCTGGCACTCCAAGATTCTCTCGACGGTCCAAAAGCCCTCATCATCGCAGCAGCTATAACCATTGTCATCGGCGTAAGCACGGACGGTAAGGGAAGACAGGAATAAGCCAAGAGCAACTGCTCTTAACATTGCCCCCCGAGTGAGTGCCTAAACACAATTCATCGGCCCCCAATGTTCACCTTCCAAACCAGAGGCAATCTCCAATCCGAGGAAATAGAAAAAGACACCAATCTCATAGCAAGAGAAGACCAATCTGTCAAATCCCAAGACGTGTCAATCTGCGATACGAAGCAGGAGGACTAGCCCTTCATGCTTGAGATCTAGCAAGAACTGCAAACCAGAGCAACCACAGTCCCCAGCCTGTCAACCACATAACACCTCATTTCTCTTTCCTCCTCCCGCTCACTAGTTCTACAAAACACCCAAAAGAAAAGATCAAAAGAGAAGAAAGAAAAGGCAGGCGAGAATCCCCAACAATGCTCAACCCCACAAGACAACCAACTAATCTGAAGCGAACTGCCTCCAATCGACAGAGCACAGATACCAGAATCAAAGCTGCACACGAAAAGGGCAGCTGCCAAAAACAAAAAAAAAAGGCACTTTTTCTTTTTCTTTTTTTTGTTTTTCAAACCATCACCAGTGAATCGAGAACTAGGACGAAATGGGTACCTAAAAAGAGAACAACCGGAGATCAAAGTCGGCCTCTTTCTTGATCGCTACCCCCGCTGAAAAAAAATCAAGAACCACCAAGAAAGTTACCTCAAAATCTCTCCAATCACCGAAAAGCGAAATCTTTTTCCCTCCCCCGCAGCAAAAGGAGGTGAAAATCCCAGAAGTGGAAAGGAGGAAATAGACCCGGCCGGGGGGGAAGAAAACCGGGTTTTCCTGAAAAAGAAACAGTCACAAAAAAAAAAAAAAAAAAAAAAAAAAAAAAAAAAAAAAAAAGAGAACCACGGCCAAAACTCGCTTCTTTTCACACTTATTTCTTGGCCGCAGAAAAAGAAGAAGACCAAGAGATCGCGCAGAAGACCTAAGAAGGGTCAGATAGGAACCTCCGAAACAACAACACTACAACCTTCGAACTCAAGTCATTCAGACAACAACAAAAGTAGAAGATGAAGAAGATGAAGAAGAAGAGCCAAGAAAATGAGAGAGAGAGAGAGGAGAGAGGAGAGAGGAGAGAGAAAGAGGTGGGGGTGTGGGGTTTAAGGGGTGGGACCCACCAAATATTACGTGAAGAGAACCTGGACGCCCTTTTTCCTCCCCCCCTTGCTAGCCTCGTCAGCCTTGGAGGACCCTAAAAAGCATCTCCCATTTCTTTCTCTTTTTTTTTTTTTTATTTTATTTTTTATTCTCGGAAAAAAAAAAAAAAACCCATAAAAGCGGTGATTTTCTCGTCTTAATTAATTTTTTTGGGCCCAAATCGCCACCTTTTTCTGTTATTAATTAACGTCGGTCAGGACTTCAATGTCAAGTTATGTTCTTTCCCTGTCTTTTCCGAAAACAATTTTCGTTTTGTCTAGTTGTTTTACCGTTGACACAGCCATAGGTCGTTTTTTTTTAAATGTTTTTCGGTATGCCGAACCCAAAAATTGAGTTTTTCGAGAATACGGTTGAAATACTAAAGACGGGTATTCTCGAGACACTTATTTTAAGATTGATTTTCGTTTCGCAAGAGGGTCTCAGACCGTCATGTCCAATGCCGAGTGTGCTCTTCATTGACGTTCTATTGATTATTTGGTCGAAATGCATACAGGTCCCTTTACACGATAATCGACTATGAGATGAATTTAATATGAAACGTGTGGTGAAACGTGTGTGTTCTAATTGGATATCAGGCAACATGCCGATGGATGATAGATTTTCAATGCTAATTGGATTTTTTTATGAGAAGAAGTATAGTTTTTGGTGAATATGCTATACAGTATGAGTTCGAGAATTTTAATGATACTAACCTTATAAAATAATAAAAAAAAATGTTAGCGACTTTCAATGCGCCTATCAATTCTATGAAAAGCGCAGTGACGTATGTATTCTGATTGGATATCAGACAAAATGCTGACAGATGGTAGATTTTCGATATCAATTAAACTTTTTTGTGAGAGGAAGTATGGTTTTGAGCGAATATGTTATGTAGTATGAGTTCGGGATTTTTTTTAATGATAATAACCTTACGAAATCATAAAGAAATGCTAACGATTTCATAGCACCTATCCATCTCGTAATATAAAGAATCAATATTTTGAAATCTGAATATTTATATGTTTAGCGAGCACACCGGATGTACTTGCTAACAAGATCACTAAGAATTCTAGTAAAAAAAAAAAAAAGATCACTTAGGAGGTCGGTCAGTTTTTTTTTTTTTTTTTTTTTTTGGTCGAACAAGTTACTTAGAACGTTGAAGGCTTGAATATATATCGATCGAGTTTAACGAAAAATATCTGATTTTCAAAATAATATATTATGATCAATTGCATAATTCTCTGTTTGATCGGCTATTTTTATTTCTTTTTTGGTCGGCATTTGATCGGCTAGTTTATTTGTAATGAAAGTGCATTTACCTTTTCAAATGCTGTACCAATTTAGGACAAATGACTATCAGACAAAACCCACGTGACGCACGTGTCGCCCTACCCGTTGAAAATGCCAACTTATAACTGGAATCATAAAATCCGCACCGCCTTTGATTTATTCGTGGAGCCATAATTACACATCAATGACCTAGAATAACTCATAATTGATTTGAAAAAAAATATATATTTTTTCAATAATAATTTATATTTTAATATTTTCACGAACGATAAAATTATCATTCATTCCTTCATTTTTATAAGTGATATAAGCGATCATTTTTATAGAAAATGTTTTCTAAATCATTTATTTGTCTTGATAGCGGTGTTCGTGTTTTTTTCACATATAAAAAAGGTTTTTTCGGGTCGACAGATGAAGAAAATAAATAAATAAAAATACACGTGGGTATTTAAAAAATGTGTGGAATACGCAAAGCCTACGTATCGGGGGAGTGAGCAAAAAATGCGAGGGACGTCGCGGCTGGGGTACCTTTCGAATTGGCAGTATATGGAAAGGATATTTTGCAAGAAAAGCAAAGCCAAAGCGTGGAATCGAAAGTGCAGATGGCGACCCCCTCCGTCGCAATCGCGATCGCAATCTCGCCGTGTTGGCGAGGCAGCATTCGTCGGAGGACGTCAACCCCACCCAAAAAAAAAAAAAAAAATATCAAGTCGTATCGTATCATATCGTCTCTCTAGAAATACACTCGATCAATTCGCTATGTTTTCCTCGGGTTTACTCGGAAAAGGAAAGTCCTCTCGAAGGTGCGGTTCGTGGGACCCACATTCTCTTCTTTTAGATGGAGCCCTCGTGAAAATAATGAGTATATATGTGCAAGATGAATGTCTATATGTCTTATCGTGAACAATTTATTAGATAGAGAAATGATTTGATAACGATCTTTTACGACCTATTAGGATAACGGCGTGTTTTGGATTATAAAAAAAAATCAAATAAAAATAATTATAAATTATTGTGAAGTTTACTTTTTCAAGAATTTATGACTCATGACAAATTATTATTTGTGCTAGCAAAACCCAAATATATTTGGAAAGGAAAATGGAAAGTGTTTCATGGGCATGGTAAGAAATTCTGGTATTTGCTGTTTGATTGCGGCATTTGCATGGATTTTTACAGGCGCATATTGCCAGCTGATCTTCCCTGCTCATCTTGGTTTTTGGCATGGTTTTGCACAATGTGCAAACTAAAAAGGAAGGAGAGAGAGAGAGAGAGAGATTTTATCTCCTTTATTTTGATTAATGCGGTGTCTCATGTTAATCATCAATAAATTATAGAGAGAGGTTATTTACAGAATTGAGAGTCACATTAAGCAATCGATTCACCTCAACTAGCAAAACTCCCATGCCCTGGAGTGACAATAGCAGAAGGTAAGATTATCCTGTAATTCCACACCCCAGTTCGGTTGCGTACCCCGCGAGGGGAATTCTTCGGAATACACCAAATCCACGGCCTTACAGAAGCAGAACTGTGCTCAAGAAAGATTGCATCCCGACTCAAGTCGACGGAGGGTGTCCCGTCTGTTCATCCATCAGTCAGAACGTGGTAACAAGAAGCTGAAGCCTGAGTTCTCGTGGATGAGCGGCGGAGGCTCGATGTCTGCTATGTCCATTTGTTCCATTGACTTTGATATGTCGTCCACCGAGAACGGAATGCTGTGCAGAGAATAGTTAGTCAAAAAGTTGTGTGCATCGCCTAAAGAGTAACGTAGTGGTGTAATGGTAATCGAGTAAGCATCGGTTCTGTTTCGAGCAAATCTCAAAGCTCACCTGGAATCGTCGTCAAGTAGGAATGAACTACTGACTGCATTGTTCGAATCTTCGGTCATCAACACCCTCATATTTGAAATGACCTGAACGAGAGTTGATCAGGAAAGCAAAGTTCCGGGTTAGCATTCCTTTCCCTTTAAGTATGCTGAAAGAAAATGACCGAGGAATCCCCCACGGACAAGAATGACTCTAACCTAGTTCTAGAGCGAGTAATCCATCGAGAGAAACTTACATCCGGAGATACACTGTGCGTGCCATACTTGTCGTCCCAGTACATCGTACTGATCCGGTACAGCTGCTGAATGCTTAAAACCTGTGACCCGAAAAAAGGAGTTAGATCATATAGGAACTGAGCAGAAGTACAGGGTACTGGAGTTGTTCCCAGTAGCCAAAGTTAGCTCGGTGAGTGAAGAAACTCACTGGACACAAATCATGGCTTATTTCATCCAGCGTTTTCTTCGGCTTTTGATGTATGACCTGGATTGCCAAGACCGAACATTTGAGTGATTCTGGGCTCATCTTTCTCCAATAGTCGGGGGCAAGCACAAGAAAGTGATGAAACGGACAAAGGAGCCCACTTACCAGAAACCCGATTGCCTGTCGAATATGCTTTAGCTCATCCCAAGCCGAACCTGCATACTGCATAGCTTGGCTTGATTAGAAAGAAACCTAGAGAACAACAACTGAATCATGGTGTCCAAATTGTACCTCGTCCGTTGCCTTGTAACACCAGTGTTCCAGCTCAGCTAAGCCTGCTTTGACATATTCCCCATTGCTAAACGAACAGCATTCTCGCCGCAACAGAAGACTGGGGGAAAAAATGAAGTAAGATTCTGGTTCATAGTTCAGAAACAATTGAAAAACACAATTTTCTAAGTCTGGTACCTGTTGAATAGCTGGACGTTGATGAATGAAAAGATTTGAATGAATACTTTACGAACCAAAAAGGGTGGCACCTGGAACATAACAAAGACAAACATACTCAAAAAATGTCACAACTGCTGAATTGCGCAGATAAATGAATTACAAGATCTTTGCTACTGGGAATATAATTTTGGCCAGCAACTAAGAAGAAGATGACGTGGAAGCAATAAAATGTGAAATTCTAAATAATTGAAGCTCATCATGCTATATATAATTAGGGAATAAAGCAGATGCATAAAAGGCCTAAATGCAGTTTACTGACATGATTCGATTTCAGGGTATCTAAGAAGTTCCCGAGGCTCTTCACAATTCCCTGCCAGTGTGCAATTAGAGCTTGCTGGGCTGCCGTATTTGCCACCGAGCGAGCCCCCTTGACTAAGCTTGCTCTTGATGTTCTTGGTGCCTAGTTCATCATTGGCAAAGAAAACTCGTGTAAGCTATTCTTGACCGAAGTTATTACCGCAGACACAAACCTTGTTATCAATTGCCAAACATAATGTCAATCAGCGGTCACTACCTGGATGCATAAGCCAAGTAGCGGAGATATTTCCTTTTTCAGGTTATCTCGAATCATTCCATATATCTTTTCCACGTATGCCGTCAATTGCTGTTTGAAAAGCAAAGCTGGATATTTCGCTTCAACTTGCCGTAAAGAATCCATTCCTCCGCCAATGCTGCCGTTGATCATGGATAGGTTAACGCCTTGTGGTGCTCCACGGAAACTCTGAAAGCAAAAAAAGGCAAACGTAAGAATGGGTCGGAAACTAAATTAGTTGAAGTTCATCATACCCATGAATTTATAGTGTTCTCATTCATCCAAAAATGAAGAGCCTCGGGTCAGGCTTAATGAGGAAATTTACTTGTGTCATTCTTCCAAACAGGGTGGCAGACGATGATCTTCGACGCTGTGGGGCCATTCCAGCTGCACCACTTGCTTTTAGTGTGCGTTGGAGCAAAAGCAAAAGTGTTGAGGCATTAGACAACCAATAAGCCAAAACATCGTTGTTATCCTGAGTCTGCTCCATTTGATAATATTCAAGTTAGAGAGGCATCAAGTATAGAGGAGATCAACATGAGGGAGAAAATAAAAGCTGTAATATCATGAGGTGTCTCTGACCTCAATAGCATTGCCTATTGTCTGAATGATCCGATCAAAAACGCTTGTACGCTCAACTTCAAAGGATCGCCAGTGTAACAAACATTTATATATGATGCAGGCAGCGATTGGTCGGTTCCCAGAAAAGCCGAGGTGCTGTGCAATACATCTGATGAGCAGCTCTTGATTCTCCTGCTGCTTTTCGTTCAATGACTTTTGAGGTTTATCCTCTACTTCGGAAGACTCTCTGTGGTTGATCGAATGACTATGTAGATCCTATTCCATTCAAGACATGTCGAGTGAGAAAAACTCAATATAGAGGACTTCAGAAGTCTTTATGTACATCTCGGAGAGTCTGTCGTACCAGATTTGACCTCGAGTCTGTTGACAGATGACCACTGTCGGCACCTCTCTGCCAGTTTTGCAACAAGACAAGAATTATTTTAGGTCATGATGCTACCAGTGAATCTGGAAATATATGATCCTGCGTTTACCTGAAGGATTGATCTGGATCGACCTGAAAGGAACTTATTGGGTGCCATTGACACAGCCTGCTGACGAAATACTTGATTCTCTGATTCTAGATTATTGATCTTCTCTTCTAACCTAATTATGTGATTGCAGACTGTCAACTGGCCTTACACTTAATTTCACAGATATTAAAGTATCTCAAATACATTCATGAGAACATCAATGTCCCTTAAAATGGTACCCATATATCAGCGAGCCATGTGTGTCACAACAAGTCATAAGTGTCATGAAGATGATGTGGAAAGTGTACTTACAAATGGATATGTTCAATTGCATGCTCCACTAATATCAATCTATACGTGTTTTTGTTAGGACATAGGAGTTCATTCATTCACAATAGAGAATGAGTTATCTGAAGGAAGAGTTACCTGGTCAGAGATTCCTGGAGTTGATGAACCTTCTTCTCTGCTTCTTCTAGCTTTTTACGTCGTTCTTCACTGTTCTCCAGGGCTTCTGTGTACTTTTTATCTGATTCACCTGCTCTTCCTCGCTCTGAATCCAGCATGGCCTGGTTGATCATATATTGGTTATAGTTTAACATGTTAATAAATGTCCGTCTAAATCCGTGATGTTATGACTATTTGATGACATCCTTCGCGCAAATTACCATACCTTCAGGTTCTCCACTTCTGATGTTAGAGATTCGACTTTCTTTGTGTCCTCCACAAAAACTTGGGTTTCTTTAATAACAGGAGGTGCTTCTTCGATGGCTTTTTTGGCAGCTTCTCGCTCCTTGACAAGCTCTGCATTTGATTCGTCGACCTTGGTCTGCAAGGCTTGCACTGTATTTTGCAACTTTGCTATCTCCTGTGCTTTGGCTTCTTCTAAGTCAGTCTGCACAAATGATTTCACTTTGAATGAGAATGCAGTCAAGTACTTAGAACACAGTATCCCAAAGAGGCTTTATACTAAGTGGCCCATAAAAGAGGGAGCTCCAAACTAAGAAACAAGATATTACCCTTAAACGTTTTTCCAGTTGTAGGCGCCACGTAAGTTCTTCCACATGTTTTTCAAGCTTATCCTTTGCTTCTTTGAGTGCACCTGTTTCCCTTGCAGCCTGGAAACATGACAGGAGTTGAAAGAGTGTTCAGCCCAATGAAAACAAACAGGAATGCCACGAAACAATTTGTAAGAACGTCCGTGTAATATATCTCCAATTCTGAACAGTATCGACAATTACGTAGCCATGAAGAAGACATATCAAAGAACAACTCGAAGATATAATCGACACATATTTTAGATAGATTCATGTCACCATCTTCATTCCCTTCCATTGAGGGAAAAAACTTAGAAACCAACATAACCCACCTATACTTTTATTTTTCCCGGCTAGACCGTTTTCCTCGAGAACTATTGCATCATTAGTATCATCTACAATATGATGGAAACTCTGCATAGTATTTTGTGTGGCAAAGTACAGAAGATTATGTAGTGCATACCATTTTCAGTTTCCTAAGTTCTTTTTTGGCAATCCTTCCTCTCCATCTACATTGTGCAACTATACATCCCCTTTGAAGCCTCTTGTAGTAGGAGGCAGCCCTATGACACCGCCATCCCGTCTGCATTTGCAAGAAGTAAGAGAACGAAAATTGTTAGCATGTACTACACTTGATATCAAGTGATGCAATCGAATTATTCCTAGAATTTAACCTGAATAATGATCGCTGCTTTTGTTCGCTTCCTGAATCTGAATTCTTTTCGTGCAGCCATCGACCTTAAACCCACTTGCAAGATGAGCACTGAAGCACGGAGTTTGCTGTAAGTCATTCTAGCTTGGTACCTACGTATGTGTTTCTGAATTTTCACAGCGTTTGCCTCCCGCCTCATCCGATCGTAAAGCTTGCAAGCCAACCGTCCTGTCATCATGTAGAACAAGATGAGGATTTTTTTCTCCTGAAGTGTGGGAAAGGCATGACTTTTCTGGTTACCCTCCTATAAAGGGGAAAAAAAATTGCACGACTTGCCTCTCCACAAAGATTGAACAACAATCGTTGCCTTTCTAACAGCAATGAATCGCTTGCGAGCATGGTGGGTCCTTATACGTCGTTGGATTGTTTTCGCAGCGTTGCTCAGTACCTCTGCTCTCCGTGCATCTAATTCGGCCATCTGACCGGCCCTCAAGAAGACTTTTGTTTTACCTATCTGCACATATAAATGGTGTATTGACATTAAATTTTAAAGAACTAATGCAAACTTCAATGTGTTTAAAACATTTTTAAGCAAAGACAATTCCTTTAAATAAGAAACAATGGTTGCAGCATAGAGAAAACTCAAATGTTTTGGCTGCCAAAAGTTGAGGGCATGAAATGATTGGTACTGATCACACAGACTGAATAGCAGTCACTAAGGAGAAGTATAGAAACTATAGGAGCTACCTGAAACCCTTTGAGCCCCTTCTTTTCGAGAATCTTCTTGCAAGCTTCCTTTTCGTCGAAGCTATTTTTGCAAGAAAATGTAAAATTCAAACATCAGGAAATCCAATTGTTTTTTCTACAATAATCAGCAAAAACTAGTAATAATAAAGGTATGGCCATGCATCTGCAGCCGAACGGCAATGTTCTAGTTGATTTAAACTGTATATCAGATACTCACTTTCCTTCAACAAACTCCGGAGCAAGAATTCCAAAGCGGTTAATGAAGTCGAAGAAGGGGCGGCGAGTTGGGTATCCAGCACAGCTGATTCTTATCGCCTCTAAGACACCCTGCAGAAGACACTCATCACGTCTAGCAGCAAACCAGATATTCATATAACAAATGAAGATGAGGTATGAAATCATGTCGTACTCACACCACAACGCAATTGTTGCATGATATTGACATTCTCAAATATGGCTGGTTTGAGAAGGTTGTTTGGCTTAACACATCTGATATAGTGGGGTTCCGTGGAGTTCAATGTTTCCATTAGTTGTTGTAGTTGCAGCTGCATTATTAAGTCATCGAAATTGTTAGGAATGAGGTATATTAGGGAAACTGGGAAAGAAAAACACTAAACCAAGATCACCTTGAACCGAGATCCGATGGAGGAAAACTTGGAAGATTTGCTGGTCTCCTCTGGGAGAGGAGGAAAAAGGCCAGCGACAAAACTACACTGCGACGCACTCAACAAATCTTGATGCTCCGGCACAACATAGTCCTTGTTCTTGTCTAGGAATTGGTCAGATTGGTACAAGACCTGAAAAAAAAAAATTTGCAAGGAGAGAACGTCATGGATGTGAAAGAAACTTTACTTTCACATATATTAGACTCCGTCAACATATCATACCTCTCCAGCATAATGTGCGATGGTAAAATCAGTCCGTGACAGTTTTGGTTTGATGAAGCGCTTGTTAGTTTTGAATGTCTGATAAAGTTTGTTTGCGAATGTTTCATGTGTTGACTTGGGAAACATACTGCAAATAAACATTCTTAACTATTAACAAAGTCAGAAATAGGGACCAATCTCGTGAATAAGACAGAAATCCCGAAGCTCCAAACAATTCAAAGGAACACGATCACCAGTTCCCTAACTTTGGATGGGGCAGAATATTGTCAGATGAAATATTCTATTTGAAACTAGAACCTGCAATGGTGATAAATGGGCAAAATAGGGGATCTTACCATGCTTCATCAAGCAGGGCGACGATTCCACCGGGTTTCTGCAGCAAGAAAACCATACATGTAAATTAATGGAAGTTTTACAATACTTCATGATGATAACTAACAAGAGACGGATCAAACCTTTTCAATAAGATCCAAGACATCTTGATTATCGACGAATTCTATGTAGCTCCAATCGATCTCTTCTTTTGTGTATTCTTCTTGTTCCATCTTGAAGACGTGCTGAAATTCATCAACAAACATTATGAGGACAATATTGATAAGGCCAAAGTAAATTTATAGGGTGAGCATAACAATCCTTACCTGGTTGAAGTGTTGTTGCAGTTTCTCATTTGTAAAGTTAATACAGAACTGCTCAAAACTGCAAAATGATGTCGAAGTACCAGATTACGAAAAAAATAGCTTTGAATCTACTGTCGTTCATTACAGTGCTTTTAAGTGGTTTATCCAATGCTTACCTATTAGCTTTGAAACTTTCAAAGCCATAAATATCAAGGACTCCAATCAGTGATTTTGAAGTGGCATCTTGTCCAATCGAGGAGTTTATTTTGTCAACTAACCTGTGCATTGGCAGCATAGAGTTGTCAGGCAGAAACTCATTACACCTTCATAAACCTTTGTCATTAGAGTCAGTTTGGCACTTTACCAATCAAATAACCGGGAATATATTGTCTTTGCTAATCCATCCCTGCTAACAGTTGCACTTTGAGGATCAAGACAACGCTTTATGACCTCTTCAGGAGTGATCATAACACGCTTGCATAAAGCATCTTCCAGCGCCGTGGGGTCACACCTTAAATTGATGGAAGATCGTTATTACCACCAAATTCCGTACATATTATAGGCCTGTCTAGAATAGAACAAAAAATACACGTAATTATAGCTTAGTCCAAGTACAGTCACGACAGTTCTTACATGAGAAGCTCTGCTGTCATTTTGAGATGAAATTTTCCTTGATCATCTTTGGGGACGGATGAATCAATTTCCTTTCCCTTGCAAAAGACAATATTTCCAAGATGGAGAATCGCAGCAACAACTCTAAAAATTGCTTCCTGAGGGGAGAATAGGAGTCAGGAGACCTGAGAAATCAACCTGTCGGTACTGTAGATTACTTACTGCCAATGATTAGTCAATCGATATACCTGATCTTTTGCACTTATTCCCACGACATCCATGGCTCGTCTAGTGGCAAGATAGTCATGTGCATCGTTTACACCAACCAGCTCATAGCATTTGGACTGGTTGAGATAATGAAATGATTTGGGATTTCCTAGCTTGTACTTCTCAATTTCCTATGGAGATACAGTAGTAACAAGAAATATGAGATGTCCATGAACATAGATGTGGACAAATAGAGGGCCGTGGATGCCATAATAATAGCAATACCTCCTGAGGAGCTGCACAAAGCATGTAAAAGCAATGGTAATTGCGCTCCGGATCATTAATTTGGCAAACACGAGACCTCTCTAAAAGGTATGTCCTAATGGCTGCGCCTGATATTCTTCCGTGCTTATCAAACTGTATCTCCACAAACTTCCCGAAACGACTGCACCAATTTAATTTGTAGAGTATCATGTCAATTTCTTGACAAAGTCAAAATAACTCTACAACACAACTCATGCCAATGCCCTAACATTGAGTGAGAAAAAAAACTCAACAGCTGCTTTGGTTTTCATTCTAACCTGGAATTGTTATTTCGAACAGTTTTGGCATTCCCAAATGCTTCAAGAACCGGATTTGACTGTATTTGCACAATTTCCAAGTAAGAAAATAAAATGTGGCCTCATGAATAAGTATGGTTAGACCAATTAAGAGTAACTGGGCATTTAATCATACTTCTAGAACTTGTTGTTCAACTGTCCGTCCTTCGGTTGCAGCTCGGCCTCCCAAAAAGGCAAGGTATCTCATAAGCATTTTCGTGGTCTCGGTTTTTCCTGCTCCACTTTCGCCACTGACTAGAATAGAATTACTCTTTCCCTCATGTATCATTGCCCTGGTTTCACATAATTGCACTACTATTAGTAACTGCGTCCTCAACTTCAGAAATGAACGATTAAGTCTTTGAAGTTTTAAATTGAAGTTACCTGTATGCTACATCAGCCACTGCAAAAACATGGGGGCTCAGTTCGCCAAGGGGCGCTCCCTTGTATTGTTGCATCATGTGAGAATCGTAGATATGAGGAAGTCTTTGGAATGGATTAATGGCAATAAGAATGCTTCCAGTGTACGTCTGCCATGAACAAAGCACAATCAACAATGTTGTCAATGGAAACTCAGTAAAAATTAAGGAACAGCTCTGAAGTTTGGAAACATTAGGATGTAAAAAAGGCAAGCGAAATTACATAGATTTCATTCAATTCGTATCTCGTCTTCAGATTCTGCAGAACTCCAGGCTCGTGCAAGTACGATAACTTGGTCATGTCATCAACTCCGCCTGCCGGAGCTTCCATGTCTTTCGGGTATATTTTCGATAAATTTGCGACCACCTGAAAAGAAAATTTGTGTAAGGAACCATTTTCAAACCTGCAAGTATGATTGTAATGGGCTTCAGTGACAACTTAAGAACCATGTAATAGGATGCACCCTTTGAGCTTTTACCTTATCATTGTTTTTCAGTGAAGACAACTACATATCATCTGCTGATCAACTACAGATATAAATACGTTGAGCATAGCAAAATATTTTGATTTATAGGAAGATAGAGCATAGCACCTTCCCTTGAGGCCGCTCTATGAACAAAGGACATCCTATGTCATTGATTATGCAAATGGTTCAAAGTCTACTTTTAGAAAAGAAGTCTGATGTAACCATGCTGGGGGAAAAATATAACAACAATGAACTCAACTCCACCTCCAAAAATCACGAATAGGACTTGTGTCAGTGCAGTGCATACAGGGAACTAATAGCAGGTACACAATTGCCTTCACTAAAACCTTAGACATTACTGTTAAGCCTAGTCAAAGTCACCACATTCGAGTAATTAGTAATGTCAAACCTTCTTCCCATCAGTGGCCTGAATCTCAACTTCCTGCCCATTAATCTTCAACACCTGCCCGTCAATCCAAGCTAATTCAGGTTCTTCAACCCAGACATGAGAACCGACAATTATATTCACCGGTGTTCCCTGCAGACACGAATGCAAAAACATAAGACTTTCAGCAGACACATTATGACATGCGAGAACATGACTTAACCCATGAAAATACAGAGAAACTCACGATCATCTACATTATTCTTTCTATTGGATCAAGAATAGGGAAGGATATATGAAGATCGTCAGGACTTAGGAGAAAAAACCGACAACTATTTACATATTTTGGATGTAGCAAATCATTAAAAAAAAAAAAAAGTCAACTTTTTGCAATGTCAGTTAATATAGAATCAAGCAAACATCAAATGGATCGCAAATGTTTGCTTAGCACTAAAGATAATGATGAATGTGGCTCGAGTCATTGCAGACAAGTATGGCATTGCTGTCAATAGCTAAGTTAGATGAAATGATTGATTGGAAGAAACTAAATCAATGAGTCCTCTTCTGATTCATCACCAGATACCAGTTTCCAGAAATAAAAAACGGTTTGTGTCCAAGTAGATTTCCTCAAAACACCATTATTTTTCTTTCACGACAATCACGAGCAATTCAACTACTAGAGTCCCCCCACAACAATAAAACACACTTTTTCCAGCAATATCCGTTTCATTCGACTGCATGCTGATCTTCCTACGATTTCTCCGGCATATGCAGTGGCTTAAATTGTCTTCACTAATCTGTGATGCTTGCTTATCTTATTACATTTGCAGAAACCAAGTCTTTCATAAATTCCACCTATGATCCAGAGACCCAAAAACATGGGACATGCAAGCCAACATTGCACGGGGTACTCAAATGGAAACATAGTGAGCACAAACGCTGCAAAAGCAATGCAAATTAAAAGCAGATCAAAGGTGATCACAAGCAAGACATACCATTTTGAGCTTCAAGATTGAGGTTTCTCAGTGAACAGGTTTTTGGTTCAGAAAGGTCATGACAATCTCAATGACTGACGCACCAACCCGAAATCTTCAGCGTCACACATTTCGCCTCTCCAACTGAAAGTTATCAACTTATTGATCCCACCATTGAAATCTTCAAGAGCAAAAATTATGCCGAAGATATGGAAACCTATGCCCTCAAATGAATTGGGTTTTCGGGTACCAGGAAGGATCAATGATGCATGATCCAGTTGCAATCACTGGAATCGGGCAACCACCCAGAATAGAGAGGGGGAAAAAAGGGGGAACAATGATGGGATTAGAGGCAATATTTTCTGGAGAAAGTGAGAGAAAACGGGTCTGTGATGGAAAAGAGGAGAGAAAAAGGAGGAGTTCAATGGGGGGCTATTGCAAAGTCTTCGTTTTCTCTTTTTCATGTCTTGTGCAAAAGTGGATGTGGGAGAATGGAGTGGTGTTCACAATGTGACATTCTTCAAAAGGGCCGTTAAGTTCGGTACCTTCCCTCTCGCGCCAATTCCTGACCGCATAAAAACCACGTCTCTCTCTCTCTCTCTCTCTCTCTCTCTCTCTCTCTCTCTCTAAATGAAGAAGAGAAGACATGGCCAACCCACCAATGCACTCTCTCTAAATGCAGAAGGGAAGACATGGCCGCCAACCCTCCAATGCAAATGAAAAATCGCACAAAATTAGGGAGTTAAAAAGTGAAATGATTGACGGCTGAGTCATGTGGGAGGGTGAGGAACAGACCGAAAAAATGGTGGGAAAAGAACTGTAACTTACAAAGATAAGATCAACCGACGACACAAATGGTGTCTTGTTAAGACCAAGACATCCTCAACAAACAAAACCAGTGACTTGAAGTTGTATCTCCTCGTCCCAAAAGAATTTCCGAGTTGTATTTCAGAACATTAGGCATCAATAGGTCATTCGCTAGCAGGAAATCATCAAGGAACACCTTTTCTTTCGTTAGAGGTATGATGGTGAGATGATATAGAGGTCTGCAAGCTGGAAAAGGAGGAGATTTTTCAATTTTGCATCTACAACTGAAAATGTAATTCCACCTTATTGGTGGGCTGAGTGATCCATCAAAAAGTTATATCTAATTAAACGGAATTTATGTATGAAAGAAACCGACACACGGCATTGCTTGTACTGAGGTGACGATTAGCATTTTCCTTGCACTGTTTTATCTATCTGTTTATTGCCAGAATAGACTACTTAATTTGGACTCTTCAAAAATTTTTTTTAGCTCGATGGTCCAATGTCTCATTATAGTAATAATACATGTGACACTAACTAGACTTGTCTTTCTAAACTTGATCTCTGTTACTTTTGCAATTTTGACAATTTGGTCCTCAAATTTCTTGCAATCTTGGGATTGGCACTTGGAGACTACTAAACATGGAAAGGCAAATGCTTGCCCCAAAAAAAAAAATTAAAATAAAAAACATATGTGGAAAATCAGCAGTATTTGCCCACTAATTACAATCGAAAATTTTGTGACACCATTACCATCAAGAATATGAGGTCTTGAGTTTAAATATTACAAACCCTATATTTGCCTTCCTTTTTATATATTTCTACACTTATTCTTGGGCCAAAATTTAGTCTACGCGTGTGAGGGAATGTTAGAATATTAAAAAAAAAAAAAATCAAACGTGCATTATTTAACAGCTTAAACTTTTAAAATGGTCAGTAGTAATCCCACAAAATATTTCAATGATAATATTTTTTTATAAAAGATACATAAGAGTTAGGTCGAACAGATATAATGGAGTTCTCCACTCATGTTATTCTGTTATTCCGTTTATTCCGTGTTATTCCGTTTTAGGTACTTCACATCAACTTTATAAAACTCTATTAAATTTAAATCATTTGTTGCTCTTTATATAAGTATCTAATTATTTGCATTTTATAGTTCTTATATCAAGTAACGTTTGCCTTTCTTCTTAGCATTGTCTTACGATAATCGGTCGAGGAAACATCCTCATGCAAGGATGGCTCACTGCACATTATTTTCTCTCTCATTCCAATTTCTTATCATGGTAACAATCAATTATGACCAGTTAAGCTCATTACACTAAGCATTTGATACATAGAGCTAATGCCAGCAGAAAATATGGTGGGCATGCATTATCGATCGGTAAGGATTTTTCAAGAACACGTGCTGAGAAGAAGAGACGTGTTCTTCTCTATTCGGCCAAAACGGCCATAAAAGACAATCTTGTTTTCTGGACAGAGGATGCAACGCACAACCAGTGTCAACAGTCGACAAGAATATGAAACCTTGATTAAAAAAAGAGCACATCAGCACACATCTTCTAGATGGCCTCATGACTAACTTTACTCTCATAAAGAATATAATAAACCTAATACAAAGATTGATCTTGATAATTAGTTTGATTACACATCCACTTACATCTATCACATCCTTTTAGAAATTAATCTAAACCCATGGTAACGTTTCTATCATTTCTCTAAGAAAAAATTGTGCATTTTCAGTTATAGGATATCGAGAATACTTCATTAACAACTAGACCGAAGTCATTAGTACAAACAATGGCATCAAGGGGGTGCCAGAAATAGAAACTATAGTGTAAATGCTAAATCTAAGGTTAAGTATTTGGCTCATAGCCAGTATGGGTTTTAGCCAAACGCATGATTTTGGAAGAATTGAAACGATAACAGGTACCTAACGTGACTGGATGAGTGCCTCAGTGAAATTCCATGAGTTGCATATCCATTTGAGGGAGAACTGTATGATGACATTATCATGAGGAAGGTCGAGTCCAGCAAAAAGGAAGCAGTTGATAGATGGACAGGCACGTGTTTGAATCTGGGTATGAATTCTTTTCTGGGTCCGGTTTTTACGAGAATGCTTTCTAGATGGAGAATATTTCACCGAGGAATTCCTGGGTGACGGACTAGAGATGTACCATTTTTCGGCGTGGGGCACATATGGATGAGAAAATCTGGGCATGCATTCGTTATCGGTTCACGCGTTTGGTGATCCGCATGTGAAGCATCAAGGTTTACACCCGCCGAATCCAGATGTTGCCGGCGCGACCACTAGGAACCCGGCGATGTGGACACAACCAAGGACCCGATTCTAACACCTAGGTCACGGGCCGAATAATTTGGGATGAAGGTCCCGCTAGGGTCTTGTGTTTGGCTATTGGGAACTCGAGTCCGATTGCTAAGAACCCCAAGCTCTCACATCAACTCGGAATCAACGAGCCATAGCCTCGGACCCCAGACATTAGAGTCTCAGATTCTAGCAAACGCGATCCTATTCCTAAGACCGACCGCGGAGTCTAGGATTCAACCCCAGGGACCTTGGTTTGGCGCTGCAAAGACTCGAACCAAGTGATGAGGCGCCCAGTTCAAAGGTTGGCAGCTCGTGCTTTAGAATCCACAGCTTGGATCCAGCACCTGGGCACCCAAGTCTGACCCTTGGACACCCAAGTCTTAAGGCAAATGGGCTCGAATGGTCGGTTGATGATTATAGTGGAGGTCAAGCGAATCAAAGAAGATTTTTTATTTTCAAAAGCATAATCCATTTTTCATTTTTATAGGAGTGATTTTCATTGCCAACAAAATTAATTCCTAATCGACTCATAATTCTACGTACAAAAACAAATGAGGAAATTTGGACAACCATTTTTCTCTTGAAAGAAACTCATTAGACAGGCGTGGGTAAACCGTCGTAGACGTTTGGAATATTAAATAAAACATGCATTGATGAGGACTCTTCATACATTGAATAGACTTCTAATTGGCCTGATAATTGAATTCTAGACCCACTTTGTAGCTTTTGCATGACGTCTTAGGGGTTGATGACAAATCATCTCAATCAATCAATGGAATCAATCTAGAAAGGCTTTCTAGTTTCTACATATCCGGTCAGGGAGACTAGCAATTTGATCTTTGACTGATGAGAGCGACGTTCTTCTAGCACGTGGGTTTGGTGAAGACCGATAATGAAAAAACCGACGACTATAAACATTGTCAAGTCCCTCATTTTATCTGGCGTAAAATTATCACAAAGCGATGATTCCAATACTTAAAATATGACACTAAAAGGCGGCATGTAATCATCGATTGTCGAATATGTTGACATAGTTATAATTCTAGCTAACTATTCTTTTGCTACGAACATATTGTGATTTTGGAGTTTAAACATCATGAATTTAATATACCACCTTCTATATATTTGGACTGTCGTAACCTTTCTCTTAAAGACAATTCATAAATAGAAAAAATCCGAGCATCACCAAACCCCGCACTGCATGAACATAATGACAATATTGCATTATCACTCTAGAAAGTGAATGAAATTAACCCATCCTATCCCCAAGTCTATACATTTATGTACTTTTCATGTTAGCGACGGGCCGCCATTGCTTGGTTCTCTATACAATATATGATATGCATAAAATAGTGTTATGTATATGTAAATTTTTCGTTGAGCACTACTGTTAGTAGTCAAATGAAAAGAAAAAAAAAAGTCCTTGATAAAGACAGGAAGCCTTTGGAGGAAGCTGGAACGAGGGCAGACATTTTGGAATTCTAGTCGCTATATTTGCATGGTCATGCAATTTTAATCTCTCTAGTCATCTTCTTTGCTTTTTCCAATTTTGTCTCGTCTTGGATCCCCGGTTTCTTGGAAGCTCCACTCGATTTCACTGTTTGGCAACATCTTTTACTCTCATGGCTCGATTCGTCATAAGCTACAGCATCTATAAATTGAAGCTTCCGTGAAATTAGAGAGATATTGCTCTGCACCTTCTCCCCACTTACATCATTCATGGGCAAGCTCAATTTTCACCAGATTGCTAAAAGCCAAAAACCCACCAATTTAGCCAGGAAGAAACCATTGAAGATCAAGTACATTTCGAGCCCCGTCATGGTGAAGGCCAGCAATGCTTCCGAGTTCCGTGCGATCGTCCAGGAACTGACTGGCAAAGACTCCGACGCCGGGGGGTTCTCTGAGTACAGCAAGGATGGGAGCCGGAGTTTAGGCCGAAGCAATCTGCAATCACAGAAGAATGGGGAGCAAGATTATGTTTCATACTCTGTGCCTTTCAATGGGCCTTTGGATGAAGGTCTCTTCTGGAAAGAGTGCTCAGAAGGCCTGTTGGGGTTTTATTCTCAATGTCTCTTTGTATGATCAGATAAAGAAACTAGCTTCCATTTCAATTTTTATGATAAGTTATTGTGGATAAGATAGTTGTTGCTGTATAATTAAGAGTCAAGTCGTTTCTGCATTCAGCATTTCAATGAGATTACTGCCAAATTGAGCATGGCAACTGCAAGTGTCCTATTGAGTAACATCACAAATTTACAGTGCCTTCTAATACTCCTGGTGAAATGAAGAAAAATCAAAGCGTACAAACACGATGCAAGAGTCATAGAATGTCAAAGAATTACGGGCAAGAGCTTCAGGTTTACTAATTAGATGGAGTTCACATGATGTTATTATGGCTTTTGAACCTGTCACTTTTGTGTTCTTGTGTTTAAATTTGGTTTTGGGTGAACTGATATGGTTTGAGTTTCTCTTGGAGACTGATTACCTCTGTTTGAACATCGCAAATCTGACCTCTTTAGTCATCAAGCAACAATATGATTCTAACATGTTCGAAGTAACTAATGGACCTAATTGCAAGTCGCTGATTAAGGCTAAGCAGCTCCCAGATGCTCATGGTTCAACGAGTCGAATAAATAGACCCATCGCATCTACCCATTTTCCGGCTTCCGTTCTCGTCCTGTTTTGGAAAATTGCTCAGTTCTGTTTATATCATAATCATCCTAATTGCAGCAAAAAATTATCAGGTCGATGAGATTCTCTTCCTTACACTAGACTTGCCCAAGCCAATCTTTTCCGGGGCTAAGATATGTTCACATGATCAAACTTCGATTCAGGCTCAAAGGTCAGGATCATTAAAGAAGAGCAGATTCAAAATGTCACATTCAGCAACGGAAAGAAACGAAATAGGCCAACCGAGAGCAGAAGCGCATAGCGATTCAATTCAACCTAGAGAATTTACAGCATCAATGCATCATCTACCCAGGAAAACAAGAACAACATAAAGCTAATCGATTAGTCTTTCTTGCGCATAAGCCTAACAAGCAAGTAACTAGCGGGCCTCGAGGGGGCTCGAGCGTTTGCCATCCTCACCATTCAATTCCCTTCATGATCTGCGGCTTTCAAGTAAAGGGTTTCTCCATTATCGCCACCCGGGCCGCTCAGTGAGCTTGCTCCTCGGCCCTCAGAAGATGTCGCACTGCCCACGTCGTTCTTGCTCCCGCTCGACATCCCTGTCGAGGCGTGGGCGAACTCGGGGAATCCTCCACCTCCGACACCGAACACCGAGCGGCCGATGCCTGAATGGCTCGCCTCGCTGTGGAGGATGTTGAATCCTGTGCCTCCGCCAGAGCTCGCACCGAGCTGCTGCTGCTGCAGTGCAGAGAAAGGCTGCTGAGGGTAGAGCATGGAGGATCGCATCGTCGCAAGTGCCTGCGGCGTCATTTGCTGGTGGTGAGCGTACTGCGCTCCTGGCTGCATAACACCACTCGAAGAAAACTGCAAGATTACAAAGTCAGGGTTCTCCAGATTAAGGTCAAGGTGTCTTAAGGTGCTAAAACATGATGACTTCATTAGAACTAATGAAATGTTAATATCTGTCTCGGGTTGGAATAAATTTAGTTTACCTGTGGATGAATGTTTGGAGGTGGATGAGAATCAGCTATGGCTGCTAGGTACATGAGATTTCTCTGCAGCCTGGCCTGGTTTCTGCAGAACAATACAAAAGCGATATCAATGAAATTATAAGCTTAGACTTTCAAATCAATTCAACCTGGACCTTAGTAAACTGCAAATGAAGGCATTGCTTACTCTGCACATTCACTCATTTTCCCCGAATTCTGGCTCTCGACTATCTTCAAAATCAAGGACTTATTCTCATCTAGGTACTGCATGCATTCAAGCGAAACAACAGGATCATAAGTACCACAAGACACAATAGCACAAACCAACTACTGCAAAAAACAAAAAAGTTTCGTTTTTCAGGGAAAAATTTCTCCATCTGATGTGCTAAGTTGGGGTAAGAAGGATTTGGAGATGGTCCTGAAGATCTTCAAGTCAATAACCATCCATTAGCACAAGCAGAAAAAAGGAGACAAGAACAAGATTTTCGAGCTTTATTTTACACTGTTGGAAGTTTATTCCACAACAACTTCTATCTTAATTATGCTTCACGCATAGGAAATCCCACCATTGGAAAATATGCTTCCATAGAAACAAGAAAGAAAGACGAGACTAAAAACGCACCAATCCAACACTTCAGTGAAGACAAGCTTAAAGAATGGCAGAGGAAACCAAAGAGACAGAGACGGTGAGAGGGGAACCTGTTGAATGTGATCAGTGGTGACGTTGTTGGGGTAATAAGCTGCCATTATGAGTTGCTTCTAGTTCAGCATCAGGTGCTACTGATGTATTTCTCTTAAAACTCACCAGCACACAGTCTCTCTCTCTCTCTCTCTCTCTCTCAAGAAACCAAAAGAGCAGACGACAGAGATATCTTTGGCCTCTCTCTCTTCTCTCTCTCTCTAGTGATGAGCAAATCGATGCACATTCAATTGGGTGTCCTATCTTAATCAATGTCAATCTCATCAACACACCTGTTACTTGACCTGGCACTTGCTTCCTGCATTGTAACGAATAAACTTAGAGGTCTAAGATATCTCGACCACAATTACAATTTGATGGGTTCATTTCATCGGAACATATTAGACCGAGTTGAAGGCTCGATGCAAGAGTTACCTCGTTAGATGTTCTTCGTGACTGTTCAGCTGCGACATTCAACAATCAAATGAACTAGTCTAATATGTCGTCACTGATGTACTAGTCCAGTGATCCCCCGATCACTAAATTGTCATTTAAGATCTAGATAGATAAGCTAAGGGGAGCAAAAAATTTGAACAAACAAAACAGAGGCCATGCTTGCTTGTCCTTTGGCGACCCAGTTTCCAATATCAGTTCATGGACCCTTCCCCTGGATCCCCCCATGGTTTTTCACTTTCGCTTAGGTCCAGTCTCTTTCATCAGACAATCTGACAAAACTCCTCTGTGTTGTCTTTTATCTTCCTTTAGGGAAGCCCTTTCGAGGGTCCCCAATTTTTCTTTTTTCTCAAAAGAATGTTTTTAACAATGGAATGAGATGTCTGAAGAGGGTGGTGGATTGTAAAAAGGCTTTTGTCCACATCTGCATAGAGACTTTTCTGCAATATGTCCAATGTGTGGCTGGGGTTCTCTCTCTCTCTTAAATGCTTTGATTTGTTCTCACCTGTGAATTGGAAAGATGCTGCTCTGTTTTGTCCACATCTGCATAGAGACTTTTCTGCACTTGATATGTCTTTTCACTGTTTTGGTCTTCACTTGCTGCCTCCCCTGCTTCAATAATTTTGGTTGGATTTTTCTTTTCCTTTATATATATTCTTATTTTTATTCTTCTTCGATTTTTCTTCACCTTTGGTCTAGGGTTTTCTCCCTCCATCTGAATCCTTTGAAAACCTTAGTGTGTTGAACCTTACGTAAGAGTCAATTGTTGGAATGAGATTATGACTTTTTACGCAGAACACTTGGAATTTTTCATAATATATGAACATTAGTCTGCACGACGTATATAAATTTCCCTCAGAACATAATCTTTTTGTATTTCAAATTCTAGAAACGAAGTTACGGGTGAAAATTAGAACCACAAAACGTCTTTCTAAGTTGGACTCAGGTGATACCCTAAGGCATGACAAGCTTGGTGCCACATGCTTCCAAAGGTTCTCTTTGGCTTAATAATCCTGGATATATCCATCTTATAAACAAAAACTGATAATGATCTAGAGCATGTTATCCATCTATAAACAAAATGATAAATGATTAATACCTTGTAACTTAATCGTGCCTCCAATCTTGATGAAACTCTATTCTTTCTGCCCTTGTTACTTGGGGGGAGCGACTCTAGGTTCCACATAAAACCTGTAACTTATCCGTTGGGATATATTTCTTAATTTTTGGAACCTAAAACCTATCATGTCATAAATTTCATAATTAGTTCCAAAATTTACTCATATTTTACTTGTACTCTTGATTGATTGAATGATCGTAGTAAATCATCACTTTTAATGACGATCATATGTTATAATTCATCGATCACGACTCATATTTAAATACAAAAATTTATATTAATAAAGTAAAAGTCTTAATTTACTAGTGATTTCAAATTACACATTTATTATTTAACGCTATAGGATACTAGAAAAACATAAAACTCCTTCTAGGTTTTAGATTTTTACCTATTAGAACAAATTTCCCAATTTCTAAAATCTGAAACTACCCTACATAATCTTACTCATTACTAGATGAACTATGTCAGAAAGTGCTGCTCCAGGCATGTTGTGGGCGACACTGTAGGCGCGGTCATTGCAATGGATCCAACTAATCCGAGGAACTACCCACGTCCGACGCTCCCAAAACCGATTCTTTAACCGTAGTTTCCGCATTATGCATCTGATCAGCTGGGATAATTGACCGAGATATCTCAACCGACAAAAGGATGGGTCCCTCTCTGAGCTCTTCAGCTCTGCAGCGTACAAAAGGAGCCATGGTGGTGCAGAGGTCCGAAAGCGAATGGTGCGTGCACACGAAAGACTACTGCAGTCAAAGCGATAGCGACAGCCTTTATGGACGCCAACCTTTGGTAGCTGGGTCGTGCGTACTTCTCCGAAGTGTCGGTTTCACGTTACTTTTTCCCTGCTGAACAAGGATATAGGCACTGGCCTACTCATGTGTGTGGAGAGTGGGGGCTTTTAATGTTCTCTCTATTTGGCTGTCCCTGCATTTTACCATTTGACTGGCCTTACAAGGTTTGACTTGACGTCCCGAGACTTCCCTGCAGAAAAAGGAAAAAGAAAAGGAGATGGTGATATGAGAAGCTGAAGGCAAAATCATAACTCTTTAGTACAATCATCTTTAGTGTATGCAGAAATCTTCAGTTCACAATAGAGAACAGACCTCTCTTATCATCACCTCAAAAAGTTTCTTATGGTCACATAATCTGTCTAAAAGAAGCAAATTATTTGAACAGTCTGACAAATCTAATACATCACAAGGAAACCCAAATCCACGAACTAGCTTAGCAGCATATACCGCATGTTTTGACTTGCATTCGTTGGCTTTAAATAGTTATTGGCAAAATCCGATACACAAAACATGAAACAGTGATTTGAAAAGCTAAGTGAGCACTTGTATATTGCAATAAATTGGCAATGCTGCAAAGCCGATAATTACGACATCTTCAGAAAACAAATTTGAGTAGCTTCACTCAAAATCATTGCCGTATACTTTTATAAGGCTCATGGACGTTTTGCTAGGGAACTCGCTTCACCGCAAGAATGCTATCCTTTCTTGAAATGAAACTAGATGATCGATCACTCATGTGAAACATTATTTTATCAGTTCAACAGTATCTGCCACATGGCCATCCCTACAGGAATGCTTGACCTAAGAACAGAACTTCAATGGTACGTATCTGGAAAGGAAAAACTAAAATGAAAATCAGAGGAAAGAAACCAAAGAGTAATCATAATCCCAGATAAAGGTTCCATAAAATCTTTCCTCCTCTGATTCAGTGTTTGATCATTACTTGGTTGAGAGACATCAGTCTCTAGGTTTGACTATAATGTTGAAGTTGTTCTTGATAAGTCGTCTTAAATCAAGAGAAACGACAATTTGAAGATAGAACAAGACCTCTAGACAGACATCAAAGGGAATATCCTCTAGCAGCCCATCAAATTCACAATCTTTTTCTTCATTGTCACAGACTACACCGTTGAGGCAAAAGTGCTAGCTACTACTTTGTTCCTTATCACTGTCGAAATGGGTTACCCATGCTTTTGAATAAAGATGAAATTAAGGTTACTTTTTGCTTCCTGGATGACATTATATAGGGGATAATTGCATCGTAGTCAATTATGCTTACACGAACCTTTCGTGACAATAATCTTGACAAAACACAGTACTCCTGAAGCTGCAACTTTTAGGGGATTGTGATATAAGAGATGCCGCAGATCTGTCTGCAGAAGGTGGCAATGGCATTGTTTTGACATTTGGAGAGGAATAGATACACATTGTTCAAGCAGAATTAGCAGAAAGTGGTTACATCAGATAAAGAGTCCGCTTCTCTTTTTATCCCCCACCACTGGACTTCTGGATAGCCACAATGCACGAGAACTGGTGCGGATTTCTCTTCATATTTTCTCCAAATTCAATGGCAGAACGCTATCTCAACCAGCAATTTACGTACACGTGCAGTCATTCTTGCATTTGTATTGGTTTTTCTTTTCTCGAATCAGAACATGTTCTTTTTCGAATCTCCAAGGACATCAACTTCAGGCATTAAATCCATAGTAAACAGTACCCAACAAGCAAACGGAAGTAGTTTTCAAATTTAAACTCTACCACCTCTAGATAGTGTTGCCTCATTCCCAGCACCACCATTGTAAAATAGGAAGCTCTGCAAATTAAATTGACTTTAGTTTTAAGCCTTTTCATGTTTGACAGGCCCTAGCTTGTGATTCTCAATATGGGGGGGGGGGGGGAGGGGATAGGGTTCATGATTGGAGCTGACTTCATATAAAGGTCCCCACATGAAACTCTCTTAATATGGCCAAAGTAAGAGAAGTACATGAACCAAGGACTACATTCTGTACAACGCTATGCTCTTTTCCTCGTAATAAATTAAACTAACAGACACAGTATTACTAGCAATCGATGAAGCAAGCCCAGTTTTCTCTCATCAAGACAAAGGTTAGCTATTTACTATAAATGAAGTCATAATTCATGAAAGTTTATGTACCCGGTGCAGACTTTCAGGATTCTAATGTACTGTTGGACAAGGCACTGAAAATTTTAGCCATGGATGCATCTACAGAAAAGCCTCTCTCAATCATCTTTGCCTAGAAGAAGCATTGCTCTCACTTTCTGACCGTCTTCAAGGAGTGCTTGGACGATAATATTATTTGCAAAACCATCTGGAGAGCATCTCTACTCGCTCATATCATGAAGTAGCTCACAAGCTTCACGTATTTGGTCAGCTTTACATAGTCCTTTATGATGGCCTGAAATGTCACGACATCAGGTTGCAAGCCTTTGGCATTCACCGAGTTGAAGAGGTTCGTTGCACATCCAAGTTCCCCTGCCTCACACAAGCCGTTAATTAGGATGTTGCAGCGGATTGTATGAACATCCTCCATGCCATCTTCAACATGTCAAAACAATGCCATTGCCTTGTTGACTTGTTCATATGTACAAAGACCATCCAACATGATGGCACAAGTTTGTTGATTTATATTATTGCAAGCTGGCCTCCTATAAAACAGCTGATATGCATTCCCAGGGTTTCCAGCAAGGAAAAAGCCATCTATGAGACAACCATAAGCGGCAACATTAAAGACTAATCCTTTCTCCAATATTTCCCAAAGGAGACTTATCGCCTTATTGACTCTTTTAACCATGCGGTACCCATTAATCAATGAGCTATAGCACAACATTAGGATTGCTTTTCCTTGCGGTCATCAGATAAAATGCAATTGCAGCATCATCCATTTGATTTTGAAGGCAGTAACCATTGATCAATGATGTATAAGTAACTACATCCGGCCCAACAACCATCTCGATCATCGAATCAAATATGCACTTCGCCTCATAAGTCATGCCCTGTTTGCAGAGCGCATCCAAAATAATAGTGAAGGTTCGATCATCGGGCCTTGTTCCTCCCCTCAGCATCTCACTCGACAGAGCTTGAGCGTCTTCCTCTTGGGCACAACGGCATAGACCTTGGATGAAGGAGTTATAAGTGATAACACTTGAGCCGATTCCATCATTAATCATCTTCTCTAACAAGGCCTTCGCTCGTTTCCATTTTCCTATGCAGCATAAGCCATGAATCAAGGTATTGTAAGTGAAGATATCTGGTCGAATTGCCTGGTGCCTCGTACAGTTGAAGAGGCCACATTGCCTCCGCCGCCAGGCGCCGGTCCTTCCTTGCAATAACCATCGATGATCGTGGTGTACATGACCACATCCAGCTCGCGACCCCTTTCTTCCAAATTCCTCATTAACCGAAGGGTTGGCTAAGTATTACCAGTTGTGCACGATCCCTTCAAGATGAAGCCTTGAAACCTTTGCCCCACATTTCTTCTGCCAATAGTCAAGGCTCGTGCGATCTTACCCTCTTCAGGGAGGCCGTCGAGCAAAGTGTTATAGGTCACCACATCCGGTTCGAGCCCAATCTTGAACATTTTGGTTGAAACGAAAAATCCAGGATCAGACATTTTCAAGTGGCAGAGGCAATCTATCAGAATGCTGGGAACGTAAACGTTGCGAGATATTCCCCATAGAACCCATTGGCTCGATTATGTGGATGGCATCAGCATAATGCTTCGTCCGCGCTGCGGCCCCCCAAGAGTTGGACGAAACAGGGAGTTGAAGGCGAAGGGCTCAGCCGAATCATAACCCTTACGAAACGCAAAGCATCGTCTGCTTTTGCCAACCTGCCCTTTTTGCTTTGGTTGATCATAGATACACGGTGGATCGGGTCGGATCCAAAATGGTATGATCCAAATAACCTCATTTCCATGCAATGCTAATTTAATAATCCATATCCCACGCAAACTTAACCCCACCCGACCCCTATCCAACGCTAGCTCAACTTGACCAATATTATTATAACACTTCCACATTCATTCTAATTTAGGAAAACACGTACTCAAATAGAAGTGAGAGTGCAGAGCGAATGCGCGGATCAAATGAAGACAAAATAGAAAGATTTTTTTATTTTTTTTTGTCGGTCCTACGCTAGTCATACTCTAAATCCATTTATGACTCATTTAACTCTCTTATTATGTTTAAACTTATTTATGACTTCTTTATCGAAAATAACTAACACATATAATCATCTATGGATTCGGAAATGGGTTTGTGATTCATTTTTATTGGTCTAACAAATCCCAAAACTTAGGATTGATTAAAATATATTTTAGCATTGGTTGAATCTATTAAAATTTTAATTTATCTTTATGATGCGGTAATTGTTCTGTTGGTTATAGGACGAAAATAACGGAAATGAAAAGGGATCCGAAAATTTAAAGATGTTTTTTAAATTTTTGTGAAGAGGGTACGAAGGGAATTTAAAAATCTGCCCAAATTTTGTTCGGCACCCCCGGAGTAAATGGATATAATTGAACGAAACATATTGAATTGGTTTGTTTTTGTGAAAAAAAATAACAATTGAAAAAATAATATGCAAAAATGATTGTGTGGATCACTTATCAATGGGAATGAATATAAAAAGTTGCTCATCACAAATGCAAAAATTTAAATATAAATTATTATTGATAATGAAAATATTTACACAAAACTACTTTTTCATTTACACAAAACTACTTTTTCAAAACGATTCATGTGTATCATTTTTAGGAAAAAGAACTTTATGAAATGTTACAATCTGAACCAAATATACTTATTAACTACATTTTTGTTTAACTCTATACATTTATAGTTCTTGATCTAGTGAAATTTAATAAATTGTAAATGAAATTTGACAAAAAATGTGAATAAATTTAAGGGAAAAGAATACAAAAAAATTCATAAACTTTGTCAATTGTGACGCATTCACTCAATTTTTTGTGACACGAAATTTATACTCGTGTGACACATTTATCCAAAACTTCTTTTGTGACACCATGTGTCGTACGGATATAAGTTTGGAGTTTTTTGTGTCATAAAAAAAATTGGATTAAATGTGTCATACTATATAAATTTTGGATAAATGTATCACATATGTATAAGTTTGGGGTTTTTTGTGTCACAAAAAAAGTTTCAGATAAATATGCCATAATGGGCATATTAGGTTTTTTTTTTTTGGGCTTTTACCCTAAATCTAAAATAGAATAACTCATAATTAGATTGATTATATATTTTTGTAATATGTTTTTTGGGGCAAAGCGCTGCCTCACGAGTGCCCATCCTTATGCTCTACCGGTGGCGGCTCGCATGACCTTAAAAAGTTTAATCAACTTTGCCATTATCTTATGCATGGTCCATGCTCCCCCACAAATTGTTAATATAGGAGGAAAAAGAGAGAAAAAAAAAGAGGAAATCAAGAGCTTTTAAGGAGGGACAAACTTTAGTCCAACCCCCCAATTTCCCACTCACACAAAGCTTCCCCCAAATAAAGAATAGGAGGTCCAAAGCCAAGAAACGCACAACCAGAAAGGCCCAAAAGAGTCAATTCCAAAAATCAAATTCCCAAAACCCAAATCCACAAGGGCATCAAGATACAATCCTTCTCTCTCCCCTCCTTCTCTTTAACATCCTTTCCCCTTTGACCTAAATGCCCCGTTCTCCCTTCACACCCGAAAGCAAAGGGCTCTGCATAATTTCCCCTTCTTCCCATCCTCCCCAGCGCCCCTCTCTCTCCCTCTCTCCCTCTTCTGCCCCTGCCTTTCCCCAATCTCTCCCCCTTGGGTTTTCCATATTTCTCCTCCCCACCACTCCTCCTCCAATTTACCCGCCAATTTCCCTCCCGGTCTCTCCTCCCGTTCAAATCCCCGCGGCCCTCTCCCGGTTCGATCGCCCCCCGAAACCCTAGCTCCGATCCGGCCTGCCGCCGTCGCGGTCGCCGTCGTCAAAGATCGCTGCTTTAGCGGGTTCTGGAGGGACCCATCTCCGGTTCCTGGCTCTATGGGGGCTGGCTCCGTTGATCCGAGCTGGGTTGAAGCTGGGTTGGTTCTTGAATTCTCAGGTGATTGCCAGTTTAGTGTGTTGTTCTAGGTTTTTCTGGAATTGGGTTGGGTTGGGTTGGGACTGATCGCTTACTCTCCCGCTTTATTAGAAAAATAGAGAAACTGAAGCTCGGGTCTTTGAGCTTGCGGTTGAGTGTTTGTTCTGAGGTTAGTGAGTTTAGTGGTCAATAGAGATTATAGTTTTGCGAGCACTTCTCTATTGAGTGGGAATTTTGAAGCTTTCGTGATGGATGGATTGGATTGAAGCTTCAATCGAGTTATAGGCTGCTCCTCGCTTGAATTTTTAATTTTGCGGCCATATGGTCAAAGATTTCGAAAATCCGGGAGATTTAGGATGAGTAATTAATCCAGTTCCATTGACTTGCCCCCGGGGATGGGGGAGCTGGGGAAACATGGTCAACGGGATAATGCTTGCCGGATATATTGCTGCTTATCATTCTTTCTGTTTGCGCCAAAAAAAAAAAAAAATCGTTCTGTCTGTTGACTGTCCTGTCCTTGAGGGGCAAGGAAAAGAGAGTTGGGGGGGGGAGAGAGAGAGAGAGCAGTATCTTGTACTTCATTGACATTGGCTGATTCTTGTGCTGTATTTATTTACGATTTGCACATGGCAATCTTTGAATACGAAGCATAAACTTGGTGAACTGTCTGTACATTTGAATGTCCTAATGCCCTGCTTGTATACTTGCAAGCTTTCTTGGTAAATTTGTGTTATGGTTGTTTGTTTTATAATCAAGGACAGTTGTCTGCTTTGCAGGTCATTTACAGGACAATCGGAAGTCTCTTTCTAATGCTAAAGTCACCATTTGTTGAGTGGCTGGAGAAGTTGTTCATATACTGAGATTCGTTCTTCAATGGCTAACCACGATTTGATATTGGGGCAAAGTCATAATGTAGCTCTAGCACAAAATCAGCACTTTGTGCCAGGACATAATCATAACATAGGACTCAGCCAAAACCATGATCTGGAACTTGGACAGAACCACGAGCATCATCTGGATTTGGGACAGACCCATGAGCATGAGCTTGTTTTAGGACATGCTCATGATCATGAATTGGGCTTAGGACCAAACCATGATGCTGAGGGAAGCAGTGGCCACGGCTATGTGCATGACAATGAGCTGGCTATGGACAGGAAGCCTGATCATGAAGGCCATGAATTGGCTTTACCTGCACCGAACCATGAGCTTGCATTAACAGAAAGCAATGAGTTAGGAGTTTCAGAAAATCAGGAACTTGATGAGAATCTGGAGCTAGCAGTAGACCATAACCAGGAAATGGCAATTGAACCTTCAGAGGATTTGGATGTCGAGCATGCACTTGTTGCCAGTCCTATCATTCAAGCCCGTACTATTATTTCTGGCTCAAACTTTGAGCTATCAGTAGGGCAGGAGTTCCCTGATGTCAAGAGCTGCCGGAGGGCTCTGAGAGATACAGCTATTGCACTTCATTTTGAAATTCAGACCATAAAATCTGACAAGACTCGTTTTACTGCCAAATGTGCAAGCGAAGGATGCCCATGGCGCATTCATGCAGCAAAACTACCAGGTGTTCCGACTTTTACTATTAGGACCATCAATGATAATCATTCATGTGGAGGAATTTCTCATCTTGGCCATCAACAAGCATCGGTTCAATGGGTTGCGAACTCCGTGGAACAACGCCTAAGGGAGAATCCTAACTGCAAGCCAAAAGAAATACTTGAAGAGATCCATCGTGTTCACGGCATCACCTTGTCATACAAACAAGCTTGGCGAGGGAAAGAGCGTATCATGGCAGCTATGCGAGGTTCCTTCGAAGAAGGGTATCGCTTACTTCCACAATATTGTGACCAGGTTAAACGGACAAACCCAGGAAGTATAGCATCTGTTTATGGAAATACCGCGGATAATTGTTTTCAGCGCCTATTCATATCTTTCCAAGCATCAATCTATGGTTTTCTAAATGCCTGCCGGCCATTACTTGGACTTGATCGGACATATTTAAAGAGCAAGTATCTCGGTACTTTGCTTCTTGCTACTGGTTTTGATGGGGATGGAGCCCTGTTTCCTCTTGCTTTTGGTGTGGTTGACGAGGAGAATGATGATAATTGGATGTGGTTTCTATCTGAACTCCATAATTTGCTTGAGATCAACACAGAAAATATGCCGAGGCTCACAATTTTGTCGGACAGGCAGAAAGGTATTGTGGATGGAGTTGAAGCAAATTTTCCTACTGCTTTTCATGGGTTTTGCATGCGCCACTTGAGTGAGAGCTTCCGTAAAGAGTTTAACAACACGATGCTTGTCAACCTTCTGTGGGAAGCCGCATATGCTCTCACTGTAATTGAGTTTGAGGCTAAGATCTTGGAGATTGAAGAGATCTCACAGGACGCTGCATATTGGATTCGAAGAATTCCACCTCGCTTGTGGGCAACTGCCTATTTCGAGGGAACGAGGTTTGGACATTTGACAGCTAATATTGTTGAATCTCTCAACACTTGGATTTTAGAAGCCTCTGGCCTCCCAATAATTCAGATGATGGAATGTATTCGGAGGCAGCTCATGACGTGGTTCAATGAACGCCGAGAGACCAGCATGCAGTGGACCTCAATACTTGTGCCTTCAGCTGAAAGGCGGGTTGCCGAGGCTCTAGATCGTGCACGAACCTTTCAGGTGCTCCGTGCTAATGAAGCCGAATTTGAAGTTATATCCCATGAAGGAACGAACATAGTGGACATTCGCAATCGTTGTTGCCTCTGTCGAGGTTGGCAATTGTACGGTTTGCCTTGTGCTCACGCTGTAGCCGCCCTGCTTTCATGTCGGCAGAATGTGCACCGGTTTACAGAGAGTTGTTTCACAGTTGCCACTTACCGGAAGACCTACTCACAAACCATACATCCAATTCCTGATAAGTCACTTTGGAAGGAATTAACTGATGGAGATCCTAATGCCAACAGATCTGTCGAGATTATCATCAACCCTCCCAAGTCGCTGCGTCCACCTGGAAGGCCAAGGAAGAAACGTGTCCGAGCAGAAGATCGAGGCCGTGTGAAACGAGTTGTGCACTGTAGTCGCTGCAACCAGACGGGCCATTTTAGGACAACATGTGCTGCGCCTATCTAAGTACTTAAGCACTCTCTTTAGGTTGTGATGCAAAGCTGATTAGATACGTTTCTGTGCAAAATAATTCGTCTTCTTCCTTTTCTTCTTAATTGTTCTTGTAATTTTATTAGTTAGGTTTTGCAGTAAATGCTATATAATCTTTTCTAGTGATGTTTAGGGTTCCTTTGAACTTTGCCTAGTGTTTCTGCTGAAGTCTCTGCGACTAAATAGCTGTTGTCAGATTTGCCAATCTGCTATCTTTACTCTTTCCTCATATTGGTTGCTTCCTGTAGTTCAGTCTGATTTATCTGCATTATCAACCTGATGCTCTGTAGCTGTACATGCTTCGATACTTCCAGGTAACGAGAATTGCTCATCTTGTTTGATTCTGTGAGATATGCTTGACGGTCGACAAAGCGCCATCCGCGTGGTAGATAAGTATGTCAGATTGACCATGGCCATTTTCTGTAATGAGTCCTATTCTGATTCATAGACTGGATTTCTCTCGAAGTAGGTGGTACTAGGTTTCTGGTGTTGTAGAGTATTGAGGAGATGCCCTGTTCATGCTCTGCAAATTGTAACGCCAAGAGCATTTTTCTTTTCTGATGAATGACTTACCGGTTGGATGTTATCCAACTTGAAGAAAATTGAGCGGCGCTATTCCCTCTCAGAACCTGTATACTGCAGAAACTATACCTTCTCTTTTCCGCTTTAAGGCTTTTTCTCTACGTGGCTCTTTCAGAGCAACATCTGTTTTCATCTTTCTTCATGAATTAAAGGCAAAAAATACGTGTCTTTTCTTGAATAGGAGGGTTTTCAAAAATCGAATTGTCCAAGAACCATCTAGCTTTTGTGCCAATTATGCGGTCAAGTGAAGAAATAATAGAGTCGTTCATTGATGTCAGTAGAGTTTCCGCCAAGAACACTCAAAGAATCCGGAGAAGGTGGGCCGGTTGGACTACAAGTTATGAGGCAGAAACATGAGCGGGCGCCCCTCTAAAATCCCTTCCTTTTCTCTCCCTTTGTCCTTTTGGGAGAGGAGTGAACTTTAAACAGATCTCAGATTAAATGCGCATGAGAAAATGACCGGGGACGTACTCACGGAAGATAGCAGACACGGTGGAATCATGGAGCCCTCCCGCCACCAGCACCTACTGCGACAACATCCGAGCTGTTTATCTACGCGCAAATCCGGTCTTTCTATGAAGCATATATCCATTGATTTTCACTTTATGTGAGACTGGGTTGCTGAGGGCCCGTTACAAGTGTAATATTTGCCTTTGGTGGGAACCGGCTTTAAAAAAAAAATTGAAAAGGGAAAAAGGGGGTTCAAAAGTCAACAAAACAGGGGAAGTGAACTTTTGGCTTAGGGCACGTTTGGTAACGATTCTGTTTCTGAGAAATGATTCTTTTTTATTTTGCTCCCGGGAATAATTTCTAAGCATTTTAAGCCGTTTGGTAACTGTCCAAAATTTCTGATTTTGGAATAGAATGACGTTTAGTACCATGCTCATTGATTATGTTCCAAATCGATTTCTTTTAATTTTTAAATAATTTTTTTACTTTTTTACTTTTTTTTTTTTCCTTTTTCTCCTATTATTCTTCTTCTTCAAGTGGCCGATCGCCGGACCGACGATCGGTAGATAAGGGCCGACGACCTCACCGGCGTCGCCGCGGCTAGGTGAGGCTCACCCCGCCTCGCCGGTGGCTAGGCCGGCCTCGCCGGGCCGGGCGAGGCCTACTTGGCCACCGGTGGGGCTAGGCGAGGCTCACCCGGCCACCGGTGAGGCTCGCCCGGCCTTCGCGAGGCTCGGCCTCGCCAGATCGCGAGGCTTGCCCAACCCCGCCGAGGCTTGGCGTCGCCGGTGGTTGGGCTTGCCTTCGGCGAGCTTGCCAAACCTTGCCTTGGCCTGGCGACCCTCCGGCGAGCTCGCCGGACCGATTGTCGGCGATTGGCGGGCGGCGGTGGCGGACGGCGGCGGCTAGATGGCAATAAATGAAGAAGAAGAGAAATATGGTTTGACTCTTGGATTTGTTCCCGGATGTTCCTGGAACAAGAATCAACTTTTTTTTTTTTTATTCTTGATTTTGTTCCAAATCTACTTCCGGGAACAAAAAAAAATAGAAATTTGTTCCCAAAAACAAAAATTTTACCAAACACGATTCTGTTCCAAAACTACTCCCGGGAACAAAAAATCAGAATTTGGCATTGTTTGGATGGTTACCAAACAGGCCCTTAAGGGGAAGAGCGAGAGCAGCTCGGGAAAAGAAAGAGAGAGAGAAATGAAAAGGGGAAAAGAAAAGAAAGAAGAACAAGAAAGGGGGAGAAGAAAAGAGGGATTTTGTGTGTGCACATCATAGGGACCTCGCCAAGTCAATTTGACTTCATACTGCGATGCCCAATAAGTGTTTGTGTTCTTCATTCGTCCAATTGGGATAATTTTTGGAATTAGGGTTTAAATTCGGAATTAAGTGAGATTTAAGTCGTGAAATTTGATTTTTGAGTTGTGGTGTTTTGGAATTTCATGGGAATGGTGGATTATGTTGTTGTAAAGCCATGGGGCTTGATGGAGTTTGATTTGAAGCAACGGTTTAGTTGAGTGAAATTTTAGGATTTTGAGATTGAGTTTCGTATTGCGTTTAGGTTTAAGTAATTGTTTTGGCTGAGTAATTTGTTAGCGCGTAGGAGTCGTTTTATTAATGTTTAGGCATAGTTTACCATTTTTTGTAGTTGAGATAGAGTTTTATTTGGCTTTAACAATGATTCTCATTTAATTATTAGGATCAGGAGATTCTCAACTCATTTAGCTAGGTGTTGTTTATTTGAGGCATTTCCAGGTGAGTAGTGCTATCTTGTCAATGAATTTCTAAACCCATGTCTAGAAAGTATTAAAAAGATTTGATATATTATGAGTTATAAATAAGCATGTCTGTTGCATAAAATCTAGATCAGGCTTTTACTATGAGTTAAGTTGTGATTCGTTTGCCAAAAGATTTTGGAAAGTTGTCATGAAAGGATTTATGTATGTATGTATGTATGTATGTATCTATTGATTCATGAATTTGATTTATGAAATAGTGAGGAAAAAACTATTGTGATATATGAAATGAATTATGGATTTGGTTTTATGGATTGTGGAGGATGTCATTGTGCATTGATGTTAATGCTCAGTATTAGTTTAGGATATCCTTGTGGACTAATCACGGGCAATATAGATGGAAACCTAGCGAAGGGGGAAGCTTGGGTCGCGTTTGGTAACGCTTCTGTTCCATGAAACAATTTTTTATTATAAATGGTTTTTTCTGATTCTTTTATTATGAATAATTTCCGAGTAAAAGAATACATTTGGTAACTCCATAAATTTTTTATTCCCCATATAGAAATGCGTTTGGTAGTTAATTTTTTTAAATGCTTTTATTCTATTTTCTTATTTTTCTCTTTTTTCTTTTTTCTTTATCTCTTTGGTCGGTTGTTGGCCACGGTGGTAGCTGGTGACTGGCTGGGTGAGGTCTGGCGTGCTTGCTGGAGCCTTGCATCGATTGGGAGGCTGAGCCTCACCGTGGCTGCATGAGGCTTGACCTTGCCTTGGCCAGGTGAGGTCGACTTCGCCTAGATCTGGCGAGGTCGAGCTCGCCTAGCCACCAGTGAGGCTTGGGCCGACAAGCCTCTCTGTGGCTCGGCGTTGTTGGGGGTCGGTGACACTCTGACGAGGTCGTCGGCCCTTGTCTGGCCGGGCGCCGACGCCGGCCATGGCCAAGGTTGGCAACCGGTCAAAAGAAAGAAGAAGAAAAGGAAAGAGACGAAGAAAAGAGAAAAATAGAGAAGAGAAGAAAAAATAAATTTTTTGTTTTTGTTCTTTTGAAAAAATAAATTTTTTGTTTTTGTTCTTTTGATTCTTAGGAATTGTTTCCAGGAATAAGAAGTTACCTTTTTTATTTTTTGTTTCTGTTTCAAATCTATTTCCAAGAACAAAAATTTTACTAATCAAGTTTCTATTCTATTTTCGTTCATTGGAATAAAAGAACATAAATAGTTGTTCTAGGAAACATAAATTTTTTTTACTAAACAAGGCCTTGGTTACATTGTCACCAAGCGTTATATGTGACTACGGTTGATATCTAAGTATGAGATTGGCCAGTGAAATAGACCATTGGCGTGTGATTTGACGAAATTATTTATTTGATATTATTGTGAAATATATATATATATATATACATGTGGAAACATATGTAATTTATTCTCTTATAATAGGTTTCTTATATTTTGGATTTGAGTTGAATGAGTTGTGGTTTAGTTTTATAAATATGCATAATGGATGCTCGATCTACTTAGAAGATATACGTACTACTCGTTAGGCTAGGGTTGCTTATTCCATTCATCTTTTGTGTTTTTCAAATTGTTAAAGTGAGAGTGCCATTGATGGGGATTTCGGGACTTGGATTTTGGTGGTTTGAAATTGCGTCTTTTGCATGGAAGGATGGTTGTGTCATTACCCCTATCCTTGTAGGATTTGGGGTGTGATAACGAGTTTGTCATATCTCCACGAAAGATCAATTGGCCAGACCTTACAAAAATGGTCTCAAAATGAAAGCTCTTCAATTTTCAGGCCAAGATTGGCATATCCAATGGATCCTCCATTGTGTAGGGGTTTGATAAAGAGATGGAATTCCCAACTGAAAACTCAAATTGAGATCTCTAAAATTGGCTAACGACCCACAACACTCAACTGTATATGTTTGATTATTTTTTTAATGATCTTTTATTTTTATTTTTTTGATTTTGTAAACAAATATTTGAGTGTGCATATATTGTCCAGCAACTCAATGAAACTTACTCTTTTGACTCTGCACTTCTATCTTTGTTACCATCATCACATAGATCCAATCACATCTTTCTCATTTCTTTTCCAAAACCAAAAAGGACATAAATCCTCATGGTAAGGCTCAGCTCGCATGGCGTCTTGGTTTGTCTCATGATACACGTAACTTTCCCTTTGAGATTAAGAAAGAAAATGAAAAAAGAAGAAGAAATTAATCGAATGATTAAGCGCTCAAATTCAGCAAGATAGATTTTGTGCTAATACGAAATCTCTTATTTTGTGCAGTGAGTGGATGTTTAGGCTATGGAAAGTGGTTGTCATAGTTATTATATATTAGAGAGACGAAACCAATCACACAGTAGCGATAGGACGAAGTGCAATACTTTTGGACCACTCCAATCTATCTTTGATCGGTGGATTTGCACACGATTTCATGTTTGACGGGAGATTGAGAGAAATGGACAGATCATGCGCATCCACATTTACAAGCATGTCCATCCAAAGCTTAAAACCTACAGCCAAATTAAGCCCAGTTCAAACTGAAATTGACCAAAATCGACTGAAAAACTTGCATGTTGCATCAATTTGACATGTATAGATACAATAAGTAGTCATTAAAAGAATTCACACAGACGTCTCTAGATATATATTTGTTGTTGATGATGTAACTACGAGACTGTATTATTTAGGAGAGAGAGCTCATGCCATTATTAATTATCTTCATTTAATAAGGTTTTGGACGGTTTCCCCGGTCAAATCCGACGGCTCTCTCTTTCAACTGTATCTTTCTTCGGTGAGGCCACCTTTTTTAACTTTATCGATGCCGACGAGAAATCTTTCATAACACGGACAATAAACAGATTTACCTAACCAAACCGCAAACCCACGTGACACCTTTTCTTAGATGGGTTGCGCATGACGAAGTGTATGTACTTTCTAGAAAAAATAATTTCTCATTATATAGTCACTTAGAAAAAGATTGTTGTGATAGACACGCACGAGGCTAAGTTTACTTATTACATAAACGTTCCAATTCACCAATTGTACCCAAATATGTAATTTTGCAAACAAGGCACCTAATTGCAACTCGGCAAAACTCTAATTTTTTTCTTTAAACTAAATTTGCGTCTCCTTTGAGCATAGGCATTTCTATGGACATGAAAACCTTGTCAAACCTTGTCCAATGTTGAAGCCACATTTCACCCTCGTGACCCATTGGTTATAATATACAACTGCAAACATACATGATAACTTCATTCTCAAACCTTCTCTCTTTTCAAGCATGATATGTTTGAGTATGAACTGTTATACTATTTATGTAGATATTTCAGAACTTACGTAGAGAGAGACACGATAGGGGTCCTTATGATTATATATAGTGCTTAAGGTTGACTGGTTATAGAAGGTGAAGGAGTTTGGTGAGTGGCTGTTTAGGCTATGGTAAGTGGTTATTGTAGTAATTACATACTAGAGAGACGAAACTAATCAGACAATAGCAATGGGACAACGCGTAACATTTTTGGACGACTCCCATCCATCTTTGATTGGTGGTTTGCATATATTTTCGTGTTTGATGAGAGATTAAGAGAAATGGACCAGACCGTGCGCATTAAGGGCGTCCATCCAAAGCTTAAAAAGTACAGCCAAATTGAGTCCAATTCAAAACGAAGATGACCAAGATCCAACTGCAAAACTTAAATGAAGCATCAATTGAACATGTCCAGATACCATAAGAACGTAAATTGTTGGAGCGAAAATGGTTGGTTGCACGAGATGCAAGCTCCAATATGATGTGATTTGCAGCGGGAAAATGTAGTGGTCTTTTCAACCAACTTTCATGCCAAATTGTTGTGGAATTCAGAGAATGGTGGACGCATAGAGCCTACGGAGAAACTAAGGCTCTATTTGGTATCGTTTCCATTCCTCTCAATTTTTATTATTTTGTTTTCTAGAACAAAAAAAGAACAGAAACCCGCTTGATAAAGTCAATTAATTTTTCTATTATCTGAAATAGAAAAGTGGCAGGAGAATAAATTTGGAACAGAAATAAGAAATAAAAAAAAAAGTAGTTTCTTGTTCTCGGGAACAATTTCTACAAGTAAGTTTTTTTTTTCTTCTTCCTTGTTGCCCCTCGCCCCTCGCCGCTGCCCCCTATTGTTTGCCCACCACTGCTTGCCGCCCGCCCTTGTCGGTCGATCGTCACCGTCAATCGCCGTCGTCGACCATCAGTCGACTGTTGCTCGCCGTCGTCGGCTGCTTGCCACTTCGTCGCTTGTCGGTCCTCACCACTGTTGGCCGCCGCCTACCGCCATAAAACTTTTGGAATAGTTTTTTCCTTTTTGTTTATGATGGTTCTCTTTATCCCACTATTTAAAAGAGAACTCATGCCATTATTGATTAAGTTTATATAGTAGGAGGGTTTTGGAAGATCCAATTTAAATCCGATTCTCTATCTCTCTTTACCTACTCTTAGCTACCTACCTCATTCCGCCTAGTTCTATTTACGGCCGTTCGAGATTCCTCAGTAGTATGACATGTGTAGCATTTGTCATGAATAAATATATCTCTTCTATAAGCAGCAGACGATTCAAGTTGTCGACTCCCCTCTAGTTGGAAGCAAGCCTTGAAAATCGTCATTCTACTCCTTCCGTTCAATCGCTTCTTTGTTCTTCATATCTGGTGTGACCTTCTTCTGACATGATTAAACTTAACTGCGCAAGCGACTATGTCTGCCGCTTGCTTACGTGTGAGAGGGATGACGATTTTCAGTGCTCGCAACGGTATAATCATTGATGCCGAATCTAAACCAAGTCAGGTAAGCGAGCGACCACTTAAAAGAGAACTCATGCCATTATAGATTAGTTGGAGAAGTCGTCAACGGACAATTTGAGTGATATTCCAATCTGCATCCCCTATCATACACGCAGCCATTTTGACATGATTAAAGCGGCTAAGAACATTTGTCATTTTTTATAGTGATGCTCCCCACGTAATGGTGGATGTAGATTCATTACTGGCGATGGCCTCCCGGAATGGCGTGCAATGGATAATATCTCAATCGGGAAATCTTGTAATTTGAAGTTGCACATTTTTTCTTGATGATTTTGATAATCTATCGAACATTATCACTAAAAAGCCGGGAAATCTATCGAATGTCATCAAGAGAGATTGGACATGCAATTAATGGGTAAAGATTTTTCATTTCTTTTGAATTGACGCGATAAGAAACTCAAAGCGTGCCTCTCTTGTTTATCCTAATAGTTGTGGTTTTTTTTTTTTTTTTTTTTTTTTTTTTTTTTTTTTTTTTTTTTTTTTTTTTGTGTTTGGGACTCGCCAATCATATTTGGCCTATGAGGTTTGATTGGGTGGATGGCTGAATAGTACATCGATTTATTAAGGAAATTTTGAGGTGTAGGACCAATCCGTTCTATTCTAGTACAAGTGTAGAGTAGCATTTCCAACGGACGAAGTATACTGCTGGAATCATTGATGCCGAATCTAAGCCAAGTCGAATGAACCTTCTGAAATAAAAGGAATTGCAGCTGTTTTGACCTTCTGGAGTCTTCCCACCTTCAAATAAACGTAAGAATTCTTCCTTTCCCTGTCTCCAGAAACCACCCCCCCAAAAAAAAAAAAAAAAAAAAAAATGCAAAAAAAGAAACCCCCCCTCTCTCTCTTAGGAGGATAATTAATTTTAAGAACCGTAGTGACAATTAAAATAGTTTTGGAGCATTTTCATTTGAAGTGACTAAGTAAGGTAATATTGTAGCTCCATCTTTCTTTTGCTAGAGAAAGGTGGACGTGGGTATGGACGCGGATAGCGTCATAGTTCTAGATCCTCAAATTGTAGAGAGGTCTTTCTTTTTCAAGACCTTCCATCTATCTTCATCGAGAGATCGCCTGCCCTGATAGTAAATATAGAAACCTAGTTGAAACCCTGTTTTTTTTTTTTTTTTTCACAATTACAATCAAATAGTTCGAATGTAAATTCATTTAAACCCTGATTAAGATCATCCCATATGCTATTGCGCATGGAGGAAAGGCAAAAGGTATCGGTCGAATGCAGAGAGAGCAATGGGTCAGTATCACCAGTTAAACCAAGCCTGATTCGACCCACTTGCTCTTTTTTGTTTAATCCTTAACTACAGACGGACGAGAGGGTGGCTATTGCAACATGTCCATGTTCTTCCTCTCTTATTTTTTTTCGTTACTTATTCTTCGCCTATGTAAGCACTCCCTCCTTCACCAACCGGCCATATTCAAGCGCGCTCTCTTGCTCCTCCTTGATATCTTTCTCTCATTTTCATCATCATCATCATCGAACGAGACCCAAGGTACCCTTTCGTTCCAGCCTCCTCAGTATCGATTCAGACTTAGTGTTCCTACCTTCTTCAAGTCCTCTCCCAGGTCTCGATCAATAAAAAGCCACCCCAGCTCCTATTCCGTCAAAGCACACAAGGTTTTTCTTTCTTTCCGAGGAGTGACAAAACCCGCTTAAGTTTCTAGGCCATTATAAATCATTTCTCTCGCCGGAGTTTGTCTGTTCTCTCACCTGTGTGAAAACCAAGTCTCTTTGTTTTTCTTTCTTTCCGACGGGTGACAGAACCCACTTGAGTTTCTAAGACACTATAAGCCCGTCTCTCTCGCCGAACTCTGCCTGTGCTCTCACGTGTGTGAAAATAAATCCGTCTCTCTCGCCGAAGTTGGTCTGTTCTCTCACCTTTGTGAAAATCACGTCTCTTTGTTTTTCTTTCTTTCCGACGGGTGACAGAACCCACTTGAGTTTCTAAGACACTATAAGCCCGTCTCTCTCGCCGAACTCTGCCTGTGCTCTCACGTGTGTGAAAATAAATCCGTCTCTCTCGCCGAAGTTGGTCTGTTCTCTCACCTTTGTGAAAATCACGTCTCTTTGTTTTTCTTTCTTTCCGACGGGTGACAAAACCCGCTCTGTCTGTTCTCTCTCACATATCATCAAACCAGACCCGACGTGCCTTTTCCCTCAGTCCACTCATAATCAATCCAGATTTGTGTTCCGACATTCTTCAAATCCTCTCCTAAGTCTCCATCTAGAAAAACCTGGTCGTCTGGACTTAACACTGCTAAGAATCCCTCACGGGAAGCTTTAGGTTTCCATAGATCCCAGAGAGACCAAAAGCTGACTACCTTCCGGACGTTACCAGCGCTTAGGCTGCAGCAGAAGCTTCATCGCGCCCTTGTTAATCGGAAGCTCCTCCATCCACTCCTATTCCGCTTGAGCTAATCTTAGACCAGCTCATCAAGCACGAGAGACTTCGGAAGGACCCCAGAGGGATAAAATGGCGGTTCAGATCATCAACAAATTGATCACATTATGGATGCTACTCTGGAAGACCGCGGTCAGACAGGAAGAACTTAATCCTGGGGATCATATTTACACTTATCGTCGGTTTCGCCTCTACTCACATCATGGTTGGCCATTCATCCTCTGTTGCTTTTCCATTGATCTTTATCATTTTTTCGTAACATGGTTACCTGCTCGACTAAATCGTTATTTGTTATTTTTCATATTGCCAAAGGACAGTATCCGTATGTGCTTGACCTGATAGTTGAACACAGCGATTATAAATCTTGCCCTTGTCTTCTTCTTTTCGGTTCCCCGACAAGCTCTCGAGGACTTTTTTTTCCTCCCATTTTACCTTCTTCGTTCTTGCATTTCTACGGTCACCCATCCGGCCTCCTCATCCATGGCCTCATCCTCACGTTCACCAGCTCGCTGACTCATCAGGTCCCCAACGAGCTCTTCATCGGGTCCTCAACAAGCTCTCGAGGGCAAGCTGATCACCATGTCACTTAGGGTGTGTATAACCATTCTATTTCAGGACTAATTTCTGCTAAAAAATAATTCTTTTTTATTTTGTTCTTTGGACGAGTTTCTGAGTATTTGAAAGTGTTTGGTAACTGTTTAAAATTTTTATTACGGGAATAGAAATGCATTTGGTACGATCCTTAATTTTTTTTTTTTTGCTACTTAGAATTTATTTTAATTTTTCAATACTTTTATTACATTTTTATCTTTTAAATTATAAAATAAATTTATTATAAAATTTGATTTTATTTTTAAATTATATTATTATATATTTTTAAAATTTTATTATATAAATTTACCATATTTTAAAATATAAATTTATTATTTAGTTTTATTATAATTTTAATGCATTTTATGGTATAATTTTATTCATTTTTTAAAATTTTATTTAAATTTTAAATTAATTTATTTTATTTTTGCGACCGGCTAGAGGAAAAAGAAGAGAAAAGAGAAGGAAAACAAAGAGAAGGAAAATAAGAAAAGAAAAGAGAAAAATAAAAGAACATGATTTGGCTTGATTCCGGAATTATTTCTTAGAATAAAGAATTAACATTTTTCTACTTTTTGATTCTGTTCCAAATCTATTCTTAAGAACAAATTTGTTCTTGAAAACAAAAAAAGTTACGAAATAGATTTTTGTTGTTTTTTTGTTCTAGGAGATAAAAAAAAAAATAGAATTAGACATTATTTGGCACGATACTAAATAGGCCCTTAAGTGGCCGCTCTTATCCATATATATTCATTTTACCTTCTTTGTTCTTCCAGTTCCACAGTTGCTCATTCAGCCTCCCCATCCACGGCCTCATCTTCGCCTTCACCGGTTCTCTGACTTATTAGATCCTTGACGATCTCTGAAAGAACAAGCTGATTACCACTTCGCAAGCTGATGACCTTGTTGCTTAGGCGTCCGCTCTTACCCACATTATTTAGCCTTTGTTGTAAGACCCACTCATTGGTCCTTCCCCCTCTCTATGCTTGTAAATAAAAAAAAAAAAGTGGTGAGTGTTAAAATATACATGAATGAATAAAATACATGAATTAAAATTCATTATATTCATCTTATCTAATGTACCTACTATGATACATCTGTATTCTACATTTTAAATACATCTCTCTATCAAATGAATGTTTATCTCTCTATACAATATATGTATTATTTAATACATTGACATTAATGAAAAGTGCATCCTTATTTTCTTATAAATATGGGCTTAGTTTTGTCATAGTGATGATAGAGTGATAGAAAAAGAAAAGAAAATAGTGAAAATAAAAATTTCTCCTTTAGCTTTCTCTACGATCTTTGGTGTCTAGCTTTTTCTACTATTTTTGGTGTTTATTTGCTTTCTCTACTTAATCTCTCTCTCTATTCTCTCTATTATATATTTGTAACGCAATATTTTACAACAGTGAGAAGCTAACATTTGATTTTCCCCCCGAACAATTCGAGTTGTAGATATCCAATGATAGAAAATTATCCGATATCTACATCTTTCCTCGTTCGGTTGCCTCTTTGTGGATATTCTTCTTCACATTTCCGGAATAGTCGAAATTAGTTTGTATAAAAACGTCCTTCAATTAAATTCACGTAAATATTGAAACTTGGTGATTCATCATCATTGAAGTATATTTTCTATTAATCTTTAATTCTCCAACACAAAGACTAATATATTACGATTCACTTAGACAATCCTCTCTCACTCACATTTATTTGCTTCTCATTCCCTATTAATCAGCTGATTATGTGGTAATTACCTGCCATGGGTGATTTGGACAACTAATTCTTTTTCTTTATTTTACTGATTCTAATAGGAATTTACGTTGGAGAGGGCAATGTCATTCATCTCACAAGAACAGGAGTCGATAAGACTTCTCTTGATACCTTCCGACGAGAAGGCGAGAAGCTCCACTCCCTCCATTCGTATGCGTATGGGCGGCCACTACTGGAGTATTGGCTGACATGGAGGGGGAGTCGCACGATTTTACTCGATACCAAATCGCCCGAGGAAGTCATAAACAAAGCTTGGGAGCTTCACGAGGGCGATAATTTCGGCAAGTATGACCTTTTCAATAACAACTGTGAGCACTTTGCCACGTTTTGCAGGACCGGCATTCGAGCAAGCGCACAAACAGAATTAATCAGTGCTTTTGAACCGAAGGTCAAGGAAGTCAAAGACTGGGCAATCAAGATTCTCCAAGGGAATTAAGCTCAAGTGAGCAAAGAACCTGTCCAACTTGCCTTCCCAATCTATCTCTTTGCTAGCAATTACTGTCTGTCTTTTTGAGAGTTACTGTTGTGAACAGCAGTAAAAGGAATGAGAGTTTAGTCTTTCATATCCAATATATCCAATTTAGAAAAAGTGAAATCACACTCTATAACAGCTCCCTCTCTCTTTCTGTTGACAATATTGTCTTTCTTTCCAAATATTGAGTCTTTACGCCATCATAACATGAAATGATCATGAAATCCTTTTACCGGATTTAATGATGTTCGATTTAGTCGTTTTGACTTCTGAGTGAGTGATAGTGATGGACACATGATCCCACACGATAAAAGGGGATAAATCTATGATTGGACAGCTTGTGAGACTTTTCTGTCATTTGTGACAGAGGATTGCTCTTTTCCAGTGCAGGGATCTTAATCAAATGTTTGGAAGAAAATGATTATGAATTGTCAACCTTGCAATTGATTATGGAAAATTACGATCCACGGAAATAATTACTCACTGCTAGGGCCTTTAAATTTACAGAATGTGAAGGAAATGTTATAATCATTGAGCTAAGTTACTAAGAATAAGCAAACATAGTTTACAATAAATTTAGGTTGCCTATTCTATAGTATTCCCTCAAAAGATATAAAATATTAGGAAATTTAATAAAGGAAAATTTGAGGTAAATTACAATATTTGAAGGATTATTACTAACTTGTCATTTATATTGACTTAATTATTGAGTATTAATATTTTCAAGTTACGATTACAGACTTTATAGTCATGCAACCATTCACAAATGTAAGTTATTAATTATAAATGAGAATGAATATGATGATTAATAAATTATGGCGCATAAAGTTAAATTACGGCATTATATCAGGGTCCCGTTTCTTTTCTACAGTAGTACAAACTGAAGAAGCACGTTTTTGATGGCTAATCCTACATTTGCTCATTCTTCAAATAGAAACGGGATAGATGAAATTGAGGGATTTTTTTATTTGACTTTATCTAATACTGACATGTAATCTTGCACGATCCGAGGATAATTTAATTTTGGTTTTAAAGGACTAAAACTTGTTCATACTACATATTTAAGCAACAGTCCCTTAGCATAGACATACAATCATATACATCACAATAGTCAGAAAATGAGTAAATTAACATTAGTTTTATTGTGGGTATAAAAAAAAAACATTAGTTTTATTGTTATTTCCACGTTCGATTAAGTGTATCCAGATTGAGCCCTAGATTATTGTGCCTGAGTTGTAAATCTGATCCTGCCTCCAATTTACTGTTATCTATGTTCGGGAGAACAAGAAAAGACAAGAAATAACAATTGTTCCAGCTACTAAAACTTACCAAAAGGATATTCACCGAAAAAAGAACAGAGAAATCTTCTACTCCTTGAAATATGTCCCTTATTCAGCAGCAAAAAAATTGGACATGCCTTAGCTGCAACATGAATAGCACCAAATGACCCATTTTTCACATTCTGAATGGACAACTGAGCAGTTCTTTGCTTTGCATGACTTCATTGATAACCCAACCATTTTTCAGAGCTCAAAATTTGCTATGAGAATGGACCGGACCGCATAACACTTCATGAAGATTGATTGGGGCTGAGTACAACACGAACAAGTTCATGACAGCAATAAAAATGAGCTTCTGCTCGTGTTCAAAGCATAAGAAAAAGAAAACCAAAGAGCTCGGACTCTTGAAAAGCTACGGACTTTTTTTTTTACATAAACCTTTGTCTGCTGACAGGACTGAGAATAATTATAGAACAACCGTTCCTCTCTTAAAAAAAGTGAAATCAAAATATCTCAGTTCTTAAGCCAGTTCATGCATTGATATATAAAATTCATAAATATTCCAAAATTCAAATTCAAGACTTCCCACTCTGATATTATATGAGATTTTATGGAATCATTACTAACTGATCTAAAAGTTTAAGTTATTCGAAAAAGTTGTAATTTAATATATAAATATCTTGATGCTTGTTTTGCGACGAAGGTTTGATGAAATAAGGTAGAAATGCTCCACTTCTATCATATTCTTTGGTCAGTTCTCCTTGTCTTGTAGGATATGGTCAAAGGGTGCTGTCGGAATATTGAGACCAATCATCAATAATTCCAAGACCAGCATTTGCGTACAGTTGCAAAGGTTGTGTGTGGCTCTCCCGTCTTTAGGCCCCAAGGGGGATATTGACGAGGAATACATCCGTCTACAAGACTACTACTGAATAAGGTCAACGCCTAATTCAATTTAGGAACACAAAAGTTAATTTAGAAATAGGGAACAGAGATTCTATTCTATACACCGTGATGAAATAATATTTTCATCCAGACCGATCTAAATGAGTGCGACATGCATTTTGAAGAAATTTGTAGAAACCAAATGACCTTGTATATAAATGTCGCTTGTGCAACTTCGTTCTACATAAATTGGGTACCAAATAAAAATTTAAAGGGAGAAATCTCAATACCGGATGAAATAAATGGGTAATATTTAGTAATGAATCATACGAGAAGAAGATAGGAATGAAAGCCCTTTAGGAATTACAACTTGTTACAGAAACATAAGCAAGTATTTTACAAATTTTGCTAATTATTACTGTTCAAAACTATCTTAGCACGTAACTTCAAAAGCAGTCCAGAAAAACAAGCACGAAACTTGATGGACAAGCATTGATCATCTCCTAGCGTTGTCTACATAAGGGCCGGCTCCACGGTGCCATCTTCTATCAGCAAACGAGTGTGCAAAGTTTAAGTTTTTGAGAGTAAAGAGAGAGTCCAAAGAACTGGAGGTGAAAAAAGAAAATGATGAACAAGATCAAGAAAGATATTGAAGATGGAATGAAGTTGATATGGAAGAAGGTCGACCCAAATGATCTGAAACCTGGCGATTACATCTATGCTTATAAGCGATACAGCTCTTATAGTCATCATGGTCAGTCTTCTTCAACCTCTCCAGTGCTTGCTCATGAGATCTCTTCTTCCTTGTTCTTTCTCAATTGGATTCATTCGAAGATGGTGATGCCAGTTGAGATCTACGATAAGCATTTGAAGCTAACTACGAAAAATACATGCCTTTTCTGAGTCAAATGCATACCTTTTGGTTTCTAGATACCTTTCCTACATTCTGTTAAACTACTGTAATAATCCGTGTGATTTTTTTGGTGCTATCACTTTTTATGTTCTTTTCTTGTTTTGCTCGTATTGTCCTTTTAGGTCCTTAAAAGTTCACTGGAAAGTTTATGAACAAGAAAAAGAGAGTCGAGCGTAAAGTTATTCAAAGGCCTATGGTGCAAAGGCCTGTTTTACAATGATTTGCTAGGACCAGATTCTACTGCTATCGGTGGTTTAATTCCATCTTCTGGGAAAATCTGTGGTTTTATCGAGTGTTTCGTTCTTCACTAAGTTGTATCTAAACATGCCAGGAATATATGTGGGGGTGGTTATGTGATTTCCTTCACTACGACAGAAAGCAAGGAGGCCATCCTCTCACTTTCCAGGGTCGAGCCAGAAACAGTGTCTGCCTGTCCAGAATGTGGGTACCAGAGAAAGACTGGCCTCGGACTCATTAAGACGTGCCTCGATTGCTTCCGTCAAGGTGGCAAGACACTGCATTCCTTTCATTACTTCATGTATGGCACACCGCAATTAGGCATTCTCTTGAAAAATTCAGGAACTTGCAGCACCCTTTCTCGTACCAGATCCACTGAACAAGTTGTTGAAGCTGCTTATGAGCTTCTCAGGAGCAATGGATTTGGTAAGTATGATCTTACTGGAAATAACTGTGAACATTTCATGACTTACTGTCAAACGGGTGTATGTGTCAGTGTGCAGACGGCTTTTTATGATGCTTGTTTGATAAAATACAGAGAGCTGAAGAACCGCTCATGAGGTTTGGAAAGAAGTCTTATTTCCACTTGCGATTGTTTCTTAATCAGAGATTTCTCGCATTTTGGCAGGTTTTGTACAAGTTCGTGATGTTCTATCCATGTCAGAAGTAGTGGAATGTAGATTTTGATTCATATCTTCTTCAAGTAGAAGCACAATTGAAAATGGCCGCGATGTTCATGCTCATGCACTTGTTTAGTGAAATGATGAGTAAACTTTCTTGATGCTTCCACCCTCAAACCAATCTCACGGATACTATGCAGAACCTTGATTCTAGGAAGATCTAGCAGCGCTCCTACGCTGTGCTTTTCCATGTTTTGCGTCAGGGCATTGAATTGTTCGATTTCTTGCCTTTTCTTCCTTTGTTGTTGGCATGGTTTCAATGATTCGTTGCTCAGAGAAATCAGTGTGTTGGTCTTATGATATAGCTCACTCACAGGATACAAGAGTTAAAGGATCTTCTATTCGAATTTTGTCTATGATTTTAGGACTCCATCTATTGGATTTTATTTACATCGCGCTGGAGTTGGGACTGCTGTGTCATTGGCAATCAAGTGCAAAGATCATAAATGTGCTTCAATACAGCTGCCAAAAGTTCCTGAAGAAACATGAAGAAGGCAACACAGATGAGAGAAATTCGATTAGACTCAACCAGATCTTCAGTTCTTCCTTATGTCAACCTACACTGATTCCCTGTAAAGCAGAATCAGCCGTTGGGTAGTCAAGTTTTGAAACTCTTTTACTTCTTAGTCATTCGCATTGAAAAGAGAGCCGTCCAGCCCATGCCCCAACCTCTGTTTCCAGCCAAAGTTTGGTCAACCGGACCATCATTCCTGGGCTATTTTCTTTGACGTGCCGCCCTCATATGCAGAACAGAAGTTCTGGTCGAAGCTTAAAACTTTCCTGTTCTGCTCGAGAACTTTGGTCGCTTGTGGGAGTGATGTAGACTTATGCATAACGATGGAATCTCTTTCTTCGGTGGACAAGAGCTTGTTCAATGGTTCATCTTGCTTGCTCAATTGAAATTCTTCCAGCACGGCATCTCCAGTGCTTTACATTGGTGTAGGATCGGGGGCTCTTTCATAAACGTAGCCTGACTACGGCATAGCTCCTGGCTATGGTCATTGAAGTGTAATCGTACATTGGCTTATCCCTTTTTCCGTAACTTCTACTTCGTCTTGATTCTTTATGCTATCGACGTTAATTCTCATGATCTTGAACTCCTGCATTCGGCCTTCGACCCATTGATGGCCAAGATTTGCCGGGCCTGACCTCTTTTTCCCTCTGTAAGTGGTACTGATCCTGCCTATATCCATCAGGACAAGATGTGAATTAAGTATGTATGCACTTAATTAATTAAATGGTTCAGATGTATTTGGATGTATCCAAATTGATTCTCCATTGGTAGGAAACCGGTGGTAGAGAATAGCAATAGCCAACAGGGCCTCGTCGGCTCAAGCACGTCACTGTTGGGCCATGGCTGGGCCGGGCCCATTAGGAAAAAAGGGGGCTTGCGGGCACAGCCCCTTTGCTCTCGGGCACTGGCCTGGGGATGAAAAAGTGAGCCCAATGGTTGTCTGACCTACTTAAAATAAAATTATTAAAATTTCCAATAAATTAGAGGCCCCTTCTTCTCTTTCTCACCTTCATCCCTCTCGCATATTATAAGAAATTCTGACTTTTTAATAAATTTCCTCTTTGTATATAAAATTCCCTCATTATTTACGATCTATTTGAACGAAAATATGCATCCGATTTGGGTGACCAACTAAGTAATAAGACGCATGGAAATTCTTAGAGACCGAAAGACTTTCATGTAGCGTCCAAACATAGCTAAAATAGTTTTTACCGTGACCCACAGGTCACGTGAACATTTATTGCCACAGAAATGGCGTCCTTGCCATCAAACATGGGTGTGCATGCCCAACAGGAGCAGGGTGTGCATATATCCGGACTACTAGACCAAGTATAACCTTGAACTATCATCTTTTGTTTCTTGATGTGACGTGTACTCACATTTTGTCTTTGATATTTAAAAGTTTTTATTATGCGTTGACTTTGTGTGATTCTTATTGTGAAAATTATGATGAATTATGTATAAATAAAATTTCTATTTCCATGAGTTTTTACTAATTTTTAATATTTATTGAGAAATTACAAATTACAAACAAAAGAAAACCAAGCCTGAGCATAACGTACTCAAGTATAAAGAGAACTGTAGTGCTGTGGTCGATCAAGTATTTTCCTGTATCTATTCATACAATTTCATTCACAATACGTGAAATCCAAACTTCCCATTAAAAGCTGCCTCTGCTACATTCATGTACTAACATACAAATTCTTTAATATATCATTGATCTATCTTAGCTGCTCGCACCCAGAACTTCCTAGCTAAGCCTATGAAATGCCTATGACAAGGCAACAAACCCTATGGAATATATTCCATCGCATTTGTGTGTTTCCGAATTAATATTAATATGTATACAATATGGTTATATCGATTCATTTGCCATGCATTTGAATTGATCAATGACATATTTTATGAGACTGATGGCTTTGGAGTCTTTTACCTGCTTCTATGTATGTTATGTAGTGATTTGTCACGTTACAAAGGTATTCAAATTGAGGTGCATCAGCCATTCCTAGATCCCATTATTTCAATTTCATGTCTCTCCATCATGGCCGTGAAATTCTAAGTTGAAGTTACTTCTCTCTCTCTCTCTCTCTCTCAACCAACTTTAATTAAATCTTATAATTGGACGTAAAATTGTTATTGTTCTTTAGTTAGCTTGAATTTTAATTATATCTTTTGTCAACTCTATATATTAGTCTAAAATAGTGATTTTATTTTAGTTTTATAAGAGTTGTTTCTTTTACAAATAAAAAAAAATAAGTAGGTCCAATTTCATTGTGCATCAATTTTTGCAGGGTTAAACATGCATACAATGCCTACATGGGAGAGTCAATGCAATTAGCATTATATCCTTGGATTAAAAAAAAATTGTCCAAAAATTCCTCAATCTATTGTACAGTAGGCAATTTAATTATAAATATTTCAATTATGTCAATTTTGTCCTAAATATTTCAATTGTGTTAATTTAGTTTTGAAGATATACCGATTTAATCCTGAATCTCTTTGCCAATTTACTTATTCCGGCCAATTTTGGCTTGGCTGGAAATTGCTAATGTGGATATAGGCCTGCCGCCAACCATTTTACGTGGTGTGCCTGGCAAGAATGTGGTCATTTTTTTTTCCCTAATTTCTTCCTTTCTCCTTTCTTTATCTTTCTTTTCTCTGCCTTTTACTTGAGGGAAATTTTTTAAAAAATGCAAAAAATTATCTACATCGGCGCTATACGCACTAGGTAGGATGGTCGTCATTGACTACATGCATTGCCTGATTTGTTGGGAAAGTCTCGGGCTAAATGAAACGGGGTATATTCCATGGAAGGTGTATTTTATATTATTTGGACAAGTGACATGTCATTTGTTGATGTATATAAGAATTTTCCATGAAATATACCCTGTTTCGTTTCGCCCAAGACTTTCCCAACATATCGCGCAATGCTTGTAGTTGATTTTGGGCTGTATTCATGGATTATTACGCATCATGGTTACCAAAATCACAATAGAGATCGCGACATAAAATCAAGTGTTTTTTGTTTCAAATTGGGTCAACTAAAACTAATGAGTTTGTCAGATAAATACATTGGTTTCAATTAACTAGATCTTGCCGACTCCGATAGATATATCGACTTTTATTAACCAGATTTAAAGTCCAATTCGAGACTTAATTAGAAAATTCATGCAACTTCGTGAACTTGATTAATCAAATTAACTGTACGAGAACTCAAGTACGAAGAAAAAGGGAAAATGTCACAAATGGTCCCTATACTATTACTTAATGTCCGATTTGGTCCATAAACTTTCGATCGGCTCAATTTGGTCTCTGAACTATTGATAAATGTCCGATTTGATCCATGAACTTTCGATCGGCTCAATTTGGTCCCTAAACTATTGATAAATGTCCGATTTAGTCATTCGTTACTGTTTTTCCTTCTTTTTCTTTTTTTTTGCGCTTCTTCTCTCTTCCCCCTGCTGGCTCCAGCGGAGGGAAGCCGGCGTCCGGCGAGGGTTGCCCTCGCCGACGTCGGGCGAGGGTTGCCCTCGCTGACGTCGGGCGAGGGCTGTCCTCGCTGGACGCAGGCAAGGGCGGCCCTCGTCGGCGTCGGGCGAGGGCCGTCCTCGCTGGACGCAGGCGAGGGCGGCCCTCGCCGGCGTCGGCGAGGGGTTCCCTTGCGGATCCGGGCGAGGGAGCCCCTCGCCGGCGTCGGATGCGGTGAGGGAGCCCCTCGCCGGACGCCGGCGAGGGCCGCCCTCGCTTGCGTCCGGCGAGGGCGACCCTCGTTGGACACCGGCTTCCCTCCGTCGGAGCCGGCGGGGGGAAGAGAGAAGAAGCGCAAAAAAAAAAAAAAAAAAAAAAAAAAAAAGGAAAAACAATAACAAAGGACTAAATGTGACATTTATCAATAGTTCATAGATCAAATTGAGCCGATCGAAAGTTCAGGGATTAAATCGGACATTTATCAATAGTTTAGGAACCAAATTGAGCCGATCGAAAGTTCATGGACCCAATTGCACATTATGTAATAGTATAGGGACCGTTTGTGACATTTTCCTGAAGAAAAAAGTATGCTAGTTTGGAGCAAAAGTAGACTTTTGCTTTTTAGAAACACAAAACAGGTTGTAGCCAAAACTTTTCACTTTCAAGAGTATAAGTTGGGTAAAGATCATTTGCCCAAAAAGTACGTTGAATACTCCCTGGGTACATATTTCAATAAGGGTTCTTTCTCCCTTAGTCTTTTTCTCTTTTTCACTTAGCTCTTCAACCCTTGAACAATAACTTAAGTTAGGGATATGCAAAACAACTCGCCCGAATTGGAAACTGTTGGGATTGAATCGAATTGGCCGGTTGGGTCTCGATTCTGAGAGTGTCAGTCCAGTTCTTGGTTCTTAAAAGTGAAACCAGTGTTCGGGTGGTCCAATTTTTGGTTCCTCCATTGTTTCCGATTCCAAGAGGGAATCGAACTAGATCAACTACATATATATATTTCTTCAAAAAAATTATTGGGTTTAATTTATTGTTTCCGAGGAAAGAGGAGCCTATAATTAGACAACGAGATATCTAAATGGAAGTATAGGATTTATCTCGAGCTTTGAATTTGTTCGTGATCATGCTTTGGACAATAAGATAAAAGAAAAAAAAAAAGTGACCGGTTCCATTAAACTGGATCGGTTGTCTGGTTCCTAGTTCTAGAACCAATTGGTTCGATCCTTGATTCCTAGTTCCACCTTTGAACTAGACCAAACCAAAAACTAATTATCTCTAATTTAGGTATCGGAATGTCCTCCTCAAGCTAAGCCCAGAGGTTTCCTTTACTATATGTCCAGTTAGGTCCGGTCCTTCAGAGGTCCGAGCAAGCCTATCGGGACCTAGGAGACTGCGCATAAGCAAGACAATTGTCGATGTAATTCAATTCAGGCATACAAGAAGAAAACCTCATCAAGGTTTTCTAGACACATAAAACTAGTCATCAAAGTTCGACAATAAATACGCGCATTATGGAGGTTGCAAGAGCCATGCACGACATGCATTTTCCATTTCCAAAGGGAAGCAAAACGAGATGAAATTAATCTTGCAAAGCAACCCTGAATCCTTAAGAAATAGAACGTCCGGCATACCAGTAAAATGCGAATGAACGGAAATGATTCCGATTCAAAAGTGAATTGCAACCGAAGAGAATGCTCTTGTTTACAGGGCGCCATCAGCCCTCCTGCCAATGCAGATTATTCTAAATCCTTTCATCTTGTGCACGGACCTTCTTATGTCCTCTACAACAGCCTCGCAAAGCCTATGCTTTTTTTGACCTTCGTGCAGAAGTCAGGAAGTGTGGTAAATAGAGCGTTCTAGTCGGCGTAGATAATTGAATGGTATTAAATGCTCAAAATGGTTGTGTTCCACCATCCACCTTTTGTATTATGTCAATGCCATGTTTTTTCTTTTGTTATTTCACTAGAAAATGTCAATGTCACGTTGGTATCAGTTGAAACGAAATATGTAACCATCATAATGAATAAATTAAAAGCGTGATTGTCTTCAGATTTGACCATTCGAATGGGAGATAGAATATTTGACTTTCTATCGATGACCTTATCTTATCGTAATGAGGTCGTAAGGTAAAGGATGATTGATCCTTTGATCAGCAATGTGTTCTTTAATTGGTCGCAAATATGTATCATCAAAATCGAGACGTATGCGACACGGGAATTTCATACCACATGTTTTTGGAGATAAGCATATCTTGTAACCATGTGTCCTTAATCACAATTGCTTATACTTTCATGGTAAAGGTCGTTAAAAATGCTAAACTATACTTTATGTGACACATTTACCTTGATTTTTTTTTTGTGACATAAAAAAATCCCAAACTTATGCTTGTGTGACACATTCATCCTCCATTAAGGTTTGGTCAAATTATTTTCCAGTCAAAACAACGTCACTTGTATTTCATTTAAGTCACGTAAGCATCATGTCAGCTACATTTGCCTCTTATAAGATGTTGCTAGCTCAGATCACCTAGAGGAGGTGAATAGGTGATAATATAAAATCTTGACTTAAATTAAGCGGAATAAAATAAGTCAAGATCACCGTATGCACTAGGTCTAGATTCTGGAGAAGGTTCAGAATCTATAATGTTGTAGAACGAACTTTAAGAATAACTTATAAGTGTGCAATAGACTTTAACAGGAATAACAAGAGAGTAAGGATCAGAAAAATTGTACACAAGATTTTATAGTGATTCGACTTAGATCAAGCGTACGTCTACTCTTCACGTGACAACCTATTGGCTGGATTCCATTGTATGATGAATAAGATATTACAACTTTGAGTGTAAATACTCAGTGTTAGATCGCATTATCTCACTAAGTCACTCTTTTGGTATGTCTATCATGATTACAAACGTTTGAGCATGCTAAAAACAAGTGTAAGATCGAACTTTGCTTGGACTTTGGAATTATAGATTCTAGGCCTCATCTCTCTTTTTTGCTCCTTAGTACCATGATATCCTTATATATTCTCCCACTTCCAAACTAGCAGTTGGATAGCATCTAGATAATCATATTCCATTTTGGTCGATGGACAGAACTAAATCAAGAAGATATAGTGGTGGATGAGTGATAAGGATAGAATCTCCACTTGATTTTGATCGCTCATACAATCAGAATCTTGGTTTCCATAAATAGAGATTCTTCGATTTGGAAAGAGCTTGTCTTGAGGATTGATTCCCTAATCAACTTGATTTAATCAATCTTTTACAAAGAAGTGAAATCCGACCATATTTGCTAGTCGTTGTAGAATCTAAAATAATTCTCATTCTGAATCTGTTTCCTTCTAGATGAATGCATAGATTTCATTTTGTATCAAATAAGTATCTACGAACCGAGGTTGTCAAGATAGAATATGTTCTTCTTCTCCAAAAAGAGAATGTCTTGGAATTAAGAGAATATATGTGATTAAGTTTTGTCTATGTCTGATTGAATTCTGATTGAATCCCGCGGAATGTCTAAAAACTTGAAATGTAGATTCTTCAAACAAAGTTTAGTGGAGAGTTTGTCAGCTTCAAAACCTTTCGAAGTTTTCTCTAACAATATCATCCATGTAGGCAGATCTTTTTTACAGTGCCCATTGATGGAACCTTGATGGGGGTGAACGTGTCACACAGTTACAAGTTTGGAATTGTTTGTGTTACAAACGAAAGTTTACGATAAATATGTCACGGTGAGAAGCTTTTGGCAACTTTTTCCCTATTCTTTTTGGACGAAGTTTTATATGTCTGAGGCAACTCGGCACGCTCATTATTCTAGACTTGCATTCCTTGACCTTACTCTTCAAGCCCCACTTCCCACAAATGCTTGCCTGATACGTGTGGTGTTGCTTTATATATCTTCTCTATTAGAATATTTAAATAATAAACTATATTTTCATCTAAAAGCTTAAGATATAAAATCCTACCCAAAAGCTTAAGCTTATATATAGAGGGAGACTACATGAATATAAAAAACATTTAGGACTTGTTGTCAAATAATATAAGACAATACTTCAACATTCCCTCTAATGAGAAACATTATCAAAAAAGTCATAAACATATTGCAATTGTGCCAATTCAATTATAAACATTTTGTATTTGTGTCAAGTCGGTTTATTCAAACAATTTTAGCAGGCCAATGCTAACATAGACACCGGCCGTCCAGGCAAAGTTGACATGGTAATTTTTAAATATTTTTTGAATTTTTTTATTAATTTAATATTTTCTTTTTCTTCCTTCCTTCTTCTTTTGTTTCTCACTATGGCCGACAAGGCTTTGGTGACGGTCGACAGAGCTCGCTAGTGTGAGATTATCGGTGTTAGATTTTTTTACATTATGTGCAAAAAAAGAAAAAAAGAAAAAAAAATGTATACATTTTTATTTCAAGAGAAATTAAATTCACGATTACTATTACCGTTGCAAAACATTTTTACATTTGTAGTTTTTTAATTAACAACTTGTTTGTTTCACAGAGAAAATAGAAAAAAAAATTAGCAGCCCCAAATTCAAAGAGCCAGTGTCAATGAACCGAGTTCTTTTTACCCAAAAGTTAGTGTTCCAAATTGATGATTTCGAGCGAATTCATCAATATAGAAAACTTAACTGTGGTTATTATATCCCTTAAGTAAAGTTTATGCATTTTGTTCATTCGAAAATTGAGGATAGTTTTGTCCTGTACATAATCTATGCATTTTTTTTTTTGGGCAATTTGGTTGATAGTATTCTAAGGGAAAACATTTTCAACTCCATTAAAACGAATTACAATTTTTTTTTAAGTTCAATATTCTAGGATTTTGTCATTCCATAATAAAATAATAATACCACATGAATTTGCTTTTCAATATCTCTGTAGTTATGGGCTTCGAAATCTTTTTGACTTTCGCAACCTCCAATTGCCAAATCCTCACAAATGGGATTTTGTGGTCGTTGTAACACTGCTGTTTGTGGTAAATAACGGTACTGTCAGATTAGCAGGACCTTGTCTAATCAAATGCATTTCCTCTTTGTAGCGGTACGATTATAGACGACGAATCATAATTTGAGTGGCCGTATATATGTGTGTGTACATCTCTCTCTCCCTCTCTCTAAACAATGTAAAAATGTGTAGCGCAACTTTACCACATCGACTTATTCGATAGTGGGTGTTGGAATGGAGGATGGAAACGTGAACCGCATGCAATGGACCAAAATGTTAACTGCTTGTTGTTCTTGCTAGTAGTTGTCACCTACCATAACTTGTTTCCTTTTTCGGTCTGTCTTCTTTTGGCTCCGCGGCGGGGACCATATGTGTACTGACCCGCCTTTTGTTGACCCCCTCGCGTCGTTTTATGGAGAAGGGGTCAATCCCTTCGATTCTTCGACCGTGAAGTCGTGTGATTGGCCAGAATCGCCATCGATTGGACTCAGAGCTCATCAATACCATCATCGTCCTCTCGATTGTGCACACGTTGCCTCAACCCCACCAGTGGCTCGCCAGACATGTGCGGTGTTGTCGTATCAAATGGGAAAATTGTCCAAAAAAGGCCAAATTTGGCCGGATGGCCTGAATCGGTAAGAAGTGAAAATGTTTAGGATTGAATTGGCAACGTTAAAAGGTTTAGAACTGAATTGACAGAAGTGCAATAAATTTATGACTATTTAGACAATTTTCCCCGTATCAAACTCGAAGAAGACAGTCGGCGAATTGGAGTTGACAACTTGCACGTATTGCGTTGAAACGGGACGATGAAAGACCCAACCGCAAGTTGGCTCGCCCCATGGTTGTATTCGAGTGTGGCGTGAGCCACGTCAAACCTTGTCGATGAAGGTTCCTATCGATAAGGCAGTCCGCACTAGTATGGTTGGCTCGCCCCATACTAAAAGGGTTTTTCCTGTTCATTTCCGGCTACCAACTTTCTTCTTTTATCATTGTTCACACTCTGCTCATCCTTTGGTTGCAGCATGGGATGCAACTCAAAACACGACAATCTCATGATAATTCATACAAATAAGCTGGTTTTCCCTCGACCCAATTGATAATCAAGTTTTTCACTTATCTCGGAAGAAAAAACCCATGTTAATACATCATATTTATCAAAGCATCTAAGTTAGTACATATATATGTGTCTATATATATATATATATATTTCACGTGTCAATCATCAATAGAAAAGACAATTTTTACCATATATACCATCTGGCCATAGGTAAACTGTTGTACTTTTCATGTATAATCCATGAATGTTGCCATTGAGAGATTTCTAGCAGAAATAGTAACCTAGACGCATAACTGCATGACTAGGGTTGCCGAGTTTCCCATCGATGGGGCATAACACCATCGAAATCATTCTCTTCAAGTATTCCAAATTCTCCTCAGTCTTGCTCAATATCGATTCGGGCCTATTTCAACTACCTACGATATTTTGCGACTTTTTGTTGGACCAGCATTCGCTTAAGCGTGCGTACGACGAAGTGGGTAGCGGTCGCTGGAGAGATAAAAGGGAGATCAGATCGTAGGACCCATTTGCCGTATCTTTGTTCAAACTTGGGTCTTATATCTTATTTGACAAGCCAACACCGTCCAAAAAGACTTTCTACCCGAGCTCTTCTTTTTCATCTTTTTAACTTTTGGGATCCAGGGTGTTCCTCTTTAGACAAAAAAAACTTGTCTTTCATTGTCCCACCTCGCCTTCCTAGCGATATGTGCATGGAGCTATGATTTAATGGAAATGTAGAAAGTCGTATTCACCTCTATTTTGTGCAGCAAGATACATTACAACCTCTCTACTTTTATAAGAATCAATCTTAAGGGGTGGATGCTATACTTTACTAGTTCAGAACAAATGGCCCCTTGCTCTCAAACGAAAAGGATGAAAGGGTTGAGGAAATTGGTTTGATCAATGAGCGATCGACGCCGGTGGAGTCTTCTGATGAAGACACTGATTTTCAAGCCCAACGATCGCCACGTGCGTGTCCAAAACAAAATCCACCAAAAGAAGAAACAACGTCACGTTTTGAAATGAGTGGGATATGGCGAATTTAGTATGAGTTAAAAGAGAAGTTGGCTTTATGCTCCCCGCGCGACAGCATTGGGGATTGGGCAAGTGAACCCGAAGTGTCTTGTCTCAACAAATTCAAACCCCTTTCTCATTAGGCGTGATAAATTCGGTTCTTGACCTAGAATAAAGAACCGATCCCGTAATTCTCGATTTCCAGAAATCGGAATCAAGAACTGCCGGTACCATAATCAGGTGATTCCAAAACCGGTCCAATTTTTTTATTTTTCCAATAAAATCAGTTTTTAATAATAAAATATAAGTGTTCCATCATTTCACTATAAAAACATATGTTGATCAAGTGAATATATTGCCGTTTCTTCATGTTGAAGACCATAATTCGATTCTCCATATGTGCAAAAATGTTTTTTTTTTATGACATGTTTATGCACATTTATCACAAATAAAATCCTTTTACCGTTTTTAAAACATTTTTACCATGAAAATGAGTTTTTTAGCATAACCCGACACACATCATTCCGTAATTAATTATTTGTATCATATTTACCACGTGACATACATAATTGCAACAAAAAAAAAGAAAAAAAAAATCCTTTTACCAGGTTTGGGATACCTTTACCATGAATTAGGGTAAATTTGGACACATTTATAGCACAAGATCTATTTCCTGGAAAATAATGGAGATGAGGGGTGGTGATGTTTCATGGATAAATTTAAAAATGAGAACGTTTATAAGTCACTTCCGTTTTGATTCCTCTCAGGTTATTTGAGAACATATCTAGCACTTGACAAAGACTCTCTTACCACATCGATGATACATGTGTTGTCGTATTAGATTCAATACCATGAAGAGAACTTTAATCATGTGTGATGCATTTTTAAATCGGTGAATGTTGGCACACCGTTTCTCAGTTCTTGGGTAGGTTCCCGCCTTGGAATTGGACTGATTATCTTGGGTTGGTCTTGTTTTGTCTTATTCCCGAGTAGAACTGGACCCAATGTTGATCCCTAATCCCCACTTCTTTTTTGGCAGTTGATTTGTCCTATGTTCAGCACCGTATTCTTCAATCGGTTCCAAACAGTGTATCAGCAAAAGCGAGACGTACGTGACAGAGGAATTTCAGGCATGTAATTTCATGTGCAACATGTTTTGGGAGATAGGCGAAGAAGAAGAAAAAGAAGAATGCCTAACCAAAGTTAGAAACAGGGAAACGACTTTTGCCTCCTTTTCTGCCTCGTGACCTCTCAAATAGGTCAAATTCAGTCGCATAAACTTTCATCTCGTAATTATCCTTTTTCCACGAGGTTAGGTGCCATTATTCTTGGACTTGCATATGTTGCCTTGCCCCACGACACGTGTGGTACTGTGTCTCATCAACAACTCGTGTATATGCACATCGAGTCGTCTTTGTGTTAAAGCAAAATTACGCAGACTTTTCAGGGCAAACCTCAAACGTCGGCCCGTTTTTTAGAAGAGTTGCATGACCTTACATGTATACATGTGTGTAGATCTCTCTCTCTCTCTCTGCCGAAATCTTTGTCTTATCTCATCAACAACTCGTATATATGCACATCGAGTCGTCTTTGTGTTAAATCAAAATTACGCAGACTTTTTAGACCAAACCTCAAACGTCGGCCCATTTTTTAGAAGAGTTCCATGACCTTACATGTATACATGTGCGTACATCTCTCTCTCTCTCGATGTAAAAACGTGGTATTAACAGGCAAGTTTGCCCCCAGTGACTCATTTGGTGATGAGCTTTGAAATGGAGGATGAAAGCATGAACCGCAGATCATCAGACTCTCTCTCTCTCTCTCTCTCTCTCTCTCTCTCTCTCTCTCTCTCTTAAAAAGACCTTATAACATCACCTCATTTCCATCATCCCCACACGCAGTCGGGGCATCGTGGGTCAAACCAGTATGTCCCTTTGTTTTCTCTTTTCAACGTGTCACCATCTCCATTTAGTTTCTAAGCCATTGAATTCCACCTCTCCCGCCAGTATCTTGTCCTTAAGTCCCTCTCTTTATCTCCTTGTGTCTTTACTTTATTTTTCACGGGTCAACCCCGCCATTTCAATCTCTAAGCCATTGTGTATTCACCTCTCTCACCAGTAGCAGGTCCGTAAATCCCTCTTTTTTCTCAGTGTTCCAGCTCTCTCTCTCTCTCTCTCTCTCTCTCTCTCTCATCGCTAAGCCAGACCCAAGGTGCCCTTTCATTCAAGCCCACGCGGTATCAATCGAGAATTAGCTGCTTCAAATCCTCTTATAAGTCGCGACCAAGAAAAAACCGCCCAACTCCTATTCGGTTTTTGCTCTTTCAGGCTCGTCAAAGCTAATTCAAAACTAGCTCAAGCACATAAGTGCAAGAGACTAAAGAAGCATCCGAAGGGATGAAAATGGTGGCTGGGATTATCAGAAAGTTCTTCGCGATGCTGATGCTACTGTGGTGGAACGTGATGAGACAGGAAGAGCTTATTCCTGGGGAGCATATTTACACTTACAGGCGGTACGGCTTGTATACCCATCACGGTTAGCCATTCATCCTCCTTTTCCTTTTCCAACATCTTTATCATTTTTTTCCTGCTCCACTATATTATAGTTTTTTTTTTTTATCTCGTATATACTTGATAGATCAACTCAGGGATGATCAAATCTTTGCCCTCGTCTTCTTCTTCTTCTTCTTTTCATTTCAGTGTCTGCTAATATACCTGATTCTGATCACCCGTGCATTTCCATGCTCCACTCCACTTATTGATGGCAATCTGTCCGGGTGAGGCCGCGTTTCAGATTTTTTTTTTTTTTTTTTTCTCTCAGCTCGCTCTCTGCAACAACAATGGCCTCTCTTTCCTCCTCTCCCTCTCGCTCCTCTCTCTCCTTTTGCCTCTGGCCATCTCCCTCACCTGCACGTCCCACAAGTTGTCTACGCCAGCTGCACCGACCTACCCCAGCTTGGCACGTACCTATCTCTGCACGTACAATGCCTCCGACTCCTCCCTCTCCATCGTCGCCCTCAAACCGACGCTGCCGCCTGATATTCTCCTCCGGTCCCTCTTGCTCGAAAAACCCATCTCGTCATCCCCCGCCTTCTAAGCCCGACCTGCGCACCTCTCCCACCATGGCCACTGGCGAATTCGCCGGCGCCGACGGACCCGACCAGATCGGCCGAACGACGCCGACGACGGCCATGGAAGAGCTTCGGCGTCGCTCGCGAGCCGCTCGTTCAAATCTGGAACTGGAAAACACCAGATCTGGCCTTGCCCAGCTCAGCCCCCGAACGCCGATCGGATCTGGCCGAATGATGCTGATGATCGCCAATGGACAATGGTCGGCGTGGCTTGCGAGCCCAGCTTATCCATGAGCGCCGACGCCACTCTTTCCACTTCTGCTCATGGCCCCCAAACCAAGAGCATGTACAGTCAAAGCATAGAGATGGACAGAGTTACAAAGGAGAGAGGAAAGATCTTAAAAGTGGTCCCACGCGGACGCGTGGCGATCAGTGGAGTGGAGCATTGACCTACGCGAAAATTCAAGACCACCCAATAATTTTTTCACTAAAAAGTAAATTTATTTTAATTATATAGATTAAATCAACCTCCGCTGTGGAAACTGCTCATTACTTCTTGGTTTGTCCATTTCCTCTCTCTCTCTCTCTCTATATATATAATATGCATGTAAATGAGAAACGTGATGGAGAAGCCGACGTTCCGATTCTTTTATTCCTTGACAATTCCTGCTATTGATATCAAATAATAGAAAATTATCCGATTTGCATGGTTTTGATCCCCGCAAAACCGGAGAGAATCTCTCTCTCTCTCTCTCTGAAAATTCCTCTTCACATTTCTCGAAAAGGTCAAAATTAGACGGTAAGAAAGCGCACCTCAATCATATCATATATAACGTCGAAACTTGGGGTTGGTCGCGATCGAAGTATATTCTCTATTAGTCTTTGAGTCTTTGGTCCATAGACTAAAAAAAAAAAATACTCAAAGACTAATAAAATATGTTTCGCTCGCGACAATCCTCTCTCGCTCATCGACCCACAAATATTTGCTTTTCATTCCCTATTAAGAAGTTGGCTCTAGGGTTCCTATTTGCCGTGGGCGATTTTGGCCCATTGATTCTTTTTTCTATACTGCGCATACTCACTATTGATTATGGTAGGAATTTACGTTGGCGAGGGTTATGTGATTCACTTCACAAGAACAGGAGTTGACAAGACTTCTCTTGATTCCTTCCGACGCGAAGGAGAGAAACTTCATTCCCTCCACTCATATGCATATGGGCGGCCATTGCTGGAGCATTGGCTGACGAGATGGGGGACCTGCACAACCTTACCCGATACCAAATCGCTTGAGGAAGTCGTTAACAAGGCTTGGGAGCTTTATGGCGGCGACAGTTTCGGCGAGTACAATCTCATCGACAACAACTGTGAGCATTTCGCCACGTTTTGCAAGACCGGCGTTCGGGCAAGCGCACAGACAGCATTGTTCAGCTTTTGTCAGCATAAGGCCAAGGATGTCAAAGAATGGACAACGAAGATTCTGAAGAGAATTAAGCTCAACTGAGCCAAGAACCCCATCTTTATCTTTACTGTAAATTATTTTCATCTATTGGAGAGTTATATCAAATTGTTGAAACAGTGAAATCACGCACGTGTATTGAAACAGCTTTCTCTCTCTGGACAATATCGTCATTTAGGCTTCATTTTTTTTTTAAATTATTGCTTTTATTACTTATAAAAAAATGAACAAAAAATATTATTATCGTTTAATGTTCATACATAAATTGTTATCGATAATGAAATTTTTGTTCATTATCAAGTATTTCAAACAATACAAGTAATCATTTTTTTTTAATATACTTTTTAAATTATTTATTTTTTTGTGAAATAAATGAAACCTTTTTTAAATATATTAATTCTTCAGGCTGTAACAACATGGTACCAATTATAAAACGTGAAATGATGAGGAGATCCTTCTGGCGCATTAAATGACGTTCGATGGGTCAGCGACAGTGACGCCTTCCTGCCTGACACATGAGCCGCACACGACCAAAAAAGGAAGGGGACAGCTTCTAGAGGCTTTCCTGTCTTTCGAGATACCTTTTCAGGAGAAGTCGTATGTCGGCATCCCAAAATTGTCAACGACGAACGAGGAACTTCCCAATCAGATCCTGACCAGCACCATTATTCAGGATGTCTGTTGTTATTATAATTTTATTGTATTTTTTTTTTTTTTATGTGGGGGTTTGTTTGAGTGTTTGAAATCCCAAAACACCTAAAGATGCTTCTAAGAAAATTAACATCTTTATCAGGCCTCACAGATGCAGCCTGGCTTACCGCGCGGTTAAGGCCTCATCCTCAGCAACTGCCGGCGGGTTCGGGTGGAGCCACTCGACAAAATTGTTATCGTCGGAAAACATGGTCGATTTAGGCATGGATGGGTCAGTCCAACGTTGGCCAATGAGCATACCCATTGGCCAAGCTAGTTCATACAGTAAGAGATGATGAACCGGCAATGAGGCAGAGGCGATGAATCAAGAATTACTGACCGTGTCCGAGAAACAACGGTCGAGTTGGGATCAATCGCCTGGGAAACAGTGTATTCTGTTAGCTGCAACTATTTATTATTTATTATTTATTATTATTATTATTATTTTATGGCCGGTGCTCGGGCATACACCGGAGACACTGGAATGCGAGTGCGGCTATGTCAAGAGCTTCATTCAGAGGAAATCGCCCTTCCAATTGAGAGTCCATGATTCTTGTCGATTTCCTTTTAGAAAGATGAGGCTTGACGCCTCTCCACTAAAATCTGCTGATTACGAGGACGGTTTATGTTATATGCTCGCATTCCCATCAAAGGTCCAATTAGTACCATCCTGAAATTGTAGACATCGCTCTTCACATACCAAAGACCTGTTCAACCAGAATGATGTGATACTTAACATGAATTTGCTAAACATGGCACCAGGCATGGTCAAACAAAGTCCAAAGGGCAATGCTCTCTGCTATGATCACCTTAAGCAATTCAGAAAGCCCATCATATTACCTGTGGGTATATACACGGGTGCTGCATAGCCATAAGTTCCAATAGCCTCTGTCGTCGCACGTGATCTGTCTTCATCTGGACCATTTATTGCCAACCCAAGATCTGATATTTAGGCATTATAGGACTGTCGACACACATGCCAGAGAAAAGGTCAAAGTGGATAAGGTCTCTTTTCTACTGCTAGTGTGATCCATACACAAGTACTTGGACAATGCAGATATAATGAACTCAGCTCGGGCCAGTGATTGGTATTTATAAACTAACCATGAGAGAAGTAGCTTGGGAAAATGCAATATTAAAAGACCATAACAACTAGGCCCCCCGACCAAAAAATAATGAAAAGATACACGGCCGGTGAAGCAGGTTTTGAAGATGCTTTGCAATGACAACTCCCATGTTTTCTGTGAAAAGCCAGAATGAAAGCCTGAAAGGTTTCCAATTCTTGCTGCTTCCCAAATGGCAGGAGGGAATTGCAAAAACAGGGATCTTGCAAACATATGTGAATTATTTCAGCACAGGAGAAGATTTTGGAACCAAATTAGGTAACAACAATGTGGGATTGCTTCATTTAATCTAACAAACAAAAATGAAAATTACCAAGTCCAGCAAAATGTTTGAGGGCTTGAAATCTCTGCAGATTATTTGCCTGTCTAACTGGTGCAAGAATGCGAGCGAGGCCTTTGGCTGCTCCTATTGCAAATTTAAGCTAAGCGGTGTGACCCATGGAAGTGGTTCAATGGCCAAGCCCCTTGCAGCAGGAAAGACATGATTTGTACAGAAAATTGAACCAAGAAAAGATCATGTTTACCATAAATTTAGAGCAGGCATGTATATATCGCCCAAGAAAGAACCTTACTTACATAGAGATGGTTCTTCAGGGTAACCCTTGGCAAGAACTCACGGACACGTAGTTCTTTATGCTCCAAACAATATCCCAATAGCCTGGCAATCATTTGAATAAGCTGCCCAGGAAGTTCGCCTCCAACTGCAAAAAGTTATCACTCGTATCACAATAGGGAAAACCTCATAATTTCACATTTGTTTTAGTATGTGATGAAACAAACAGGCATCTCCCGCAGAGAAAGAGAGGAGATAGAACGACCAATTTGTGCTATAAGAAATTGAAGAAACCCACAAGGGCACCCTAAGAGCCATCTACTGTGGATGCACCCTACAAAATTTAGATGGTAGCAAAAAATCTGAAGTAAAACCGGGATGAAATATTCAATGATGCATCATCACCCATGTTCAATAGTAAATCCTGACATGTGAACCGCATGGTTGAATTTCATATGCCTTACTGTAAATACACAACCTCATATTCATGAAAATCAACCAAGAAGTAAGCAAATCTTAAGTGCTCAACCTATTTATAAAGCAAGTAAACATCCCTCGCATGATTTTGACATTGGCAAAGCCAATAGAGGATAAGAATGATGACAGTATAGGTGGCCATATCGAGTCTAAAACACAGAATCATAAGCTCTGATATGCAACATGATCGAAAAGAATGCACTCATCTTGTGCCGTACAAAGTAGATGTCCACCTTCCAAGAAAGACAATAGCATCTTGAGTGATGATCAATATTGAAAAATTTATATGCTTACTAGATTTATGTGGAGGCTAAGTCCTTCTGTCCTCATCTTTTCCCTTTTAAAAGACTTGCATGCTAATAACGTGTTGACCTCCATTTAACAGGTGATTCATAAAAAGAAAAAGGCAGGATCTTATTCATTCTTTTAAGGATAATGAAGAAGAACAGTTATGTCCAGTTTCTCCTAAAGTAGCATAAGTTTTGACTCAAACGATTAGCTCACCTCACCTCACTTTCAGGGCCGGCCAGCATATTTTTCCACAAATAAATTATCCTCACTAAGGATGGTTTTAGTTCCTAGAACTATAATGAGAAATTCCAGAAGTTGCTCTAATGTCGTAAAACTCATATCGGTATTTAATGTTTCAGGTACATTATAGTGACATCCTCTGACTCTAGCTTAAACAGCAAGGATATAAGTCACAATAGTTTCTGATGCAGGGCCTAAAGTCCTCTGAAATGCAAGAAGAGTCCCTACATTTCAAAATTTATAAGCTATCACAGTACTTCACCATAAAATTTATAAACAATGACCAAGATTCAGAAGACATTTCTACGCTAGCACTCAAGAACCTCAGAGATAGAAGCTAAGCTTGCAAAGCTTCTCTCCTTTTACTTGTTTCCTCCAATTCCATGCTGCTTGGCTGCTGGAAAACTAACATACATGAAGTATGCACTACACAACTTAGACATAACAACTGTAGGACAAGACTGTAGAATCTCAAGATTTAGATCAAGAGCACAATTGCTCACTTAAGGTATCTATAGATCAAATGGTTCTAGGAATTACAGTAGCTTGCCTTCTAATCCACATACCATGAGACAGCCACTCAAATGTGCATTCCAAAACATCTATGCCTTGACCATTTGTGTATCATCACTTTACATCCCGACAATCTGTTCAGCAAAATGATGAAAACAGCTCTTCTCAATTGATTATTTCAATCTCCAAATGGTACATGCCTACGGCAACTTACAAGAGCCATGTATTTCACCCAGCACTATGCCTGCTGTTTTAATTTTTAATAGAGATAAAATAAAGACTGAAAAATTAACAGCACCAGGCGCAGAATAAGCAAATTTTTACTCTTCTATTGCATGTATGGAAAACACTTACACTAACCCCAGAAGTCCTTGAAAACAGAATCTCACAAGATTTTTTAATGTTTTTACATGGACCTGATCTATAGAATGGAAAAGTAAGCTGACTTTTCTACAAGCTCCTGCCTAGAATTGCTCCTGGTCATAGGACAAGTTACTGACCCTAAAATAAAGGATAAGAGGAGCAAGCACTGTCTTCTCCTAAATAAAGGCAATCCTAACATAATTATATGGTCCACATCATTGATCAAACCCCCAGAAATATGTGTTCAGTTGGGCAAAAGGCGTAACATTCTCGAAAGGAAGAAAGCAAACTGAGATAGTGAGCTCCTGTGAAATTAGCCACGCAAAACCAGAACAATCTCGCCACAATAAAGGTCCCTGACATCTATCATCTCATTTTCAGTTTTCTAAAACAAACTACATATCTGGACACGATTCTTCTCCCACCATCATAATAGAGCTTCTTGCTAAAAACACAAAAGTGCTAACATTAAAGACTGCAAAGAACATGCAACCTGAGCTTTCCTGAGTGGAACAAAGATTATCTTCCACTCTTTGAATCCTTGCATGCTCTCTGGGTTCGACTTTTTTATGCTAATTGAAGTTATTTTTAACAAAAAAAAAACAGAGTCATTCCTTTGCTCTGGGACGACCCTTTAACATCAAGGCAGCCTTTGAAGACTATGTCAAACCATCCTCATCGAAAATTGTATCAGATCTGAAGCTTCTTGTTGCAACTTTCAGCTCTGCAGAACTAAAGATTCTGACTTCTGAAGTGGGGGCAACATAACCGTTTGGAATAGATTCATTCGACCTCCCTCGCAAGCTCCTACTCAGGCCATCCTCAGAAGACGATGAACTGCTCAATAGTCACAGCTGGTCCTCCTGTGATTACACAAGTCAAGGGAAAAAGGTGAAGAATTTTTCGTGAGCTGAAGATTGGAGCTAGAGATGAGCAGGAACTAATTGAGTTATAGAGATGTGAGCGGGTGGGAAAAAAGTTAGTTAGGGAAATTAGAATCTGAAGTTGTTATTGGACATGTGTATGAAGCATATTCCTTCATAATCCACATTGTCCATAAGCTGGGGGTCGCATGAATGTCAGGATTATTCAGAAAGCAGGAGCACAACAACTAGTGTAACATGGAGAATATCTATAAGATGTATAGTTATGATTCAAGCTCTTGCATTGAAACTCTAACACAATGTTAAACAGACCTTCATCCCAAATGCTCAAACTGTTGGGACTGAGTCCATCTTGCATATCAAACATATTCCATTAGTACACCATGACCAATATGTTCATTCTTGTAGCAAATGCCTCCTTCTCCTCGTTCATATCCACTCTCTCAATCACATTATTCTCATTTCTTGTCTCAATTTCTTTCTAATTTTCTTTTAGCTCAGTACTCCAGCTAAAGCATCAAAGTTCAAAACTTAATCTATTCATCCAATGAAATGCCCAAACCAAATGCGAAGGGTGGTCCAACCACGGGAGGAACTAAAACCAAAGTTCCGTATCAAAATTACCCACTTTCTTACTCATATCCGACAAAAGGAACTAAATCTCATAAGCCTTAACCCATGGAATCAAAATTTGAAGTTCAGAAGTATCATAAGGATATGACAAACACCTGCATTCTGAGGGCAAGACCAGCTGGACATTACATCATGAAAACGCACAAGTCATGGTGAAAAAGACATTGAAAACGAAACAAGAAAGCAAAAAAATATTGCAGAAGAAACAAGGAAATTACCGAAACCAAATAACGAACACTACTAGACCCAACAAACTCAAAATTCTATCAATTAAATGAGAAATGGATATAAAAAAATTATGTAAATAACTTCCTTAACTAAGACTTGACTAAACTACGCTTATTCGGCAATAAAATGATTCCTATGCCGACCATAGCAGAACATTCATTGTTGTCTGCTTTACGGGGCAGCTCTCCTGACAAATTTGGTCACATCATATCTCTCTACTGAACTCCAATTCCAGCAAGATTACTGCCAAGAGAAAGCTCTATTGAAATATTAAAAGATCCCAAACCATAACGTCAAATTGATATCTGTAAAATCCACGGCTCCACAACATCCTAAAATTTCATTATCACATGATTTTTCAGCTAAACAACTCCAGATTGAACACAGCAACTCAGAATTCAATTAGATAGGAATCCGCCGCTTTAACTACGAAACCTCCTTCGATTGAACGAATAAAGAGTTTGAAACCTTACCGGGCGCTACACCAAGTCGTGGACCCGCACAAAGCGCATGTCAGAAATCTCCTTTTTCTTTTTCTCCCTTGCCTGCTGCTGTTGCTTTGCCTTCTTTCCGTCCGACACCTCTGCAGGGAATACAAGGGCCTATTAGATGGGCTAAGAAGGCTGACCTGGGCCTCTGGGCCTTGGGCTTCCCTTTTTACTGCAAGCCCAACTCTTGCAACTCTCACCCGAAGATTCTTCCCTCGTCCTCATATTGAAATCTTTGAAGCTGATCATGGTTCGTGAATTATCATCATGCGGAAACGGTTTTTTTTTTTTCCAAATCTTATAATACATTTCGATTCAAGGGCGTGTCATTTCTTTCTCTCTCTTTAGTTCCTTCATTTTGACAGGAAAAGAGAAAAGGTAGGATGGTCTTCGTTGTCTCATTTCCACTGTGCTGCAAGTCCTTGACTTTGAGTCCGTGTGGGGAAGGAGGGAAGAGGGGCAAAATGGCTAGTTCCCAAATTGTAAGAAAGCGAGGGAAAGAAACGAGAGAAAAAGCATTCGGCTGTTTGAAGTTCAGTATAATATTTTGACATCGGGAAATTCTATAATTATAGAGGGGAAAAAAATTAACAGCCATGATTGTACAAAAGTAGTGATTAATTACATGCTTAAGAGAAAATGATTACAAATTGTTGACCTTGTTATCAGTTACGGAAAATTACGATACATGGAGATAATTATTCACTGCCAGAGCCTTTAAATGAATAAAATATAAAGGGAATGTTACAATATCATTGAGCTAAGTTACTAGGCTGCGTTTGGCAACCACTTTGCCAAGGATCTTTGAGCCCCTAAAGATCTTTGGGCTAATGTAGGGGTGTTTGTCAAAAAATTCCAACCCCCATATGGAGAATGCCAGCCTTGTGAAGGCTGAAAGCCCAAGGTAGATGAGGACCGCCTTGGCCGCGGCTTTCGGCATGCCCACGCGGCTTTTATTATTATTTTTTCCGAAATTGTCCTTACGAACTTTTTGTTTTTCCGTTTTTTGCCCTTGTGAGGAGACACTGTTCATCTTCTCCGTCGAGGGTGGCCGGTTTATTATTTTTTTTCGAAATTGTCCTTACGAACTTTTTGTTTTTCCGTTTTTTTGCCCTTGTGAGGAGACACTCAATGACCATGGTGAGGGGCCGCCCCGTCGAGTTGCGGCGGCCTCTTCTCCGTCGAGGGTGGCGGTTGCGTTCTTCCCGATTGCGAGGGGCCGGCCGACGTGACCAGAGGGCCGAGGTCGTGGTCGCGACAACCTAGGCGATCGTCGTCGGAGAGGGGCCGCGACCTCCGCTAAGTCCGCGGCGCCCCACATCGCCGGCAGTCGCGCCTACCGGCTTGGACCGATCCCGTTTATGTACCCAAGAAGTACCCTTTTGATGTCTAGTCCTACATTTGCTCATTCTTAAAATAGAAAGAGGAATTAAATTGAGGAATTTTTAATTCAACTTTATCTAATATTGGCATGTAATCTTGCACGATTCAAGGATAATTCAATTTTGGAAAAAAGAAACAGAGGGTATTTCATTTTAAAGGACTTTCTTGTTCATACTACATATTTAAGCAACAGTCCCTCAGCACAGGCACCTGATCGCCTAGATCTAAATCTTGATCCTGCCTCCAATTTACCGTTATCTATGTTCAGGGAAAACAAGAAAAGACAACATATAACAATTGGTCCAGCTACTAAAACTTACCAAAAGGATATTCACCACCAAGAAGAACAAGACATCTTCTACTCCTTGAAAATATGTCCCCTACTCAGCAGCAAAACAATTGGACATGCCTTAGCTGCAACATGAATAGCACCAAATGACATATTTTGCTCATTCTGAATGGACACCTGAGCAGTTCTTTGCTTTACATGAATCCATCGATAACCCAACCATGTTTCAGAGCTCAAAAATCGCTATAAGAATGGACTGAGCCGCATAACTCTTCATGAAGATTAATTGGGGCCGAGTACAACACGAACAAATTCAAGACAGCAATGAAAGTAAGCTTTTGTTCGTGTTCAAAGCCTAAGCATGGAAAAAGAAAACCAAAGAGCTCGGACACTTGAAAAGCTACGGACCTTTTTTTTTTTTTTTTTTTTTGGTAAACCTTTGTCTGCTAACAGGATTGAGAATAATCCACAGAAAAACCGTTCCTCTCTTAAAGAAGTGAAATCAAAATATCTCAGTTCTCAAGTTAGTTCATGCATTGACATATAAAGTTCATGAATACTCCAAAAATTCGAACTCCAGACCTCATATTTTGATATCATATGAAATTTTATAGGACCATTGCCAATTGATCTAAAAGTTTAAGTTATTTGAGAAAGTTGTAATTTAATTTTTAAATATCTTGATGCTTGTTTTGTGACGAAGGTTTGATGAAATAAAGTAGAAATGCTCGACTCCTATCATATTCTTTGGTCAGTTCTCTTTGTCCTGTAGGGTATCGTCAAAGGGTGGTGTCGGACTATTGAGACCAATCATCAATAATTCCAAGACCAGCTTTTTGCGTACAGTTGCAAAGGTTGTGTGTGGCTCTCCCGTCTTTAGGCCCCAAGGGGGATATTGACGAGGAATATATCCGTCTACAAGACTACTACAGAATAAGGTCAACGCCTAACTCAAATTAGGAACACAAAAGTTAATTTGGAAATAGGGAAAGGAGATTCTATTCTATACACCATGATGAAATAATATTTTTATCCAAACAGATCTAAATGAGTGTGACGTGCATTTTGAAGAATTTTGAACCACCATGTATATACATGTCGCTTGCGCAACAAAGTTTTACATAAATTGCGTACCAAATAAAAATCTAAAGGAAGGATTTTCTTTAGCAAATGAAGTAAATGGGTATTATTTAATAGTGAATCATACGAGAAGAAACTAGTAATGAGAGCCCTTTAGGAATTACTACTCGTTGCTAAACATAAGCAAGTATCGTGCAAATTTCGCTAATTATTACTGTTCAAAACGAATTAGCACGTACCTTCCAAAGCAGTCCAGAAAAGCAAGCACGAAACTTGATGGACAAGCATTGATCATCTCTTAGCATTGTCTACATAAGTGCCGGCTTCACAGTGCCGTCTTCTACCGGCAAACGAACGCCCACTGTTCGAGTCTCTGAGAGTCAAGAAAGAGTCCAAAAGAACCGGAGGTGAAAAAGAAAATGATGAACAAGATCAAGAAGGAAATTGAAGATGGAATGAAGCTGATATGGAAGAAGGTCGACCCAAAAGATCTGAAACCTGGCGATCACATCTACGCTTATAAGCGATATGGCTCTTATAGTCACCGTGGTCAGTCTTCTTCAACCTCTCTAATGCTTGCTCATGAGATCTCTTCTTCCCTGTTATTTCTCAAATGGGTTCATTTGAAGATGGAGATGATAGTAGAGATCTATGATTAGCATTTGAAGCTAGCTACGAAAAATACATGCCTTTTCTGAGTCAAATGCATACCTTTTGGTTTCTTGATTCCTTTCCTACGTTCTGTTGAACTCCTGTAATAATCCGTGTGATTTCTTTGGTGTTATCAATTTTTATGTTCTTTTCTTGTTTTGCTTGTATTGTCCTTTTAGGTCTTTCCAAGTTCACTGGAAAGTTCATGACCGTGAAAAATAGAGTCGAGCGTAAAGTTATTCGAAGTCCTATGGTGCAAAGGCCTGTTTTACCATGATTTGCTAGCACTAGATCCTACTGCTATCGGTGGTTGAATTCCATCTTCTGGGCAAATCTGTGATTTTATCGAGTCTTTCGTATTCACTAAGTTCTATCTAAACATGCCAGGGATATATGTGGGAGGTGGTTATGTGATTCACTTCACCAGGACAGAAAGCAAGGAAGCCATCCTACCACATTCTAAGGTCGAACTAGAAACTGTGCCTGCCTGTCCAGAATGTGGGTACCAGAGAAAAACTGGCTGCGGGGTCATTAAGACGTGCCTTGATTGCTTCCGTCGAGACCGCAAGATGCTTCATTCCATTCATTGCTTCATGTATGGCGCACCGCGATTAGGCCTTCTTCTAAAGAATCCTGGAACTTGCAGCACCCTTTCTCGTGCCAGATCCCCTAAACAAGTTGTTGAAGCTGCTTATGAGCTTCTAAGGAGCAATGGATTTGGTGAATACGATCTTACTGGTAATAACTGTGAACATTTCGCAACTTATTGTCAGACAGGTGTACGTGCCAGTGTGCAGACGGCATTTTATGATGCTTGCTTGATGAAGTATAGAGAGCTGAGGAACCGCTCATGAAGTTTGGCATGTAGTCTTATTTCCACTTGCGATTGTTTTTAATCTGACAATGCTCAGATTTGGGCAGATTTTGTAAAATTTTGAGATGCTCTATCCATGTCAAAAGTAGTGGAATGTGGATTTTGGTTCATATCTTCAAGTAGAAGCACGATGCAATATGGCTGTGATGTTCATGCTAATTGTGACATTCAGATTTATGGGTTCTGATTTTGATTAGATAAATTAGGCATTTCATCGACGTGACTATAGTGTTGTTCTCTGAGTTGGCCACTCACGAGATAACTAGACTAGCTAGGTAAGCTATTAAGGACTTTAAGGCAAATAGACTTGAGAATTTGATCATAAATCGATTTCTCAACCGTGCTCATCTTTAGAGATCATTACGGCACAGTTAAAAATTGAATTACGATCAGAGATAGGTCGGTTCGACTGAGATGAATGATCGATTGTGGGTGACTCCACTAAATTGGAAAATTCTCGTCGACCGGCACTAATTTGATTTTACTGTCGTTTTGGTACCCTGTTGCCGTATTTGAATCCTCAAGATTTTCACGATAACCGAGAATCGCCAATGTGTCGAGTGGGTTCATCGTGGCTCGAAGAAAATCGACCATGGGTCATTTTATCTAAAAAGTTCTGAAAACTAACCGGTAGCCTAGGTCACACTTAGAACGCGTTCGAGTAAAATTAACCGCCAATCTAAATCCAATTTCAGAAATTGAAGATTCTATCATATCACAATAAATTCTAAGAACGTCTCAGTCTCAGAAGATTTTTCTGACAACCGAGACTTTTTGGGAAAAAGTTGAGATAGGGCCATTTTCGATCAGAATTTGCAGAGGACCGTTTTTATTGTGAAATTGGGATGCACGTAGGCTACATTGGTAAGGAAAAATACCAAATTTGATCGATGAGGTGTTGCATGAAATTATGGGGGTCAAATTGATTTGATTCAAGTGGGATTAAGGTCCAATTTGAGAGAAAACCTAGCAAAATTCGTATGCCCATAGACCCAACATTTTGAATTATCTAAAGGCTTCTAGAAGGGGCATTTTGGGGCTTGAAAATGTAGGTAGTGGACAGCTCACAATGGTGGGCCATGAGAGAGAGTGAGAGAATCGGTTTCCCCCTTCTCTCCTTCTCTCCTGTTGCTGCTTCTTCTCCCCCTCCTTGCTGTGCGAAGACCTCAGCAAATTGGAAGAACAGTTGAGGAAGCCGTCGTCGCACGCCTCACGACCTCGGCAAATTGGAAGAATAGTTGAGGAAGCCGTCGTCGCACGCCTCACGCCGCCGTCCGCCACTGCATGCCGCCGGAGCTGCCGTCGCCGCCGTCCTGCTGCCCGCGCGCAGCTCCGTCCTCTCTCTCCTCCGTCGAACTTCTCCTCCATCCCCTTTTCTACTGTGCGACGCCTGCAAGCCGAAGACTAGAACAGCGAAGCCAGCAACCATCGCAGCCACCACCGGAGCCAAGACCGCCGTCACTGCCCTACCCCGCCCGCGCCTCACCTCGCATAGCTCCGCCTTCAGTCGCGTCATCCCTGGCTTGGCCGACATCCCGAGCTGTTGTCCAGCTCGTGCAGGACCCGCCGGAGCTCCCTCCGACCACCGTACACCGCCACCTTGACCCGCCGGAGCCCCGCTCGCCTCCGCCGGCCTTGCCTCACCACCTCAGCCTCAGATCCGCCCCAATCAGCAGCGAACAAAGAGGGCAGAAAATAGGTATGACAGCAGCGTTTTGGCCCGTTTTGGCCGTCTTCCCGAGCCCGGATGCTCGGCCCGCCTTGAGGAAAGTCGATCCTCACGTCGATCCCATCATTTTGTGTGATTTTTGCTCACTAACGCCTTTCTTAGTTTGCTAATTATACTTAAAGGTTGATTAGTATTAGTTAAGTGTAATTAGGTGGTTAGATTAGAATGGATTAGTGATTATTAGTTAATTGCATTACATATTAATTAAATGGTTAGTGTACTTAACTAGAGAATTGCCTATTTTATTTATTGAATACTTCTCGGGATTTTTCCCGACCCTTATCGGGCTTCAATTAGGCATTTCGGGCTTAAATGGAATTTTTAGTAATTAAATATTAATTTTCGAAATTAATTTAATTAATTATTTATTTTTCGGAAATTCAACTGGGATGGCTAGTGACCGGGATTTTATGCTGATGACCGTGGTGCAGTCCGTTTATTTAATTGAGCTTTATATTGTGCTAAATTGGAATTATTGTATTTAATTATTAATTTTCGAAATTAATTAATTAATTAATTATTTATTTATTTTTCCGGAAATTAGATCAAGATGGTCGACGCTCAAATTTCGTGCTGATCGCTGCTGTGTATTTAGAATTGGAATTTGATGAGTGGATAATGCAAATTGAGTGTTGATTGTAAAAAGTATGGATTTTATTCAGAAAATCCCAAGTGTCAAGTTTGGCACCGAAATTGGATTTTTAAGGATTACTATTGTAATTGGAGTATTTGAGTGAAATGCAAAGTGTTCGGGGGTCAGTATTAAATTGTCGTGTGCTGGTTGAAAGACTCAGTTGCAGTAGTGGCTAGGCTAACTGGACCTATGTTCCTTTAGAAATGCCGTCAACATAATGACGAGGCTCGGGTCGCAGTAGAGGCTAGGTCAACTGGACCTATGTTCCTTTAGAAACACCGTCAACATAATGACGAGACTCGGGTCGCAGTAGAGGCTAGGCTAATTGGACCTATGCTCCTTCGGGAACGCCGTCGACGTAGTGACAAAGCCGTGCTCCAAGGGGGGAAGCGATGCCTGGCATTAATGTCAGTAGATAGCCGAACTGCGAGTAGGCTATGCCCTTGTGTGGCAGTGAATATCAATTGGAACGTGTGTGGAGTGTGGTTACCGATTATATTGAAAGGGTCGAATGGGACCGTAAAGCCACTATATTTTGAAAGCTGTCGAGTGGGACCGTAAAGCCACTAATTATTGAAAATTGCCTAGTGGGGCCGTGATTACCACCTATAAATAAGTTGTTTACTAAGGACTGTGATTCATAATTGGGTTGTGAGTTGGAATAGTTGGAATGACCTAGAGTTGGTCCGACTGGCATGAAATCGACTAGGTCGATTTGATCATTGCTTTGATTTGATGTTGTGAATTGATCGATTAAATGAAATGATCGGTGAATGGTTGATTGAGACGTAATCGACTAGGTCGATTTGATCGATGCTTCGATCAGTGATGTGATTGCTTGGGTGCCTATTTGATCTGTGCTAATATGCAGGTAGAATTTAAGGCCAAGGTAAGTCCTCTGACTCATGTTGTGCATAGGCAGCCCTAAGGTGTATTAGTTTACTAATTGGGTCGTAGGGGGTAGAACTTGCTAAGACGTAGTCTCATCCCGGTTGTGGGACAACATTTCAGGACCCTGATGAGGAACCTGAGGAGAAAGAACCCGAAGATGAGTACCAGAAGGAGAACCCCGAGAACGATCTAGAGTAGGATCCTGATGAGAATTGAGACTCCACTCCTATTTGATGACTTTTACTGTAGAACCTGTTTGAGTAGAAACCGACCTTTGTAACATGGCTTGTATATGTATATGTATGACTGAGTTGTTATATATGTACATAAGGGTGTTGGTTTTGAGGTTCAAGTTTCTAATCCTACTTGTATATCCCATTGCTTTATTGTCTAGGGATTTTTATAACTGCTTCCGCATGTGCTATTAAGGTAAGAAAGGGTCGATGATATGTAGTCCTAGGATATCGCATTTTAAAATCAACCAAGGTACGGGACGTGTGCGTGCCTGAGGATCGGGGCGTGACACTAATGCACTTGTTTAATGAAATGATGAGCTAACTTGATGCTTAATCTCATGGATACTGTGCCGACCCTTGATTCTAGGAAGATCTAGCGGCACTCCTATACCATGAGTGCTTTTCCATGTTTTGTGTGAGGGCACTAAATGGTTTGTTTGATTCCTTGCCTTTCCTTTCCTTTGTTCTTGCCATGGTTTAGATGATTCAACTGCTCAGAGAAATCGGTGTTGTGTATTATAATATAGCACACTCACAATATACAAGAGTTAGAGGATCTGCAATTCAAATTCTGTGGTTTTTAGGACTTCATTTATTGGATTTTATTCACATCATATTGGAGTTGGGACTATAGTGTTATTGTCAATCAAGTGCAAAGATCATCAATGTGCATCAATATAACTGCCAAAAGTTCCTGATGAAACATGAACCAGACAACACGGATGAGTGAGAACAAGGAGGCCATTCTCTCACTTTCCAAAGGCAAACCGGAAACTGTGTCTGCCTGTCCAGAATGTGGTTAGCAAGGAAACACCGGCAGTAGTGTCATTAAGACGTGCCTCGATTGCTTCCGTCAGCGCGGCGGGACACTTCATTTGATCCATTATTTCACATATGGCGCCTTGCGATTGGGCCACTGCCTAAAGAATGCAGGAACTTGCAGCACCCTTTCTTGTGACAAATCACCTGAACAAGCAGTCGAAGTTGCTTCGGAGCTTCTCGGGAGCAATGCATTTGGTGCTTATGATGTTATTGCTACTAATTGTGAACATTTCGCGACGTACTGTCAGACGGGTGTAATTGCTAGCAAGTAGGTGGCATTTACAGCGTTTTTGAGAAGAAGTTCAGAGATGCCAAAGAACGGCTCAAGAAAGTTGTTGAGTAGTCTATTTCCATTAGCGATAGTTGCTTACACTAAGGGTGCATTTGGGAAGACTTTTGGAAAATTTCTTTGGGGAAATGCAAAGCCCATTGAGTTAAAGTACTTTTTCAAAATGCAAATTGTGTTTGGTAAATTATATTAAAAAAGTCTATTATGAAGTACCTTTGAACAAAATAGTATTTGGAAAAATCATATTTGCAAAAAAATTTTGTTATTTAAAAAAAGAAGAAAAAGAAGAGTTGGTCAGCCAAAGGCAGGCAATCCGACGAAGGGCAGGCGGTTCGACAAGTGTCGTCGAGACTAGATCGCGTGGAGGTCTCGCCATTGCAAGATCTGGGCCGCTGTGACCCTCGCCGAAGGATCGCGCAACCCACCGCATCGTGACCTCCACGCATAGGTTGTCGGGCCGTGCAATTTGGTCGCAGCAAGCTCCACATGATAGTCACGGCAACCCTCGCCGGACAGCTTGTCCTTTGCCGGACTGCCTACCCCTCATCGGCGATCGTGCGTAGATGCTAGTCCTGTTCAACAGAGAAAGGAAGAAGATGAAGATGAACAATCATCGCGGCCAAAACCGGAAAAGCAAAAGGTTAGCGAGGATAATTTCGGGAGAATATTTTTTTACTAGCTAAGGTCAGTATGCCAAGAATGCCCAAGCCAGCCCCTGAGTTGCCTTCGGCTTTCAGAAGGCTTGCATTTGGGAAATGGGGTTTAGAAAAAAAAATTGCCAAGCACTCTTTATTTGGCTCAAGGGGCTTTGGGAAAGCAGTTCCCAAACGCACCCTAAGAATGCTCGCACTCTAGAATTATATTATGTAAATTCGAGATACTCTATCCAAATCAGTAGTGGTGGAATATAGATTTTGGTTCATATCTCCATGTCGAAGCAGAATGCAAAATGGCCATTATGTTCTCGCCTTGTTTTTAGGACTCCGTTTATTAGTTGGGACTGTACTGTTATTGTCAATCAGGTGCACAGATCACATAGCGCTTCAAGGTTGTTGTAATCGGTGTCACAGCGGAAGAGGATCGTAATTTTGCAATTATGTCGGGAGTTATAGAAATCGATCGAAATAAAATAAGGAACAAGAAAAAATAAGGACACCAGAAATTTACGTGGTTCGGTCCGAATGTCGGAACCTACGTCCACGGGGAGAGCCAGCAAATATATCCACTATAAATCGGAGAATTACAGGATTACAATCTCTCATGCACTCAAGTGTTTTCCAGCCCTATTTTATACCCGATACCCACAGTGTTTAACAACTCAACTCACTGGACTTGACTTCCGTACAAACCTCTCTGAGCTCAAGCCTCTCACTCTCTCTCGAGCTCTTGGCCTCTCGCCCTATCTCTCGAACTCCAGACGTCTTCTCCTTTTATCGGTGGAAGGGAATAAAACAAGACAAACTTGTACTCCGGAGTTGTCAGAACGGCGCCGATCTTCAAAGCATGCGCCTCCATGCAATTAATGAGTGTGTGCGGGGATGACCATGCAGAAGGAGAATAGCTTCTGCCATCTCTCTTTCTTTATTCTGCCATCCCTCTTTCTTTAATAATAAAACAAGAGAAGCCCACAAAAGAGAAACCGTGAAAGAGGGAATTCGGCGCCTACAAGTGCTGACCAACTTTATTCTTCTACAAGCATGCATGCACCATGTGCATGCATTTAATGACGTAGAAGAATTGGACGATCACCCCTTCAGCCTTATTTCATGCTGACAAATGAGAAGAATCCCATAGATTGTAGCCTTCATTTCCAACGTGAAGCGCAGATCGCGAGCGGGATCCTTTCGGCTCCTATCACACGCCATTTCTCATTAAATGCTCGGCGGACATTCTTTCTCGTTTTGACATGTAAATGTTTTGCACGTATCGGGTATCGTATATGGATTCAAACTTGAGACATAATATAACAGAGGTAGCTGCAGCCAAAAAATGGCCCTGGTGCGAGCCCGATTGTTCATTTTTTCACAAATAAGGAACACTGGGAATTTGCGTTGCCCAGCCTCTTATCGGGGATGACAGCCGAAGGAGCTTGTTCCGGAAGGAATAGCCTCTCATCATATTGCAGCAGATTCAAAAGTAGGAGAAGGTTTTTTATCAATGAATCGATAAACCAAGGACCTACGAAAGTTGGGGCCTTGGTCAATATTGGATCAAACAATAGCCAGATGAGTTGATACCATCACGATCTAGAGAAAGGTCTTCTCCCTATTTATGTGAAAACACACTACCGGAGATATTCGTGTTACTTTGTCCGCACTGGATCGATGGCAGCAGCGCCAGAGGTGCATGCCTAAGACGGGCCAGGGTTCGGTGGAAGCCGGTCTCTGAGGAAAGACACAAGTTCCTGAACAAGCATGAAGACAACAACTGAAGATGAGCGCGAAATTTGAGGTCTGGCTCAACAAGATTTTCAATTCTTCCTTATTTCAACCTACTTCGTTTCTTTGCATAGCAGAATCGGCTGTTGCGGTCGGGAAGTTCTGTGACCTTTTTATTCCTTAGTCATTTGTATTGAAGGGAGCGTCCAGCTCCATGCCCCGAGCTCTTTTTTCATTCAAAGTTCGGTCGACCGGACCATCATTCTGTGGCTATTTTCTCCAACATGCTGCCACTCATGTGCAGAAGGGAAGGTCTGCTCGAAGCTTGGAACTTTCCTGTTCTGCTCGAGAACCTTGTTCGCTTGTGCGAGGGATGTAGACTTATCTGTAACAATGTGGTCTCTTTCGTTGGTGGACAAGAGCTTGGTTTATAGTTCATATTGCTTGCTTGATCAGAATTCTTCCACCATCTCCAGAGTTTCACATTGGTTTAGGAAAGGAGGCTATTACATACAAGTAGCCTAATTATGGCATAGCTCCTGGCTACAGTGATTGAAGCATAACTGGACATTTGCTCGTCCGTTCATAGTAACTTCTGCTTTGTCTTGATTCTTTATGCTATTTGTGTTAATCCTCATGATCTTGAAATCTGGCTTTCGGCCTTAGACCCATCGATCAACAAGATTTACCAGGTCTGACCTCTTTTTTGCTCTGTAAGTGGTACTCATCTTGCCTATGTCCAGCAGCAAATTAGTCTGTTTTAGCTGATACATCTCACATAAGTTACCTCGAGTAACCCTGAGTGTTTGTTTATCTGTCCCTCAAAACTGATCTCCATGGAATGTCGTAAGGAACATTTCCTCCCCGACACCCATACAAATCACTGAGATGCGGACCTGTTTTTGGGTTATGAGAATTACCCCGACACGCTCGATTCAAGGAAGCTCATATGAAAATTCAGAGAATGCCCACGGGACAGCGAAACGCGATTGAACTATGTAGAGGAAATTGCGAGGAGGAATTGGTGATGGTATCCACGCTAGACTGAAACATTCTTCTATACGCTCAATGTATGTATCAAGCCGTTGAGTAGTGTTGGCGCGGAGTGACCACGAGGCCTTTGAGGCTGAGCCAGTTTGGCCAACTTAAAAGATAATCATTAATTTTTTTTTCTATAAATTAGAGGTCTCTTTCTCTTATTTACACCTTCATCCATCTATCACCAAGTTTTTAGAAGAATTTCGGCTTTCTAACAAAGTCCCACCACCGGACGGAGTTTATTAGATTAACATCGACGGAACGTATGAACCTGGATTGGTGGAGAGCTCCATCACTTGCGTCTGCTGAGATTTAGTCAGGAGAATGTTGGGAGGAGCAGCTATTTCGGTGAGAGCTTTCTCTTCCTTGATGGCTGAAACCCTACTCTTATTGAAAGCCCTCAACCATCTTTTTTCTAGAAGGCATGAAGTACTTGTTATTGAGTCAGACAACTTGCAACTAGTCAAAGCTATGAACAGTTCAGAATAGTTGAGTTGGGAGACTTAACCACTTGTCAGCAAGTGTAAGGATATATTAAGGGCCTTCTCAAATATTCAAATTGTGCATTGCTTTAAAATAGCCAAAGCCCAAAAGAAAAGTTACTTTATTTTTAAATTGGGTCTTGTCCCCTTCTCAAACTCTTTTGGAGCTTTTATGTAATGATGCTCATTTAACGGGCCTCTCATCTTTACTAAGTAAATGAAATATTTCCGTTTCTGACATAAAAAAAAAAAACAAAGTCCCATTTTGTACACACGATTCCCTCGCTATTTATGATATAGCCTGGTTTGAACACCAGTGTATCCAATTTGGATGACCAACTGAGAAGAGGAGGCGTAATGAAATTCTTAGAGATTATAAACTGTCATGTGGTGAGTAAATAGTATCAAACAAAATTTTCACTATAATATGTGTACTTCAACTTATCAAGCATTTAAGTTCAACGATTTGTATCATGTCCTCCATCGGTAGAAAAAAGTAATTTTTGTGATTCCATTTAAAGGTCTTTCTATTGTGACATGATCTATTACAAAACCCGACCTTTGAACTTGATTTGCATGTCTACAGTAACATGATGAAGTAATCTTATGAAGTCAGTCAGACGTGCATTATGAAAATTGCAAGGGCCATGTGTGGCGAGGCGAAATGGGTTAGAATTAATCCTGGAAGTTGACCTTGAATACCCAAGGAATAAATTATTGCATTAGCTCTCCTGCTAATGCAGACTAATCTAAAACGTTTCTTCTTGCGCATGGATCTTCTTATGTCCTCCACAACAGGTTTGCAAGCGCCTGCTCTTTGGTTGTTCCCATGAAAATAACCATCCATGGGGCGAAAGCTACCTCAAGAGCGAAATGGAAAGCATGGCGAGCAAGATCAGGGAGAAGTTGTAACAGATTAAATGGAAGGATGATCAGAAAGAAGAACTTGAAAGTAAATTACAGCTTGACGCAATATCACATCGCATTAGTACCAGTATTTCTTGATCACGTCCAAAACTAGGTGTATGAACCGCCTTTTGTTGACCCGCATTGGTATGGTAATTGCAGTCAAATGTGCTTGGGCCTATAATTTGCATTCTTTATGGGGTTTGGTGGATGAATAATGTCTGTAAATAGAAACCGTCATGTTGAGTATTAATAATTTGATGGGACATTACACTCGCACACATATGTGTTTGTATTAGTAATGTAAATCAGTATCTACCCTTAGCTACCTACTTATTCCACCTACTTCGCTTATGGGTGATAGAGACTCGATTTAGTAAAACGTTTGTAGCATTTGTCATGAAGGAATATTCCTCTTGTAGAGACGGATCAATCTACTGACTTTACTCTAATTTGAGGAAAGTCTTGAAAATTGGCATAGTTCCTTCTCTGTTCGACTACTTCTTTGATCTTCGAACTTGATGCTGTTGAATCGCCATCTATTGGTGTGCATTCTATTTTTGATATAAGGAAATTTCAGGTCTAGGGTTGATCCTTTCTATTTGAGTACTAGTATAAAGTAGCCTTCCCAACAAATGAAGTATACTGTCGGGAATCTCTATCAATTCCTGAACTAAATCAAGTTGAATGAAACTTTTGAATGAAGCAATTGCAGCTTCTGCTGACCTCCCTGTGGAAGTCGGCAAGTTAGGTGAATATACTTTAGGAAAGGTAATTTGGTTGTGTTTGGTTTAACTTTCCAATGGGCTTTGAATTTCTAAAGTCCCTTAGGGAAAATTTGGGGTGTCTGGCAAACTTATTTGTGACCCCTCTGGCCAAATGTTGCCTTGGCAAAGCTAAAAGCTCCACCTACCTTGAGCCTTTAGCATTTGTGGAAGGCTATTTCTAAGGTTAAACTCATTTATTTTTTTCAAAACTACCATCACCTTTTCTTTTTTTTTTTTCCCGATTTTTCCCTCATTATTATTGTTCATCTTCTTTGCACAAGGGCAGCTGATGAGGGACTCACAAGGCCATATCTGGTGAGGGCTATTAGAGGTCACATGACTCAGGCGGCCCTTGCTGGGGTTGCCCGACCCATTGCCGGGTCGTTTAGTGCATCATAGACCATGGTACCCACAATTTGTGTTGAAACATGTGAATTGCCCATAATTTCGTCTTAGAATTACACAAGAAAGATAGACCTGCAATTGTTCTAAAAAATGAAATTGTTACATGAAGTTGTGGTTTAATATTTAAGTATCATATCACTCACCATCACATTGGTCCTTTTGCTTATCATTAAGCATGGGGTCTAGAAATATTCGAATTCAAAACATCTTTCTCTAATATTATGTGAGATTTTATAAGACCATTGTCAATTAATCTAAAAATTTAAGTTATTAAAGGTACATATGATTTAATATTTAAATATATTGATGCTTGCTTAGTGACGAAGGTTTGATAAATAAGATAAAAATGCTCCACTCCTCTCATATTCTTTGATCAATTCTCTTTGTCTCGTAGGATATGGTCAAAGGGTGTTGTCAAAATATTGAGAGTGATCATCAATAATTCTATGGCTAGTTCTGCATACAGTTGCAAAGGCTTGGAAAGATTTGAATTTAAGACCTCTTGCTATAATATCACGTGAGATTTTTGTGGGACCATTATCAATTAATTTAAAAGTTTAAATTGTTAGAGGAACATATAATTTACTATATTGATACTTGTTTTGTGACGAAGGTTTGATCAAATAAGATAGAAATGCTCCACTTCTATCTAATTCTTTGGTCAGTTCTCTTTGTCTCGGAGGATGTGGTCAAAGGGTGTTGTCGGAACATTGAGACCGATCATCAATAATTTCAAGATCAGCTTTTGCGTACAGTTGCAAAAGTTTGAAAAGATTCTAACATAAGAGCTTTTACTCTGATATCATGTGAGATTTTATGCGATTATTATCAACTTATTTAACAGTTTAAACTGTTAGAACGACGTATGATTTGATATATTGATGCTTGTTTTGTGACACAGGTTTGATCAGATAAGGTAGAAATGCTCCACTCATATTCGCTGGTCAGTTCTCTTTTGTCCTGTAGGATATAAGGGTGTTGTCGGAATATTGAGACCGACCATCAATAACTCCAAGACCAGCTTTTGTGTACAGTTGCAAAGGTCGCGTGTGGCTGTCCCGTCTTTAGGCCCAAAGGAGAAAATTGACGAGGAATATTCAACTTTTACAAGACTACTACTGAATCACATCAACGCCTCGTTCAAATTGAGAAAACAAAAGTTAATTTGGAAATCGAGAAAGAGGATTCTATTATATGCATCATAATGAAATGAGTTTATGTTCCAACCCGATCTAAATAAATGCGACATGTATTTTGAAGATTTTTTATAAACCAAATCGACCATGTATATACATGTGACTTGTGCAACAAAGTTTTATATAAATTATTTACCGAATAAAAATCGAAAGGGAGAAATCTTGATACTAGATGAAGTAAATGGGTATAATTTAGTAGCAAATCACACGAGAAGAAAATAGGTATGAGAGCCCTTTAGGAATTACTACTCGTCACTAAACATAAGCAAGTATTTTACAAATTTTGCTAATTATAACTGTGCAAAACCAATTAGCACGTATCTTCCAAAGCAAACCAGAAGTACAACCACGAGACTTGATGGACAAGCATTGATCCTCTCCTAGCATTGTCTATATAAGTGCTGGCTTCGCAATGCCGTCTTCTATCAGCAAACGAATGTGCGAAGTTTGAGTCTTTGAGAGTCGAGAGAGTCCAAAAGAACCTGAGGTGAAAAAGATAATGATGAACAAGATCCAGAAGGATATTGAAGATGGAGTGAAGCTGATATGGAAGAAGGTCAACCCACAAGATCTGAAACCTGGCGATCACATCTACGCTTATAAGCAATACGGCTTTTATAGTCACCATGGTCAGTGTTCTTCAACCTCTTTAATGCTTGCTCATGTCATCTCTTCCTCCCTGTTCTTTTTCAATTGGGTTCTTTTCTAATTGGGTGAAGCTTTCTCTTCAAACTGATGAAAATCGAATTTCTCGCTTCATTTCCTGTCTCCCCTGGCCCAAAAGCAGGGTCATTTGGCGGAATTTGTCAATTAATAGATCCAAAGAACGTGGAAGATGGTGATGTTAGCTGAGATTATGATTAACATTTAAAGCTAGCTGCGAAAAATACATGCATTTTCCGAGTCAAATGCATACCTTTGGGTTTCTACATTCCTTTCCTACGTTTTGTTAAACTGCTGTAATAATCCGTGTGATTTATTGGGTGCGATCAATTTTTATGTTCTTTTCTTGTGATGCTCGTAGTGTCCTTTTAGGTCCTTACAAGTTATTGGAAAGTTTATGACCAAGAAAAAGACAGTGGAGTGTAAAGTTATTCGAAGGCCTATGGTGCGAAGGCCTGCTTTATCTTTGATTTGCTAGTAAACCTAACCCAGATCCTACTGCTATCGGCGGTTTAATTCCATCGTCGGGGCAAATCTATGGTTTTACTAAGTGTTTCCTAATTCAATGAGTTGTACCTAAACATGCCAGGAATATATGTGGGAGGCGGTTATGTGATTCACTTCACCAGCCCAGCAAACAAGGTGGCCATCCTCTCACTTTCCAGATTTGAACCGAAAACCGCACCCACCTGTCCGGAATGTGGGTACCAGGAAAACACTGGCCGTGGGGTCGTTAAAACGTGCCTCGATTGCTTCCGTCGAGACGGCAACACTCTTCAGTCCATTCATTACTTCATGTATGGCGTACCCCTAGTAGGCTTTCTCCTGAAGAAAAGGGGGAGTTGCAGCACCATTCCTTGTACCAGATCCCCAGAACAAGTTGTTGAAGCTGCTTATGAGCTTCTCAGGAGCGATGGATTTGGTCAGTATGATCTTACTAGTAATAACTGTGAACATTTTGCGACTTACTGTCAGACGGGCGTACGTGCCAGCATGCAGACAACACTTATGCCGCTTGTTGGATGAAGTACAGAGAGCTGAAGAACCAACCGCCCATGAAGTTCGGAAAGTAGTCTTATTTCCACTTGCGATTTCTGCTTAATCTGAGAATGCTCGCATTTGGCAGATTTTGTACAAATTTGAGATGCTCTATCCATGTCAAAAGTAGAGGAATGTGGATTTTGGTTCGTATCTTCAAGTAGAAGCACAATGCAATATGGCCGTGATGTTCATGCTAATATAATTGTTTAGTGAAATTATGGGCTGACTTTCTTGATGCTTCCACCCTCAATCCAATCTAATGGATATTGTGCCGAACCTCAATTCTAGGATGATCTAGCGGCGCTCCTACACTGTGAGCTCTTTTTCATGTTTAATGAATGATTAAACGGGATACCAAAATTTAGGTGTCAATTCTGATGTCAATCAAATATTTTTCTATATCTATTCATACAATTTCATTCACAATACATGAAATCTGAACTTCCCATTATAAGTTGCCTCCTATACATTCATGTAGTAACTTACTAATTCTTCAATATGTCACCTATCTATCTTAGCTACTCATACTTAGAACTTCTTAGCTAAGCCTATGATATAGACTAAATTTATTAAATATAATCCATATAGTTTTGGTCCAATACTCAATGTGATCCTTGAACTTTTAATTTATTTAGTACAATCCCTGAATTTTTTATTTGTTCTAGTAATTCCTACATTTTTTATATACGTTCAAACTAGTCCATGCATTATATGAAAATATTTAATGTTGTCCTTGAACTTAGCTTAATGTAAGGACAACATTGAATATTTTCATATAGTCAATGACTAGTTTGAACATATACTCAAAGTTCAAGGATTATATTAAATAAAATAAAAATCTAGGGACTATAGTTCACATTGAACTAAAGTTCAGAACCACATTAAATAAATTAAAAGTTCAATGACCACATCGCATATTAAGTTAAAGTTCAAAACCCATTTATGTAATTTTCCCAATACATTACATTAAGGTATGCTATTAGGTAATAAACCCGATGGAATATCTTCTAATGTTTTGTGTGTAGTCAGATTGACATTACAATATATATATATATATATATATATATATAATATAATATGGTTATATCAATTCATTTGGGAAAAAGTATGAAAGAATCTTTAAATTTATTACATTGATATCAATTTAGTCATAACATTTTATTTGAACCAATTTATCCTATATATTTTCACATTGGTACAAATTAAGTCCATCCGACCAATTTAGGTTAAAAATTATTAATGTGAACCCGATTGTGTTATGTGACAGAGCTGACTCTTGCAGGGATAATCTTTTTTTTTTAATAAATTTTTTACTTTTTTTACTTTTTATTTTCTCATTTTCATTTCCATTGGTCTCTAGCCACTAGTTGGCATGGCCGACAACTAAGGTGAGGACGTTGCACCAGTTGTGGCCTCTAGCGAGGGCAACCATGGCCCAAGCTGCGAGGGTCAAGCCCTCGCTAGATCCCACAAGGGCTGCGACACCCTAGTCGGCCCTCGCCTATGGCTGATCATCGGTCATGGTCGAGTACCTGCCACAAGCCAAAGGGAAGAGAAGAAAAAGGAAAAGAAAGAAAATTTAATAAAAAAATTCAAAAAAAATTAAAATATTTTTAAAAAATATCCAGTTAATGCCAATTATGCCATATAAGATGCTAAATGTCAACATCAGCAATTTCCAACTTAAATTGATCGCACAAACTGAATTGGTATTAATGTGAAAAAATTTCGAGCTAAATTGGTCAAAATCGAAAGGTTTGGAAGTGAATAAATATAAATATATATGTCTATGACTTTTTTCTTTGTACTTTTATCGAATAAAAAAGTCATTGATTGATATCAATAAAATTTCTGTAGAAGGTGATGCAGTTGGACTATATGTTCTCTGGCGGAATCATGAGTGGGTACCTCCCTAAAATTCCTTTCTTCCCTCTGTCTCCCTCTGTCCTCTGTCTGGGTGAATGAAGATAAACTCTTTCGTTCATCCCCCCACCCAACTAGGTCCTACAATATCCATCATATCTCGATCCAAGAAGTGATGCTTTGACCAGATCCAGATTGAACGTGCATGAGAAAATGACTTGGAGACAGGCTCAAAGAAGATAGTAGAGATGGAGCTGGGGAGTTTGCATTATGCATTTTGGCAGTGTCAAATGAGTGAACAAAGTGTTAGATGCTTGTTTTGTGATGAAGGTTTGATGAAATAAGGTAGAAACGCTCCATCTTATCATATTCTTTGGCTGCAGACCCAAAAAAAAAAAAATCATTTTTGTCAGTTCCCTTTGTCCCGTAGGGCATAGTCAAGGGGTGTTGTCGGAATATTGACACCAATCATCAATAATTCCAAGACTGGCTTTTTCTTGCAGTTGCAAAGGTTGCGTGTTGCTGTCCAGTCTTTCAAGGCCCCCGGGGGATATTGACGAGGCATATATCCGACATCTACAAGACTGCTGCTAATTCACATCAAGGCCTAATTCAAATTGGGAAAGAAAGTTAATTTCAGAAATAGGGATAGGAGACTCTATTCTGCACATCGCAATCTAATAATTTTATCTTCCAAACCAATCTAAATGAGTGAGATGTGCATTTTGCAGAATTTTAAGAAAATAAATCGGCCATGTGTATACACGTCACTTGTGCCAAAGACTTATGTAATTTGGAGACCAAATAAAGATCTTAAGGGAGAAATCTCGATACCAAATGAAGTGAATGGGTATGATTTAGTAGCGAATCATACGAGAAGGAAATAGGGACAAGAGCCCTTGGGGAATTACCGCTCATTACTAAACATCAGCAAGTCTTGTGCCGATTTTGCAAATAATTATTGTTCAAAACAAATTAGCACGTATCTTCCAAAGCAGATGGGATGGAATGGACATGGAAAGAGATTTGGCAACTAATTTTTCAACCTCATCAAGACATCTCCATCGGTAATCTGTGAGGGGTCTTTGACCAATGTGGCAAGTGGAGAGGAAAAGTCCGACTTGCTCATTGACCAGACCGATTTTGTCTCATATATACAGTCAGAAAAACAAGCATGAAACTTGATAAACAAGCATTGATGATGTCGTTGGATTGTCTATGTAAGTGCCGGCTTCGCTGTGCCGTCTTCCATCAGCAAATGAGTGTGCAGAGCTCAAGTCTTTGGGAGTCAAGAGAGAGCCCCAAAGAACCCGAGGTGAAAAGAAGAAAATGATGAACAAGATCAAGAGGGAATTTGAAGATGGAATGAAGCTGATATGGAAGAAGGTCGACCCGAAAGATCTGAAACCTGGCGACCACATCTACGCTTATAAGCGATACGGCTCTTATAGTCACCATGGTCAGTCTTCTTTAACCTCTCTGATGCTCGCTGCTGATATCTCTTCTACTCTGTTCTTTCTCAATTGGGTTCTTGTCTACTGCTTTAATCGGGTGAAGTTTTCTCTTCCAACTGATAAAAATCGAACTTCTAGCTTCATTCCCCGTCTTTCCTGGCCCAAAAGCAGGTCATGTGGTGGAATTTGTCGAATAACAAACCCAAAGAAAGTGGAGGATGGTGATGCCAGTTGAGATCTATGATTAGCATTTGAAGCTAGATACGGAAAATTCATGCCTTTTCTGAGTCAGATGCGTACCTTTTGGTTTCTAGATTCCTTTCCTACGTTCTGTTAAACTACTGCAATTATCCGCGTAATTACTATGGGGTTGTCACTTGTTGTGTTCTTTTCTTGTTTTGCTCGTATTGTCCTTTTCTGACCAAGAAAAAGAAGGTTGACTGTATATAAGTTATTCGAAGGCCTATGGTGCAAAGGCCTGCTTTATCTTGATTTGCTAGCAAACCTAACCCAGATCCTACTGCTATTGGTGGTTTAATTCCGTCTTTTGGGCAAATTTGTGGCATTATGAAGTGTTTCACAATTCACTAAGTTGTATCTAAACATGCCAGGAATATACGTGGAAGATGGCTATGTGATTCACTTCACCAGGACAGAGAGCAAGGAGGCCATCCTCCCATATTCTAGAGTTGAAGCCGAAACTGTGCCCGCCTGTCCAAAATGTCGTTACCAGGAAAACACGGGCCGCGGGGTCATCAGGACGTGCCTCGATTGCTTCCGTCGAGGCCACAAGACGCTTCATTCCATTCATTACTTCATGTATGGTGCACCGCAATTGGGCTTTCTCCTGAAAAATTCTGGAACTTGCAGCACCCTTTCCTGTACCAAATCTCCACAAGAAGTTGTTGAAGCTGCTTATGAGCTTCTCAAGAGCAATGACTTTGGTAAGTACGATCTTACTGGAAATAACTGCGAACATTTCGCGACTTACTGTCAGACGGGTGTACGTGCCAGCGTGCAGACGGCATTTTATGATGCTTGTTTGATGAAGTACAGAGAGCTGAAGAACTACTCATGAAGTTGGGAAAGTAGTCTTATTTCCACTTGCGATAGTTTTTAATCTGAGAATACTTGCATCTTGGCAGATTTTGTAAAAAGTTGAGATGCTATCCATGTCAAAAGTAGTGGAATGTGGATTTTGGTTCGTATCTTCAAGTAGAAGCACAATGCAATATGGCCGTGGTGTTCATGCTAATGCAATTGTTTAGCGAAATGATGAGCTAACTTTCTTGATGTCTCCACCCTCAAACCAATCTCATGGATACTGTACCGACCCTCAATTCTAGGAAGATCTAGCGGTGTTCCTATGCCATGAGTGCTTTTCCATGTTTTGTGTCAGGGCATTGAATTTTTTGTTTGATTCCTTGCTTTTTCTTTCCTTTGTTCTTGCCATGGTTTAGATTATTCAAATGCTCAGAGAAATCGCTGTATCTTATGACATAGCACACTCACAGGATACAAGAGAGGATCTGCAATTCGAATTGTCTGTGGTTTTTAGGACTCCATTTATTGAATTTTATTCACATCATGTTTGAATTGGGACTGCAGTGTTATTGTCAATCAAGTACAAAGATCATAAATGTGCATCAACATAGCTGCCAAAAGTTCCTGATGAAACATGAAGAAGACAACACAGATGAATGAGAAATTTGACATTAGGCTCAACAAGATTTTTGGTTTTTCCTTATGTCAACCTACTTTGATTCTCTGTAAAGCAGAATCAGCTGTCGGGTAGCCAAGTTTCATATCTCTTTTACTCTTTAGTCATTCACATTGACGAGGGTCGTCCATCTCCGTGCCCCAACCTCTGTTTCCAGGCAAAGTTTGGTCGACTGGACCGTCATTCTATGGCTGTTTTTATTGACATGCCACCCCTCATATGCAGAAGAGAAGTTATATGCAGAATAGAAGTTACTGCTCGAAGTTTAGACTTTCCTGTTCTGCTTGAGAACTTTGTTCGCTCGTGCAAGGCATGTAGACTCATGTATAACGATGGAATGTCTTTCTCTGATGGACAAGAGCTTGTTCAATGGTTCATTTTGCTTACTCAATTGAACTTCTTCCAGCATCTCCCGCGCTTTACATTGGTGTAAGATCAGAGGATATTTCGTACAAGTAGCCTGATTATGGCATAGCTCCTGGCTATAGTGATTGAAGTGTAATTGTACATTTGCTCGTCTCTTTTTCGTGCCTGCTGCTTTGTCTTGATTCTTTATGCTGTTGATGTGAATTATCATGATCTTGAAGTCCTGCATACGGCCTTATTGATCGACAAGATTGGCTGCGTCTGACCTCTTTTTAACTCTGTAAGTGGTATTGAACTTGCCTATGTTCATCACGAAAATGGTCTGCTTTGGCTGTTACATCTGACATCACTGTCTCTGAGTTACTCTGAGTGTTTATTTTTCCGTTCAAAATATGAACTCCATGGAATGCCTTACGTTGGCATTTCCTTGCCGACAGACGTAACGTCTCATCGGTCAACACCGAGATGATGACCTGTTTTTAGGTTACAAGAATTACTTAGTTGCACGCATGGCAGGATTGGCACATGCCCAACTGAGGAGAGCTCACATTAAAATCTAGAAAACAATCGTGCCACGTTGAAACTTGATTGAACTATGTTGGTAGCATAAGACCGTCCTAGTATCGCAAGTGTTCTTCAGGGATGAATGTACTACAAATGGTGAGGAGAAATCGAAAGGGTATCCACACTAGACTGAAAAATTATTCTGGGCATTCAATGCATGTGTCCTGGAACCTTTTTGAATTGTTAAGTTACGTGGGTGCTATACTAAATTATGTAGTGGACCTTATTAATTAAATGGTTTAGATGTACTTGGACGTATCCAAGTAGATTAGGATATTGTCACAAATAATCATTGAATTTTAGCTCAATGTGCAATATAGTCTATGAACTTTTTAATTTATTTAATATAGTCATTGAACATTAAGTCAATGTGTAATGTGGTTCTGAACTTTTAATTTGTCCAATGTAACCCTTAAACTTTTAGTACATATTCAACTTAATCATTGAACTATATAAAAATGTTCAATATTATTATAGTTCATAGAGTAAATTGAACATGTATCAAAAGTCCGGAGACTACATTGAACTAATTGAAAGTTCAGAGATCACATTGCAAATTGGACTACAGTTCAAGAATCTTATTGAAAAAATAAAAAATTCAAGAATCACATTATACGGTGGGCTAAAATTTATTTACTATTTGTGTCATTTTCCCAAATAGATTCTTCATTGGTTGGAAACCGGTGGTAGGGCCTCGTCGGCTCAGGAGCGTCACAATTGGGCCCTTGTTGGGCCGGGGCCATTAGGAAAAAGGGGCTTGCACTTGCAGGCACGGCCCCTTTGCTCTTGGCACTGGCCTGGGGATGAAAAGATAAGTCCAATCGTTGGGGCCGAGGCCGATTGGCCAACTTTGAAAGAAAATCATAAAAATTTCTTATAAATTAGAAGTCTCTTCTTCTCCTTCTCACCTTCACCCCTCTCGCATATTACCAAAAAAAAAGACTTTCTAATAAATTTCCACTTTGTATATAAATTTCCCTCGTTATTTACTATATATGGCCAGTTTAAACAAAAAAAATTCATCCGATTTGGGAGACCGACCAAGTAAGAAGAGACGGAAAATCTAAGAGACTAAAAGACTTTCATGTAATGTGCAAACAATGTCAAAAGAGTTTTCATCAAGATCTATAGGTCGCGTGGAACATTTGTTGCTACACAAATGGCATCCTCGCCATCAAATGGGGTGGTGTACGTTCAACAAAAGTAGGTTGTGCATAAACCCTGACCACTAGATCAAGTATAACAAAAAAATATCGTATTTTGTTTTTGATGTATCATATACTCACGTTTTTTTTTTTAAACTTGAAAATTTTATTATGCATTGATTTTTTGTGATTCTCATTGTGAAAATTATGATGAACTAAATAAAATTTCTGTTTCCATGAGTTTTTATCAAAATTTTTAATTTATTGAGAAATTATAAATTAAAAGCAAAAGAAAAACAAGCCCAAGCATAATGTACTCAAGTATAAAGAAAATTGTATCGATGTCGTCGATCAAGTATTACTCCGTATCTAGTCATACAACTTCATTCACAATACATGAATCCAACCTTCACATTACAAGATGCCTCCACCACATTCATGTAGTAATGTAAAAATTCTTCAACATATCACTGATCTATCTTTGACTGCTCATACCTATAACTTCCGAGCTAAGCCTATGAAATAAACTAATTTTAATTAAATTAGTGCACACGACTAGGCAATAAACCTGCTGGGATATCGTATATAATATGGTTATATCAATTCACTCGATTGGTCAATCACATGTGTTATAACACTAATGGGTTTTTAGTCTTTTGACTACTTCTACATATGTCATGGGGTGATTTGTCATGTTACAAAGTCATTCAACTTCAGGTGCACCGTCAACCATTTTAGGATCTCACTTCTCATTTTCATGTCTCTCCATCATGAATGCGAAATTCTGAGATGAACTTACCTATGTGCACTTACACATTTTTCATCTTTTTTGACGGTCGACTTCAATTCAAGGACTCGATTAGAAGAAGGGGAAAAAGCTAGTGTAGGGACCAAAAGTAGACTTTCTTTGCCTTTTAAAAAACCCAAGACATGCAAACCTTCGCGCATCCACTCATGGGTTCAAGCTCCGCTAAAAGTGGGCCAAAAGGCCCGGCCCATGATGCCCGACTGTGGGGCTCAGACTGCGGGCCCGGGCCTAGACACGCACAAAAACTAGCCTCAAAGGCCTAGGGTGAGAGGCCCAGACCCTCCGTCCGCTCATGAAAGGGCACTTTAGCTTCATAGGACTCTAAACAAGAGTACAAAAAAAAAAGGTGAAGTTCTTTGCCCAAAGGATAAATCGGATCGTCCCTTTGGACAATTTTTTTTTATGAATGACCCTTTTTTCCTTGGTCTCTCGCTTTCGCTTATCTCTTCATCTCTTGTCCACTGACTTAAGCATCAAAGTGTTCTCTTCAGGCCAAGCCAACCTAGAAGGCTTCCTTTGCTTTGCAAGGTGTGCGGCTAGGTCAGGTCCTCTGGAGAGAGTATAATATCACTGTGATTCAATTCAGGCTTGTAGCAGGCCGGATTCATTAGAAAAATAAGTTATTTACTTATACAAGAAGAAGAACCTCATTGCAATTTACCATGATTTCTAGACCCATAATACATATACTTCAACTTATCAAGCATAAGTGTAATGAATGAGTATAGATTCAATTGATTTGTGTCGAGTCCACCATCAGTAGAAGAAGGAAGCAACTTTTCTTTTTCTCCTGATTCCATTAGCTGATTCTTGCATTTTGACTTGGATGGGATGTCGGCAGGTCAGCTTGGGCCTACCCAAAGAATCATCACTAAGATGTGAACGGGGTCAAGGATAAAAATGATGGTTTCTGGTTGAAAGTGTTCATGCATGCTAACGTGCCACCACTTCTGACTTTCTTTCATGGGATATATTCAAACAAGTATAGTTTTATACCTACTCCGTCATCAAGGAGATGTCTATAATATAAATGACAACTTCTCAATAACCCTGTTCTTTGGCTGTGCCTGCGAAAATCACCATCTGTTGGTCCAAAAGCAGCTACCTGCAGAGCAAAATGGAAACCATGTCGAGCAAGATCAAGGGAGAAATCGAAATTCACTGGACGGAAGGATGATCTGAAAAAAACAAATTTTGAAAGTAAGTTACGCCTTGTAGCAATATCACATCACATTAATGCCAGTAGTTCACGATCAGTTCTGAAAAAAATGTGTATGTAAATACGTACACCAACTGATTTGGTATTAACAATGAGGGCAAACTCTACCTGTCGTTTTGTCGACCGTGGCAGGAGTTCAACAAATTAACTTCGTTTTAGGCCACAACGTTACCAACTTTCATGCTATATTATTAGTTTTCCAGTCCAGATCTGTGTTATTTGTCATCATCTATATGGATCAGTTTGCTGTGTTATTAAAGATAACAATCGCCTATACCGTAAGATTATTCTAATGCTTTCTCATGAAGTCTGAAAGTGTCACGCATTTCAAGAAACTAGAATGAGGCTAAACTAGCAATAGATTGAGTATACTACAAATGCACAATTCAATATCATGTAAGACATATATGAAAGCACGCATGAAAGACAAACGAAAAATGATAAATTGTGCATATATGAAATGCACAATTCAATGAGCACGATCGCTGTTTCTTGTTGTTGAAAGATAGATATCTAAAAATCTTATAGCAGTATGTCAATCAATATTGGATAGGTGGGTTGAATTTGAACATTATTAATGTCCCATTTTATCAAGGTAGCTAACATGATTTTCCCGGTGGACCCAGTTTCACGGTCGGATCAACTCTATATTCTTGTCTTTTCAAGGGAATCACCCCACCCACATGCTAAATAAATTAACATTAATACATTTAAATATATTTTATAACATGGCAACAGTTTATATAAATTTGAAAAAATTACCCAATCAATGCTAAACCTATTGTATGGATAGTGACTTAGTGTTAAACTTTCCAATTTGGAATTGTAATCCTAAATCTTTTCATATTTTTTCAATTTTAGTTCATATAGCCTAAATTAACTAGAAATTGCTGATGTGGCAGTCTAATCATCTTTGACCATCTTACGTGTCATGATTGAAGATCTGACCTTAAACATCTTTACTCAAAATGATTTTATAGTAATCTTCTGATTTTTTTATTTTATTTCATTTCATTTCTTTCTTTTATCTTTTATTGTTCACCTTCAACTTTAGAACATTGAAACCTAGATGTAGCCTTGGAATTTTCTTTTAATATTCATCGACAGCTTTCAAAACCAGAACACTGAAACCCGTATCAATGGAAGTCTCACCGGTTTTCTTCCAGTGATGAGGGTATGCTCTCTGGTACTGTCACGCAACTGTAAGGAAAAAGCTTTCTCAAGTAACCTGTTCGAAAGGGCGGATTGCTATTCATCTTCAATGAGAGGGGATTTCAAGGCGAAAACACTTCAGGATTACTTGAATGGAAAAACAAAGAAAATCCAAGCCCTGATTCCAGCATAATCTTCTACACGAAGTTCAGATCTGGGTTTGGGATTTTATTTTATTTTTTTATTTTTGCTGTTTTTGGCGGCTACCCATCACGCCTGGTCGCCCTCCAAGGTCTGAAGCAGGCCACCTCTCCAACCCCAACAACTTCATTGCCAACTGGGTTAGCCCATCCGGCTGCGACTACTCTTGCGTCTTCTGCTTCCCCACCCTGAAGACCCTAGTTTCCACACCGTCGCCGGCATCAACCCTAGCCCTGGCGACATTGCTGGTTACCTCCTAGGGGAGCTTGGCCTACTGGCTGACCTCACCCTCTTCTACCTCAATTCTAACCTGTTGAAAATTTGAATGTGTGCGGGTGGAAGCAAGTGATAGTTTTTGTGGTGGACAAGGGACAAGCTAGGATAATTGGAGAATATAGGTCATGGGATATGGAGAAAACAGTTTCATTAGATGGACAAAACTAATTCTGATGGAGGTGGTGGTGGATGAGTATAAGGACATGGAGTTTATAAGCTCACTCCCCACACATTACATGAATGATTCTAAGTTCTATTTATAGAGCAACTCCACCGACTTTAGAGGCATCCGCCGATTCATATTCTTACCCACTAAGCATACTTGTATTACAAGAATTATATTTTGAAGCCACTTCCTTTGACCGACTTTGCTTGTTCACACTGTCTGATAATGAGAGGATCTTCTTGGCTAATTCGGCCACCACCTAGAATTTTACAGCTAGCTGTTCTTGCATCTCACCATCATCACTTCTTCAGCAGCTATTCTTGACTTATTTTCAAGGAGTCTTCTCTAACTTGGCTTATGCTTTTTCTCCTAATTCAAGCGTGTGCAAAATGCAAGCATTCATGAGTTTGGATATGTAATCTTCACGAGGCATTTTTGGCCAAGCAAAGGGTTTAGTTGGGAGGAAATTAAGGGGGAAATTGTACTTGTGGCTTGCTCGTTCCCTCTCTCACCAGCGCCTCAGAAGCTATTCTTGACTTATTTTCAAGGTTTCCCGAGTCTTCTTCGACTTGGTTATGCTTACTATTTCTTTTGCTGCTGCTTGCTTGCATTCCCACTAGGGGTGAGCATGGTCCGGGTTGTGCCGGTCCATCCCCTGACCCTAGGACTAACCCGCACATAGTGTTGGTCCTCAATTTTTGGAACCGATGACCGACCCTATTGAGCTTGGGACCGAAAACCAAACCAAACCAACCCAATGGGTTCGGTCCGGTTCCAAAGTCAACCCAGGACCAACTGATAATTTTTTATTTCATTTTTTATACTCCTTAAAAAAATGATTGAGTTCCGGACTGACCCAATAACCAATAATTTTTTATTTCATTTTTTGTACTCCTTGAAAGGGCAACCGAGGATCGTACTGACCCAATGAGTTCGATGATGAGTAAGGTAAGCTAAAAAAGGCAAGCGGTGAGGGTCAAGTGGGGTGAGCGTCGAACATAATGAGTATCAAATGTTAAGCGGAGAGCAACAAGCCAAGCGAGCATTGAGCGGCGGTCAACCCGGGGTAATTTTTTATTTCATTTTTTGTACTCCTTAAAAAAATGATTGAGTATCGGACTGACCCAATGGATTCGGTCCGGTTTCAAGGTCAGCCTAGGACTAACCAATAATTTTTTATTTTCTATTTTGTACTCCTTGAAAGGGCAACCGAGGACCGTATCGACCCAATGAGTTCGATGATGAGCAAGGTCAGCTAAGAAAGGCAAGCGGTGAGGCTCAAGTGGGGTGAGCGTCGAACAGAATGAACATCGAATGTCGAGCGGAGAGCAACAAGCCAAGCGAGCATTGAGTAGCGAGCAGCACGAGTGACCCAAAGTGAATGAGATGAGTGTCGAGTGGCGAGCGGAGAAATTGTTTTTTTTTTCGATTTTAGCAAATTAAAGACTAAGAGGACAAATAAAGCAGAAGAGACGAATACTAGAGGAGGATGCCATAAGGTGCATTTTTGGACACCGTGAGGACTCCTCACAAAAACATTTTCCTCATTCGCAAATTATGACTATTGACACCATAAAAGACATTAAAAACCTAAGATATTAAATTACAATATAAAATTACTTGAACTCCTCACTAAAGAACTGTTTAATGTTGTTAACGCCATTTATTTAAGATTTTCTCAATATAAAAAAGCTATAAATAATATTATATATATAGTTAGGGTTGGTTCGGGTTGGACCGACCCGGGACTCTTAGGACCGAGGATCGACCCGCACAGTGTTGGTCCAGGAATTTTAGGACCAAGGACCGATCCGGTCTCCCTGAAAACCGGACCAGGACTAGCAGGGTTGGGCCGGTCTAGGGTCGGTCCAGGGTATGCTCACCCCTCCCACGTGAGTCTTCTAGGTTCAGTTAACCACCACCATTCTCAACAATTCTAGGCAATCTTTAACATGGATGGTGCTGCCAACGTTCTTGCCTTCTCGATTAAGTCAGTAGTTTCTAGATAGTTTAGAGAAAATGGATCAAAATTTCCAACATAGCTGATTCTGCAACACCATGCTACGAAAGTTCCAGAGTCTAAAGCAGCACTTTGAGCTAGATCTGAGCAACAACCAATTTCGCCTGGAAATTTCCAAAGGTCGCATTGGAGCACCTAGCATTGAACTTCTTAGACCTCCGTCCCAACGAGTTTGAGCTCTTCGACGGAGATTTCGAAACGGTTTTCATCAATGAAAACCAATCTCGTCTTATGCCACGAGTAAAACGTTAGGAACACCCTACAAGGAGCTTCATTGCATTTGCTGGGGAATTTTTCGATTAGGGTTTTTTTAAAAGGCAAAGGGAAGAAGATGAATAATATAGGCGAAGGAAAGATTGAAAATAGAAGAAGATAAAAGCCAAAAGAAAGAAAAAGAGAGAAAAAAAAAGAAAATTAAGAAAATAGACTCAATACTATGTCATTTTGTTAAGGTTGTCTACATTAGACGTCATTAGTAATACCTAAAACGGTCAATGCTGGCGAGTCCACAGTAATATTTTTAGATAATAATTTATTGGAATGATTTCATTTGAAAATTATCATAAGATTTAAGATTGCATTGACCAAATTTAAAAGTTTGGAGTTTAATTGTGAGTCACACAATAAATTTAGGATTTTTAGGTGAAATTATCTCATATATTTTTTAATTTGATAAAATTATGCCAATATTGAGTTCTATTATACCATGGACATGTAGCACCATTCTGAAAATTGTTGAACATAACGACATACATGAAATGAAAAGAAGGTGATGGAATATTTAGATAATTAAATAGAAATTAAAAAACGGATTAGTTGAGAGGATGAGAGTATTATTTATGGGGCAATCACTCTTTTGTGGAGCCTTCTAAAAGCTAGCGTCTTGATTTGATTGAATTACAAAAGAGAAAATTATAATAGTAAGATGTTTAATGGAATTTTTTTTTTTTTTAAAAAAAAGGAGTGATTGAGACTTACGGCGAGAGTATGATTGAAGTGTACTCTCTTTTTTGTGGAGTCTTAAAAAAGTCGAAGATCTAGCATTCATATATGAGATTTCTATGGGCACGTGTCTCTCCATACATTTATCATCCTTGTTTGCTCTCTCTCAATATATATATACTTTCTCTATCCATACCATTTTTCTTTCGAGCAAACTTATCAAGATTGTAATTGTAATTTTTTTTTTAACTTATATGTATGTTGTATGCATAATTCGTTTCAATTACCAAGTCAACTCCACACCTTCGCAAAGTGTTTGTAATGTGAAGACTGAGAGTTGAATCCTATGCCATGCGTATGCTTGCATCTTGTCCTCTTCACGTGAATATATATAGATGCACACATTCGAATGCGTGTTCATATCATCTAATCTCATATTGCAAGTTAGAGAGACGAGATTACTCATATAGTAATGACGGAGGGTGAAACGTAATGTTTTGAGACCATGTTTTCCTCTATTGAATTTTGGATTGATGGACTTATGCACATTTATAAGCTTGATGAGAGGTTAAGAGAAATGAAGGCTCAAGTGCATCCAACATTTACAAGCACATCCAACCAAAGCTTAAAAGTACTGTCAATTAAATCCGGTTCAGAATGAAAATGATCAAGATCGGCTGAAAAACTTAAGCGTAGCATCAATTGAACAAGTGCAAATACAAAAGATTTTTCTTTTTAAAAAAAAATTCACACCCAAACACATACACATCTCTATATATATAGAGGTTCTGGGTAATTTAAAGAGAGTACCCAAGCCATTATTAAGTATATTTATATAATAACTCTTTGGAGGGGTTTCCCCAGCAACTTCGACGACTCTCTCTTTCGATTTTATCTTTCTTGCTCGGGGCACCCTTTTCAAACTTTGCTTTTCGCTAACCCCTCATGGTTTGGCCCACCCAAGTGCTCTTCATCACCCGCGGTTGTTTTCCATTTCTACATAAGATAGTATACAAAACCACATATAATACCTATATTATAAACAACAAAGCCACAACCTTATAATTCAGTCATAAATCTTTTAACTTTGCAAATTTAGTCATAAACATTTTCATTTTTTGTCAATTAAGTCTATTCGGCCAATTTTGACTGGAAAATGATGATGTAGACACGGGCGATACCATGTAGGATTGCTGGCGCTAATGTGAATAATTTTTTATAATATTCTAATATTCAATTTTTAATAATATTTTAATATTTTTTTGAATTTTTATTATTTTTCTATTTTTTTTTCTTTTCTTTCTTTTCTTTTTGGCTTTCTTCTTTACCTTTTTCCAGTGGTCAGCCGGCCATAGCCAGCTGACTAGCCTCGCCCCCCACAAGCGAGGCCTGACCGAGCAAAGGCGAGCCTCGGCGAGGGGAGCCCTCACCCAGGCGTGGCCTGGCAAGGGTCGCCTAGGCAAGGCCAACTTGCGCCTAGGCTAGGGCGACCTTGTCGAGCGACGGCAATGCCGAGTGAGGTTGCCCTGGCCTAGGTGAGGGCCAGCCTAGCCAAATTTGGTCTGGGCACAGGTCAGCCTCGTCTAGGCAACCCTTGTTGGGCCACACTTGGGCTAAGGCTCCCCTTGTTGAGGCTCACCTTCACCCGCTCGATCCTCGCCTGTGGCGAGTGAGGCCAGCTAGCTGGCTGTGGTCGGTGGCCGGCCATCCCCTATGGCCAGTCAGCTGCTAGAAAATACAAAGAAGAAAGTCAAAAAAAAAAAAAAAAAGAGGAAAAAATAGAAAAAATAATAAAAATTTTAAAAAATATATTATTAAAAATTGTCTACGTCAACATCGGCGGTCCTACGTGACATTACTAGCATCCATGTCAGCATTTTCCAGCCAAAATTGGCTGGATAGACTCAATTGGCAAGAAGTGAAAATGTTTAAGATTAAATTGGTAAAGTTAAAAAGGTTTAGGATTGAATTGATAAAAGTGCAATAGGTTTATGACTCTTTGGACAATTTTTCCGCTTCTATAATCCCCGAGAAAATGGATTTTCGTGTGGTAACTTTTGGTAATTCTCCATATCTTTGTAAATACCATAACATACATAAACTTGAAATTATTTTACAATCCATAGAACAAGATTTACACTCTTTTTTTTTTTTTTCAATTCAAACGTGTGATTGAGAGGTGGTCATCCGTTCTCCCAGTCCTAAACTCGAAGAGAAGCATATCAGGGGCATGGGAAAATCGAGCGAAATTAGGTTTGGAATCTCGGGTGCCTCCAATATGCGGTCCCTCCCCACCCTCATGTCTTGTGGACGTGCTTGGCCAACTAGTCTGTCGTTTCTTTTATGGGTCACCACCGTCATTTTGTAGGGGGTTCGGAATTCGCCTCCTCTCCCCCGTCCGCACCATCATTTTCAACCCCATGGGAGTTCGGAATTCACCTCCTCTCGCCGGTCACCACCATCATTTTCAATCTCTCGGGAGTTCGGAATTCACCTACTATCCCCGGTCACCACCATCCCTCCCTCCTTCCCTCTCTTCCTCAGCGTCATTTCGATCGCCAGGGAATTAGGAATTCACCTCTCTCCCCACTACCATCGCTCCCTCCTTCCCTCTCCTTTCTCAGCGTTTGAAACCTGGCGCACCGCCACGACAGAAGCCAAGGTACCCTTCGTTCAAGCACGCGCAGGGTTAACGCAGAACTCTGCTCCTAGGCACTTCAAGGCCTCTCATGAGTCGCGCCACTACTGGCGCACTCGTTCTCTTACCCAAGTTCATTGCCACCCAACTCCCTCCCTTTTCCTCTCCTCCCATCCCTGCATGATCCTCCGCCTCCACCGTTTCCATCATCCTGCCGCCATCAACCTTTTGAGACATCCCAGAGCTCAGCTTCTGGCGTACGCACAACTTAGCAGGAGTGTTGCCGGTGATTAGCTTTCCAAAGGGCTTTCAATCTTCTTTTCTTGTTCTTATTCAGTTTCAAGGGAAAAAAAGGGTCTACAACTGTTGCTGGAAATTTCAGACCCCCCCTACTGATCTCACCCTTCACTTTGCTCTCTCCATCAGTTTCGTTCCTTTATGTGCGTCGAAGCTAATCTAAGACCAGCTCAAGCACGCAAGTCCAAGAGAGAGATTAAGGGCCCAAGAGAGAGAAAATTATGGCTCAGATTATCAACAAGGTATTGGTGCTACTGACCGGGAATGTGGAAAGACAGGAAGAACTTAAACCTGGGGATCACATCTATACTTACAGGCGATATGGCTTATACACCCATCATGGTTAGTGGTTCATCTTCCTCTTCTTCCTTTTCCATTATCGTTCTCGTGACATGGATATCTGAATATGTGGCTCAACTAAATTATCTTTTCTTATCTTTCATTGTTGGCCTAAGAACAGTAGTTGTATCTGCTTGAGTGATCATTTCAGGGTTCATCAAATCTCGCCATTCCGGGTTCCTGCTCTGAGTTAACATTCGATGATATTTGCACTGGAAGAAACAACTGATGTTGAATTTAGTTCTTCAACAGTAGCCTTCTTTTCATTTGAAGGGCTGTTCAGGCGGCTGATTTTAATCACACATGGATTTCCAAAAGAAACAAGTCAACAAACAATGAACAATTCACAAAAAAGAAAATGATAACGATAATCTTGTAAACCCTAATTGCTTGGTAACCTTGGAGAGAAACTCCTTGACACTCGCTAACATTTGCACAGTAAGGGACGATTGATGTTGAATTTGATTCTCCTCATCTGTTGCCGTGTTGTCATTTCAAGAGCTGTTCATATAGCTAATTTTAATCACACATGGATTTCCAAAAAAAATAAGTCAACAAACAATGAACAGTTCACAGAAAAGAAATTGATAACAATAATCTTGTAAACTCTAATTGCTTGGTGACCAGAGAGAAACTCTATAACAAGCCAGTAATAGTCACTCTTTGGGGTTAACACGCTACCGATCTACCCAAAATGATTGAAACACCCCCAAAAGAAAGAAAAGTCTACAGGCCCCTTAAGTCCCAAAGAGCCACCCTTACATTCAGCCATAGACATCAACTTATTTCTTTATTTGCTTAACCAAAAGAATCAACAATCAAAGTTCTTTTGTCTGATAGGAAGCACTATCTGATGGACATAAACATGGTCTTACATAATTAAACATATTAGATCATAGAGATAATTTCACTTGAAAATAGAATGAAGTATAATTTCTGCTAGATATAGCCATATAAGAGATAGTATTCACATGGTAACCCATTTTTAATTACCTACGAACACAAATAATAGATGCTGGCCTGGCCCATTGGATAAATCTCATCGGCATGAGAAGGGACACGCCCACAACTAATGGTTTTTAGCACTTCATGTCATTCAAGGTTGGACTAAGATAAAACTCCGATATGAAATCCAGGAGAGTACGAAGACGTGATAGGGCGTTTGTTTTCTTTTGCCGAACTCATAATGAGACCATTCAGCATTCTTCATGCATACTTTATTTTGTCAACTTTTAGCAAAAATTTTCCATGACCCTCATACCACTCCTCCTTGTCTCTCTAGTGACACGACTCTCCTATTTCTTTCTTCTTCATCATCTTTTCTCGTTCGGTCGTCACTCTTTCTGAAAATTTTCCTTCACATTCTTATGTAGTCGAAATTAGTCGGTGTAGAAAACGTACCTCAATTAGATCACTTAAAATAATGATACTTGTGATTTGTCATGATCGAAGTTTAATCTCTCTAGGTCCTTGAGTCTCCAACACAAAGATCTAACATCACGCACATAGCAAATTGCAGATCCCATTGCGGTAATCTACTGTTGCTCAATCCGTATTTTAATTCATCCAAACTTATAAAATATGATTCACTTGTGACAATCCTCTCTCACTCATGGTTCCGCATCTATTCACTTCCCATTCCCTTTGAACTAGTTGATTCTACAATAACCTAAGTAGCACCGACAGTGACAAGTAATACACGACACGACACGACACGACATGCCGACACATCGTTTCTCAAGAAATAGAGAATTTTGACATATTGGGACACGTTGTATATTAAATATATATTTTTTATATACATAATAAATTATCATTTTTATGATTATTTTATTCAAATTAATTTGAATCAAATTCATAAATAAATAATTAAAAAATCCTAGAATGGATTTACATTGAAAATATTAATCCGTCATTTATTAATATCATTCATTGTTTCAATTTGGCAAATTCAACTCTATTTCAATAATTCATAAAACTTGGAGAAAAAATAAGTGATCTATATTTTGGACTCGCATGTTAAATATGTTAGAAAATGAGAAAAAAACTTAAAGGATGAATTGTGTATTATGAGAAGTGGGAGTTAGAAGAGAAGAGAAAACTAAGATTTTCTTCTTTCTTCATTTATTATTATTTTTTAAAATTGACCTTGATATTGGAATTATGTGTCGAAAACTCGTATGTTAGAATTCCGACTCGAGTGTTGGAGAGTGTTGGGAAAGTTGACTAGGTGTCGGATTTTTAGACACAAGTTGACTGAGTGTCGGAGAGTGTTGGACACGTGTCGAAGTGTCCGACACGACACGAATGCTCTTAAAGAGTGTCGGTGATTCATAGACAATAACTATTCAATATGGGTAGAATGATTTGCTGAATCTCTTCTCTCTTTTTTTTTTTTTTAATAGAACTTTGCTAGTATAACAATTTTTAGACTACTGTGAGAATAACAAGTTATTGTGAGCAGCAAATTTAAAAGAATAGATCTCATAACAATTTATAACTATTTGTTATTTGATTTTTTGTAATACAAAATAAACTGTAATTTTCTGCAATATATTAAAACATGTCACCCAATCATTTCTCTTTTCTATATTGCACATACTCACGATTGGTTATAATAGGAATCTATGTTGGAGAGGGATATGTGATTCACTTCACAAGAACAGGAGTTGACAAGAAGTGTCTCGATTGCTTCTGCCAAGAAGGTGAGAAATTCCATTTTCTACACTCATACGCTTATGGGCGGCCTCTGTTGGAGTATTGGCTAAGGAGATGGGGGACTTGCACGACTTTACCCGATACCAAATTGCCCCAGGAAGTCGTGAACAAGGCTCGGGAACTTCACGAGGGTGACGGTTTTGGTGAGTATGACCTAATCAATAACAATTGCGAGCATTTCGCCACCTTTTGTCGAACTGGCCTAATGACAAGCGCACAGACAGCATGGGCTAGTGCTTGTGAGCGGAAGATCAAGGAAGTCAAAGAATGGACCATGGAGTTTCTGCAGACGAATTAAGTTCTGAGTGACTAAAAAATTCCACCACTCTTACATTCCCTATCTGTCTCTTTACTAGCAACTACTTTCATCTGTTTGAGAGTTATCGTCCCTCATCCAAACGTAAAAGGAATGAAACTTTAGTTTTGTATATCCAGTTTTTGGACTGGAATGGGCAGCGACAGACATGAACCCGTGCACAGAGGAAAAACTGAGATAAGAAAATGTATGACAAGATAATGTGCCCGGAGTTATGGAGGGACTTCTGTCTGTTGGTGCTCGGTCCTCCTAGTCAGACTTGCCAAAAGGAGGCAACTTCTAATTCTGAATGAATTCCTCACATTCAGATCACTTCACTTTGTTGCATTTACCAGATACATTCTTTTGGTATCCGAGAAACAATCAGAAAAACAAGACAAAGCGGAGTCACACTACTAGACTATCAAAAAGAGTTTGTTTCACAAGTGCACAACTCCTTCCTTCTCAGTGATCTCTCTCTTGACAATGTTGTAGTTTATTTTGTTCTTCATTTTTGGCCATTGTGGTCATTTATTTTAAAACATGAAATAAGTGGCCTAGTTTTTCTTCACGCGATCTCTCTCTCTCTCTCTCTCTCTCTCTCTCTCTCTCGACAACAGGAGTTCCAATTATAAAACATGAAATGATGACCGATCCTTTTACCGCATTTGATATTGTTCGATTCGGTCTTTTTGAGGAGTGGTAGGGATAGGATGCATCATTCCTCGCGATAAAAAGAAGACGGTATCCATGATTAAACAGCATTTTGAGGCTTTCCTGTGACTTGTGCAGTTATTGAGGGATGTCCTTTTCTTCTGGAGAAGTTATTATGCCGGGATCCAAAAGTTATCCAGCATACGTGGGGGAATGTTAATTGGTAATGATGCGAAACTTTCGAAATCAGATCCTGACCACCTATATTTGATGATGTTCGGGCCAATCGGGATGTCTTTTGTAGTTATGAATCCCTAAATAGGTAAACATCGTTCTAAACTAATTTCATAAGTATTCTATATGATATATGACATTTTCCTCTTCGATGGTTGGTTCATATAGTCACTTGTTTAATTAGCCTACAAGAACAGGGAAGAAAGAACTTGGCCCGAAAGGTTTATGATGGGGCCACAATTATTTCGTGACAAAAGGTCGGGTTTTTTTGTTTCCTAGCCTCAAATGCAGCTTGCCTTACTGTGTGATTAAGGCGTCAGCCCTAGAATCCTCGGGGAGTTTTTGGGTCGTGACTTGAGCATTGATCAGGCTTGAGCCGCTCAGCAACATTCTTAAGCTCAAAGAACATGGCCGGTTCCAGCCAAACCATGGCGGCTTCAGCTTACTTTCTCTTTCTCACACACCCACACACACAATCAACATGGGAGACTTTGAACTTTAGGCATGGACGGGTTAGTTCTGTTGAAACATCTTGCATCACTTAACAATAGGGTTTGTATTCTCTTTATATACAGCCGGTCTCCTTCCACTTGTTAACTTAAACTTTTGGATTATACATTCTAATATGATATCAGAGTCTAGAGGTAAGACCCATGTTAATTAAATTCTACGTACCACTCCTAATCTAGCTTGCATGCAAGAGGTGGTGAATTCATATATTCTTTATATACCTCGTCTCTTTTAAGTTGGACTTTCTCAATGAGTCCAACGTGAGCCATCAAGCAAATCCATAAGCCAACCTAGTTCATACCCAAGTTCTTTGCGGCCCAGTTGACACTTCGACTTACTAACGACGAAAGAGAGAAATGCAGCACACAAAACAAAAGTGCGAACGATTCCCATCAAATCCATTAACATGAAAAATTATTAGCTCTACAACTCAAGTAACTTTCCCTTCTGCAGTAACTGTCTTTCTTTGCTCTGCAAAGTTACAAAATCTATGAGTCTCGTTATTAGTATCGCACGAAGCAATTATTGTCAAAGTTTATCAAAGAAATGCCACGCCGGATTCATATTGAGAAAAAGACTGCAATGTTTCTTGAAGATTTCAACGATGCCTTGTCTGGACGGTTCGGCGACATCCAAACCATTCCCCTGCCAATTCACAAAGCCCATCATATACTCGGGCTGTGACATCCCGAATTTCCAATTCTATTTTCAATAAATTGAAATGGGTATTTCATCTGTGCACATATAGTTCTTTTCCCTAAACTGATCACTCACGGGATAACTAGTCTACTAGGTGAAGCCGTTAAGAAATTCTAATGCATCGGACTTGAGAATTTGACCAGAAACGACCTTTCGACCGAGTTAATGCAAAGGGTCATTACGGCACGATTAAAAATCGATTAGAGACCGGAGATAGGTCGACTTGACAGAGGCTTGTGATCGAGTGTGGGTGATTCCACCAGATCGCACAATTCTTGTCGATCGGCACTAGACCGGCTTTTCTGTCGTTTGGGTACCCTGTGTCCGTGTTTGAAACCTTGAGATTATCCCGACAACCAAGAGTCGCCAATGTGTCAAAGATGTACATTGTGGCTTGAATTGATCAACCACAGGTCAAATGCACGAAAATTTCTAAAAGCTACCCTAGATCGGACGCGCTAATATCATGCCGTGAGTGAAATTAACCGTGAAATTAAGATCGAATTTAGAAATTGGAAGTCCTGGTGTGTCACAAATCATTTTAGGATCATTGACTCATCTTTGGAAGATTTTTTCATGCAAGTTCGAGTTTTTCAAAAAATAATCAAGGTATGGCTAATTTGGTTCGGAAAATTGGTAGACCCGCTTTTGGTTGTACTTTTGAGATCTAAGAGGGTTCTATGGACAAGTGAAGATGTGAATTGAAGTGTGGTGACCTCGGATTAATTTTATGGTCTTCAATTTGATTCAATTAGAAGAGAATTGAATGAAAAATTGAAGAAATTGGATGTACAAGAATTGGACCCCGGCGGAAAATGAAAGTGCAACCATTGGAGAAGTTGTGGAGGATTTGAGTGAGTGGAAGATGACATGGGATGAGGTCATGGTGGGCCATTTTTGTGGATTAAAGAAAAAGAAAAAGAAAAAGAAATGGCTCCTCCTTCTCTCTCCTCCCTCTCTTCTTCCTCCCTCCTGTTGGCTCCCTCTCTCCCTGATTTCTTGTTGCCGTTCGAAACCCAGCAATCGAAGAAGCAGCAGCCGACCGGGACCAGCCGAGCTCGACGCCACACGCCCGTCGCCGGAGCTCGCCACCACCGCGTGTCGTCCCGCACCCGCGCGCTCGCGCGTCGCCCGCGCGCGCCTTGCCTGGACCGCCGCCTCTCCCTCCGCTCCACCCGCTTCGCCAGCCCACGCCGCCGTCGCCCTCCGTCAGCCGAGCCGCCAGCCGCCGCCGTGGGCCACCGCCAAGCTGCAGTCGCCGCTTCTCCGCCGTCCCCCGCGTCCGAACCGCCGCCGAGCAGCCTCCGTCTAGCCGCAACCAACAGCTGCAAAAATGGGTTTCTCAGCCCCTTCGTGGCCCATTTTGGCCGGCTTCCCGGCCCCGGAGTTTAGGTCCGCCTTTGGGAAAGTCGATCCCCTCGTCACCCTCGTCGTTTTGGTCCGCTCGGCTCGCTAATCCGGTGAGTTTAGCTCACTAAATCTTGATTAGACGGTTAATGATGTCCTAAGTGTGCTTAGTATAAGTTAAGTAAGTTTAGGTTGTTAGATTAGTTTAATTGGTTGAGGATTAGATTAGGGTGTTTAATTAAGTTAAAGTGTGTTTAATTAGGGTTAAGAAGGTTTACTTTAATATAAGCCTTGATGTGACTTAAATGAATTTATTTTTGATTTAAATAAATGTTTCGAAATTATTGGATTATTTAATAATATATTATATTACGAAAGTTATTAAAATATTATTATTTAATTAATTTTCGGATTAAATTTAATTATTTAATAAATTCCGAAAATTTTGTCGGGACCCTAAATTCTCAGAATTTCACGCTGATCGCCGCCGTGTATTCAGATTTTGAAATTAATGGTTGGATATTACAAATTGAGCATGGATTGTGAAAAACATGGAAATTATTATTTAATTAATTTTCGAAATAAATTTAATTATTTATTAAATTCCGAAAATTATATCGGGACCCTAAATTCTTAGAATTTCGTGCCGATCGCTGTTGTGTATTCAGATTATGAATTTGATGAGTGGTTATTGCAAATTGAGTGTCGATTGTGGAAAATGTGGATTTTATTCAGAAAACCCCAGGTGTCGGGTTTTGATACCAAAATTGGATTTTAATGATTATATTAAATAGTGGGGTTTGCAAAAGTGAGATATTGGCTTTTTGATTCGAAATTAGCGTGTCCCCACACACGTGAGTAATTTCGGAATATTTTTAATATGAAGAAAAATGGTCGGGATCACTATTTTAAGTGGAAGCGTTGAGTGAAATGCAAAGTGTCACTGGGGGCCGAGTATGCTTTGGCTGTGTGATAACTAAGAGGAATCGTCCTGGCTGTTGAGCCGGACTTGCCCCTATATGGGATGCCCACGCGGTGGATGCCGGTCGCGATGAGAGGGTGGGCCGACGGATCGATGCTCCTTCGGGAATGCCGTCGACGTCTTGACGAAGCCGCGCTCCATGGGGGGAGGCGATGCCTGGCTATATGTCAGTAGATAGCTGAAATTCGAGTAAGCTATGCCTTTGTGTGGCGGTGAATAATAATTGGAATGCATGTTGAGTGTTGTTGATGTGTCGGATTATGGGACGGAATTGTGTGACATGGAATGGGACGTGTCATAACGATTTAGTCTCATAATCAGGACCCCCACGGTTGTTGGCTATATGAAAGTGAATGCGTTCCGGTTGTTTAAGTTCTTATTACTGCATATGATTGAATGATATGAACTGTGCTAACTGCGGGGAAGGAACCGAGGCGAGGTAAGTCCTCTATGTTGTGTGGCTAGGCCACCCTTGGGCATATTTTCTTTCTAATAGGGGTTTAGGGGTTGAACTTGCTGAGACAATGTCTCATCCCGGTTTGGGGATTACAATTTCAGGTCCCCGGTGGACGGAGCGGCTAGATAGCTTTGGTTGACCTTGAGGAGTTGCGAGGTGAAGTCATGAGGATTGGAGAACGTGTCGACTTGTAGGTCGTAGGACGTTTCTTTTTAAGAGCCGGTCATTTGTAGACTTTTGGCCGTAGACCTCTGTTTGTAATTCTGTTGAATTTTGAAAGTGTTATGTTGTGGTTTTGCTTCCTGCTTTTCTATCCCGTATTTCCTTGTCAGGGGTTTTACAATACGTTCCGCTTGCACAATAATAAAATGAATGAGGTCGGCGACACTACCTGGGAATGTCGCATTTGCATGACCATGGTGGGATGTTGGCGCGCTCGAGGTTCGGGGCGTGACACGGGCACTGCATAACCATAAGTTCCAATAACCTGCGTCATATGTGATACGTCTTCATCCAGACCCTTTTTTGCCAAAATCTATGAAATTCCTATATTTGTTTTAACTTCGTTGAGATCCCTAGAATTATTTTTTTAAAGACCACCATTTCCATAATTCATCCTATGATCTTCCCATGGTAGGATTTTGCTCTCTAGACTTTAGAATCTTTGTGAGGATCTGATCCTTGAGGTTACGCACTTTGACTTATTATTACAAGAAATGGGTGCATGTAGGAGCCAAATTGAGTAAATTCGTTGAACTAGACGGGCCGCCAGTGAGATCTAAGTGATCCAATGGATGATATGCTATGGACTCATGTGTGTCGGGACTATGTAAGTATTGCTCTTTTAAGTTCTTCCGATTCAATCGAAGTTGTGACATTAATATTAATAAGTAATTTATATGTAATATGGATTGTTTCTGTAATCAAAATGTTTATACCTAATACGTCATTTTTGAACAGCCTATGATAGTTATGATGCGATGTCGTGATTCCACGAAGTTTGGAATAAAAGAGTGAAAATGTTCGTGGATGGTCACGTGCCGCAACTTCTGACTTTTTCATCTGGGATAATCAGAAGTTGGCCATAGGTAAACCAGTGTACTTCCTAAATCTAATCCATAGATAGTGTCATTGAGAGATGTCCAGCCTATATTCTAACCTAGCAGAAAGTGTATTCTTTTTAAGATACCTGTTAAACTAACCATCTCCGCTCAAAAGCAGTCCAAAGAGCGAAATGATAGCATATTGAGCAAGATCGGAGGAGAAATTTGAATATGTGGAGAGAATGATTTGGAAAGAGTAATGACCCGAAGATCTGAAACTCATTTGACTCTCTGGGACAATTGACGATTTGTTGTAGGACCAGCATTCAGTTAAGTGTGCGAACGACGATGTCTACCGCTCCCAATGGTAGAATCAGGGATAGCGGAGGATGGATTGATTGAAGAAGTTGGTTACTTTCTATAACACGTAATTCAGGCTACACTTGTTATGCAACAAATATTTTCCTAGAAAATATTTTCCGACGTATGGATTGCTTAGGAAAATGATTCCACGGAATATCTTTCCATAGTCAATGCAAAACCCATACTTAAATAAATAATAATAATAATAATAATAATAATAATAATAATAATAATAATAATAATAATAATAATAATAATAATAATAATGAATTAATAATAATAATTTTTTATGAATTAATAATGACTCTCGACGCTTGATAATATGGTCTCAAAACTTTAGTCAAATGTGTAATGTTATCCTTGAACTTTTAATTTTTTTTTAATATGGTCCCTAAACTTTTGGTATATGTTCAATTTAGTCATTGAACTATATCAAAATGTTCAATATTGTCCTTCTATTAATTTAAGTACAGAAACAATGTTGAACATTTTCAGGAAAAATTGTCCAAAAAGTCCTAAACCTATTGTATTTTTGTCAATTCGATTCGAACTTTTTATTTTTCCAATTGGTCGGAATTTGCTGATATGAATGCTGGCCGTCCTATGTGGCATGGCTAATGCTGATGTAAAAAAAATTATTATTTTTAAATATTATTTTTATAATTTTTTAGAACATTTTTTTAATTTTTCTTTTATTTTTTTCTCTCTCTTCTTCCTCTACAAGTCGCCTAGCCTCAAGCGATCGGCCAGAGGTTGCAATCGCTGAGGGTTGGCCTCTCCAGGATCTGGTGAGGGATAACCTCGTGGGCCTTGGGCAAAGCTCATTACCAGTGAGGCTAACCCTCGCCCTCACTCGAAGCAAGCGAGGGGCGACCTCGCCGACCGCGAGCAAGGCTCGTTCTCGCTAGATCCAGCGAGGGCAAGCCTCGCTTAAGGTCTGCGAGGTTGTCCTTTACCAAATTCAATTTCCTATGGGCTGACCCTCACCGGTCACAACCTCTGGCCGATCACAGGAGGCTGGGCAATCGATAGAAGAATAAGAGAGAGGGACAAAAAAAAGAAAAGAAAAAAATTAAAAAAATCGAAATAATATTTAAAAATAGTAAATTTTGTTCACATTATCGTTAGCAGTGCCACATCGAATGATTGGCATCCATGTCAGCGGATTCGAGCCAAAATTGATTAGATAGACTCAATTGACAAGAAGTGAAAATGCTTAGAACTCAATTAGCGAAATTGAAAGGTTTATGACTAAATTGGCAAAAGTGCAATAGGTTTAGGACTTTTTAGACAATTTTTGTAACATTTTCATGCAATCCATAGACTAAATTGAATATGTAGCTAAAGTTCATGGACCACACTGAAAAAAATTAAAATTTTAGGATCCACATTGAACATTGGGTTAGATTTTAGTAATTATATTGAACAAATTTAGAGTTTAGGTTCCATATAACACATTAGACCAAAGTTTAGACCATTTATGTCAATTACCCAATTGGCTAAGATAAGGTAAGTTGAATTCTTCGTTGGTTCAATTTTCAAGAAGGATTCTCTCTCCCTTAGCTTTGCTCTCTCTTTCGCTTACCTCTTCATCCCTTGTGCATTGGCTTAAGGGTCGAAGTGTCCTTAAACCAAGCCTAGAGGTTTCTCTTACTTTGTGGCGTACAATTAGGTCCGAGAGACCGCGCATTAGCAAGACAAACGTCAATGAAATTTAATTTAGGCTCGTAGCAGGACCAGTCCATTAGGTGAATAAGTTCTCTACTTATACAAGAAGAAAACCTCATTATAATCAACCATGATTTCTTGACGCATGACATGCGTACTTCAACTTATCAAGCATCTAGGCGTTGTGAATGAACATATATCAACGATTTGATTTATGTCCACCATCAATAGAAAAAAGCAATTTTTATGATTCCATTTAAGGTCTTTCTGATGTGAGATTGTCTCTTACAAAGCCCAACCCCTTGAACTCGATTTGCATGTCTACAATAACATGATAAAGTGATCAGCTTGGGTAAACCAGCCTCATATGGTGACTTGGGCCTAAGAACTTTGGGGAGGCCTGATCTTAATCCATCGAACTGATCTTATAAAAAAAAAAAAAAAAAAAAAAACTGGTTATCAAGGTTGGACAATATACACGCGCATTATGGAAACTTGCAAGAGCCACGCATGACAAGCATTTTTTTTTTTTTTTCCATTTCCAAAGCAAAGCAAAACAGGTCGAAATTAATCTAGCAAAGCAACCTTGAATCCTTAAGAAATAGAAAATCCGGCACCCTAGAGAAATGCGAACAAACTGAAATGATATTAATTCAAAAGTGAATTACTACCGAAAGGAATGCACCTATTTATAGGGTGCCATTAGCTGTCCTGCTAATGCGGATTAATCTGAAACCTTTCTTCTCGTGCATGGACAATAGCCTGGCAAATCCTAATCTTTTATTATACCTGTAAAAATAACTGCTGGGAATCTCTGTTAATCTCAGAACTAATCCAAGTCAATGGAAAATCCTGAAATAAAAGCAATGGGCAGCTTTTTGAAACTTGGTGGAGAAGTCAGGAAGTTAGGTATATAAAAAGGCTCTTGTCGGCACTAGTAATTACTCAAATCCATGCTCTCCGGTCGAAAAAAAGCATAGAAACTATCCAACCACATGTCAAATATATTTAAAAAAAGAAAAGCCGAGAGATGTAAGTAATGGTTCATATATACATATGCAATTCTATCCAAATATCATGACAATTTTCAAATGGCGAGAGTGAGGATCAAACTTTTCAACACGCAAAACCTTTGAAAATAGACATGAAAACTTCACGTCCGAGTATGAACTGTAGAAAATGTGCTGGCTTGACGCTATCCACATGTAATCTATCGATCATCATCGCTAAGAAGCCAAGCCCCACCGTCCATTAAAGCCCGCAACCATATTGAGAAATAATATCCTCCGTCCTTGATTGACTTAATAATCGACTTACGCATGAAGAAATCTAATGGTTTAACTTGACTTGGTCTCTAGCGTGAGACAAATCCAACAGATGTTCGGGCCTGTCTTTAAATAAACAGACCACCTACGAAATTGTCAATAACCGCCGATGACATATGCATTCATGCATGGTACATGTCTACATGACATTACTCGTACCAAACTTCCAAAAAAAATTAAGATTTTTCTGTTCATTTCCATTGTTGTTTACCTTCTGCATATGAACTTATGGGTGCAGCATATGATGCAAATCCTAAAAAGGCACCATCTCATGATAATTCACAGAAAGAAGTTGTTTTCCTTCGCTCCAATAGATAAATCAGTTCTTTATTTATAAGGAGAAAAAAAAAACCTAATTGTAATATAGCATAACTTGTAGACCCATGATATGTATACTTCAATTTATCGAGCATCTACACGTTATGAATGAGTAAATGTTCCATGATTTGTATTTTGTCCTCCATCAGTAGAAAAAGCATTTTTTTTTAATGATATATACTATTTTGCCTCTTGTAACGCCTTTTGGGAAGTCTAGAAGGGTCCTGGGACCCGTCTTTCCATGTCGTTTTTCTTTTGTGTTTAATGCAAACTTCTAACGCCATAATCAATTATAGGAACTCCAAGTCCAAATTACATTGGTTATTATGAAATAATAAGGATGAATAGAACGAGAGGAAAATGAACATTTCAGCAATGGCAAAGTACAGATTCTAGGTGGAAGTGATAAATAAAAATCACGTTGAGTGCAACCATCGAAGTTAAGATATTTTCTATTTATAAATTACTTCTAACTTTTTGCTTAAGATTGGTACCCTAGAATTGAAATATTTTGGGTCAAAAGATATGGAAATCTTGTGTAGGAGCCGGTAACATTTTTTCCTAGGTAATGATCCGAGCCGTTTCTCTTTTGACAGTGAACCTTGCCTTTCATCCTCTTGCCTGACCTTCCTAGCTATATGTGCGTAGCGATCTCACATGATGGAAATGCGGAAAGTTATATTCAGCTTGATTTTGTGCCATAAGTTTTCAAAGTGATATAGATATGCTATGAGGAAGTTGGTTTCATTAATGAGTGATCACCACATTCTTGTGATGACAAGAAGAAAAGTGGGACGCTTGTGGGATTTGGAGTATTTAGTATAGGCCGAAACTCAAGAACAAAACAAAATGTGAACCGAAGTGACCTGTCACGTCAAATTCGAACCCTCCAAATATAAACCCTCCCTTTTCCGTAATTGATTGATCCTTTGATCAACATGATTTTTGAGATGAGCAAAAGAAAATAATACTTAATCAAAACATCAGAACGTCACTGCCGTTGGTGTTAGTGGTTAATAAGATGGCCTGCCAGCGATATACTCGATTATGGTTCGGCGGAGCTCGTGAACGATAGCCAGCTTTTTGACCTTTTAGAAATTAGAAAGATCTTCGCGAGGGGTCCGTCAATTCCTTTGATCTAGAAACAAGTCTTGCTTTTACCTTTCTTGCATAACTCAACAACGTAAGGCAAACTCAGCCACTCGAATTTTTATCGCTTACGCTATCATGTCATCATTATCATGTCATCATTATCCTTTTTAGACGAGGTTTGGTAGTAATTGTCTGGATTTGCATATGTTGCCTTGCTCTTGAAGTCTCAATTCCCGCTAGTGCTTGCCCGACACGTGTGGTGTTGATTTTTCCTAAACTCTTAAGAAGGCTTCCTCATTTTAAGAAAATAGTCCGCGAAATCTCAGTACGATCTCATTAACAATTCATATGTATATACATACATATAAAAAGGCCCTTTTGTGCCTAATCAAATACATTGTTTCCAACTAGGGGTGCGATGATTGACGACATACTATAAAATTGAATGGCCCTCTTGTGCCTCATGGCGACTGATTGGAGGGTGAAAATGTATTCGGCTTTTAATTAATCTTTTACTTATATGCACATCATGGGAGATTATTAATTGCCATGAATGCAGACTTTTCAAACCAAGCCCCAAACATCATAGCACCTTTCTCATGTGATGATGTCTTTAGGAAGAAACCGGTTTTGTTAATTACCTTTTGAAAGCTCAGTGTAATTCCCTAAACTCTCAGCTACCACCTTTGATATGCCAATTCCTTTTTCTGATCTAAGAAAACGTGCTCGTCAGATGCGAGTTTTTTTTTTTTTTTTAATGTAACATTTTGTTCATATTCAGGGAAATACTGACCGGTTTTTTTTTTATTAAAATCGAAAGACCTCAAAACATGATTGAACTAAGTCAATGGCATAAGATTCTACGTGTACCAATTGTGCTCGTTTAGGGAATACTGTCCAGCAAATTGTGAGGAGACATCGAAACAATATCCACACGAGACTGAAAAATTACTATATCCATTCAATGTACTTATCTTGGATCCTACTTGAACCATTGAGTTATGTTGGTGTGCTATACTAAATTAAATACAGGTGAACTTTGTTAATTAAGCAGTGTGGATGTATACGGATGCATCAAAATAGATTCTCCGCTAATTGGAAACATTGGTCAGGAACAGCAACGGCCAACATGTCGTGCTTACCCAGGGACGACACGATTGGACCCATATTGAGCTCGGCCCTATAAATTAGATGTCTCTTCCTCTCCTTTTCACCTTCATCCTTCTCTCACAATTCCAAAGAATTTCGACTTTCTAACAAATTTCATTTCTTGTGTACGTCGAAATGATTTGTTCTACCTCTGTAGATCATGTCTCCTAAGAGTCATGACCATATTTAGCTGGCTCTCTGGCTTCTATACCTGTATTCCAAATGTTGCGAAAAGCAGTATTAATCTTTCTTAAGTCAATAGTCAACCTCTCCCTTTTTCAATGGATCAGAGGCCCAAAAAGCCACGGTCGAAGATTTTTTCAACCATCCACCACCGATTATTGTCAAATTAGGGTTTGATAAGAGTCCTTTTCACGTGTTTCTATTCTCCTCTGGCTGAGAAATGGTCAAACGTATACACACTGGGGGAAAAGCTGTGAAGTATTCAAGTATTAAGAGAATTGTATAAGTGTTGTCGATCGAGTGTTTTCTTCCATATCGAAAACGGTGTTTTTATTGTTTTGGAGAAAATAATCATATAACACAATCTCACGTAGGTCCCGTCTTTTAGAATGAAATATTCTCATATGTCTCTTCCAAGTGACATGTCCCTTGTCCAAATAATATGAAGTACTCCTTACCTTCAACAACATATACCTCATTTCGTTCCGCCAAAGACTTTCCCAGCATATGTGGCAGCCACAGTCGAGAATCAAGAGCTGTATTCACTTTTCATGAATCATGGTTTATCACATAACATAGTATATCGAAATTGCCATAGAGATCGTAACAATCTCATAATACAAAATATAATCAAGTTTCTTTGGTTCCGGATTCGGTCAATTGAAATTCACAAGTCTATCAAATGGATACATCAGCTTCAATTAAGCAAATTTGAAGTCTGTTTAAGGACTTGTTAGATTAAAGTTCAAGGGCTCGATCGGAAGAAAAAACATAATAGTTTTGGGGACCAAAAGTAGTCCTTTTGCCTTTCAAGAAACAGAAGACGCGTCGTAGCCAAAATAAAAGCTTCTGGGTGTTGGTAGGACTATATCGGTGGCTTTTGGATGTTGGTAGGACCATATTGGGGTGCCAAAGAGTAGTGCCACCAGATGTGAACGGGGTTAAGGGTGAAAACTAAAGCTTAAGAGGAAAAGAACATGTTCATGCACGTTCACGTGCCGCAACTTGACTTTTTCACGTGGCATGTAATCAAACTTAATGTATAGTGTTATGCCTAACCTCTTATTATACGTGTGCGTGTGAGAGATTTACTGTATAGATAGCAACCTCGCAAAAACCATATATGGGTCAAAAGCTACCTGCAAAGCGAAATGGAAAGCCTATGGAGCAAGATCAAGAAGTTGGAATATATTGGATGGAAGGATGATTAGAAAAGAATTTGAAAGCAAATTGCAGCTGGAAGCAATATCAACCTCACATTAATACTAGTGGTCCATGATCAGTTCCAAAAGAATGTGTATAAACCGCCCTTTGTTAACCCACATTTGTATGGTAGTTGCAATAAAATTGCATTTTTAACGGGGATTTTGGTGAGATAATTTTCCGAGCCATGACTTTGGAAAAACACATTCAAGAAAGAACAAAAGCGAACGACCTTACCCCAGCCCCTAAAAAAATCTCATAAAGCAAAACCATCACATGGATTCAATCCCTTCTTTCTCATTTTTCTACCCCAACAAGGACAAAAAATCATCATAATTAGGGCCCAGCTCGCATGGCCACTCGGAATGCGAATGGTCAAACGGGACACGGTAGTTTCCCTTCTGGGATTGAAGAACAAAAAGGAAAAAAACTAACGAGATTTGACCAAGGGCACACGGAACGGCATGGTAATTATTCCCTAGATAAGATTTCACAATGGGACTTAACATTTGAGTTCGTCCCTCTACTCTGCTAAAGCTATACGTGAACAAACTGTGTATATATGTACGTTGATTAAGCCTGTATTTTTTATTTCATTTTTGGTAATAGATATTCCTTCTTGCGCAACCACATGCATGTGATGATATATACATTCTTGCATTTCACATAATCTTATTGCAACGTTATTGTAATTTCTAAACAATATCTCATGTTTCTTTAAATTTACTACCCTTCTTCTCATTAAAATATTTAAGTACAAGGTCGCCAATATTTCAATATTATGACATGAATGTCACTATTGACATATTAGTATACATACATAAGTAAAAAAAAACTTAATGAATAACTAGCCAACAACTTTTTTTAGATAATTTTGTACATCGGTTAAAACTCTCAAACTTAAAGAGAATCTTCCCAACCAACTAATAGGCCTACCGGTCAACCGTCAAGAAAATTTATGCTTCTTCAAATTCCGGTTGAAATTGTTGGTGGGCCTCATAGAGGTTAACGAGCAGATTGATCAAGAAGTTGAAACTTTCGAATTCCTTTTGAAAATAACGTTTTTTATCTTTTAAAGTTGCTAAGGAAGAGACTTTTATCACCAAAAAAAAAATGTTATATTTTTTATAAACAATATCGTTTTTTTCTTCTTCTTTTTTTATGCCTCTTCCCTTAGCATATATCTTCTCAAATGGGTCATGTCACAATCGCTCATTATAGTTTCAGGCTGTCATTATCATTTTATAATGAAGGTTTCCAAGGCAACTCAGCCAACTCATTATTCCAGAATTCCATATGTTTTTTTCCCAACAATTGTCGTGTTGCTTTATTAAACCCTAAAATGTCTCCCGTATTTAAGAAAACAATCAGGAAAATCTTTGTCCGATCTAATTAAAAACTAAAAATTGGATGCGTTTTCAGTCGTCTTCGCATTAATCAACTGCATTTGTCTTTGCAGCGGGAGCACGATAGACGACACACTGTAAATTGAAGGGCCCTTTTGTGCCTTTATATTGACTGATTAGAGGGTTTTAATTAAGCTTTCACCTATAAGTACACGAGATATCATGCTATTTATTTTCATGAGTGCAGACTTTTCAAACCAAACCCCAAACACAGCACATTTCTCAGCCGAGCTGCACGACCCTACGTGTGTGCATGTGTGTGTATATATGTGTGTGTCTCTATATATGCACATATTTACATGTAGCGTTTTGGGGAAAATATCAAATATATAACAACATATAATTTTAGAAACAATATGAAATGGAAAAAACAAAATGGAACATGCAGTTGATTTAATAGAAATTTAAAAAAAAATGGAGTGGTTGAGATAATGAGAGTATGATTGGAAGGGTGCTCCCTTTACCGAGGAGTCTTCTAAAATCAAAGATCTGACTTTAATGTATTAAATTTCCATGTGCATCTTTCCGTCCATCTCTCTCTCTCTCTCTCTCTCTCTCTCTGAGAGTCACTCATGGATCATCCGTCTCGCTTCTCCGTGATCATCGTCAGGCGTCTGCTGATTGTGACGTGACCCATTTGCATCTAATCATGGAAAATCAGGTTATATTCAAATCATATGGCTTTCAATATTGTAGTTGATAAACTCATGCAGAAGTTTGGATTTTGTTTTGTAGATAAGGGGGGAAAATGCTTAGGCTATTGTAGCCATGGAATGGTCATATCATAGTAATTGATAGTCTTTTGGTTACATTTGCTTGATTGGGGGGCTAATGCAAGCAAGCCCCTTTAATTGTTCGAAAAGCAACGGACTTGATTGGGTGGCTAATAATCTACTGAACACCATCTTTAGGTCATGCTCATTCCCCATCTCATCTATCAAGAAATCAAATGAAAAAAGAAATGAAAAAAAAGAAAAAGAAATGAGGGACCATTGTGGGATTTGGTGAATTTAGTAAAGGCCAAACTCAAGAACAAAACGAAAGGTGAACCGAAATGACTTGTCACATCAAATTCAAACCCCACCGTCCCTTTTTCGCAATTGATTGATCCTTTGATTAGCAACCCATTCCTTACTTAGTTACAAATTAGGTATCATCAAAATCGAGGCATATGCAACACGGCAATTTCAAACGTGTGATTTTACATTCAACATGATTTTGGAGACAAGCAAAAGAAACATAAAATAATGCTTAACCAAAATATCCGGACATCATTGTCATCCGTGTTAGTGGTCAGTACAATGGCCTGCTAGCTAATAAAAGGCACGATACATTTGATTAGGGTTCGGTGGGGCTAGTGATTGATAGCCGGTAGCTTTTTTACCTTCTAGAGATTGGAAAATTCTTTGCGTGGGTTCCGTCAATTCCATAGATCTCTAAACAAGTATTGCTTCCGGCTTTCTTGTATGTTTCAACGATATAGGACGAACTCTGTTCTAGACCTGCATATGTTGCCTTGCTCTTGAAGCCCCAATTCCCACTAGTGCTTTCCCGACACGGGTGGTGTTTTTTTTTTTTTTTTTCTAAACTCTTAAGAAGTCTTCCCTAGTTTAAGAAAATAGTCAGCGAAATCTCAGTCCGATCTAATTAACAATTCATATGTATCTACATGCATATGAATGGCCCTTTTGTGCCTAATCAAATACATCTTTTCCTACTAGGAGTGCGATAGTGGACGACATACTATAAAATTGAATGGCCCTTTTGTGCCTCATGGCGACTGATTGGAGGGTGAAAATATATTCTGCTTTTAATTAATCTTATACGCCAATCGAAGATTATTAATTGCCATGAATGCAGAGTATTCAAATCAAAGCCCCAAACATCATAGCACCTTTCTCATGTGATGTTGTCTTTAAGAAGAAACCGGTTATGTTTCTTACCTTTTGAAAGCTTAGTGTATTTCCCTAAACTCTCAGCTACCACCTTTTATATGCCAATTTCTTTCTGTGATCTAAGAAAAGGTGCTCGTCAGATTTGAGTTTTCTTTTTCTTTTTTTGTCAAAGTAATATTTCACTCATTTCCACGGAAATATAAGAGAAAATCGCCGTCCAATTACAGACAAAGACAAATCCCATACGACTTTAAAACAAAATAAGCTCCATATAACAAGAGGAATAATCAAAATAAGGTTAAGAGTCACTTGCTCAAAGAGCAGATATGAGATTTCTTGATACCAAAATCAGCAGTCAATTAACGAATCCATCTTTAGTATTAAGTACACATTGAGATCTCTATCTATTGCTACGATTTTACCTTCGATGGTGCACACCTAGGTTCGCGATCCCCAATGCCATTATCATTTAGAAAAACAAGATTGAACAAGCATAGATTTGACATTTGCGAGAGCAAAACCTTCACTAAACTCTTCCAATCTTCTTCAAAACTAAATTTGTACACCAACAAAATCCGAAAAAAGCAAAAAACTCAAAATCATACATGCAAAATCCCTAAATTAGATTAGATCGGGATAGAAATCTCCTCAAAATGAAAGAGAGAAGTTTTTAGAGCTAAACTAGATCAAAAGAGAAAAAAAGAAAAATCACCACAAAAGGAGAGGAAGCAAGACAAAAAAAAAAAATAGAGAACAAAATCAGCCAAATAAGAAAGAAAAAGGAAGGGGAGGGAGAGATTTAACTCAAACCCTCCCATCCATAGAGGTTGAAGAAACAAGCTGTGTAAAAATTAGAGAGATAAGAGAAAATCATAAGAGAGACAGAGATGATCTTTCAAAGCACCACTCAACTGATCTTATTTTAGTTGGCAGACAATATTTTTATTTTGTCAATCAATGAATCTTTATGTCTGAATATGTCGTCATCTACCGAAAATATTATGCAAATTCAAGACCTTATCATCATCTAGATTAATTACGCTAAAGATTTAGGAACCTTTTGCTATCCTAAGAAAATGTGTTTAGAGAGCCAAGACATACACGAATCGCATCTCGTTTCTTCCTTCATTAACAGTATCGCTTTTTCTTCTTTTAATTTTATTTTTAATGCCTCAACGATTTACACTGCCCCTAAACATACGTCCTAAATCAAAATCACTTAAACTTTCATGCCATAAGATCAATCTGGACGGTGCTTTCCCCACGGCGACTCAAAGAGGCTCGATTGCTAGTATTGCTCGTGACCACTCGGGTAGATTGCTCGGAGGCCTCACACGTTCTGTCTCCGCCTCCTCTGCTCTCGAGACAGAGATTCAAGCGTTACTTTTCTCTCTCAAGGATTTGCTACAGCTACATTTAACCGATTCTCACCTGCTCGTCGAGTCCGACAGCATCATCATGGTCGAAACCCTCAATCGGTGCCGCCTACCGCCGTGGGAGTGCCGCGCCCTCTTGGCCGAATGCTTTGATCTCCTTCGCCGCTTCTCCAATCTCCGTGTGCAGCACTGCCGTCGGGAGGCTAATGCCCTAGCAGACTGGGCCGCTAAGGCCCACGGACGAGGATCTCTTTCTTCCGATTGGCTTGTCTCCCCTCCTCAAGTGATGCTCGACATCCTTTGTAACGATGCCCTAGCTCAGGGTTGTTCTTTCTTTCCCACGTGACGTTTTATTATCAATATATTACCCTTTCCGATAAAAAAAAAAAAAAAACTTTCATGCCATAGTTATCCTTTGGGAAATGCAACAAAAAACTTTAAATTATATTCATTATGATATATTTATCTTGAATTTTTTTTTTGTTACATAAAAGATATCCAATTTATATCGATCGTGACATGTTTACTATAAATTTTTTTTTGGTGACATCAAGAATTCTAAACTTGTACTCGTACAACACAATTACCCCTGTCAAAGTTTGATCGAATGTTTTTTCAGTTAAAATGATGTCTTTTGTATTTCGCTTAAGTCACGTGGGCATCATGTGAATATCGTTTTCCTTTTGTCATTTATATAGGTTACCTTTTTATAGTGCTCATAGACCAAATCTTGATAGAGGATAAATATGCCACATAAAAATAAGTTTGAAATTGTTAGTGTCACAAAAAAAATGGTAAATGTGTCATAATTGTTATAATTTGATATTTCTGCCGATTTTTTTCTCGTTCTTTTTTGAACGAAGTTTTATGTGTCCGAGGCAGCTCGGCGCACTCATTATTCTAGACTTGCATTTGTTGCCCCGGCTCCTCAAGCACCACTCTCCACAAGTGCTTGCCGGGCACGTGTGGTGTTGTTTTATATGTCATCCCTATCTAAGAAAATATTCAGCAAAATCTCAGTCCGATCTAATTAACAATTCAAATTTATGTACGTACGGGAGTCTTTGATATCTAATCAAATACATTTCGTCCATGTAGTGGTACGAATATAGACGACACACTATAATTTGAGTGGCCATTCACATTTATTGTACGAGTTGCGTGACTGCACATGCGTGAAAAAGTACCAAAAAAAGTCATATATCTATTGTCTTGGTGCAAATTCGATTCTAAACCCTTTAATTGGACCAATTTAGTCCTTAATATTTTTGCATTTAGGCCAATTAAGTCAATTCGGCCAATTTTGATTGGAAATTGCCAATGTAGATGCCCGTAATTCTACGTTGTGCAGGCAATACTAACAATGACTTTTTTTTAATAATATTTTAAATATGTTATAATTTTATAGTTTTTTTTTTCTTCTCTTTACTTTTTTTTTTTTTTTTTTTTTTTTTGGGGAGGGGGGGGGGGGAGGGCTAGCAAGGGTCCCCGGCTTTGGGTGAGGGCTATAGCACCCTTGCCTCACTCAATGCCCTTGCTGGCCACAATGAGAGCGTCATGCCCCTTGCCCTGGATGAAGCCATGATGCCCAAATCAGGCGAGGCCATGATGCCCTCGCCTAGTGCCGGCAAGCCTTGTTGGCCCTCAGCCCTAGGCAAAATAGAGAGAAGAAAAGAAAAAGAAAAAAATCATGAAAATTTCAAAATATTATTAAAATATTATTAAAAAATATCAATGTGAGTGTCGGATGTCCATCGATCTCCAACCAAAATTGGTCGGATGGACTCAATTGGCACAAATGCAAAAAGTTTCTAACTAAATCAGTTCAATTGAAAGGTTTAAAATCAAATTTGCACCTAGATGGTAGGTTTATGACTTTTTTGGCACATTCCCTTACTTATATACATGTGTGTACTAGGGGTGTGCAACCGGACCGGGTCAACCCGGTTCCCGGTTCGGCCCACCCGGAAAACAGGGTCGGGAACCGGTTCCGGTTGAAACCGGTCCGGGAACCGGTTCCCAAAGCTCAGACCCTGTTTGAACCGGTCCGGGAACCGGTTCCGAGGGAATACCCACCCGAGAACCGGATTGACCGGATCGGTTTGGGAACCGGTTTGAGAACCGGTTTTTGGGCCCCAAAACAAAACCCTAGTCATTTCTAACTTTCTATCTTTACTCTCAGTCTCTCACGCAGCACGCTCGTCGCTCTCAGCCTCTCACGGTCTCACCTCCGCCGATCCATCCGAGCTGAAGCAACATCGCCTTCCTCCAGATCAGCGCCCCCATCTTGGTCCCGGCCATCCTCGCCACCCCGGCGCCGTCGGCCTCGCTGCTCGAGAAGGTTGGGTGCAAGACGTTCGCGGGCCTCCTCGTCTCGACACCGGGGTCGACTCCTCACGGGTGGCCAGCACGGTGCTCAAGTCCACCCTCGTCGCGATCTTCACCGTCGACAGCGGCCTCCTCCCCGCCGAGCTGTTCAGCAAGTCCCCGTCCCCCGCGTCGGCGCCGTCGCTGGTAAGCACGATTTTTACTCTTCGTCTTGAGCTGCCGGCTAATTAGTTCTACTTACCCCCGCGCCGGTGCCGTCGATGTTTGCTCTTTTGATTCGTTCTTGTATTGCAAGTCTGGTGTTTTTTTTCTCGGTGGGACGAATCTTGAGAATTGGTCAGGAGTTGAGCGAACGAGCGAACGAGCATTTGAGGTTATTGTGAATCACGATTTTGGTTTTTGTGTCTGTGTTTGTTTTGTGAATACAGATTGCTGCTTTGCCTTTTTTTGGTGAGTAGCCTGGATCTGCGATTTTCTCTCTGTGAGGTTCATCTGTGCCTGTGGGCTGCAGATCTGGGTCTGAATAATTTCAACTTTGTGATCAGCTTTTTCATCATATGAATTTTAGGGGTTATCGCTCTTTATCTGCTTGTGCTTTTGTGTTGAAATTGTGGTGATTGTCAATTTATCTGATTTTTTGAGCTGCACGAAGGCGTGGATTTAATATTTGGAGGATTAAGCATTTGGATACTCAGCAATTTGTTTTTATTGCGTTGTTAATATTCATTTTTGTGGACATGGCTATAGATGCGTTGACTTGTCATGCGCTGACTCTAATGTGTCTCTCCCCTTTCCAGGGGATGCTCATGCACCTTAGAACATAGAAATGAGTCATGATCCGGTCATGGCTTCGATTTTGTTTGTTGCTCTTTCTTTGTGCCCTTTCTCTCTATGATGCTGGTCTGCTCCTATTTCACGCATGATTTGATCAACCGAGACTAATGTGGATCTTATTCAGTTTAGACCTTAAAGTTGATGCATGAAATTAAGTCTTCTCTCACAATGAGCGGTTACATTGATCTGATAATAACACATAGTTCTAGGTGGCAAAACTGCTTCATCATGTGTCTGGTCATATATATATGTATGTATAACTGAGGAGATGTTATGAAATTGGAGTCTCAGTCGATTGCTTAAAGAAGCTTTGTCAAATTTCTTAACTTGTATGAAGTAATTGATGTATCTTATGCTTGCTGTATTACCTCAGAGGCTAAATTTCTTCTCGCGCTATGTATTTAGTGTTTCCTTGGGTTTTTCGCTTTACTGCCCGATTAAGTGGCTCCTTGGCTCCTTTTCCTTTCGGTTGACTTGAATTTGGTTTAGCACCAGAACCTGTAGTATGATCATATCATCAGTAGATTTGCACTTCTTATTTTTTCTTTTGAGTGGATTGATGGTCAACTTCTTCAAGTGAGGATATCACTTTAAAGCTAACGTTTGTCTTGCTTGGTGTTGGCTTCCTAAGTGAAACTTGTAGTTGTCATGTTCTATTCCTTCCACCAACTTTTGTCTTTCCACTGTATATATGTTTTGATATATCTGTATCATCAATTGAATCTCTGTAGTTATAGCACTTCATTTTTGGAGTATCATCTTTTGGTCTTCTAACAAATTAATTTCATTATAGTGGACCATGTGCTTCATACTTGCTCCGTAAAAGAGCCCTTTACAATGACATGTCAAGGTAATGCTCTGGTGTGGTGATATAAGATAGTGGTTAAGGGCATACTTATATGTGTGAATTTGGCACGCCGTACAAGTTTGATTCCCACACCACTGAGTACGAACATTTTCAGGGGTTTGCCTACCTAAGGTCCTAAGGTGGGTGCCTCAATCCTAGTTATAAAAAAATATAAGAGTGATTACCTAGGAGGAGCGGGAAGAAGCTAGCACAAACTTTGACAGATCAGAATATCTGCTTGAGAATCCATGTTGTTTCAGAATGGTAAGTTATTGCACATCTTTCTTGTGAGAAAACGAATGCCTCAAGTTGTTGCATTCTATTTTTTTCTGGTTTCAGCAGTTGATGTATGCCATTGTTGGCATTGTTGCAGCTTAAATATCATGGAAGTGGTCGAGATGCGATGATTGGTTCGTTGATGGGGCATTGGAATACGATCAATTCTTCTTTTTGCCTTTTCTTTACAGCAAATGATCAATGGAGTTAGAGTGGATACCTGTGATGTGATGAAATACTCTCTTTCTTTTCCTTTTCTAGTGATGTTATGAGGTACAAATTATTTGCTACAACGGTGGATGTGCTTATGCTGATCGATATGAATGTTAAACGCTTTATTTTAAATATGAGTGCTGTACATTAATTTTTGCAAAACAGGTTCTAATATAAACGGGGTTGACCCTTGTTCCCGGACCGGAAAAACGGGGTGGGTCGGGAACGGGGTCCAATGTAAACGGGGTCGGGGTCCAAAAAAGAGAACCGGTTATAACGGGGTCGGGAACGGGTCCGGTCTAGACCCTACCCACCCTGGACCCGATCACCCCTAGTGTGTACATCTCTCTCTCTCTCTCTAAACAATGTACAAATGTGGTGTTGACCCTTAACTTTACCGCATTGACTTATTTGATAATGTACATTGTAATGGCGTATGAAAGCATAAACTGCATATGATGGACTAATTGGTTGTTAATTTCCTTTTCTTCCATTTTCCTTCTTTTTTTTTTTTTTTTTTTTGGGTCCACGGCAAGACTTAGTGACGTCAATTTTGTTTTCCAGTCAAAAACAAAAAGAAAAAAAGTGGTACTCATAAAGGATGTGAAGAGTGCACCAATCGACTGGCTTTATTGGGTCGATGCAGCAGAGACTTAATACCTTCATAAGGGAGGTCACCAAGAGAGAATCCAACTTCGAATCAGTCGATATATCTAGTGGGACTCATGTTTCCTAATAAATTTTAGATCAATAAGATATTTTAACTACCATGCATTATACTGCAACCTCATAATATATATATATATATACCTCTATACAAAAAATTATGATATTGTCAAATAGCAAGAGGGAGAATCAAACTTTCCAACGAGCGGAACCTTTGAATATAGACATAAAATCTCACCTCCAACAATACACTGAAGTTAATATATTAAATATGTTCGACTCTATCAATATATAATTGTATGTCGCATCCGCATAGATGGTCGGGTCTCTCTTATTTCCTAAAAAGGACCACCTACGAAATCGTCAATATCCGCGGATAACATATGATGGACCCACTGAGAAATGTCATCATCATGCGCCCGATTCAGAGGATCAGTAGTGATTCCTATTTGGTACATGCCCATATGACATTCCAACTTCTAGAAAAATAGGATTTTCTGTTCATTTCAATAATCGTTTGTCTTTCCACGAGTCTTATCTTTCATTGTCTCACCTGGCCTTACTAGCTATATGTGCATGGCCCTTTGACTTGATTGGGATGTGGAAAGTCGTATGGAGCTCCATTTTTTGCGACAAGTTTTCGAAATGATCTCAATAAATTATAGTCTCTCTACTTTAATTAGAGTCTATCATTAGAGATGGACGCTAAATTTTACGAGTTTAGAACAAAGGGCCTTTGGCTCTCAAATGAAAAGGAAAATTATAAAACGAATATGGAAGACAGTTTGATTAATCAGTGATTACCATTCCACTAACTAAAGATGTATGGATGGGCAAGATCTTACTTATACCATTCTTCAAATTGTGTCTCAAGATCCGCTAACTCAGGTTATATTCAAATCATATGGCTTTTATCATGCTAGCTAATAATTTCATGCGAAACTTTGGATTTTATCTTGTAGATAAGGAAAAAAAGAAAAGAAAAGAGAAAAGCTTAGGCTTTTGTAGTCATGGAATCGTCATAAAGATGAGGATACTCTTTTGGTTACATTTGCTTGATTGGTGGGCTAATGCACGCGAGCCCCTTTCATTGGAAAAGCAATGGACTGGATTGGGTGGCTAATAATCTTTGAACGCTATCTAGAAATCAACTACTTCGTTTGATAACCCCAAGAAATTTGAAAGAAAAAAACAAAATATTTGGGAGTGGGCCGGTCCACAATTTTCCTCCCTGACTTTGCACATGTCGCTTTTCGCACGAGTGCTCGCCCGACACGCCTGGTGTCGTCGTACTAAGCTCTAAACAGTCTCCCCTATCTAGGGAAAAAGTGGGATCTTTGTCCGATCTAATTAACCATTCATACGTATCGCGTTGAAATTTAGGATGGAAACATAGACCGCATGTAATGGACCAGAAACCTCGGCTGCTTCGATCTTCTTCCACCATGTCTCCAACTTGCAGCATAAATATACCAGAGAATCCTGGCGTGCCCACGTAGCTCGTATCCTCATCTCATCATTTCTTCCTTTCATCTTCGTGCATTCTGCAACAGCTGGCTACATCGATGTCTGTCCTAGTGAAAAAGGAACCAGAAAAACACGTCCCTGTAGACAACATCGGGCTCGTGCCGCACTCGTATGCTGAGTTCGAAAAGATCTCTCTCTCTCTCTCTCTCTCTCTCTCAGCAACCTCATAACATAATACCATCTCCATCGTCCACCCTTTGTCTGAGTGTTGCGTGTCAAACCAGTACACTCTTTTGTGTTTTTTCTTTTTCCCCGACGGGTCACCTCTAAGCCATTATTATTATAAAAGCCACTCTCCAGCCAGTATAAGGTCACTCCCCTCTTTTTCTTCAGTGTGAAACCCAGCTCACGCCCGGTTCCTATTCGGTTCTGCTCTTTTAGGCTCGTCCAAGCTTAATCCCAAAAGACCAGCAGCTCAAGCACTCGAGCGCAAGGGAGTAAAAGTAGGGGGCCCAAAGGGATGAAAATGGTGGTTGGGATCATCAACAAGTTCTTCGTGATATCGATGCTGCTGCCTTGGAATGTGATACAGCAGGAAGAGCTTACTCCTGGGGATCATATCTACACTTACCGGCGGTACGGCTTGTACACCCACCATGGTTAGCCATTCATCCTCGGATTTCGTTTTCCATCATTATTATCGTTTTTTCCGCAACATGGTCACCTGCTGGACTAAATTAATGTTCTTTTATGTCGTATATACTTGATAGATCAACTCAGCGATCATCAAATCTTGCCCTTGTCTTCCTCTTTTCATTTCAATGAATTGAATGCTAATATATCTGATTTTGATCACCCGTGCATTTCCATGAGATGGAAGTCCCATAATGAGCTGGTGCCCATCTCCAGAACGAGAAAATTTAGGGCATGCTCCCCTTCCACTTATTGATGGCAACGTGTCCGGGTGAGGCCGCTTTTCAGATTTTTTTTTCTCTCTCAGCTCGCTCTCTGCAACACAATGGCCTCTCTTTCCTCCTTTCCCTCTCTCTCTCTCTCTCTCTCTCTCTCTCCCCCCCCCCCCCCCTTTTCTGCCTCCGGCCTTCTCCCTCACCTTCACGTCCCCTAAGCTTACCAAAAAGCTCTACCGTCAGCCTCCGGTCCCTCTTGCTTGAAAAACCCATCTGGCCCTATAAGACTGACCTCTGCGCCTCTCCCACGGTCCCCACCGGCAGAGTCGCCAGCACTGACGGACCTGACCGGATCAGCCGACCGATGCCCACAACGGTCACGAGCCGCTCGTCCAAGTCTGGACCTGGAGAACTCCAGATCTGGCTGGATGATGCCGATGATGGCCTTGGACAAGCCGGCGTCGCACTCGAGCCTGGCTGTCTATGACCGGCTACGCTACTGTCCCATGTCTGCAAACCCTTTTTGTCCATGGGCAAAAAGTAAGTCAGAGAATTGAGCGAGAGAGAGTTTCGGAGGAGAGAGAAAAGATCTGGACTCCTGGAAAGTGGCCTCACTCGGATGCGTGGCGATCGAGGTGGAGCGTGACCTACGTGAAATTTTAAAGTTCATCCACTAAATTTTTCACCAAAGTAGATTTTATTTTAATAATAGCCTCTGTAGTGCGACCTGCTCGTTCCTTCTTGGATTTAGATTGTCCATTTCCTCCCTCTCTCTCTCTCTCTCTCTCTCTATGCAAGTAAATGAGAAAAAGCGATGGAGAAGCCAAGCTCCAATTCTTTTCCGACAAATGACTAAGTGATAATCTTTAACCTACTATAAAAATAATAATCTGTTAAAGATTATTACATTAGTAAAGCCCTTCTTTTCTTACTTGACATTTCTTGATATTCACATCAAATGATAGAAACTTATCCGATTTATATCATTTTGATCTCTGCAAAACCAGAGAGAAACTCTCTTTCTCTCTCTCTCTCTCTCTCTCTCTCTCTCTCTTTCTCTCCTATTTGGACCATTGATTCTTTTTCTACGTTGCATATACTCACTATTGATTCTAATAGGAATCTACGTTGGAGCGGGCCGTGTAATTCACTTCACAAGAACGGGAGTTAACGAGACTTCTCTTGATTCCTTTCGGCGAGAAGGCGAGGACCTCCGTTCCCTCCACTCATATGCATATGGACAGCCGCTGCTAGAGTCTTGGCTGACAAGATGGGGAGCCCACCCAACCTTGCCTAACGCCAAATCACCCGAGCAAGTCGTTAACAAGGCTTGGGAGCTTTACGGGAGCGACAATTTCGGCGAGTACAACCTCATCAACAACAACTGTGAGCATTTCGCCACGTTTTGCAGGACCGGCGTCCGGGCGAGCGCACAGACAGCATTGTTCAGCGTTGGTCAACATAAGGTCAAGGAGGTCAAAGAATGGACAATGAACCTTCTACATAAAATTAAGCTCAAGTGAGGCTACAGCCCCACCAACTTAGCCATGCCCATCTGCCTCCGTTATAGCAATAATGTTGGCCTTTTTCAGACTTAGTTTTGTCGGTAGTGAGGTTCGGTTGGGATTTTCTGGGCAAGTGATGGTGATGGGGATCCTCGAGCTCCCACGATAAAATAAGACATCTATGATTGGACAGCCTTTTTTTAGACTTTCCCGTCACTTATGAAAGTTAAGAGGAATGTCCTTTTCTGTAGGTGGTCCCGCACACGTGCGGGTATCTTAATTGCTAACGTTATGAGGAACATTCCAAATCAGATCTGACCGCCGATATTTAATGATGTCCGGTCCCCCTCAGGATGTCGTTTGCTGTTATGATTTTTTATGTGGAGGTTCGAATATTTGCAACCCTATTTGCAACCCCAAAATACGTAAACATCGTTCTGAAATAATTAACATTTCTACCCGGCCTTGAAAGGCAGCTTGCCTTAACCTGTGGTTGAGGCGTCAAAGTCACCCACAGGAACCGTTGGCAGGTTTAGCCTTAAGCTCCAAGTACTTGTGTCTGTCACATATGATCTGTCTTCGTCTGGACCCTTTCTTGCCTAACCAAAATCTGGTATATTGGCGTTATAGGACTGTCGAAACACATGCCAAACTGTAGGTCAAAGTGGATAAGGTGACTTTTCTACTGCCAACGTGATCTATCCACCAGTAAACATGGACAATGCACAGATTCAATCAGCTTAGCTCGGGCTAATGACTGGCATTATAAACTAACTATGAAAAGAGTAGCCTGCGAATATGCATGTTTAGATAACCACAACAACAAAGCCCCCCGACCAAAAAATAAGGAAAACATACTCAGGTGGCGAAACAGGTTTTGAAGATTTGCACAAATAACTCCCATGTCCCGGAATGAAAGCCTAAATGCATAAGGTTTCAGATTGTTGCTGATTCCAGAATGTAGGAGGGAATTGCAAAAAGAGGGATGTCGCAAACTTACGTGACCAGCACCTGAGAAGATTTTGGAACCAAGTTTCTAAAGGTAAAAACAATGTGATATTGCTTAATTTAATCTAAGTAACGAACATCAAACTTACTGAGGCCAGCAATAAGTTTGAGGGCTTGAAATCTCTGCAGATTATTGGCTGCTCCTACTGCAAATTTAATCCATGTGACCCATGGAAGCGGTTTAATGGTCGAGCCCATCTGCAGCAGGAAAGACACACGATTTGTGTAGTACATTAAAACAAGAAAAAGATCCTATTTGCCATAAATTTGAGGCAAGCATGTTTATATCACCCAAGAAAGAACCTTACTTCCATAGAGATGGTTTTTTAGGGTACCCTTTTGCAAGAAGTCATGGACAAGAAGTGCTTTTTATCCTCCAAACAGTATCCCATTAGCCTGGCAATGTTTGGATGAGATAAGCTGCCCAGGAAGTTCACCGCCAACTGCTAAAAGTTATCACTCTCATATCAGCATAGGGCAAAACCTCATTATTGCACATTTTTTTAGTATACGAAGCAAACATGCATCCCCTGCAGAAAAAGAGAGAAGACAGAACGACCAATTGTGTGATAAGAAACTGAAGATACCCATAATGGCACCCAAAGAGCCATCTACCGTGTCTGCACCCTACAAATGTTAGATCGTCATAAATAATCTGAAATAAAAGTGAGTGAAATATGCAATGATGCATCGTCACCCATGTTCAATAGCAAATCCTGACATCTGAACCGCATGGTTGAACCTATTTATAAAGCAAGTAAACATGCCTAACATGATTTTGACATTGGCAAAGCCAATAGAGGATAAGATCGATGATAGTATGGGCGACCATGTAGAGTCAAACACAGAGATATGCAACATGAGAAAAGAACGCACTCATCTTCTGTAGTACAAAGTAGATGTCCACCATCCAAGATAGACAATAGCATCTTAAGTGATGATCATTTTTGAAAAATTCAAATGCTAAGTGGAGGCTAAGTTCCCTTTTAAAAGACTTGTATGCTAATTACATATTGACTTCCATTTACCAGGTAATTCATGAAAAATAAAATGGCACGATCTTATTCATTCTTCCAAGGATACATGAAGAGGAATTGTTATGTCCAGTGTCTCTGAAAGCAGCATAAGTTGGGACTCAAACAATCATGTCACCTCACTTTCAGGGCCAGCCAGCATATGATTTCCAGAAATAAAAAATCCTCACTAAGGATGGTTTTAGTACCAAGAACTATGTTGAGAAATTCCAGAAGTTGCTCTAATGTTGTAACACTCATATTGGGAATTATTGTTTCAAGTACATTGTAGTGACATCCTCTGAGTTTAACTTAGAACGGAAGAATATAAGTCACAATAATGTCTGATGCAGGACTTGAAGTCCTTCTGTGAAATGCAAGAAGAGTCTCTACATTTCAAAATTTACCAGCTATCACAGTACTTCTACATAGTATTTATAAACAATGAAGATTCAGAAGACGCTTCTACGCCAGCTCTCAAGAACCTTAGAGATAGAAGCTAAGCTGGCAAAGCTTCTCTCCTACTTGTTTCCTCCAATTCCATGCTGTTTGGTCGCTGGATAACACACATGCATGTAATATGCACTACACAACTTAGACATAATAACTGTAGGACAAGATTGTGGAATCTCAAGATTTAGATCAAGAGCACAGGTGCTTACTTGAGGTATCTGGTCCTAGGATTTACACAAGCTTGCCTTCTCATCCATATTTCCTGAGACAGACACTCAAATGTGCTTTCCAAAACAGATATGCCTTAACTATTTGTGTCTCATCACTTTACATCCGGACAACTAGTTCAGCAAATTGGTGAAAACAGCTCTTCTCAGATTCTTTTAACTATGTGTATCTCCAATGGTACATGTGTACAGAAACTTATACAAGCCATGTATTTCACTTAGCACTGTGCCTGCTGTTTTGATTTAGAATAGAGATAAAATAACCGCCGGAACTAACTGCACCAGGCTTAGGATAGGCAAATTTTTGCTCTTCTATTGCATCTCAGGAAAATACTTACACTAAAACCAGAAGTCCTTGAAAACAGAATCTCACAAGATTTTTCAATGTTTTTATGTGGACTTGAACCATACAACGGAAAAGCAAGGTGACTTTTCTCCAAGCTCTTGCATAGAATTGCTCGTGGTCATAGGACAAGTCACGGACCCTAAAATAAAGGATAAGAGGAGCAAGCACTGTCTTCTAAATAATTGCAATCCTAACCGAATAATCTGGTCCACATCATTGATTAAACCCCCAGAAATACATGTTCAGTTGGGCAACGACACATATTCTCGAAAGGAAGAAAGCAAATTGAGATAGTGAGCTTCATATGAAATTAGCCACACAAAACCAGAACAATCTAGTGACAAAAAAGGCCACTAACATCTATCATCTTGTTCTCATTTTTCTACAACAAGCTATGTATCTAGAAATGATTCTTCTCCCACCATAATAATAGAGCTTCTTTTATCCAAAGCAGAAAATGAAACATTGATCAAGACAGTTGTGCAAGCCCTGCCTCAATATGCCATGTCCATTTTCAAAATCCCAATCTATGTATGTAGAGCAATTGAACAAAGGATTGCTTCCTTCTAGTGGAAGCAAAATGAGGCGAAATCTGGGCTCCATTGGAAGGAATGGGAAACTCTCAAAACCAAAAAATATAGTGGGGGGATTGGCTTTCCTGATCTTATCTCATTCAACAGAGTAATGTTGGTCAAGCAAGTTTGGAGACTCTCACAAACACCATCGGCCCTGTGGAGGCAATTATTCAAAGGAATATACTTCCCTGACTGATATTTTTGGAATGCCAAAAAGGGATCACGTCCTTCTTGGGGTTGGCAAAGTACACTTGTTGGCAGGGATTCATTAGTTGAGGTAAAAGATGGGCAGTTAAAGATTGGAAAATCAATTAAGATCCAAGAGGAAGTGCCTGGAAATGGGTGTAATTGGTGGGTTGGTGGGCCAGCAAACTTTGACGAGAATAGGTTGCGAACTCTCTCTGATGAGAACATGGCTGACGAAATTCTCGCTATCCCTCTAAACAGAAATTCAGAGGAGGATCAGCTGCTTTGGACAGGGAATAGAGCTGGGACTCATGCAGTTAAGAGTTCCTACAACGAGCTATATTCAGCTAACCAACAACATCAAGCAGCATCAGCCACCACCTCATTCCAAACTCCGAGATCCTTTTCGACAAGACAATGGAAATTAAACACTCATCCTAAAGTCCGATTCTTTCTACAGAGCGCCTGTCAGATTGCCCTACCCACCAGAGAAAACCTTCACAAGAGAAAGATCTTACCCGACCCCATACGTCCTCTGCGTAACCGAGCGCCGAAATCAATCGAGCATGTCTTTCTTATTCGTCACTGGGACAGCTGCAATTCGGGCGAACCCGCGGCGAAAGCTGCAATCTTTAAGCCAACCCATCACTCGTTCGGACAAATGGATCACACCAATGCTCTGAATCAAACACAAACCTGCGGTCAAATGAGGAAATCGCGGCCACTCTTTGGCTAGGACGGAAGGCGGGCAACGCCCGCATCTTCCGAGCGTGCCGGCCGGACCCGACTAGGAATATTAACCTCGCGATCACAGCAGAGTACACAAGCTTCTCGAGGTGGCATCCCGACACGAAAAGGAAGAAGGAAACACTCATCAGAATTACCTCCTACTCGGCAGCCACCGGCGAGAGGGTCGCCCAAGATGAATATCGAATTGTTCGAAACCGAGAGGCTCGCCGGTCCGCGCGGCCGCCGGAGCTGTTCGCGGCCGCCCGGCGGCGCTGATCCATGGCTACGCGAGCTCGGGTCTTGCGGGATCGGTGCTAGCAGCCGACACCACAGCTTCTTGCGCGTCTTCAGTTCGTGGAGGAAGCTGTGGACAGAGATTCCCTTGGACAGAGTTGAAAAAAAATGACTACGAAATTGTTAATCTTGCTATTGATCAAGGAAAATTACCATATGCGAAGACAATTTGTTAATGGAATAGAGAATTTACCATAAATTCATATTATCAATGATATTTCATGAAAGTTACAGCAGGTTAGCAACTTCAGCCTTACAGAGCTTTTTGACCCAAAAAAAAAAAAAAACTTTACTAGGCTTTGAGGTAAATTACAATCTTTGAGGGATGATTACTAACTTGTCATTCACAATGACTTAATTACTGGGCATTAATATGTTCAAGTCACGATTACCAATTTATAGTGAAATCGAGTTGCAACGGTTAACAATGATGACATGTAAATTCAAATTGTGTCTTATACGAGGTTGCCCCCGTTTCTTTCCTACGAATCCAAGGAACACCTTTTTGATGTCTAGTCCTACATTTGCTCAATAATGAGAGAGATACAAGATATAAAAATTTTAAGAGAATTTTAATCTGAATTTATCTGATACTAGCATGTAATCTTTGCATGATTTGAGGATAATTTAATTTTGAAAAATAATAGTGTAATTTTATTTAAAGATTAAAAATCCTGTTCAGATTATATATTTGAACAACAATCCCTTAGCATAGTTTGTAATGGATTAAGTTGACATTAGTTTTATGTTGTTGATATTTTGATTTCTGAATCCTGCAGATCCTCGTATATCATAGTTTGTGTTTTCGACCTTTCTCATTTTTACCATGTTCAACAAACTGTATCCGGATTGAGCTTTGATTATTGTGTTTTTTACCCTATCTTGTGCATTTTGAATGGACAACTAAGCAGCTCTTTCCTTTACAAAACTTCACTAAGAATCCAACCGTGTCTTAGAGTTCAAAAATTACCATGAGAATGGACCGAATGGCAAAACACTTTTTGGAGATAGATTGCACCCCGAATACAACATGAACAAATTCATGACTACAACAACAATGAGCTTCTGCTCACATTCAAAGCCTAGGCATGAAAAAATAAAACAAAACAAAAGAGTGCGAACTTCTTATGTAAACCTTAGATTGCTGATCGAGAATTAGCCATAGGAAAAACCATTCTTCTCTTAGAGAAAGTGCAATTGTTCCATCTCACTTCACAAGCTAATGCACGTCCTGATACAAAATTCATGAATAATTCCAAAGAACTTACAAGATAATGGACCACCTAGAACTATTCTATTAGCATTGGCAACTTCAATTGATTATGGTTCTTCAACGACCTCAGTCATGGAAGGTGGCTCATAAAGAGTCGCTTGGCGGCATTTTAAAGCTAGCTGTGCTTATTTGGAATGCACAATCTATGCAATGATCGTCCTCCAATCTAGAGTCCATTTTATAGTGTTCAATTTTCTTTTACTTGATAAGGGTGGTCTGACCCAATTCATTAAAGGATGTTTCCATGCCAGACCATTCCAATCTATTACACTTGAGCCCGTTGGTATCTCAAGCAACACAACGCCGAACATGTGACTCGCACGTTCCAATCTATTGCATTGAGAACATAGAAAAAAGCACTTTACACTGTTTAAAATAGAAAATGTTCTATTGGATTACCAATCATTACATATTCAGGGGTAACATAACCCATGATGGTACAATGATTCGTGTTGAAACATGTGACTCGCCCTCCGGAGGATGAAACTTCACTGATTAAAAGTTCGAGAGTTTGGCCATATAAGACTGTAAAAGAACCGGACGGTAAATTACACTTGGTTTCCAACCTGAATATATATTCCAACAAAATACAATATGGGGATATCTAGAAGCAGCTGGGGACCCGTTCATGGTCTCATCTCGTGTTCTGAACTTAATATCAAATCTAAGGAGAACGGATTTGCAATCAACTATACACCTTTCATCAATTAAGCAAAGGGAAACGTAGGATCTCCACTTGCTATTATGACTCTTTTCTTCTGGTTAGAGGAACCAATTCCAAGTCTTCAAAGGGAGACACTAGGAATGTCATTGTCATAACTATCCTTCTCCCAAGAACTTGAATAGACTGACGATAGAGTTCACATGAATTTTTCGATACAAGACAGTAATCATTATAGCAGAATATCTGGAGTTCTAAAATCCCCGACTATTAGTTTCCTCTCAGAACTGGGCAAGAAAACCGGCCCTCTGGCAGCCCCGACCACAATCTTGAAGCATACATCCCATGGAAGATGAGCAGTGGAGCCCTCTGTTCCAGAGTAATGGACGATGTAAAACGTAAGTGACGCTTAACTGCAAGTACATGTTTGAAATAGCTTGAATTTTGAAATCACCACCCTCGTCAACTATGACTGTCAACTGATCAAGAAGATGTGCTCTGAACAGTTGGCATCCTTATGGAGACTTTTCAGAAGTTCACAGAGCGATTAGGCTACTTGCTTCTCAAAAGGTGGTTGTTCGAGCTGCCCTTTTGTATGAGCTCATAAACAAAAGCTAAATTTTCATCCTCTCCACAAAATCCCAGGAACTTGGCAAGGCTGGTAGGGTGAGATAGCCTCCAAGAAACTGTATCTCCATGCCCCTAGCTCTGTTTTCAGGCAGAATTTGGGAGACTGAACCATCGTTTTGTGGCTATTTTCCTCTCTCTTTCTGCGTGAGTGAAGATAAACCCTTATGTTCATTCCCACCCAATTAGGTCCGACATCATCCACCATATCTTGATCAAGAAGTGATGCTCTGCCAGATTCCATATCGAATGTGCATGAGAAAATGACTCGGGACGCGCTCACTGAAGATGGTAGATAAGATAGATGGGATCATGGAGTTTAGGCATTTGCATTTTGCATTTTGGCAGTGTCATCGTGAATGGACGAAAACTCACTGGGAAATGAGTGAACAGAGGGTCAAATGATTGTTTTGTGATGAAGGATTGATGAAATAAGTTGGAAATGCCCCCATGCTCATCATCTTCTTTAGTCAGTTCTCTCTGTCTCGTAGGGCATGGTCAAATGGTCTCGTCGGAATATTGAGACCAATCATCAATAATTCCAAGATCGGCTTTTACTTAGAGTCGCACAGGCTGTATGTCGCATGAAGGCCTGACTCAAATTGGGAAGAAAGAGTTAATTTGGAAATAGGGAAAGAATATTCTATTCTATTCAGCCCTTGACCCATCGATGGACAAGCTTTGCTGGGACCCCTTTTTTGCTCTCCAAGTGGTACTCATCTTGCCTATATTCATGACGAAATCAGTCTGCTCTAGCCGATGCATCTCGCATAAGTGTCTTTGAGTTACCCTGAGTGTTTGCTTTTCCTGTTCTCAAGTATTAAACTCCATCGAATGTCTTGAGGAACGTTTCCTCCCCAGCAGACACATCTCACCGAGATGTAGACCTGTTTTTGGGTTATAAGGCTTACTTAGTTTCACGTATGGATGCATTACGACATGCTCAACTCCAGACAGCTCATATGAAAAATTGGAAATAAAATCATGTGACTGCAAAACGCGATTGAACTAAGTCAGTGGCATTAGATTTTACGTGTACCAATGCGTGCTCGTTAGGGAATACTGTACAGCATATTGTAAGGAGACATCGAAACAATATTTTCACCGGGCCTAAAAATTACTTTATTTCTTCAATGTACTTATCTTGGATCCTACTTGAATAATGGGAAAACTAATAAAAAAGTCATAAATCTATTGTACTTGTACCAATTCAGTTTTAAATTTTTTAATTAGACAAATTTAGTTCTAAACCATTTTACATTTGTATCAATTTAGTCTATTTGGCTAATTTTGGCCGGCCAGCGTTGATGTCGATGCCGACTGGTGACATGGCAATTTTAATATATTTTTAATATATTTTATTTTTTTTTTCCTTTTCTTTTCTCACTTCTTTTCCTCCTTCTTCCTCCTCGATTTGTCCTCGCAGTGGCCAACAAGCCTCCCCCCAATGGTCTAGAAGCTCTCGCCAACTGCCGTTGGCCATAGGGAGAGGGTTGCGGGCAAGGCGGCTTTGCCTAGATCTGGGCGAGGCCAACCCCGCCATGGCCTTGCCGCGGGTGAAGGTGGCCTCGCCCATGGCTAGCGAGGCCATGGCGGCCTTCGCCCGTGGCAAGGATAGGGCAGGGCTAGCCTCGCCCGGATTTGGGTGAAGTGGCCTCGCCCATGGCCCCGGATGAGGGCGCAGAGCCCTCATTGGCTAGGCAAAGCCTCCTTGCCCGCGACCCCTGGCAAGGCTGAGCGAGAGCCTGCAACCTACGAGGCTCGCCAAATCGGGAGGATAGTCCAAGGAGGAAGAAAGGGAGAAAAGAACATAAAAAGGAAAAAAAGAATATGAAAAGAAAAAATTAAAAAATTGTTACATCAGCATTCGACCACTGGCTGGTGTCCACGTCAACATCCAACCACCAACCAGCGTCCACATCAACCCAAATTTACCAAAATTGGTCAGATGTAGTGAATTGAAATCAATGTGAAAACGTTTAGAATTGAATTGATCCAATTGAAAAGTTTAGAACTGAATCGGTACCGATACAATAGATTTATGACTTTTTTAGAACTGAATTAGTATCAATACAATAGGTTTATGACTTTTTTGGTACTTTCCCCTTGAACCATTGAGTTATGTTGGTGCTATATCAAATTAAAAACGTGTGGGCTTTGTTAATTAAACGAAGTGGATGTATATGGATGCATCAAAATAGTCTTCACTAATTGGAAACATTGGTGAGGAGTAGCAATGGCCAACAGGTTGTATCTCTTTCTCTCGTTTTTACCTTCACCCTTCTCTCACAATTCTAAAGAATTTTGATTTTCTTGTGCGTACAGCGACATGATTTATTCTACCTCTGTGGCTCATGCCCCAAGAGTCATGACCATATGTTGGCTGGCTATCTGGCTTTTATTCCGCTATTCCAAATGTTGCAAAAAGCAGCACAATCTTCTTTAAGTCAATGATAAACCTCCCCCTTTTTCTATGGATCAGAGGCCCAAAAAGCTACGGTCGAAGATTTTTTCAACCATCCTCCGCCGATTATTGTCAAATTAAGGTTTGAAAGTGCTCTTTTCACGTGTTTCTATTCTCTTCTAGAAGAGAAATGGGCAAACATGCACAGACCGGATTTATTTAAGTTTTGTGTAAGTGTCGTTGATCGAGTGTTTTTTTCCACATCGAAAATGGTGTTTCTATTGTTTCGGAGAAAATAATCCTATTTCACTATCCAACGTAGGTGGCATCTTTTGGAACGGAATATTCTCATTTCTCTCAGCAATGTGACATGTCTCTGTCCAAATTATATGAAGTACTCCTTAACTTCAACAACATATACCCCATTTCGTTTTACCAAGACCTTCCCAGCATACGAGACAGCAACTGTCGTGAATCAAGAGCTATATTCACTATTCATGAATCATGGGTTATTACACAACATAGTTTATCGAAATTGCCATAGAGATAGTAACAATCTCACGGCACAAAATTTAATTAAGTTTCTTTGGTTCTGGATTTGGTCAATTGAAATTCACGAGTCTATCAGGTGGATACATCGGCTTCGATTAAGCAGATTTGAAGACTGTTCAAGGACTTGTTAGATTAATTTAAAAGTTCAAGGGCTTGATTGGAAGGAAAAAACATGATAGTTTAGGGAGCGAAAGTAGTCCTTTTGCCTTTTAAGAAACAGAAGATGCGTTGTAGCCAAAACTTTTCACTTAATTACGGGATCAAGCTTTGCTAAAGGGTGAAAATGAAAGCTTCTGGATGTTGGTAGGAGCCTTCTGGAGTGCTAAAGAGTCGCGCCACCAGGTGTGAACGGGGTTAAGGATAAAAACGACAGCTTAAGATGGAAAGAACACGTTCATGCACGTTCACGGGCCGCAACTTGACTTTTCGTGTGACGTGTAATCAAACTTAGTGTATAGTTTTTATGCTTAACCTCTTATTATATGCGCATGCGTGGGAGATTTACTGTATAGATAGCAACCTCGCAAAAACCATATATAGGTCGAGAGCTACCTGCAAAGCGAAATGGAAAGTGTATGGAGCAAGATCAAGGAGAAGTTGGAATATATTGGATGGAAGGATGATTAGAAAAAAGAATTTGAAAGCAAACTACAGCTGGAAGCAATATCAACCTCACATTAATACTAGTGGTCCATGATCAGTTCCAAAAGCATGTGTATAAACCGCCCTTTGTTAACCCACATTTGTATGGTAATTCCAATAAAATTGCATTTTTTATGGGGGTTTTGGTGAGATAATTTTCCGAGCCATGACTTTGGAAAAACGCATTCAAGAGAGAACAAAAGCGAAGGACCTTGTCCCACCCCCTAAAAAATCTCACGAAGCAACACCATCACATGGATTCCATCGTGTCTTTCTCATTTTTCTTCCCCGAGAACAAGGACAAAAATCATCATCATCAGGGCCCAGCTCGCATGGCCGCTCGGAATGCTAATGATCAAGTGGTACGCAGTAGCTTCCCCTCCGGGACAGGAGAACAAAAATGAAAAAAAAAAAAAATTAATGAGATTTGACCAATAATACACGCAACGGCATTGTAATTATTCATTAGAGAAGATTTCGCAGTTGGACTTATCATTTGAGTTCGACCCTCTAATCTACTGAAGCTGTATGTGAACAGACTGTGTACATGTACGTTGATCGCCTATATTTAATTTTTTGTAATTGATATTCCTCCTGGCACAACCATGTGCATGTGATGATATATACACTCTCGCATTTCACATAATCTTATTGAAACTATATTGTAATTTCTAAACAGTATCTCATGTTTCTTTAAATTTACTACCCTTCGTCTCGTAGAAATATTAAAGTACGGAGCTGCCAATATTTCAATATTATGACATGAATGTCACTATCGACTATTAATATATATAAGTAAGTAAAAAAATAAATAGATAACCAGCTAACAACCCTTTTTTACCCATAGAATTTTGTACATCCATTAAGATTCTCAAACTCAGAAAGAATCTGCCAAACCAACTAACAGATCTACCGGTCAACCATTAAGAAATTTATGTTTCTTCAAGTTTTGATTGAAATTGTTCATGGGCCTCATAGAGGTTAACCAACAGATCAATCGAGAGATTGAAACGTTCGAATTCCTTTTGAAAATAACATCTTTTATTTTTTAAAGTTGCTAACGAAGAGACTTCATCACCAAAAGTTGTTTTTCCATTCATAAAAAATACATATTTTTTTCTTCTTTTTTTATGCCTCTACTCTTAGCATATATCCTTTCGAATGGGTCACGTCACAATTGCCTTTTATAGTTTCATGCATCATTATCATTTTATAATGAGGGTTTTTAAAGCAACTCGGCCAACTCATTATTTTAGAATTGCATATGTTGTCTTTCCAACAAGTGTTCGCTGACTAGTGTCGTGTTGCTTTATAAAACCCTATAATGTCTCCCCTATCTAAGAATAGTCAGGAAAATCTTTGTCCGATCTAACTAATAACTAAAAATTGGATGCACTTACAGTCGTCTTCGCATTAATAAAATGCATCTGTCCTTGTGGTGGGAGCAAAATAGACAACACACTGTAAATTGAAGGGCCCCTTTGTGCCTTTATGTTGACTGATTAGAGGGTTTTAATTAAGCTTTCACCTATAACCCCATGAGAGTCATGCTATTTATTATCATGAGTGCAGACTTTTCGAATCAAACCCTAAACACAGCACATTTCTCAGCCGAGTTGCACTACCCTACATGTGTGCATGTGTGTATATATACATATGTTCGTGTCTCTGTACACGCACGCATTTACATGTAGCATTTTGAGGAAAATATCAAATATATAACAACATATAATTTTAGAAGCAATATGAAATGGAAAGAAGAAAATGGAATATGCAGATGATTAAATAGAATTAAAAAAAAAAAAATTGGAGTAGTTGAGATAATGATAGAATGGTTGAAAGGGTGCACCCTTTAAGTCAAAGATCTGGCTTTCATGCATTAAATTTCCCCGTGCATCTTTCTGTCCGTAACATGCTTCTCTCTCTGCGCCCCCCCTTCCTTCCTCCCTCTCTCTCTCCCCTTTAAGTTACCTACTCATTCCACCTTGTTTTGCTCATGGAAGATTGAGACTCCCAAGCAGAACATGCGTAACATTTGTCCTGAATGAATATTTCTCTTATGTTCGAGGAAAGTCTCGAAACCGGACATCCTTCTGCCTTCCGGTCGACCGCTTTCTTTGCTCTTCGTATTTGATGCTGTTAAAATCATTGCTGATCGGCATGCATTCAATATGTAATATAAGGTAATTTCAGGGTCTAGGCTAAATTCTTTTCAATCGTCATGAGACCTTTTCCCGACACGATTAAGCTTAGGTGGGCAGATGACGATGTTTCGCACTAGCTTATGTGTGTAGACGACAATGATTTTTAGGGCTTGCAACCGTAGAATCAAGGATTGGCAGAAAATAGATTAGTTGGAGAAGTCATTAATGGTAGCTCGACTGACATTGAAGCTCCCAATCTGGATTCCCTATCATGCACACAACCTTTTTCACATGATTAAGCGGCTTGTAATATTATCATCTTTATAATGATGTTCCCAGAATGGTGGATATTATATTATGAGGTATACGATATAATATCTCAACCGGGAAAATCATTTAATTTGAAGTCGCAAATTTTCATTTTGATGATCCTTACAATTTATCCAACATTATCACTAAAAAGCCAGGCCCACCATCCATGAAAAGTCGCAGATTCCCACCTCCAACTTGAGAACTTGAAAGGATCACTGCACTTTATCACCTTTTAACTTTTTCTAGTATCATTCACCATAAAAGAAACCTGCTCAATAAAGAGAGATTAAACTTGCACTTCACGGGTAAAGATTTTAATTTCTTCTATCGTGCGCCTAAATTTTGGATGGACAGGATGATTCTTCGAGTTCCAATTGGTTTTAGTACAAGTGGATCTCAATGAATATGGAGTAATCACAAAATGCAAGATCTTATCTTCATTGTAAGTGAAATTCGAACTTAGCACTGCCTGTTATTATCACAAGCTCGGCATAATTTTTGAGTTTGATACGGAATCATATATTATAGGGAAATGATATGCTGACAGTCCCATAAGTCTCTCAAATGAAACAGTGGCTTCTCCACCTTCAATTCACCACCTTGAATGTTATGAATAGGTTTGTTTCTTATATTGAAAATTACTATTCTCTCAAGATGTGATCTGAATTGCACCATTATTTAACAGTGCCATTAGGTTAGCAATGCTCTATATAATATGATGACATGCTAAATTGACGCAATAAGAAATTTAAAACATTGCAGATGTGTCTTGTTTATCCTAATACTTGTTTTTTCATGTTTGGAACTTGTCAATCAAATTTGGGTTTTTGATGTTTGATTGAATGGATGGCTAATTAGTACACCAATTTTTAATATAAGGGATTTTCGGGTGTAGGGATCGATCCTTTCTATTACATTACCGGTGTAGAGTAGCATTTCCAATCAATGAAGTATGCCGCTGGAATCCCCGTCGATGCCGAAACTAAACCAAGTGAAATTAAACTTCTCAAAAGAAGAGCAATCGATGTCTGGTGGAAGAAAGCCTCAGAAACTATCAAATCACACAAAAGTCACAGGGTCCCACCTTCAATAAAGGCCAGAGCTCTTCCTTTTGTTGTCTCTCTCGCTCCTAAGCAAGAAAATCCAAAACCAAAAAAAAAAAAAATCCAATCTCTCTCTCTAAGAATGATGACCGATTTTCAAGAAAGCCCTGTTTGTCAACCGTTTCCGTAGTGACAATTAATATGGTTTTGGAGCATTTTGATTTGAAGGGATCAAAGTAAGGTAATATTGCAGTTCCATCTTTCCTTGCTAGAGAAAGGTGGAAAGGTGGAAGTGGACAGACACATTCGAAACCCTATTCTTTCTAATGCACCTGTTGAAAAAACCATTTTATGGGGCGGAAAATGCGGCAAAGAGCTAGACAAAAAGCACATTGAAGTAGATCGAGGAGAGAGTGGAATATGAGAATAGAATGATTTGGAAAGAGATACCCAAAAGAAAGAAAAGAGATCAAATCAAGGACCTCATTTTCCCAGCAAGAGCATGGAACCACAAAAGAAAATCCACATAAAGAAGCGATGTCATCACGTTTTTTGGGAAAAAAAAAAAACACAACATGGGACTAAGCCACCTCCCACCAAAAAAAATTAAAAACCTCGCGAAATTCTAACCCCGCCCATATTTAATATTGAACGTTCACCCGTTCTCCTAAGTCTAAACCATGTGAACGGCTGCTCCGTCGGTCAAAATGGTGCAAAAAGAGTACAGCCCCGGTCCATCAGACAGCAAAACCATCACAGAGATCCGATCGCATCTCTCTCTCTCTCTCGTTACCTTTTTGCTCGACCAATGGACACGAATCGAGTAGAATTCTCGTGGGTCACGCTTGCAAGAGTCAAAACTTTTTCTTCTTGTCATTTTGTGACGTGGGGTGAGGAGTCCGCAAATAAATGTCGGACGGGGACATCGTTAAGCATTTAGAGAACCTCCGACCGAGAACCGAACTTACGCAGCACCTTCCTCATATGAGTTACGTTCATTGTTTAGTAGTCGCAGATACATGTCTCTACCAAATTTTGCTAAACGAACACAAAAATAAGATCATCATGTATGCTATTGCATACGTAGGAAAAGGGAAGGTATCGGTTGAATTCAGAAAGAGCAATGGGTTAAGTGTCACACAATTTATCATCCCCGGCCTAATCCAACCCGGTTGCTCTTTTTGGTTTTGTCCGTAAAGTACAGCCGGACAAGGATGAGACCATGCTGCGACGTGTCCATTTTCTTCCTCTAGTCTCAATAATTTTAAAAATGGGGCCTCCCCCTTCTTCACCAAACTCCCACAACTCCTTATTTAACTCTCTTTTCAAGTATGCTCTTGTGCTCCTCCTTCAATCTCTCTCTCTCATTCATCGTCGTCGTCGTCATCATCATCAAACCAGACCCAGCGTACCCTTTCATTCCAGTCCACTTAATATCAATCCAGACCTGTGTTTCTACCTTCCTCAAATCCTCTCCTAGTTCTCAATCAATAAAGACCCACCCCCTCCTGTTCCGTCAAAGGAGAGACTACAGAAGGACCGCAAAGGGATAAAATGGCAGCTGAGATCATCAACAAGCTATTCATGTCGTGGACGCTACTGTCGGGGACCGTGGTAAGACCCGAAGATCTTCATCCGGGGGATCATATTTACACTTATCGGCGGTTTGGCCTCTACTCGCATCATGGTTGGCTATTTCTCCTCTTTTATTTTTTTCATTGTCGTTATCATTTTCTCGTAAAAGAGGATGTAGTTGTTGTAGTGGCAGAACTTGGTGTCGGTGGAATCGCAGCAAGTGCATTTCAGCAGTTCTTGCTCTGGGAACTGAGGACTCGTCATTCTTCTTCCTTCTTCCTTCTTCCTTCTTTATAGGTTTTCCTTTGGCCCTTTCGTCTCCTTCTTTCATTCAGTTGATCAGCTCAACCCCGTTTGGTGGCCTTTGGGATGCCGCCTCCGACGGGGATGTTGTGTAGGACACCGTCCGCGGTCCTGGCCCCGTTTGGTGGCCTTCTTTCTTGGTTTTTCCACGGCTGACCTGCGCTACTTTGTTTACCTTCTTCCTTCTTCCATTTCCACATCCGCCTATCCGGCCTCCCCGTCCACGGCCTCGCCCTCGGCCTCGCCAACTCTCTGACTCGCTGAGTCCTCGATGAGTTCTCGAGGACTTCGAATACCAAGAAGCTGATGCCGTTTCGTGGTGGGGCTCACCCACTGTAATTTGTTTACCTTCTTCGTTCTTCCATTTCCAGAACTGCCCATCCGGACTCCCTGTCTACGGCCTCGCCCTCACCTTCACCGGCTTTCCGATCCACCAGGTCCCCGACGAGCTCTCGAGGACATCGAACGCCGAGAAGCTGATGGCGTTCTCCGTGGGGCTCACCCACACTAATATATCTACCTTCTTGGTTTGTCCATTTCAGCAGCCACCCAGCCGGCCTCCCCGTCCTCGGCCTGTTCCTCCCCTTCACCGGCTCTCCGGCCCACCGGGTCCTGGACGAGCTCTCGAGGACGTTTGAAGGCCGAGAAGCTGATGACGTTGTCGGTGGGACTAACCCACACTAATTTATTTAGCCTCTGTTGGGGCACCGCTCATCCCTTCATTCGTCCCCTTTTACCCCCTCTCTCTCTTTCTATGCTAGTAAATAAAATAAGTGGTGAGATGAGAAGCCGACCTCTGATTTTTCCCCAGAAGATTCGATTTACATGGTTTCTCCTATTGTTATCTTCTTCCTCAACACCTTTCCTCGTTCAGTCCTCTCTCTTTCTCTCTCTCTGGATATTCTCCTTCACATTTCCTCAAAGGTCGAAATTAGTCGGTTTAAAAACGTGCCTCGGTTAAATCATATAAAATATTGAAACTTTGTGATTCAACGTCATCGAGGTATACTCTATTAGCCTTTGATTCTCCAACACAAACACTAACATAAAATGATTCCTTTAGACGGTCCTTTCTCGCTCATTGACCCACATCTATTCACTTCTCGTTCCCTATTAATAAGTTGATTATGTGGTAACTATTTGCTATGGGTGATTTGGACCATCAGTTCCATTTTCTTTTATTGCACGTACTCACTATCGATTCTAATAGGAATCTATGTTGGAGAGGGCAATGTCATCCATCTCACAAGAACGGGAGTCGACAAGACGTCTCTCGATTCCTTCCAGCGAGAAGGCGGGACACTTCATTCCCTTCGTTCATATGCATAGGGGCGGTCACTGCCGGAGTATTTGCTAACATGGAGGGGGACTCGCACGACTTCACTTGACACCAAATCCCTCGAGGAAGTCGTGGACAAGGCCTGGGAGCTCTACCAGAGCGAAGGCTTCGGTGAGTACAATCTCATTCATAACAATTGTGAGCATTTCGCCACGTTCCGTCGGACAAGTGTTCGGGCAAGTGCACAGGCAGAATTGATCAGCGCTTGTGAGCAGAAGTTCCAGGAAGTCAGAGTGGGCAACGAAATTTCTGCAGAGGATTTAGCTCAGGTAAGCCAAGGACCCCCACCAACTTGCCTTCCCCATCTGCACCAGCGCCAATAATTCTATTGGCCTTTTTTGAGAGTTATTGTTGTCAACGAGCCGTACGAGGAAAGAGAAACGAGTCTTTTTTATCCAATTTAATAAATCACACTTTGATAGTGATGGGATGGCCCACACGACAAAAAGAGTAATCATCTATGATTTTTTTTTTGGTCGGTATGTTCATCTATGATTGATTGGACAGCTTTTTGAGACATTTCCGTCACTTGTGACGGTTAGAGAAGATGCCACGTGCACGGATCTCAATTTTTAATGTTATGAGGAACATGCCAAATCAGATCTTGCCGCCGATATTTAATGATGTCCGGTCCCGTCGGGATGATGTCTTTTGCTGTTCTAATTTTTTTTATGTCAAGGTTTGAGAATTTGGATCCCCTAAATACGTAAAGATCGTTTCAAAATAATTAACATTTTTATCCGGCCTGATAAACGTAGCTACCGAACAGTGAAGGCATCACCCGCCTAGAACTGTTCGCAAGTTTGGGTGATGACTTGGGGACGGCAAGCAAACTTAATTGTTGGATAGACTAGATCTGCTTGACAAAATTCTTAGCCTCGGATAATAGGGCCGCTTTTGGTCATATCGTGATAGCCCGATCTCTCTCTCTCTCTCCCCCACTCCCTCCCTCCCTCCCCCACTCAACAACATAGAAAACATAGACCACAATTTGAACTTTGGGCATGGATGGGTCAGCCCAATGTGGACCAACAAGCATACTCATACAGTAGAAATGATGAATTAGCGACAAGCAGAGGTGATGAATAAAGATTTACTAACTGTGTCCGAGAAAGACAGTCGAGTTGGGATCAATTGTCTAGGAAATAATGTTTTCTATCAGGCGTAACTAATTTTTCCCACAATTTCCGTGACTTCGTTCATCGATGGCCAGTGCTCTAACCTGAATTTGCTAAACATGGCATCAGGAATGGTCAAAGTAAGTCCAAAGTGCAATGTTCTCTGCTATGATCACCCCAAGCAATTCAGAAAGCCCATCACATTACCTGTGGCCATATACTCGGGTGCTGCATAGCCATAAGCTCCAGTAACTTGTGTCATTGCATGTGATGTTGCTTCCAGTATGGCAGGAGGAGATTGCAAAAAACAGGATGTTGCAAACATATTTGAATTATTTCCGCACAGAACAAGATTTTGTAATCAAATTTTTGAGGTAACAACGATGTGGTATTGCTTCATTTAGTCTAAGAAACGAACATGAAACTTACGGAGTCCAGCAATATGTTTGAGTGTTTGAAATCTCCGCAGATTATTTGCCTGTCTAACTAGTGCAAGAACGCAAGGCCTTTGGCTGCTCCTATCGCAATTTTAAGCTAAGCAATGTGACCCATGGAAATTGTTTAATGGCCAAGCCCCATGCAGCAGGAAAGACACATGATTTGTATATTTAATTGAACCAAGAAAAGATCATATTTACCATAAATTTAAAGCAAGCATGTATATATCGCCCGGGAAAGAACCTTACTTCCAAAGAGATGGTTCTTTAGTGCAGCCTCTGGCAAGAAGTCATGGACAAGTAGTTATTCATCCTCCAAACAACATCCCATTAGCCTGACAATCCTTTGGATGAGATAAGCTGCCCAGGAAGTTCACCTCCAACTGCAAAAAGTCATCACTCTCGTGTCAAAATGGGGTAAAACCTCATAATTGCACATCTCTTTTAGTATGACGAAGCAAACAGGCATCTCCCGCAGAAAAAGAGAGGAGATAGAAGAGCCAATTTGTATGACAGGAAATTAAAGAAACCCACTAGGGAAACCCACTATGGCACCCTTAGAACCATCTACCGTGGATGCACCCTACAAAATTTAGATGGTAGCAAATAATATGAATTAAAACTCGGATGAAATATTCAATGATGCATCATCACCCATGTTCAATTGTAAATCCCGACATGTGAACTGCACGGTTGAATTTCATATGCTATGGAGTAAACAAATCTTAAGTGCTCAACCTATTTATAAAGCAAGTAAACATCCCTTGCATGATTTTGACATTGGCAAAGCCAAAAGAGGATAAGATTGATGACAGTATGGGTGACCATGTAGAGTCTAAAATGCAGAAAAATACAAGCACTAATATGCAACATGATAGACAAGTATGCACTTGGGTAGTACAAAGTAGGCGTCCACCTTCCAAGAAAGACAATAGCATCTTGAGTGATGATCAATTGTGAAAAATTTAAATGCTAACTAGATTTATGTGGAGGCTAAGTCCTTCCCTCCTCATCTTTTACACTTAAGAAAGACTCGTATGCCAATAACGTGTTGACCTTCATTTACCAGCTGATTCATAAAAAGTAGACGGTAGAATCTTATTTGTTCTTTAAGGGTAATGAAGAAGAATAGTTATGTCCAGATTCTCCTAAACTAGCATAAGTTTAGAGTAAAATAATCACGTCACCTCAGTTTCAGGCCAGCCAGCATAATTTTCCAAAAATAAAATATCCTCACTACGGATGGTTTTAGTTCATAGAACTAATTAATCACTTGTAACGCTTCCAAAATGAATGAACGATAAATATTTTCATCATCCCAAACATTTTTAGACATAAATTATTGTCAATAAGGAAAATATATTTCATTGACTAATTATTTTAAATAATACAAGTGATCATATTTAAGAAAATATTTTCCAATTCATTCATTTTCCGTTTGTTATGCAAAAAATGAATAATTTGGAAAACATTTTCCTAAAGCGATCACTGTATCTCTTACAAAAATGAGTGAACAAAAAATATTTGGTCAACCATAAAAATGTTTAGATATAAATTATAGTCAATAATGAAAACATTTTATATTGACTAATTATTTCAAGTAATGCAAGCAATCAATTTTTGAAAAATGTTTTATAAATCATTAATTTTCTGCAAAAAAAAAACAAAAAACAAAAAACAAAACAAAAAACAAATTTGATATACACACTAAAAAACTTGGACATAATAACTGTAGGACAAGATTGGCGAAACTCAAGATTTAAATGAAGAGCAAAATTGCTCACTTGAGGGTCCTAAGATTTACATTAGCTTGCCTTCTCATCCACACACTCCAAGACGGCCACTCAAAGGTGCTTTCCAAAACTGATATGCCTTAATCATTTGCATCTCATTGCTTTCATCCTGACAACCTGTTCAGCAAATTGGTGAAAACAGCTCCTCGAAACTTTTTGACTATTTGAATCTCCAACGTTACATGCCTACAGAAACTTATATGAGTCATGTATTTCACCCAGCACTGTGCCTGCTGTTTTGATTTTGAACAGAGATAAAATAAACACTGGAAAATTAACAGCACCAGGTGCAGGATAAGCAATTTTTTTTTTTTTTTTTTTTTTTTATGTGGACTTGAACGATACAACAGAAAAGTGTGCCGACTTGAGCTCTTGCCGAGAAATGCTCCTGGTCATAGGACAAGTCACAGACCCTAGATGGTTCTTTAGTGCAGCCTCTGGCAAGAAGTCATGGACAAGTAGTTATTCATCCTCCAAACAACATCCCATTAGCCTGACAATCCTTTGGATGAGATAATGGGAATATTTTATTCTCAGCATTTCAGCAAGAAGGAAGGTAAACTTGCGGTTGGGAATATTTTATTCTCACTGACGACAGCAGGAAAAAGAGAATTCGCAGCCCACAATTTTTGACTCCTTAGCCAAGAAGAAAAGTTCATCTTCAGCTCTTGCACGATAAAGACAATGGCGGTGGAGCTCAGGCGGTGAAGTCCAGGCGGTGAAGATGCTTATAAATATAGGGTTACGTTAGTTTATTTAGAGTGTGAGAGAGTGAGATTTTAGAGAGAGTTTTTAAGCTTAGCAAAGCTTGTGTGTGTACTCCATTAAGCCTTTACAAGGCACATTGTGTAATATAATCTCTCTTTGTGTGTTTACACTCTCTCCCTCCGAATCCTTTTGGTTCCAACAGAGAGGAACTAAGGTTACCTTCCACTCTTTGAATCTCTGGGTTCAATTTTTTTTATGGCAATTGGAGTCATTCTTGTGCTCTGGCAAAGACCCCTTCTCATCAAGGCAGCCTTTGAAGATTACCAAGACCACCCTTGCTGAGAATTGTATCAGATCTGAAGCTTCTTGTCGCAACTTTCAACTCTGCAACAAAAGACTCTTGACTTCTTAAGTGGATCAACATAACCATTTGGAATAGATTCATTCGAGCTCCCTCCCAAGCTCCTGCAGGTCATCCTCAGAAGACGATGGACTGCTTAACAGTAACAGCTGGTCCTCCTGTGACTACTCAAGTGAACAGAAAAAGATGAAGAATTTGCCGTGAGCTGAAGACAGAAGCTAGAGACGAGCAGGAACTAATTGAGTTATAGAGACGTCAGCAGGTGGAAAAAGAGTTACTTAGCCAATAGAATCTGAAGTTGTTAGTGGACATATGTATGAAGCTTATTCCTTCATAATCTGCTTTGTCTGTAAGTTGGGGCTTGCATGAATTTCAAAATAATTCAGAAAGAGGGAGGGCAATAACTAGTATGACATGCAGAATAACTATACGATTATGGTTAGGATTCCAGCTCTTGCATTGAGACTCTGACACAGTGATAAACAGCCCTTTATCCCGAACGCTCAAACTATTGGGACTGAGTCCATCTTGTATATCAAACATGTTCCATAAGTACACCATGACCGATATGCTACATTCTCCTGACAAATGCCTTCTTCTTCTTGTTCATATCCACTCTCTCAATCATATTATTCTCATTTCTCCTCTCAATTTCTTTCTAATTTTCTTTTGCCTTAGTATTCCAGCTATAGCATCAAAACTTTATCTATTGATCCATTGAAATGCCCAATTCAAACACGAAGGGTAACAAAGTCCGACCACAGGAGGAACTAAAACCAAAATTCTGTGAAAATATTTCCTACTAGCTAACTCATATCTAACAAAAGCAACCAAATATCATAATTTTAACCTATGGAATCACAATTTGATGTTCAGAATTATCATAAGGGTACAACAAACACCTGCACTCCCAGGGCAAGACCTGCTGGATATTACATCCTAAAAATGCACAACTCGTAGTGAAAAGAAAAAGACAGAAAACAAAACAAGAAAGCAAGAAAGAATTGCAGAAGAAACAAGGAAATTACCAAAACTAATTAACGAAGACAACTCAACCCAATGAACTCGAAATTTTATCAATTAAACAAGAAATGTATGTAAAAGATCGAGTAAATAACTTTCCCAGCGACTAATCTACACTTATTCAGCAACATAACAACTCCTAGGTGTCAATGAAAAGCTTGCCTATAGCAGAACAGTCATTGTTGTCCCACTAACCGGACGCGTCTTCTCTCTTTCCTAACTCCAATTTCAACGAGCTTATTGTCAAAATAAAGTTTTCTCGAAGTACTAAAACATCTTAAATTTGGCCGACCCAAAAGATGGCCCAAGGCAGGTGAAAACCAGACCCAAACATAGTAATTCGTAATTGGTTCTGGTGATGGGCACGGAAAACTTCAAAAATTCACTCCGACCAAACCGTAACTCCAAATCGACATCTGTAAAATCCAACGGCTCCAACACACCCTGAATTTTCATTACTACATAATTTTGCAGCTAAACAACTCATGGATTGAAACCAGCAACTTAGAATTCAAACAGATCCGAATTCACCACTTAGCTATGAAAATTTCCCTTAATTTAACGGATAAAGAATTTGAATCCTTACCCCAGGCCACGAAACGAAGTTAATTCAACCCGTGGAGAGGCACGCAAGAAATCCTCTCTCTCTCTCTCTCTCTCTCTCGCTGCTGATGCTTTGCTTTCTTTTTTGTTCTTCAGGTTTCTCTGCGGGCTGAGGGGGCTTATTTGGGCCTCTATGCTTTGGGCTTTAGGCCCAATTCGTACAACTCCCATCGGCAGATTATAGGCACCTGATCATGTACATCACAAAAGTCAGAAAATTGATTAAGTGGACATTAGTTTTATGTTGTTGAGAATTCAAGTTTCTGAATCCTGCAAATCTTCGTATACCATAATTTTTATTTTCGACCCTGTATTGTTGTTACCATGTTCAATAAATTGTGTCCAGATTAGGCCCGAATTATTGTGCTCATGTTGTAAACTTGATCCACCCTCCAATCTAGTCCTTAATACGTGCGTCTTTTGCAGCAGATTAATAAATGAATCAACTAATTTACTATTGGAAAATCTCAAAAATCTGTCTAATCGAATGGTGAGAAAATGTTGGTATCTCAGTACCACTGTTTCTCTATACTCTTAAAACAGAGAGTGCAGAGTTTCATGATCTCCAGTAGCCACATGGATGTATAAAACCAACAATACCTAATCCAAAATTGATGTAAAAAATTGCTCAATTTCTTTCATCTTTTTTCCTTATATTTTCTTTATGCGTTTGAATTGAATACATTCATATGTAGAGTGTTTAGGTTATTGGCCGGTGTGTGTGGGCAGCATTGTAACTTTGTTTATGATTTTCATTTCTTTTTTGTCAAAATTTAGAAATGGCTTTGAATTTTGAAACATCTTTCGCATTACTCGAAATCACCTTCATGTGCTAATATTTATGCAAGTTTAAGAGATGTTTGAGGTATTTGGTATGTAAAAATAACTTCTAGGATTACAAAAAGTAGAAATAAGAAATTAACAAGCATCAAACCAAGCAATGTGACTTGTCATATTAGACTCCTTTGTTAGTTTGAATTAATACTACAAAAACCCTACACTTTGTCTACTATGACATCAATATCTCAAAAAAAAAAACAAAAAATTGCATTACTAAAATCCTAAACTTACCCAATGTGACATAAATACCCAAAAAAAAAAAAAATTGTGTCATAGAAAATCATAAATTTATACAAATGTAACAAATATGTCCTAGAAGAACTAAAATAGAGGATAAATATAATTTAGGTAGTTTTATTATGATAGGTATTATTTGAATTTTTTTATGGTAGTTGGCCTTATTAATTTTTTACTGCTCTAGCAATAAGTTATATACATGTATATATATATACATGTATATATATACATGTATATATAGACACTATACTGATTATTTTTTTGGTTGAATATATATACTGATTTTGAAAATAAGTCAAAAATTGCAAGTGTCACATCTTTACGTCACCCACGTGTGCATGGTCTACAAAAAGTGGTATTCCTCTTTCAACGCACAAGTCAAAGGAGGCAATCATGATCCAACGAAATAACCTTTTCTGACGGTACAGAGAACGAGAAACCGCGTGGGGCCCATCCACCAGTACCACGAATAGAAGCAGCAGAAACGAAAGATATTTTCTGTCTCTTTCGCGGACCGGGAATGGGGTTTTGGTTTTCATATTTAAATCCTCGTTGAATAAGATTAAAAAAAAGAGGCTAAAATTTTATACAAAAAAAAATACTAAAAAAGAAAAAGACCTACACCACAAACACCACTAAAAAGGGTTAGGGTGGATGAGGCGTCAGCCATGACCAACAAGAGTCGACAACCCTCACCCATATTCAGGAGAGGGCCACAAATCTCACCAAATTTAAGAGAGTCACCAACCCTCGTCAAGCTCCTAATTGCCCTGGCTCGCAATTGAGCTATAGCCCACAAGCAAAGGACCTCATTTTCCCGCTTGTGGGTTTTTTCTTTCTTTTTTTTTCTTGTATTTTTAAAAAAATATAGTTTTTTTAATCTAACTTACAAAAAATTTAGGTTAAAAATTGAGATTTGGATCAAACCGATGATTTAATCTTGTATTTTACTTTATCAATGCTAATGCTATGCAGGGAAGAGAAAAAAAAAATCATGTCAATATTTTTAATTTGGCAAAGTTAATGAGATGACTTGGCCTATGGTTGGTCGTCGATCCCGGCAACCGGCTGAGGAAGAAGAAAAAGAAAAGGGATGAAAAAGAAAGAGAAAAATTAAAAGGTTAAAAACTCAATTTTAATAAATAAAAAAAGAAAACATAAAAATAATAAGGAAAATGTGTTTGGTGAAAAAAGGTGAGGTGGAAAAAGTTATGGAATTTTTTTTTCTATTTTTGAAAAGTGAAATATTTTCTCCACTTTTGAAGGTGCTTTTTCCAATAGTAAAAAACATTTTCCTAAACTAATTGAGTTTTCGTAAAATGAATGTCATAAAATTCAGAAAATGTTTTCTCGGATGTTATTTTTTGTAAAACGAACGGAGTCATAATTTCCAACGTAGTTAAAAAATACATGTCCTACCCCAAACTGAATTTAATGGAGTGCGTCACCTTAAAAATCATGTCAGCTATTAATTTAAGTCGGGTAGCTAAGGATAGTTTAAGGTATTCATTCATACGAGCTGTCAGGGGTATATATTCAATGTATGCTCATAGTTTGTTTAAATTTGTTTCTACGTTTGATGCCTCAAAGCTTAAAGATTACGACACAATAAAGCATCGGATTTTGTTCTAGAAATAGGTCATTATTGCATCTTATATATGTTGACTCTTCATAGACTGCATAACGTAATTTCTTGCGTTCTATGTATTAAAAATATTCTTTCAAGATAACAGAAAGGGGAAAAAAACAACTTTACTAAAAAAATGTATATCTACGTATTTGATAGACATAAAATATATGTCTCCACGACCAACTCTTACTAGAAAGTTTATGGATTAAAAGGATCAATTAGGCATTCTCAAACTTCATCCTTTTTTTTTTGGGGGTTTTTGCGAAAGTATTATTTCAGTGTAAATGGTCCTTTTGGGCACATGTTTGAAAAAGAAATTATTATTATTATTATTATTATTATTATTATTATTATTATTATTATTATTATTATTATTATTATTATTATTATTATTATTATTATTATTATTATTATTATTTGTACATCTATAGTTGTGTTGTAGGTGAAGTGCATGTATATTCCAACAATGATAATTAGAACTCGCGATAATACTCATTTTTTTGGGGGGCATATGAATTCTCTCACTTAATAAATAATGAGAGGAGCATTACTAAAAAAAGTCCTAAACCTATTATAATTGTACAAATTCAATCTTGAATCCTTTTTTTTGTCAATCTTTTTTTTTTTTTTCAGTCTTATTCTATTTTTATTCTAATTCTCACTCTTAGACTTTTGTCTTGTTTCCTTACAAGGCGTATGAGTTGAAACTCACTCCTGAAACTAATTCGTCCTCACCCCAACCTTTCTTGAGAAGGTAGGGATTCGAACCCCCCACCTCCCCTTTCCATATTAGAAAGGTGGTCACTGGTTTTTTTTTTTCCTGTCAATTGAGTTATAAATATTTTGCATTTATACCAATTCACTTCATTCAACCAATTTTAGCCAAAAAAAAATCATTGACATGGATGTTGATTGTCCTACATAGTGTGGCCAGCATTGACGTGGATAATTTTTTATAAATAATGATAATTTTTAATTTTTTGGAAGGCATATGAATTCTCTCACTTAAATAACTAACAGGTGGAGCATTATTAAAAAAGTTCTAAACCTATTGTAATTGTGCCAATTCAGTTTTAAATATTTTTTTTTTGGTCGATTGAGTCATAATGTTTTGCATTTATGCAAATTTACTCCATCCGGCTAATTTTGGTCTAAAAATCATTGATATGAATGTCGATTGTCTTATATAGTGTGGCCAACATTGACGTGAATAATTCTTAATAATATTTTAATATTTTTTCAAATTTTTATTATTTTTTTTATTTTCTCTCTCTCTCTCTCTCTTCCTCACCTTTCTTCTTCCTCTAGTCGATTGTTGGCACCTGTGGCGACACTTGACCTCACCCAGCCACGACAAGGCTCGCCCTCGCCATCATTGGGTGAGGTTGACTTTGTGGGACCTTGAAGACCACCCTCACTATCGTTGTGCAAGGTCGACCTTGCCAAGCCTCGGTGAATGCCCTCACCTCTAGTTAGTCACTGAGATCTAGTGACCAGCTAAAGAAAGAAGGAAGGGAATAAAAAAACAAACAAAATAAATAAAATAAAATATTAAAATATTATTAAAAATTATCCACATTAGTGCCCACCATGTCACGTAGAACGACCAACATTTATGTTGACAATTTTTGCCAAAATTGGCCGAATGAATTGAATTAACATAAATACAAAAGTTTTAAAACTCAATTGGCCAAAAAAAAGTTTAAGACTAAATTAGTATAATTGCAATAGATTTTATAACTTTTTTGGTAATTTTCCCAAATAATGAGACATATGTTGAAGGTCACAACCAAAAATATACTCCAATACATGGTACTGTCATCGGCTATGTTTCTCCACGTTATTCATAGTATCGGTCCACACTAAGCTGTTCTTTCACAGCAAAAGATAGTGCTAAACATCCAGAAAAGTGCAATACAAGATTGATTCACGAAAATATTTGACGAGTGCTTGCTAGAAATTTGTTAATGTGTGAGTCATCTTCAAATTTTATTGAATAATTTCCTGTCGTACTCATTGATAGGTCAATTTAATGTGGACCTTCCTAAGCATTTCCATTTCCCCCCAAATTTAATGAAGTGTGATGATAATATGACATTCCATCAACCTCAGCGATTGCCTTTTCTTGGCATATTTGACCATCAGCCTATGAACATAATGACCATTGTTATGACGCCCCACCGGAAGTAATTGAGACGAGTTTTGATGAACCGATTTCTGGATGGTTGCTTGGTATGCACATTTTGGGCAAGGAAACAAAACTTCTTGATCGTGGCTAGTCTTAGACAATGAAAGGACTATGGTTCTTTTGCTCTGTGTTCGGATTACGCAGCTGTTGCGGTCGCGAATTCCGGTCACATGTACGGATAAGGAGTGCAGCAAAGAATCAAACTTTAATCCAAAAGGAATGGAGATGGATTTTTTATTAGGGACAATTTTGGCGGGACCCACTTGACACGTGTCACGTGATATGGGAATCGAGGAGTGACTAATAATTTCTCCATTCAGGTCTCATCAGGTTCTGATAGTGGAAAATTTCTCAATCATGACCAATATCTTATTGTGATCGCGACTTTTAGGAAAAAAAGGACATGCCTGTAACTGTCGCAAGTCAAACGAAAGCCTCAAAAGGCTGTCCACTCATAGATATCTGATAGTTATGATGTGGCCATGTGTATCCCACCGCATCATCACGTATGAAGACCGAATCGAACATCATGCGATAAAAGAAGGATCGGCCATCATGTCATGCTTGATAATTGGGATACGTCGTTGCGCCGTCCGACATCGAAGTTAAGCTACTGAAAGAAATAAATGACGATGAACTCTCTCTCTCTCTCTCTCTCCCTCTCCCTCCCTCTCTGCCTCTGTCTCTGTCTCTTTCTCTTTCTCTTTCTCTCTGCATGTGTCCATGTCTCTCGTTGCCCTTTACTGCTCGATGACAGACGATAACTCTCGAACGGTTGAAAATCATTCCTAGTAAAGAGACTGGGAAGCGGGTTTGGTGGAATTTTTTGGGTCGCTAATGGAGATCTTGGGGGCATAACTCCCTCCATCTTTTTGTTCAGCATGCTTCTCGTTTCGTGCCTTGCAGTAGCTTTTGATTGTCAAATGGTAATTTTAACGGGTAAATTGAAAAGAATAAGCTTCCAAATAGGTTGCTATTTATGCTAGAAGGTCAAGAAATCTCTCAAGGACGATATTTATGTAGTAGAAATAAAAGTGCACTAGTTTAGCTATGGCCAACATTTCGAATATCCCGAGCAAAAAAGTCAAGTCTATGAAGTTTCCACAAAAAAGGGAAGACCTTGCGTCCCCAAAAGGAACAGATCCTCACAAAGATAAAAAGGTCCAGCGTTACACATTATCATTAAAAGATAGCCAAGAAAAAAGACAGACCAAAATTAAGATAATGATCACCTTTCTACAATCGGAACTCCCTTTTTTCCCCAAGCCATTTTGTTTTGTTTTATGTTTTCGTTTGCTTTGTGTTTGCTCAGAAGATTTGGAACAAAAAGTCTGGTGCATTACCGTGGAAAGCACACATGCTGGCCGGCCGGCAACCTAGGGATGATTTGAGACTAGGTCGCCCACTTCGTCAGTACAAACTTCATGGCCCATTGTTTAACTTCTGTGATCTTCCACTCACAAGCACTAACCAAGTATGTCTGTGTGCTGGCCCGAAGGCCAGTCTGGCAAAACGTGGCAAAATGCTCACAGTTGTTATTGATGAGGTCATACTCGCCGAAGTTGTTGCGCTCATGAAGCTCACGAGCCTTGTTAACAACATCTTGCGGTGATTTGATTTCGAGTAAGGTCATGCAAGTTCCCCATCTCATCAGCCAATACCATAGGTGAGGCCGCCTATATGCATGTAGGTGGAGTTCCTCGCCTTCTTGCTGAAAGGAATCAAGACTCGTCTCTTCGACTCTTGTTCTTGTGAAGTGAATCACGCAGCCTTCTCCAACATAGATTCCTGTTATAATCAATAACGAGTATGTGCAATATAAGTAATCAATTGTCCATAACTTTCCACTTATAGCAAATATTTACTTAGAATCAACTAGTTAATAGGGGATGAGAAGCCAATGGATGTAGATTGATGAGCGAGGGAGGATTATCACAAGATTTTCTAAGTTTGGAAGAATTAACTTGCGGATGGAGCAACAGTAGATTAGCTGCAATGCGATCTGCGATTTGCTGAGTCCCTGATGTTAGATCGTTGTATTGGAGACTCAAAAACTGATGGAGAATAAATTTCAATCATGACAAATCACTAGTTTCAATATATTATGTGATTTAATTGAGGTGCGTTTTCTATACCGACTAATTTTGACATTCTAGGAATTATGGGAACAATTTTCAGAAAGAGAGACGACTGAATAAGAAAAGATTTCGAGGAGGAAGAAAGAAAGGCGAGTAGTGTATCGAGAGAAAAAGAGGAGCAGGGTTATGGAAAATTCCTGTTAAGAGCTCGGAGAACAAAAAATAACGTCTGATCACGTCTTTGTACTCTTCCGGATTAACTATCTGAGTTTCATCTTAGTCCCCGCTTCGATAAATAAAGTGCCTAAAACCATCTGATCGTTGATTTTTCTTTTCGTTAGAAATAAGTTCATATCCGTAACTCAAGGTAAGTTGAAATGGGGTTTTCTCTTTAAGATTTAAGGGTCTTGCATACTTTGTTTTTTGTGTGGCGTTTGATCGATTGCAGGTTAATCCAAAACGGTGACTACTACTGGCTTGTCGTAGGGTCTCTCCCCCTCCTCATCCCAACCGCCCACCCGAGAACTTCCCCTGTCTCTGCACCAAGAACATAGTGTTTCTCTCTCTCTCTCTCTCTCTCTCTCTCCCTCTGCACCAAGAACATAAGGTCTCTCTGACTCTCTTCAAGAGCATAGGGCTTACAAGATTATCATTATTATTTCCTTTTGGTCACTTCCAAGGAGGTCATGAACTGTTCATGGTTATCAGAATCAGGTATATGAACAGCCCTTGAAATGAAAAGAAGAAGAAGACAACTGTTGAAGGTGTACTAAATTCCTCATAAAATTTCTCTTACTGTCCAAATGTTAAGAATTGTTAACACGGAGCAGGCCTGAAATTGCTGCGATGATACAGCTACTGTTCTTTGACCAAAAGCTAAAGATAAGAAAGGATGATTAAGTTGAGCCACATATTAAGATATTCATGTTCAAGAAAAATGATGATGACGATGGAAAAGGAAGCAGAGGATGAATCACTAACCATGATGGGTGTATAAGCCATATCGCCGATAAACATAGATGTGATCTCCAAGTTTAAGATTTTCCTGTCTTACCACATCCCCTGGCAGTTGCACCAATATTGCGATTACAATGATGATAATATGGTCCATCATTTTCTCTCTCTTGGGCCCTTCTTCACTCTCTTGGACTTGTGTGCTTGATCTGGTCTTATATTAGCTTTGACTCTCCTAAAAAATCGAAACAGAATCGAGAGAGCAAAGTGAAGAATTAGATTGGTGCTGAGTGGTCTGAAATTCCCAGCCACAGGTGTAGAGTTTTTTTTTTTTCCCCAAAGTGAAAGCCTAATCACCTGCTACTTCTACTAAGGTGTGTATTCCAGAAGCTGAGCCCTCTGATGTCTCAAAAGATTGAGAGAGAGAGAGAGAGAGAGAGAGAGAGATCAACACTGAGTAGAGAGGTGCAAAAGGGCCACTAAATGGTGGAAGGGACTTGTGGGGCCACATTTTGACAAAGAGCAAGTAGGACAAAAAAGACCAAGTCGAGACGTGTTCGTATCATCTTGCATGCATCGTCATTCGAGTCATAGACAATGTCCTCGTCGTCAAACCAATTTGCAGATTAAAAGTCTACGTTCGGATTTTGTAAAAATATTTTCGGAGTTAAAATCTACGCACATAAATTTCACTTAATCATGATGTTGGTTATAATTCAAGTGATATGACCAGGATATTATCTTGGCATTGTTTGATAGAGGGGCAGGTGAGTCCCATCTGCGTTATCTTGATAAATGACCAAATGATACATGGTTATTGAGTCTTTGGGGTTTGAGCCATAAAAATGACGTGAAGCCCTTGTGCAAAATAAAGAAGTTGATATTATGGGTCGATTCTATTAACACGGCACATCTATAATCTGTCTGAGCATGTCTATATTAGTAATATAACAATTCTTTATCTAAGTGTCTATAAATGAGGTAAAAATATTCTCCTTGTTTGATTATCCGGTGATATCGCCCCATATTGGTTTCTTTAGCCAAATAGAAGTCGAATTCACACGTCTAGGACAAGACATTCACAATTTGCGACCAAAGTCCATACCCTAACTTTCTACGAAGTTTTCTACTATTCAAGTGCAAGTTGTGCAACGGATCTACTCTAGTAAATGGAAACAGAAAGAGGGAAAGAAAAAGAAAGAATGCGTAGAAATTTCTTAATACATGTGGCATCAAGAAAACCAACTTGCTCTTACTATGAATTCTCATGAGATTATCCTTAATGGAGTCGTACATGCGGCAATATAAAGTAAACTGATTTATACAGAAGATGAAAACTAATAGTTTAACATATACAAGTTGAATTCTTTTTACAGTTGACAAATTGACAATGAGAGTTTGGACTATATATATCATTGGTCCATCTTATTTGGTATCGTCCACATTTATAGTTACAAGTAGAGCGAAAAGGGGATTAGAGGGACCCACCCCCCTGTGGGCACGTTGGTTTGGGCCTTTCCCCCTCTAATTGCGGAAGGGGGGAGATTCGAGTCAGCGCGTGCTCATATAGCGCGACTTAAACGGAGCACCATGGGAGGTGGGTCCCCGCGCCAGTACTCCTTAGGGGTTTACGCCAAGCGCTTGCTGTGAGGCGGTTCCTCTAGTTCTAAAAATAAAAAAAGGATTAGAGGGATTTATGTATATTTTGATGTGTAGAAAAGAGCACATGGAAAGTCTATTTATAAACTTTAATCAAAATCAAAATAGATATAGAAAATCAGAGAAAATGTCTTAAATCTCTAGATATTTTCAAATCTAAGGATAATTATCCTTGATAATTAACTATAAGCTTGTACGTTTGGGGTGCTTATGGAGCGAGGGGTGCACACCCACTGCTTCAGGAAAGGAGACTCTTATAACAAGTTGCGAATAAAACGGAAAAGGGATTTGAGTAGTTTCTGTATATTTTGATTTGTAGAAAAGAGTACATGGAAAATCTATTTATAAGCTTTAAAAAAATCAAATTATATATGCATAATTAAAATACATATAAAAAAATTAGATGAAATATCTTAAATATTCTTAAAAGATATATAAATATCTCTAACGTTTTATAGAGTATCAAGAATATTCACAAAAGGAAAAGCACCAATTTTGGTGTCAAGTGCATTTCTCAAGAAAAGTGCTAAAAAAGTCATGAACATATTGTATTTGCGTTTAGCAGTCAAGATAAAATTCAGGATATGATAAATGTTATGCGTTTAGTATTTGCCCAAGATAGAATAAAGTCGGACACAAGAAAAATATAGACTAGATAAAATTATCCCATTAGGGAGGTAGGATAAAGTTAAATAGGATTTATAACATTGATAATAAAAAAATGATTTTTCTCAAATAACAAATTTCTTAAATTAACAAAATTAAAATTATATTTCAATATAATTAATATTTGAATTCTAATATAAGAAAATCAAAATAACCAAAAATAACAATTTAATTATTTTAATTTTTTATTATATTTATTTATATATACGAGTTCAATTTTATTTTATTATATAAATTCAATAGATATGAATTATATTTCTATTTATTACATATTTGAGGTATTTTAGTATTTTAGTTATATTTATAAAATTTTCTATTTAATTAATATTCTATTAAAGAATGATTGAAGGGGAAGAAAGAAATAAAAAATAAACTAATTAAAAAAGAGAGGAAAATAAAATAAATAAGCAAATAAAAATAAAGTAGGTAAGAATGTCCTTTACCATCTCTGTTTGGAAAATTTTTGGTTCATTTGTACTAATATGTCATTTTTTTTTTGGTTAGGAACGATGTCGTTTTGTCTCTACTAATATGTTATTTACATTAAATAATATACATAATATGATGTGAATATATTCGACTTTATTTTGTAATCATCATACAATTGATAAAATATAGCAAAATCCTCGGATTTCATATCATATCCTATCTAGTCCTATCATAGTGCAAATTCAATTTTTTCAGTTAATTTTAGTTGAATATTACTGACGTGTATGTCAGTTGGCTTACGTGGCAGCTGAATTTAACGTTAATAATTTTTATTAATATTTTAATTATTTTTTTATTAATTATTAATATTTTTTTTTCATTTATTTCCCTTCTTCTACCTTTTGCCAATGACCAGCCATTGGCCATTGGCCATGATTGAGCTGGCCTCACATGGGTGAGGCTTGCTGTATCTTGCCTTAGCGAGGGCAAGCCTCGGCCAAATTTGGCCCTAGAAAGGCCAAACCTTGCTTGGTTGAGGGCAAGCCCCAGTGAGGACTTCCATTGCCAAATCTAGTGAGGCCAACCCTTGCTTAAAGCCAGGGCGGCCTCCTTGTGTCTAGGTGAAGGTGATGCTTGGCGTGGTTGCCCTGGCTTGGGCAAGGGTTGACCTGGCCAAATCTAGCAAGGGAAGCCATCACTTGTGGCAAGCGACGACGAGCCTCTCCTAGGCAAGGCTAGCCTCGCAATGGTCGATGGCCAGTTACTAGCAAAGGAAGAAGAAAGAAAGAAAGAATCTAAAAACATTAAAATATTTTTAAAAATTGTTCATATTAGTATCGGCAATGCCACATAGACTAACTGGTGTCCATGTAGCAATATTGAGCCAAAATTAATCTAAAATATTGAATTGGCACTAGATGAAAAGGTTTAGGATTAAATTAGTATCATTAAAATGTTTATGACTAAATTGACACAAATTCAATAGATTTATGATTTTTCTGACACTTTTTCCTGCATTTCTTTGTTGGTCCAAGCATGTGATTTTTTTTTTTTTTTTGGAGCCATCAATTTCTTTCTGAAATCTTAGGTACGTCTCAAATTTGATGGAGTGCACGTTAATCAATGAGAGAAATGCATGATACATAGGTATAATCGGGCACTCTATATAAATACAAGGATAATTATCAAATCCACTATTGGCGTAAGAATTTTCACACATATTGTCCTATCCAATAGCGAAAGTGTAGAAAATTTTTACATTGACAATGGATCTAATAAAATTCTCATCTATATTCTAAGTTTTTTGTTTTTTTGTTTTTATAAGGACCGTGACATCCTAGTTAGTGTGTGTTTCTTTTTCGTTTCCTTCGCTTGGAAATGAATGAACACTAATCTTGCTGACTAAAAGATCAATTGCAATATAGTTTGCTAACTCATTGTGAAAGTGAACATTGTATGAAACCTTTGGCATTAAAGTGAATGTTGTACTAAACTCTTGACACTTTTAGTGTCTTTATGCTACAAAAAAACCATTAGTCCACCTCTTCTGTTATTTCCCTTGTTCAAGGGAGTTTTATTGGGTAAAATTTTGGGATAGTGTAACTCATTACTCTATCATCGACCCCATTTAGTCGTTCATTGTATGAGATAATCAAGGATCAAACCCCCACCTCTAAATAAAAGCATTGTTAATTTATATTTGCATATTAGCAGCAGTCTCATTTAAACAATGAATAAAATATAGAAGACTTTTCTACTCCATCTCTCTAAGAACCTTAGAGATAGAAGCTAAGCTAGCAAAGCTTCTCTGCTCTTCCTACTCCTTTCCTACACTGTCATGTTGTTTTGCTGCTGGAAAACAAACACACATGCGATATACACTACACAACATAGACATAATAACTGTAGAACAAGATCGTGGAATCTCAACATTTAGATCAAGAGCATAGTTGCCCTTGAAGGCAGGGAGGGGGCGACGAGGAGGGGATTGACCTGCCCGCAAACCTGTACAGCTTGGATGAGATAAAGGCGGAGATGAAGAACGGATGATTGACGGTGGTGGTGCCAAAGTGCTAGAAGAAGAGGAAGGGAGTGTTGTAGGTTCGGGTGGAGTAAGAAAGCAAGCATTTCAAGATGTGAATAGGCTTTAATTTGTGGACTATGTATTAGATAGGCCAACAATATAGGTTTGCTTCTTTCATTTGTTAAGGGATGAGATTGGATCACGTATTGTCAGGAGAGTAAGATGTAACTTTCGGGCTCTGCCCTTTTTTTGCGAAAGAAAAAATAGTTCGGATGAATTTGGATGCATCAAAATTAATTCTCCATATTTAGGAAACACCGTTAGGCTACGTTTGATCGTTCGGACTTCTAATCGGGATAAGACTAGATAAGATAGGATATGAAATCCTATGAAGTTTTTTTATATCATGACAATTGTTTGGTGAATTGCAGTATTAAAGTCGGATATGTTTACATCATATCATGTACATTTTTTTTTATATAAACGTCATATCATTATAAATTAATCTAAATGTTCATAAACGGAGATGGTGAAAATATCTCGTAACACTATTACTGTCGCGACCAAATTTTCGGGTGTGAACCACTTAGGGTTTGGCTAATGGATTGTTAAGCCTAGACTTAACTCGGGCTCTCCCAAGCCCATACCAATTCGCGACTTAAATTCAAGTTCTTAACATGCAATTGATTTTTAACTAGGAGTCGCCACTAATCTATTTTTGGTGAGTCGATTAGAAACCCAAGTAAAGTAACGGGAGATTTACTTTACCTCTATGAATCAGAGATCATGGGTATGGGGACTTGGTTACACTAGATTTCTCTAATGCCCTTTCGGTACCATTCTTTTATTTTCAAAAATGTTTTTGGCAGGCAGCTCAGATTTATTTTAAATCTATTTTCCTAACATGTGAGGTGATCATGCGGGTGCGCAAACTACCAATTTAACACCCCGATAAACAATAAATAAATTGCAAAAACTTACCTCAAAGCAACGAAAGCATCTGCAATGTTAAATCACAATTCACATCAACAACCCTAGATATGATTTCTAATTAACACGCAATTTCTTTTTTTGTTTTCACTTAATTAATGGAAATCATGCAATATGCAATGCAATATTAATTAAATGACTTAATTCTAATGACATGTAATTTCCAATTAAATGGGCCTAGCAAAAATACTAAATGGCATGCATCTCGATGAATCTAACTCTAATGACGTGCATATGACATTTTTTCTTTTTCCTAAAAGAATGCATTCTATCCTAAATGATGAAACTAATTTATCCTAAGGCATTTTTGTATTTTTTTATGAAATTCGGAATTAAAATAAAATGTGAAAATTATCTAGCTAGATTAAGATCCTATTCAATTTATATTAGGAATTAGGTTAAACTAAATCCTAATTTAAACTAAAATATTATCTTAACCCAAATAATCCTAGAATGCAATCTATCTAAAAAACCTATCTAAATTTAAAATTAATTAGAAAGTAAAATTAAACACGCAATCTTACCCTAATATGCAATAACGTGCAAAAGACACCCTAATTCTACATGATATATGCATGATGATTTTTTTTGTACTTTTTATAAAATTCGAAATTAAAATTGCTAAATAATTAAACATGCAATTCAAATTTAGAAAACTAACATCCTAAATGAATGCATTTTTTATTTTTATTTTTTAACAAATTCGACATAAATCCCTATTCTAAATATGCAAGATAACAAGAGATATTCTAAAACCAACATAATCCTAATTCAAATATTTTTTGGATTTTTCCTTTTACGAAAATAAAATTGACTCAACCAACACCACAGCAAATCAGACAATATAGGGTTGATATCCAAAATATTGGCGAACCATATCTCGCGCATGAGATCGGGTTGGCCAATTTTAAAATTAAATCGCGAATCGAATCTAGAGCGTGAGATCGGATTGACGATTTTTGCAAGGGATTGCGAGTCGGATTTCGGGCATGAAAATCGAACTGTCAATCCCTGATTTGAGGAGCAATTTCATGTCGGAATCTCAACCATTCATTCAGGAATAATTCTACTAACAAACAAAGTAAATAATGAAAATAAAAAAATAGAATAAAATAAACAAAAAAGAAAAAAAAACTACCTAATTGATTTTCCTTTTTTTTTTTTTTTTTTTTTTTTTTTTTTTTTTTTGTTGTTTTTTTTTGTTCGCCTTCGAGCACGGCTTGCTCGTAGGTCTCCAAGGGCAGCTGGTCACTGCCGGTCGGAGCTACGGCAGGGGGAAGACGCCGGCTAGGGTTCCGGTGAGGTTGGGTAGAGGAGCTCGAGTTGCAGCGGTTGGTGAGGTCACTCGGAGAGGGGATCGCCGGGCGTTGGTCTGCTGCGTGACAGAGCAGAGGGCGAGCGTACGGAGGTGAATCTGCAGTGGCTTCGCGGATAGGGTCGTCAGATCGCCGGGAGGTCGAGCAAAGGCAGAAGCAGCAGTGACGGGTTCGGGACCTGCTGGCGTCGAGCGGACCACCAGATTTGCAGTAGCGACTGGTCACAGACCGTCGCGGAAGTGCGAGTTACAGGGGACGCCGGGGCATCGGACGGGCATGTGGTGGCTCGGGCTCCAGATCTGGAGCGGTGCTGCGAGTAGTGGCGCTAGGTCGTGCGGTAGTGGCTTCTGCGGAGCTGGGCGTCGGGGCGGCACGAGCGGTGGGTGCTGCTTGCAGAGTAGATCAGCGACGGTCGGCGGCTGCGAGCTTCAGGCACGGGGATTGCGGACGGAGGACCAGCTAACGTCAGCCCATGGCTAGATCGAGTCGTTGGGCCGGGTTGTGATGGCGGGGATCGCGCGGCTGCGGTGGCGAGCGAGCGAGACGGCGGCGGCGGCGGCGGGGAAGGGCGGATCGGTGGCGGTGCGGCTCGGGTCGCCGGTGGCTCGGTGGGCGGCAAGCCGGTGGCTCCGTCGGACTGGTGCGAGAGGCAGGCGAGGCGCGGGCGGTCGTGGACAACCGGCGGAGCGACGATGGCTGGCGATTCAACTGCCGGCGATGGGTGGAGATGCGGTAGGCGCGACAACGAGCAGAACAGGAACCGCAGCAACGTCGGAAGGGGAACGGGCAATGGCCGGCACGGTGCAAGACTACCCACGCGAAGAAGACGACATTGTTCCGTTGCTTTTTTTCTTTCTTTACTGATTGACGTCTTCTCACGGTCTCCTCTCTCTACTCACCTTTACTTTTCTGCTAAAACTTCACTTTTCTTTTCTCACTTTTTGACCTTTTTTCCTCTTACCTTTCGATGAAGAGAAACCCTAGAAAAAGCCCTCAATAGCCGTGTATTTCATCGCATGGCCCCTCTTGAAACCCTATGCGTTTTTATATATAGGTAACAATTAGGGTTTAATCTTCCCAAATTGAAATCCACAAAGATTCTTTCTCTAAACGCAATATTCATTTTGCCAAACGCAATATTTGCTTTTCACATCTGCCCTATCTAAAAATTTATTATATTTTGGAAAAATTTCTAAATTTTTATAATTAATTTTTGGGCCAATTTGCTCGCTTTGTGGGCTTAGTCCGGCCTGCCAAGTTAAAACTCAGAACCACTAATTCAAACCCACCCATCACCAATCCAATGCACAAAATGTAAATTAAAAAACAAATGCACCTAAATTTAAATGCTATGCAATTAATAGTTTTTTCAGGGATAAAATTAACCCCTAATTTTAATGTGATAAATGACCAAACGGGTCGCCAAAATTTAGGTGTCAACAGCTGCCCCTTTTTGAATGTGAGCTCAAAGAGGTTGCCTTCAAAGACAAATTGAGACCTAAATTTTGACTATGCACATGCATTGAATGATTTTTTGTTGGAAAATGAATTCCATTTTTTGAATGCAATTTATATGATGCATGGAAACGCAAATGATAAATGAACCTACCTGGAATAACTTACCTTCAAGGAGGATAGAGTAATTCGAGATAGTTTGTGTTACATGTCCAGGACCCGTATCATTCTACGGTCGCCCAGAATAGTAACATGAGAGATTGCTTTCCCAGGACTCGTACCATTCTACGGTTGCCCAGTATGGCAGTGCTTGGTTGTGTCTAGGACCCGTACCATTCTACGGTCGCCTAAACGGGGATTTACCTTCGAGGACCCGTACCATTCTACTGTCACCTAAATAGGAAAATAAATATTGTCTAGGACCCGTACCATTCTACGGTCTCCTAAATGGGGTTTTACCTTCCAGGACCTGTACCATTCTACGGTCGCCCAGCGTTGCAACACAGATCATTTGACCAGGACCCGAACCGTTCTTCGGTCGCCTAAATCGGACTGAATCTGGAGAAAAATCTTGGGGGACAGCTCAATCGAGTGTCGATGAAAAGGACTCGGGCTACGAAAGCACGCGGATCGATAAAAGAAAACTGGGCTACGGAAGCATGCCGGTTTGATAAAAGGAACCCGGCTACGAAAGCACGTCGGTCAATATAAATGGACACTCGGCTACGAAAGCACGCCGGGTCAATAAAAAGGGACTCTGGGCTACAAAAGCACGCCAGGTCAAGAACTTCGGGCTACGGAAGCACGCCGGGTCTATTAAAAGGGACATCGGGCTACTGAAGCACGCCGAGTTGATGAAAATGACTCTGGGCTACGAAAGCACGCTAGGTTAGGAACTCCAGGCTACGGAAGCACGTCGGGTCAATAAAGGGACATCGGGTTACGGAAGCACGCTGAGTCAATGAAAATGACTCTGGGCTACGAAAGCACACTAGGTCAATATAAAGGGACATCGGGCTACAAAAGTACGCCGAGTCGATGAGAGGGACTCGGGCTACGAAAGCACGCCAGGTCAATATAAAGGGACAGCTTGACCGAGTCAAGTGTCGAGAATGGGTAGAGATATACTTACCTGATGATATCTCTGATTCTTGGGGATATGTTTTCTGGAACTTAGATATCCTGTGGAGGCCTCTCACCTCCTGGTAGAAATAAATTTTGGAACATCAAGGATGCACCTTGAATGTTCATGATGGTTTCTCATCTCCTAATATCATGAGGCATTTTGAAAGGAACCTGAATGTCAGGAGCTCTTGGGTCTTTGAGAAAACATTATCTCGTCGACATGATTAGAACAAAAATGCATTCACCAAAGAAATAAGCAATTAAGGCTATTCTGGAATGCATACTTCAAAATCTACTGAAACTTTTATCAATTCAATCAAGGTTCATGCATAATGACTTTCGCATCACCCAAATTTCCACTAGAGAGAATTATCGTTGAAGGCAATTTTCACTCATGACATGGATTTCTTAAGAGTACTAAATGAGAGACTTTTGGTTAGAAAAGACTCTCACTCACTCTCATTTAGAATGGCTATTTATGAGAATCACTCAATTTTATCATATTGACATGAGTCCGAGTATTCTCGCAAGCGGTACGATCTTACCAATCTGAGAGGTCTTTAACATAATGTAGGCTTGGTCAATGGCTTAACAAAGGGACTCTTTGAGTCAAGGCTATTGAATGAACAATCTTGTAATCATCTCCGGGTTTACAAGTCAAGAACCCTGCAAAATGAGAAAGAAATAATCTTGCTCGCACTTCTTCGAGCGATGCTTATAAACATATGAACTCCTACGTTAATTCAAGTGCCCTAATCTGAAGAGACTTTGTAAGGGACGTAACGTAGGTTGGGTTCATGGGTTGAGAAATGAAATATTGTTAGGCTCAAAGATGTGTATAGGGTGAGAGTTGATGATCATCTTGGCATTGCCACCAGTTTTCTTTTTCACCATCGGGGATTGTCTTCATGAAGTGCCCCCATTGATTGTAAAAACTCAGCATTTGAGTTCTTTTAATATTGCTCCATTCGGATTCAATTCTTGCAATTGACAGTCACCTATATTGACTTTCTTTTTTCATCTATGGGCATTGGCATTGCTTTTACTAGGCACACCACTTTTTCATGCACCTAGTTCTTATTCATTTTTTCACTTCTTTTTCATGGGCATTGGCCTTGCTTTTACCAGGCACATTGCTTTTTCATGCCCCTTAGTTTTATTTTGATTTCAATGCATGCGTCAAGCAATGACACTCAAACTTTCAAGGGTCTCCATCTGCCTTTTACCTTGCACGAGTATGGGGGATGATCACCAACTGGGATTAAAGAAATGAAATTGCAGGCTCAAGTGGGCTATGCAAAAGATATAAGTGTATAGGGTAGTGAAAGAAATGCTCTTCGTCATCTTAAGGCACTTAAATTATCACATGAATTCAATGTAATAGCATGACTAGAAGATTGATGCAAGTGAGAGCAAGAAAATTTCAATCCATTTTCTTCACCTTATGGCGCCGCCTTACCCTCCAATTTGCCCCGGTGTGGGGTGGTTCTTGATAGGGATAATTTGAAAAAAAAAAATCTCCATAAGTATATGGGGCTCAAAGGGATTAAGCAATGGATCACCTGTAGTGTTTGGGATAGAGAAATAAGCTGCCCCTCATCATTTCAGTCATCGTACCTTTTGCGAGAGAACTCTTCACCTTGCGGATGTGGAACTTTCCTACACTCATCTCACAAGTGTATAAGTAAGGGACTGTGTATAGGATAGGGCTTGCCTTTCATCATCCTGACACATCTCATTTAGCATGCTTAATCCATTCCACATCATTCATTGAATTAGTCCATCTTGATATTCTTTAGTGGAATTGGTGGACCAAACATGTAAGAGTCATCATGCAAAATCTTTTTAAAAGAGAGCTCAACAGCCTTATGCATGAAAAATTGTCAACTCCAAAACAAACAGTTTTCCACATTGCAAAATGATTTTAAGCATTCATTCAAGGATTCCTCTACAATGGGATTGCCTCGCAGTTGATGTCTTTGGATTGTCCTTATTATTCAAGACTGAAAATCCACTTTTGCCCCAAAATCTGTCATGCCCACAATCTGTCACATTAACTCCTTAGAAATGTGTCCTTGACAGTTGGGCCAATTGCAACCTAGTGTGCCTTTTTCGATACCTTCTCATCAGACCGAAAACGTGATGCTCTGAAACATGAAGTAAATGAGTCAGAAAATTAAACAAGGCTAACCTAAAGCATGCTTTAGGAAATGACTTCAAAAATGATTTTTTTTTTAATTTTTTTTGGATGAGGAAACATGAAGAAGCCCAATCCTCGAATTTCCGCATTGATGATATTTTCTTTTCATTGTTGGATATCGTCACCAGGCTGGTTTGGTGTACCCCATCATGTCCTCAAAATTTGAAATAAAATTGTAATTTCATTGAATGGAATCAAATGAATTACATTATTGGAACGAAAAATGCAAACAAGCCAAACCCTAAAAGCGAAAGCAATAATTGAAATTTCAAAAAGCAGAAAATCCTAAACAAAACTGGAAGTCCTAGAAGATAAGAACTTCTTCACTCAGTGACAGCGTTCGCACCTCCATCATGGTTGGGCAGAAGATTTTTCTGATTACTACTGAAGGAGAATGCCTTTGTATCCAAGAGATCTTGGACCTTATGCTTCAAAACATAGCAATCATCAGTGGAGTGACCAACCTCTCCCATGTGATAGTCACACTTTTCGGAGGAATTATATGCAGAATAATGCTCGGGATTTGGTCGCTTCGGCTCAGTAGAGATTAATCCCTTCTTTTGGAGAATAAGCACAACTTTGGAGAGGGGTCCAGGAAGAGGTGTAAACTGTCTCCTACCATTACGTCGTCGACCCGAGAACTGATGTCCTCCACCTTGTTGCTCAATGGAAATCTTAATTACCGGAGCGCGATTGGATGTATCACGATTCGGTTGAGAGTAGGCCATATTAATCTCAACTTCAGGATCCTTCTCCTTCTTGGTAGAAAATCCCCATCTCGATCTGTTCACCCACCGAGATAAGTTGGTTGAAGTTCTCAACGTACGTGCTAGCCATCCGGTTGCGGAACTCAAATGGGAGAGTCTTGACAAATAACTTCATCAGCTCCTTGTTAGTAGGTTCAGGAGTGATTTGAGCCGCCAGATTTCGCCATCTCACGGCATACTCCTTGAACGACTCGCTTTTCTTCTTTTCCATCTGCTCCACGTCTTCTCGGGAAGGTGTGATGTTCATGTTGAACTTGTTCTGTTTGAGGAACGCGTTAGCCACTTCATTCCAGGTGTCGATGAGGTTCACATTTTTCATCACGTACCAGTTTAGTGCTGGTCCAGTCAAACTTGCATGGAACGATTGGATCATGAGAGGCTCATTTTTACGTGCTGGGCCATGCGCACGTGGTACATCTGCAGATGAGATTTTGGGCAAGATGTACCGTTGTATTTCTTAAACTCCGGCATTTTGAACTTGCTCAGCATTTTGACCTTCTCATAGACCGAGAGGTCGAATGGGAGTAAGGTTTGTGACTCCTGCAGCTGTCTCACTTTTTCTTCCAGCTTCGCAACACGCTCATCCCGATCTGTCTTGGGAATGCCATCAAGCTTGGCCTTTCCAACAAGGACCGAGTCATCTTCCAGCTCGGGCATGTCGTCGTCAATTGTTTGAACCTTGTTTGCTTGCTTCGGGATAACTACTTCAGGAAGAGCGGGTGCAGGAGTCGGGTTCGCTCAGAGAGATTGGATTTGAGTTGTCATGAGTTGCATAGAGGTGAGCAACTGTTTGAGTTGGTCTTCCACGGCAGACATACGATCACGCATTTCAGTTTGGTCGGCCATCTTTGCTCTCGATTGTGTAATGATGGGCGAACATGGAGGATCCGTTATCACCTAATGTAAATGAATGAAAATATGTAAGTATGAGGTGTAATGAGAGAGCCGATCCATGACAACAATCTATTTTTTAGTCAAGAAAAGTCCACATACGAAGAGGATTTCTTAAAAATGGATTAGGAAAACAAAGACATAGATGCCCCAGTAGGGACGAAATTTCCTAAATAAGAACTAGGAAGAGCTAAGACACGAATTGAAAACAAATTTCCAATTTTTTTTTTTATTTTCCAAATGATTCATTGCATGGCAATTTCCTCATTTAATTCCCAATTGACAAATGAATTAAATCAATGATCGACCTAAATTGTCATGGACCGACCAAAAGTATGACGAAATAAATGGCATGGTATAGAGATAGAAGACTTACTTCACCAAGGAAAATTAATGGCAATCACATAGACATGCACATGAGATGCGAGGCTCAATTTCTAGTCTATAAGGCTTAACAAAGTGGAGCCACAAGGATGATCAGACTAGCCACGGGCGTGTGGACTATGTCGGGTCCTCATGACTCCGACTTGGTCAAAGAGCCGACTCGGGTCGCGGGCATGCGGACCGAGGTGGGTACTCTTGACACCAAAAGAAGAAAGTTCGGGATTGAGATGAGCGACTCGTACTGCGAGCATGCGGTCGGAGTGGTATCCATCTCAATACCATCCTAGATGATCCTATGCGGCCCAGGTCCGGCGGCAGGTTGTGTGTGCAAAAGTGTAGTGCAAGATGCAAGGCATGCACAACAGTTTATATCAAGCAACACTTCAATATGAAAACACACCATACATTCCTACACCTCTCTCGCAAAACAAAGGTTAGCAAACACTTCCCTTATACCTCCCATCCTGCAAGAACATTTAACACCTTAAATGTTAGGGACGTACACAGGATCCTTGCTGCCAAGAAAAAAATATTTTTTCAAAAATTGGCTTAAGTCCACTAAGAGTATTCACTCAAGTCCCCAGTGGAGTCGCCAAGCTGTCGTGACCAAATTTTCGGGTGTGAACCACCTAGGGTTTGGCTAATGGATTGTTAAGCCTAGACTTAACTCGAGCTCTCCCAAGCCCATACCAATTCGCGACTTAAATTCAAGTTCTTAACATGCAATTGATTTTTAACTAGGAGTCGCCACTAATCTATTTTTGGTGAGTCGATTAGAAACCCAAGTAAAGTAACGGGAGATTTACTTTACCTCTACGAACCAGAGATCATGGGTACGGGGACTTGGTTACACTAGATTTCTCTAATGCCCTTTCGGTACCATTCTTTTATTTTCAAAAATGTTTTTGGCAGGCAGCTCAGATTTATTTTAAATCTATTTTCCTAACATGTGAGGTGATCATGCGGGTGCGCAAACCACCAATTTAACACCCGGATAAACAATAAATAAATTGCAAAAACTTACCTCAAAGCAACGAAAGCATCTGCAATGTTAAATCAGAATTCACATCAACAACCCTAGATATGATTTCTAATTAACACGCAATTTCTTTTTTTTGTTTTCACTTAATTAATGGAAATCATGCAATATGCAATGCAATATTAATTAAATGACTTAATTCTAATGACATGTAATTTCCAATTAAATGGGCCTAGCAAAAATACTAAATGGCATGCATCTCGATGAATCTAACCCTAATGACGTGCATATGACATTTTTTCTTTTTCCTAAAAGAATGCATTCTATCCTAAATGATGAAACTAATTTAGCCTAAGGCATTTTTGTATTTTTTTTATGAAATTCGGAATTAAAATAAAAATGTCAAAATTGTCTAGCTAGATTAAGATCCTATTCAATTTATATTAGGAATTAGGTTAAACTAAATCCTAATTTAAACTAAAATATTATCTTAACCCAAATAATCCTAGAACGCAATCTATCTAAAAAACCTATCTAAATTTAAAATTAATTAGAAAGTAAAATTAAACACGCAATCTTACCCTAATATGCAATAACGTGCAAAAGACACCCTAATTCTACATGATATATGCATGATGATTTTTTTTGTACTTTTTATAAAATTCGAAATTAAAATTGCTAAATAATTAAACATGCAATTCAAATTTAGAAAACTAACATCCTAAATGAATGCATTTTTTATTTTTATTTTTTAACAAATTCGAAATAAATCCCTATTCTAAGTATGCAAGATAACAAGAGATATTCTAAAACCAACATAATCCTAATTCAAATATTTTTTGGATTTTTCCTTTTACGAAAATAAAATTGACTCAACCAACACCATAGCAAATCAGACAATATAGGGTTGATATCCAAAAAATTGGCGAACCATATCTCGCGCATGAGATCGGGTTGGCCAATTTTAAAATTAAATCGCGAATCGAATCTCGAGCGTGAGATCGGATTGACGATTTTTGCAAGGGATTGCGAGTCGGATTTCGGGCATGAAAATCGAACTCATCAATCCCCGATTTGAGGAGCAATTTCATGTCGGAATCTCAACCATTCGTTCGGGAATAATTCTACTAACAAACAAAGTAAATAAATGAAAATAAAAAAATAGAATAAATTAAACAAAAAAAAAAAAACTACCTAATTGATTTTCCTTTTTTTTTTTTTTTTTTTTTTTTTTTTTCTGCCTTCTCGAGCACGGCTTGCTCGTAGGTCTCCAAGGGCAGCTGGTCACTGCCGGTCGGAGCTATGGCAGGGGGAAGATGCCGGCTAGGGTTCCGGCGAGGTTGGGTAGAGGAGCTTGAGTTGCAGCGGCTGGTGAGGTCACTCGGAGAGGGGATCGCCGGGCGTCGGTCTGCTGCGTGACGGAGCGAGGGCGAGCGTACGGAGGTGAATCTGCGGTGGCCGCGGACAAGGTCGTCGGATCACGGGGAGGTCGAGCAAAGCGAGAGGCGCGCGACGGGTTCGGGACCTGCTGGCGTCGAGCGGACCACCGGATCTGCAGCAGCGACTGGTCACGGACCGGCGCGGAAGTGCGGGTTACAGGGGACGCCGGGGCATTGGACGGGCATGTGGTGGCTCGAGCTTCAGATCTGGAGCGGTGCTGCGAGCAGGGGCGCTAGGTCGTGCGGGAGTGGCCTGCGGGAGCTGGCGTCGGGCGACGCGAGCGGTGGTGTCTTGCTGCGGAGCGAGATCGCGACGGTCGGCGGCTGCGTGCTTCAGGCACGGGGATTGCGGACGGAGGACCAGCAAACGTCGGTCGCGGCTAGATCAGGAGCCGTTGGGGATGGGTCGCGATGGCAGGAGGCGTGGCTTGGATCGCGGCTGCGGCGGCGAGCGGGACGGCGACGCGGCGGCGCGGGGAAGGGCGGATCGACGGCGGTGCGGCTTTGGGTCGCCGGTGGCTCGGTGGGCGGCAAGCCGGTGGCTCCGTCGGACTGGTGCGGAGGCAGATCGGCGCTGGGCAGTCGCGGACAACCGGCATAGCGGCGATGGCTGGCGATTCAACTGCCAGCGGTGGGTGGAGATGCGGTAGGCGCGACAACAAGCAGAACAGGAACCGCAGCAACGTCGGAAGGGGAACGGGCAATGGCTGGCATGGCGCGAGACTACCCACGCGAAGAAGACGACACTGTTCCTGTTGCTTTTTTTCTTTCTTTGCTGATTGACGTCTTCTCACGGTCTCCTCTCTCTGCTCACCTTTACTTTTCTGCTGAAACTTCACTTTTCTTTTCTCACTTTTTGACCTTTTTTCCTCTTACCTTTCGACGAAGAGAAACCCTAGAAAAAGCCCTCAATAGCCGTGTATTTCATCGCATGGCCCCTCTTGAAACCCTACGCGTTTTTATATATAGGTAACAAATTAGGGTTTTAATCTTCCCAAATCGAAATCCACAAAAATTCTTTTTCTAAACGCAATATTCATTTTGCCAAATGCAATATTTGCTTTTCACATATGCCCTATCTAAAAATTTATTATATTTTGGAAAAAATTCTAAATTTTTATAATTAATTTTTGGGCCAATTTGCTTGCTTTGTGGGCTTAGTCCGGCCTGCCAAGTTAAAACTCAGAACCACTAATTCGAACCCACCCATCACCAATCCAATGCACAAAATGTAAATTAAAAAACAAATGCACCTAAATTTATATGCTATGCAATTAATAGTTTTTTTAGGGATAAAATTAACCCATAATTTTAATGTGATAAATGACCAAACGGGTCGCCAAAATTTAGGTGTCAACAATTAATTTTTTTTTTTTATTTTTCATATTTTTATATTATTTTCTTTATTATTTCTATTTTCCCCTTTTATCATTCTTGAATAAAAATTTATCAAATAGTAAACTGTACTAACATACCTAAAATATATAATAAATAAGAATATTTAATTTATAAATTGAATGTTTATTATAAGATAGAATTAAAGTTGAATATATAAATTAAAATAAGATTAATTAAAAATAATTTTTTATTTTTTATTTTTTATTTCTTGAATTAGAATTCAAATATTATTTATATTGAAATATAATTTCAATTTTATTAATTTAATAAGTTCATTATTCGAGAAAAATAATTTTCTTATTATGGACATTAGAAATTCTATCCACTTTTATCCCACCTTCCCCATGGGATAATTTATCCTGTCTATATCCCCATTATATCTGACTTTATCACGTCCCGAAATGCGAAGCGAAACGTAGGATATGATAAATCATATCCTATCCCGAATTTTATCCCGATTGCCAAACGCAACCTTCCGTTAGGGAATAGCAATGGCCAACAGCTATCCCGACCCAAGACCGCAAGATTGGGCCTGTGTTGGGCCACGCCCATTAGGAAAAGGGGGCATGCCTACAGCCCATTTGCTCCTGGGCACTAGCCCGGTTGGAAGAAAATGAGTCCCATGATTAGGCCCAAGGCCACATGAGTGACCGAGGCCATTGGGCCAATTCAAAAGAAGATCCGAAAATTTTCCATGAGTTAGAGGTCTCTTCTTCTCATTGTCACCTCCATCCCTTTCTCACAAATTTTAAAAGATTCCGACTTTCTAACAAACTCTCAGTTTGTACATATATGGTTTCCTCGCTGATTTGGACGACAATTGCCAAATTTGGGACTTAGAGATTATATATTCTCGCATAGTGCGCAAATATTATCAAAAGAGTTTTCCCTATGATCCAGAGGTCGGGATGGGATATTTATTGCCGCACTTAACGAGGTCCTAGCCATCGAGAGGGGAGTGTCTGCGTCTACACAAGAGAGGGTGTGCTTACAGGATAGCCAGATCAAGTATAGCGTTTAAATATTAAATTTCACTCTTTTATTTTGTTAGTAAATGTATGCTTTTTTCATGTACTGTGCGAATCATATTTCTTTGATATCTAAAATCTTATTGTGTTGAATTTATGCGATTTTCCTTGCAAAAGTTATGATGAATTGATTGTAAACGTTCCTTTGAGTTTTTACTAATTTTTCAATTTATTAATAGTTTCTCAAATTTAAAAATTAAATAATGAATAAACAAGTCCAAGTATAGTTTGTGGAGATCGCCATCTTACGTAGGTGCCAATTGTTTTAAAATGGAAAACACTAAGCATGTCAAACAACATGTCACTTGTCCAAATAATATGAAATACGTCTTACATTCCATGAAGCATACTCTATTTCCTTTTGGCCAAGACTTTCCCAACATATGAGGCAACGAGTGTAGTCACAGAGGAGCTGTATAATGGATTATTACATTTCATGATTATCAAAATCGCTATAGAGATTGTAACAATCTCACAATCCAAATGATAATCAAGTTCTTTTGGTTCCAAATTTAGTCAATCAAAATTGACAAGACATTATTAGATGGATACATCGGCTTCAATTAACCAAATATTAGTAATTCCGATAGATACATCGGGTTCAGTTACCTGGATTTAAAGCCTAATATGAGACTTGATTAGAAAATTCATGCATTTTCAAGGGCTCGATTAGAGGAATAAAATACGTTGATTTGGGGACTAAAAATAGACTTTTGTCCTTTTAGAAAGAGAAGGCATGTTGTAGCCAAGATTTTCCACTTTCAAGTATGGGCTCAAGCTACACTAAAATGGCAAAGCAGTGGCTCGGCCCACAAGGGCTGACCCTTTGCACCCTCCAACACAAAACCCCTACCCCTAAGGCTTGGGAAGAGGGGCTCTCCCTTCTCCCTCTCCCTCTCATCCATTAACTCAAGTATCGGAGGATTATCCTCAAATCAAGCCTAGGAGGCTCCTTTTGCTTCGTGGCATGCAGCTGGGTTCAGTCCTTCATAAGTTCAATCAAGTATGGTAGGACCAAGAAAATCGCGCATCAATAAGACAATTGTTGTTGTAATTCAATTCAGGCTCTCATCCATTAACTCAAGTATCGGAGGGTTCTCCTCAAATCAAGCCTAGGAGGCTCCTTTTGCTTTGTGGCATGCAGCTGGGTTCAGTCCTTCAAAAGTTCAATCAAGTATGGTAGGACCAAGAAAATCGCGCATCAACAAGACAATTGTTGTTATAATTCAATTGAGGCTCGTAATAGGGCTAGCCCATTTGGTAGATAAATTCTCTACTTACACAGAGAAAAACCTCTTTGTAATTTATAATAATTTTCTAGACTCATGATATGTATGTTTCAACTTATCAAGCATCTAAGTGTTATGGACTAGTATATATTCAACCATTTGTGTTGTGTCCACCTTCAGTAGAAATTGCAATTTTTATGATTCCTTCTGCAGTTTTTTCGACGTGAAATTGTCTCTTACAAAGCCCAACCCTTGAATTGGACTTGCATGTCTACAATAACGTGATGAAGTGATCAGTTTGGGCAAACCAACCTTGTTTGATGACTCGGTCCTGTGAACATCGGGGGTAGCCTGATCTAAGTCCGTAGAACTAATCTCATAAGACCAGTCATCAAGGTTGGACTATATATTCCAATGGCCGAGATATCACTAGAGTGCTATTGTCTTTAGGCAGCATGTCTCCGGGATTATTTCATCCTCTTCCGAAATAGGGATTTCTTTTTCCACATAACACTTTCCAAATGGGCTAACCTCACGTACGTCTGCTTTGAGCCAATACCCAAATTTCCCCACTTTCAGAAGAACGAAAAGAGACCAGTAATTAACAAGGTCTCTCGGGGAAGAGATGATGAAGGTACCCAATTGTTGATTTTGGATTCTTCTCAAACAGAACCGAGTGTCACGGGGTCCATCAAGAAAAGCAGCAAAGGGCGTAATACTACAGAGACAAAGAAGATGAGAAGGTACACTCCTTACGTTGCACAGGGGAGTAGCTCTAGCTCCCTTGGTGACAGTTAATTACTTGAAACTCCCATAAGAGATATGAAAGGTGCGAAGGAATGGGCTTTAATGGTTAGCCCTAATAAGCCATTAATGGTTAACCCTAATAAGCCACTAGAGTACACCTCTGATAGTTCGATCTTTGAGAGCCTTCCTGGCTCAAGAAAGGCTCGATGTTATAATTCTAATCGACATGAAAAATAAAGAATCTCTAGTGCAGAAAATTAAAAAGAATCTAAATTTTCAGAATTGTTACGTGGTGATTCTAGTAAAATTTGCAAAGAGTCTAGCAATGCTATAGACTGCTTTGGCATCATGGTGAATATGCCTCATAAAAACTCATCAACTTGACTTGTGAGCAGAAAGTTCTCGCTACCTTTGGGCGAGGGCTACAACGTCCTGACTAGCCACTAGGCGAGGGCTTGCGGTCCTCACCATGGCCGATGAGGGCTTGGTGGCCTCAATGCACTTGTTGTGGCTGTTGAGAGCCTGGGTGTGGTTTGCGACACTCTCGCTAGATCTCGCTTGCCCTAGGCGAGGGTATGGTGGTCCTTCTTGGCCATCACTAAAAAAAAAAAAAAAAAAGTTGAATAAAAGGAAAAATCATAAAAAATTCAGCAACTATTTAAATATTATAAGAAAATGTAGACATGCGTCTATGTTAATAATTTCCAAAAATAAAATAAAAAATGATTCAATGAACTCAATTAGTAAATTGTGAAAATGTTTATGACTCGATTGATAACATTAAAATGTTTAGGGAAGGATCTTGCAAATTACGTCAATATAAAAATACCAAAGAAATGGACAAGAACAATAAATGATACAAATGATTTACGTAGTTCAATCCGATTGTCAATACTTACGTCATGATAAAAGTTAGCGGTAAATAATCTACTATAATAAGGGCATTAGAGTTATAATCACTCACAATTTTCCGCATCTAGATTATCTCTAAACCCAAATATTTACAAATAAACAATTCATTACATGTAAAATTCAGTGCACAAAATTCAGGTTTTTAGAGCTCCTCGTCGTGCCGCCCACACGAAACGCTCTGTGCAGCTTCCAGATATTTCTTTTTGCGGCGTGCTCAAATAGGAAAGCTACTGCGCGTCCTTTTCTTGCTTGACTCGTGCTCTCTGCTGAAGGAGCCCACGAAAATTCCTTTATTTGCTACTTGGATATTTGTTTAATCAAGTCTGTCGATTAATGCTCAAACTCGAGACATAGATGTATAAGCTTTACGTATTAATATCTCGGCCGATTTTGTGAAATTTACGTGTGATTGAGGAACGGCAATTTTACAGTACCTCAACGGACGGGTTCTTGGGTCATGACTCTTTGTAATGTTTTTACATGAAATGACGCAACCCACATGAAAGCTTTGACAATCGGCAGACGAGATTTACTCTGTTTTTGATCGAACGGTTGTTGAGAGGTTGTGCGTGATGCATTGCGTTTGGCACTTTGAGAAGAAACCATGGATCAACAACTTCCGTGCGGGAATGATAAGATTTGGAAGGACATAAAAATGTCGGTCTTTACGGCTTTTTAGGTAAAACCTTTCCTTTCCTTTTGGCCTCAATTTTTTTTTTTTAACATTTCAATTAATAACTAGTAACCACTCTTCTCGTATGAGAAATAAGAGGTGGACACATTTAGTTTTAAATGTGGGGTTTGACCTCCATGCTCTGTAAAGAGACATGATAAAAGTTTGATAATGAATAGAGAGCTAGAATAAGACAAAAAATAAAAATTTTACCCATCTATGATTTTAATCTCAAAGCCATTATAGTTGCTTCTCGATTGCCCAAACTAGACTAAACTAGCTGGTTTGATCCAATTTTCAAAAGTCTTGGTTCGGTTCCTAGTTTTAAAAAGTGGAATCGGTGTTCAGGTAGTTCGGTTAAAGGGGAACCAAACCGAACTAGACCGATTGCTTTTTATTTTTACCTATTTTTTAAATTTCTTACCATGCCTCATTTTCTCTTTCGATCTTTTCCTTTTGCCCCACGACACTCATGTCTATACTCTTCTTTCTGTGTTTCCCTTTCTTTGGGTTTCTTTCGCCTCTCATTGAGTTCGAGACATTCTCTCATTTGAACTCAATCAGGAACCAGACTGGACTGGGAACCGATCACTCCTATTGTAAGTTGCTGACTTTCAATCCATGTGGGGAAGGAGGGAAGAGAGGCAAAATGAAAATTATTAGTCAATGCTAGAGCCTTTAAATTTACCAACTATACAAGAAAATTTATAATCATTCAGCTAAGTTACTAAGAATAAGCGAACAAAATTTATGAGATGACGATTTTTAATAATATTTTAATATTTTTTTAACATTTTTTTATCTTTTCTTTTATTGATAAGGACTGGCAGTTATGTCATCGCCAATCATGTCAAGTAAAATAATCATAGCTAGTGTCTACGTTAGTGATTTTTGACCAAAATTGATCGAATAAATTTAACAGGCAAAATGTGGATATGTTTATAACTCAATTAGCATAATTAAAATATTTAGTATTAAATTAATTAAAGTGTAACGGATTTATAATTTTTTTGGGTAATTTTTCCTTTGATACAGTGGTCCACACACATCCGAGAAAGAAGAAAAGTGACTAACTTTTGTTCCAACCCCCACAAAATCTCATTAAGCAAACCCCATCCCAAAGATCCATTGATTGGTGTTTGTGAAGAGCGAGCGCCCGTCAAGGCGTTGGGAGAGTAGCATGGATGATGAGCACTACAACTTGACTTCAAATGTCGAGTCAAGGTAGAGAATTGTTAAATTAATGTCTTGAGTTTAAATTCGGATAACGATTTGTTTGCCAAATTTGTTGATAAAGATTTCCCAAGCAGATTTCAAATCGGATGAGGTTCTTCTTTTGTTGGACTCCTTATAGCTACACAAAGGATGAAATAAAATGAAAAATAAAAATAAAAATAAAAAAGAGAGCAAAGGTTTCTTCTTTTATCAGCAAGAGTCGAATCCCTGAAGGTTATACACAATGGGGGCCAGAGTCAAGTTGTTACTTTTGGGCACAATATATATAAGGCGTGGGTTCTTTTCTTTATGAGCAACCACATAAAAAAAGGAAAACCTAAAGAGCCGCAAAATGCTAGGGAGCGCCGCGCACGAGAAGAATGAAGAACACTGAGCCATACGAAACAAGAGCAAGTAGACAAATTCTTGTTTGCGGCATACGTAAGAGCATTTTGCTTGAGCTTGAACGTGCGGTAATTTTGTGCCGTGAGTTATTTATTTATAAACACTTTGGGTTTATGATTAAATCTAGGTACATGAAACACTTGAGCATATGAATAATTGTAAACTTTGATTCTTCAATTATAGTTAATTATTTGCTGCTGGCTCTCCTCGTGGACGTAGGCAATTAACCAAAACCTTCAAGATAATCTTGTATGCAAAGTTGCACAATCTTATGGAAGATAATAATCCAATCTTTCTGGGTTTTGAACTTTTGGAATTAGTGAAATTAGGGATTTATTCATGTTCAGGTCTAAATAGCCTGATCCCACAAAATCATCTACCAATTTTAAAATATCCATGTGAATATCTGGCCAATGATGCTAAAAAAAAATTGTCCAATCATTCTATCAGGCTCCAATGCTCTCACTATTCCTAACTAGAAGACATCTTCTTTTATCTGCAAGAGCCGAATCCCTGAAGGTTATACATAGTGGGGGCTAGAGTCAAGTTGTTACTTCTGGGCACAATATATATATAAGGCGTGGGTTCTTTGCTTTATAAGCAACCACATAAAAAAAGGAAAACCTAAAGAACTGCAAAATGCTAGGGAGCGCCACGCACGAGAAGAATGAAGAACACTGAGCCGTACGAAACAAGAACAAGTAGACGGATTCTTGTTTGTGGCATACGTAAGAGCATTTTGCTTGAGCTTGAACGTGTGGTAATTTTGTGTTGTGAGTTTACGTCCAAGTGAGTTATTTATTTATAAATACTTTGAGTTTAGGATTAAATCTAGGTACAAGAAACACTTAAGCATATAAATGATTGTAAACTTTGCTTCTTCAATTATAGTTAATTATTTGTTGCTAGCTCTCCTCGTGGACGTAGGTAATTAACCAAAACTTTCAAGATAATCTTGTACGCAAAATTGCACAGGCTTATGGAAGATACTAATCCAATCTCTCTGGGTTTTGAACTTTTGGAATGAGTGAAATTAGGGATTTATTCATGTTCAGGTCTAAACAGCCTGATCCCACAAAATCATCTACCAATTTTAAAATATCCATGTGAATCTCCAGCCAATGATGCTAAAAAAAATTGTCCAATCATTCCATCAAGCCAATGCTTTCACTATTCCTAACTAGAAGACAGCTTCTTTAATCTCTTGTAAGATAACTTTTGTTGTTAAAGCATTGTTCATGTCCTCCCTGACCCAGCAAGGACATCGATCAATAATGGGTTGGAAGTTTCGAGGGCCAACAAAAGCTCTAGTTTTTTTACCGATGGTTTTCTAGTTGCTTTTCTCGCTAGACAATATTCACATACGGGTAGATCAACATTAGCGAGTGACCCTAAAAGGCCTTCTCTAGCCAACCTTTACATTCTTTGTAACTTAATGTGACCTAATCTAGTATGCCAAGTACTTGCATCAATCTCAACATTATTAGAAGATGCAATTAAAGAAAAACAACTATCATTGTACAAATCATAGTCAATGTCTAACACCATAAAACCATATAATACATGACTAGAACCATAATAAATCGTTCCAAACAAAATGTCAATACAATCACCATGGAAATTCAATACATAACCTAGACTAAGAAAAACAACTATGGAGATCAAGTTCCGTCGAATATCTAGGGCATAGAGGACATCATGTAGGAATAGGCTTCGACCACTACGTAAAATTTATTTATATGTGCCGATACCTTTCACTTCAACTCTGAAGTTATTCTCAACCCTAAAGTAATTTGTCAAGCCTTTTATGTTTTTTATAGTTGTCCAAAAAGTTCTCAACCTATCTAATTTAGCCCTAAACATTTTGATTTTGCCAATTAAGTTCTAAGCGTTTTCATAATTTGTTTCGAACAAAAAGACATTTTCTATATATACCATACTATTCTATATATATATATAATTTTAGTTAACATAATATAACTAACTACAAACAAAGCCAAATCAAATTCTACATTTTTGAATTTGAAATCTTTTTGGATTAAATTGGAATAGATAATCTCTTAACCATCCCATCAAATAAGTGGAAGATTCATTAAATTATGAAACGTTAACTATAATGTGATGTGGTTCCAATGTCAATAAAAAGTAACCCACCCAATGGTATTTAACATCCAAAAAACTGCCAAATAAAATGCGTCCCAAGCGGAAATATTACAAGTACTATGTCATCTGGACCATCACAAGGAAAACTATAACCGAAATCCTTTTTATTTGGCATTAACTTTGAACCACATGCAGCTAAAGCACCTTTTATTAAGATCAACGTAGTTGTATGTAAACCTAAAGTAATCACATGATAAACCAAGAAGTCTCTAGGACTAATTATTAAGAGCAGTATCAGAAAACATATCATGGGGTCACCCTAAAGCGCTCATGGTATCATTATGAATCTACAAACCAAAATTGTGAAAGCCTAGAAATATACATACACAGTTGAGATGTGATATGATTGCATCGCAATACCTAAGAACACGATCAAACATATCGTTGTATCAAGTAGTTGGATCATAATCTCTTACCATAGAAATAGTTGTATTTGCAGCAGCACCAATTATGACAAATCTGCCACCCTTTCTTTGCTATAGTTGATAATAATCATTTTTTGGACAATGCATATGTATAAAGCTTGTCTTTTTCTAGTAATTTTTTTCGAGTATTTACTAGCGGATTCACCCATTGAATCTATCTGGCTAATTGTAATAAAAAATCATTGACATAAATATGGCCGTCCTAAGCAGCATGGCCAGCGTTCACGTAAACAATTTTTAATTTTTTTGAATTTTATAATACTTTTCTTTTCTATTCTTTCTTTTTGTTTGTTTCTTTTTTGGTTCAAAGGGCCCTCAGCCACTAGGTTGAGGGTTGGTGACCTTTGCCAACCATTGACCGAGGGTTAGCAACCCCCGTTGACCCTTGGGCGAGAGCCCCCACACCCTAGCTTGCCCTCACTATGGCTGACGTGGGCCTGAGTGAGGATTGCCACACACTTGTCTCATAATATTTGGCAAGGGCTTATAAGCGCTCATTGGCTGCAGTGAGGGCTTTGTGGTCCTCACCTAGGGGCCAGTGGGGGTTGCCGACCTTCGACAAGTGGCCAGCGAAGGTTTCTGGCCCGTCAAAGCTTTGAACAAAAAAAAGAAAAAGAAAAATAAAATAAAAGAAAATAAAAGGAAAATGAAAAAAATCGAAAGGTCATTAAAATTTGCCCATGTCAAAGAGCTTATTGAATTGTTATGTCTGTTATTTCTGGCCAAAATTACCCAAATAGATTTAATTGGCAAAACTTGAAGAGGTTTATTACTCAATTAGCAAAAATAAAAGATTTGAGATTGAATTGATAAAATTGCAACATGTTCAAGATTTTTTGAACAATTTTCCCCCTTTTGGACAATTTTCCCCATGATTTGCTAATCCCTGTAAGAGAATTGACAAGCAACTTAAATGTAAATGATAAAGAGAACTTATTCTTATGTAGTTGCACTTGTTGATTAATATTCCAATTGTTAATGGAGTTTAAGGTGTGTTTGTTTCACGAAAAGTTTAAGATCTAGGAAATATTTTTCGAAAAATGATCGTTTGTATTGCTTAGAAAAATGAATGAATAAATAAATAATTTCATTATCCACAAAAATAACTAATCATAAATCATTATCGACAATGAAAATATTTATTGTTGACTAATTTTTTAAGTGATATAACCAATTTTTTTTTTTTTTCAAATCTTAAGTTTTCAGCAAAATAAAGGGAGCCTTAATAGCATTTTCCTTTTCATTTTGTTCTTGGTTGTTATATTTTTTCTGAATAAAATTCCAATGTCTTCTCACAACTCTTGCAATCAATGTTTAGGGTGTTTTAGTTTGAGTGAAAGAATTTTTTTTCTATTCATTAGTTTCCAAGACTCTCACTTATTTGATGGAAAGATATTTACGATCAAAGAAAATATGCATGTTTAAAGTTAAGAAAATAAAGTCTCTAATCTGAAAAAGTGAACAATATTTTTCTAAAAAATAGTTAGCATTTTCCTTTATTATGAAGTAATCCTTGAAACATACACACCCTTTCAAGTTTGCATATTTCCATGTGTGCATATTTAAAAAAAAAAAAAAGCATCCTCTAATGCCTTCTCTTGTAAGATAATATATGATAGGATATTACTAATTAAAAGAGATAAATGTTCATCCAAACTCCAAAGAAAATTACAGAAAAATTGGGGAAGCGATTGATTGAAACCCTAAAGGAGTTGTTACACAAAGTGGAAATCACGTGATAGGTCCAACCAGATAGAAAAAATTGCATAACAATTACAAACATATCACAATGGACAGACCGGCTTTCCCCATATATTACTTTGGTTCGAATTATAGATTCATTCAAGCACACAAAGTAGTACAAAGATGATTCCTGTCATTACCCATAACGCGAAATGGCAAAGCTAATGAAGACTCTTCTCTTGATTCAATCCTTTTAACTGGGAAACAACTCAAGTGCTCACCCATAAACGAAGCTTTACAGTTCAGGTTTAAGAAAACTTCCTTAGCACCATCAATCATTCCCTCCAACCTCTAGCTTCAACTTACTGAGCTAGCCAACGAAAAGTAGACAAATCACCGAAATGGGTGCCAAAAATGAATAGCGAGCAACGAGTAATCCGAAAGTCGGTGGAAAACCCACCTTCTCAGCATTGAACCAAATCATATATTTCCCTACCAACTACCAAGCAAAAATTACATTGAAAAACTATGTTACTGTACCAAGCAAACCCTTAATCGTGCAAAGGCCAAATCATCTATACTTGATAAAGAAATCCGAGTTGCAGATCCATGGGGCCATATTGGGGAGGTACCATCTCTGTGTATCCTTTATTGCATACGTTTCCAACCCTCTTTCTTAGCGATAGACCCCCATCATTCCTCATTTTTCTCTTTTAGTATAATACTTCATAGCTAGGTCCAAAAAGGATTAGCGGTACCTATCAACCGCCGCTTATATAATTTAAAACATAAAGCTTAAATGTTAGTTTCAGTGTACTGATCTACACCAGATACATTGCAATGCTTATGTTTCATTGTTTCTGATGCATATGGCTCGCCAAACTCTATATTATTTTGTGCTTCAAGCCTAGCCTCGAATGACTATAAATAAATAATGTCATATGCCAGGCAATAAATAATCTAACCTTCTAGGGAAAGTGCAAAACCAGCAAGAAAATGGGTGCTATAGAAAGCCTTTAATCGTACGTAGGGGAAAGCTTCAACCACCGTTATGAATAATGTCAAAATTAAAACCCACATAAAGGCCCTATCCTTCCCCACAATCCCCATACACACTGGAATCCACCAAGCAATTCATGCCAACATTTATAAACTATGCTGCAAAATGAAGACGAAGCACCATAAAACAAGGGTACCCTTTCTTCTCTTGAATAAACATGAATTAAGGGGACTTAAACGGTGCCAAAGAGAGAAGACCCGATACGGGAAAAACATGAGAACGCCTCGATTAGGTTTTCTCTGCTGAGTAGTAGATTAAAAGCCCGTCAACGAAAGATTATCTAGCGCTGAGAGGTCTACTTTCTACAGCTATGAAAGAATGGGTACGTACGAAACATGAAGCTTCTTTTTACATTATTATGTCTTTTTTCTTTTGACCTGGAAACCGTCAAAAACGAAGCAAGAACGATGGCGTTGCTTAGTCCACCGATACCTATGACTTTGAGCAAAGTATACAGATGAATCTTTCGCCCATAGTTATAGCAATTCTTCAAATTCAAGGCATGCCACCACGTGTCCAATTGTCAGATTTTCTTTCTAGTTTTCACTGATATTAATGCCAAAATGGCAAAAAGAAAGTTTTTAAGAGGCGGAAAACCAACCCCCACTTGCTGGGTCCGACCTCGTGCGCTCCGTCTCTTCTTCTGATCGATTCTTCTTCTTCGACCAATGACCTTGTACTAATCGAGTTGTTCCTTTCTTATGGGTCTTTATTAGTTTCGTTCATTTTTCCCTTTCTGACTTTATTTTTCTATAATCTTAATCCATGTTTGCCAATTGATGTGTTCTCAGATATTGTTGCTCCAAGGCACGCCAGTGCTCATTCTTGGCGTGAAAGTGGAGGAAATCGAGAGGTTTTTTTTTTTTTTTTCGCGTCTCTTTTTGATGTAGGAGTGTGGAAGAAAGAAAAAGCTCATATATTCTCTCAATGAAAAGCAAAAAGAAGATCCTAGAATGCATCGATCCATCGTAGACCCTAAATTTCCTCGCAAAATGATTTCCCACTATCAGCAAAACAAAAACCCTTAAAAGAAACCCCCTTCGTAATTTTCGCAAAAACTGTTAGTTTTTCCATGTAAGAAAGGGAACTTTCAGTTCGATGCATATATCTGATGAACATTTTTTAATAAAAGATTCAAATACTTGAACATCTTGAAACTAAAAAATGCATGCATCCCTCAGATCTTTCAATCCCCATCACTCAAACAGGAAAGATATTGAAAGAAAAGCTCTAAACAAATTGATAATTCTAGATTATTTTCTGTCTCCGTAATGACTGATTACTACAAACCGACATGCATGTACAGTACGATCTTACCATACCAAAATTTCACCATCTAATTAAACAAACCTTACACCAAAACTTGATCGCTGCCGTGGTGGTCATCGTCATCGTCCCGAGCTCAAGCAGTTGCCAATGGAACGTTCAGATCTCGGGCTGGCGAGAAGGCAAGCATAATGAGGAGGGACATGATCAGGACTGGCACGAAGAGGAGCATCAGCGGCGGTGGGGGCAGCGGTGGCAACACCAGCGGAAGCACCAGCAGCAGAAGAGTGAACAAGGCCAGGATGATCATCATCGACCTCATTAACATGTGCCCTGCCGTGCATGAAGCTATATCTTATAACCTCTGGTGATGGGTATGAAGCAACTATCGATGATCACTCGATCATCACTGGATTGTAGATCTCTCCCCCTGGATATAAGATCATCATGTGACGCCGCATGGTCCAACCGTTGCTGCGTTCACATCGAAGCCTCCCTAAGAGCCTCTGGAAACTCTCCCAGAAAGAGAGAGGGTGGGAGAGAGGTAGAGAGGGAGAGGATGCGTGTGTGGTCAGTCAATAAAGGAGATTGAAAAGTTGTTGAAGAGAGGTTTATATATACACGCACACAGCCTAGCAGGAGAGAATAAATATGATAAGAAGAGAGAATTCTGTCTGCTTTTTATTTTATTTTTCTCCAGAAAAGGGATGTGACCCGGTTTGAATCAGGGTCGGACCAATGGAAACTTTGATGATTATAATAAATTCAAATTTTAGCTAAAGGAACGTACAAATTAATGAAAGGAAGATGATCACCGTAAGCGAAAAACGTGTGCGTGCATCATAATCTTTATTTCATCCAGTTGTGTGATAAATGTCATCTTTATAAAAGAGGGGGAATATTGGGGAAAATTTTAAAAAGGAGAGAGAAATGAGGGAGGGCCAGTGAAAGGGACAGCCCGGCGGGGATGGGGTCCGAGGAAAGGGGGGATGAACGAGAAGGGCAAGAGTGGAAACGTCTAATGACTAGGTCTTATTACAAAAAACTAACACTGGACTGGTCCTTGTCGACGCCAGTCGTCTTCCACGGGTACACAATCCTCCATGATTTTTGATGTTGGTGTCTCGGTTCACCCAACCCTAACGTATATATACACAACGCAACGCCCCACATCACACATCATAGGGCAGGAGAAGAGAGAGAGAGAGAGAGAGAGGGGAATGGGCCAATCATCGATATCACCATTGATGGCTCTCTCATTAAATGTCGATGCTGATCTGGGGGCTTTGCGTGCTCCCCCCTTTCGATCGGGCATGGTCATGGTCTTGCCCATTTCGGGAAGCTTCGAAAGCATCCCCACCACCACTCTCCTCCCATTCTTGTTTTCTTGACGTCTAAGTCTCTCGACTGTTGGGTTGGGATCGAGTGGTGAAAAGGATTTCACGTGTCAACATAAGTGGGGATTTTCCCCGGGTTCGGTTCCTAGTCATTCATGTAATCTCTTGGAGCCATACAACGAGGAAGAAATGCATCACGACTCTCGTGATCCCTACTTATAATACACAATCGATCAACCAAATATTTTGGTCAGTAAAAGAACGCCCCAAGTGTCAAAAGTTGGCACAAATGGATTAAGTGTCAAAACTTACGAAAGGGACACTACTACATCTGGCGAACCTCGCCGAAAATCCTATGTGGTAATTTTTTATTAATTTTTTCTCTTACGTGGCTTACTGGAAGGCTGACTCAGCAAACAACACACAAAAAGGCCTAAGAGAGTGTTGGCCAAGGCCACGAGCCTTGGTTGGGGGCGGCAGCCCCAACCGACTGGGGTGACCCCCGGCGGGCGGCGGCCCTTGGGTTGGTCGGCGAGATGAATTTGGGGAGAGCCGCGACCCTCGCCCCGGATCTAGGTGAGGGCACGCAGCCCTCGCCGCCGATCACCGAGGCCGTCGGCCCCCCTAGGCTTGGCGGCCCCGATCGACACTCCCCCACCATTCCGGCGACGGAGGGGAGGCAATGACGGCGAGGGCCGAGCCCTTAGTCGCCAGTTGCCTCCCTCCCCCCTCCCTAAATTAATTAATTAATTATTTTAAAATTAAATTAAATTAATTATTATATTAATTATTTATCATGTCACCACCAAAACGACGTCATTTTGCACGCAGCTCCTCGGAAAATTGCCACGTTAGTGTTTTTGCCGGATTTTCTCGCCGGTAGCACTTAAGTGATCCATTTTGCTTCGATTTTGGCACTTAAGTGTTACTTTTGTAATTTTTGGCATTTAAGTGTCCATTTATGCCAACTTTTGGTACTCTAGGGGTCCGGGTGTCTACTCTGGTCTTATTAATATTGGAAAGTTAAGGAGGTTTCACAGTAATTATCAAGATGCCCACATCGCCAAATTGATTGGAATTGACTGGGCAGAAAATTATTTCCATCAGTAATTCCAAGCTCAACTTTGTCTTGGCCCATCTTGTCCCGCACTAATTGGTTGGCTGGAGCTCAAGTTGGGAATGGGAACCTGTTATACCGGCCTTTTGTCTTTTGCAATGATGCTGAAGATAACGATGTCTTTCGGACATTGGGAGACGGATTAGGTCAAAAAGATTGAGATGGTTCATTGAATGCGCCGAATGTTTCGACATGGAAAAGCTGATGATTATATATTTAATTAAGAGAGCATAATATGGCGGAAAGCCTAGGTTCGATTTTTTTTTTTTATTTTTATTTTTTTTTTCGGAAAAAGTCAATTGCTGAAATCAAATCCCAGCATTTGAATTGCTTATGAGTCAATGAAAATAATTATTTTTGAAATTAGGAAATTGAATTTCTCTTTCGAAAAGCAAAAATCATTGCCTCAGCACTTGGGCCCAATCTCTTGAGGCTAGGCCTAAGACCTTGACACCCTCATTCGAGTCTCAAGCAATTGGTTTCGGGACATCAGTGCTCATGTTCGAGTCCCCAGTGGCCATGCACGAGTCTTCGGTACCCATACCTAGAAACTTGGAGGTCGAGCCCAACTACCCGGCTCCGACGCCCAAGACCTTTGAGGTTGAGCTTGAGTCCCCAACACCCAAGTGTAGGTCCCTCAGGTTAGGATTGGAACCCCAACGCCCGTGCTTAGGTCTTCGCCATACTGGGCTCTCGTGTTCTCTTTATCCCGACCCCAAAGCCCCAATGCTCGTGTCTAGGTCCTTAGTGCCTGAGCCTAAAACCCCAATGGCCACACTTAGGACCCTAGAGCCGATTCCGTGATGCCAGAACATGGGACCTGGATGTATTTGAGACTTTTTCCTCAAAAATGTGTTCAATAACAAATATAAGACAATGGCCTCCATAATATTTGTAAAATATAGTCAAATATCGAAACATGAAAATGGTTGTCCTTCAAAATAAGTTCATTTGAACAAATTTCCAGCAAATTCCATTTTCTTTGAAATAAACCAAGCTTTAATCAACAAAAAACGAAGATTGGATGCTAGTATTTTGGTTGAAAGTGATATGCTAATTATCTTTGGTTGAATAGTGTTATGACTTGTGCAAGCATGGGCTTGTTTCAAAAAGCATGAATGTAGATCTAACATTGATTTCATGCATAGAAGATCATTTCAATAAATTTCGGTGAATTACGGAAAAACAGAATGATTATACATGTAAAAGAATTACTTTTCTCAAATAAGGACGAAAGATTTCTACCGTCGTTGATCTATCAAACATTTGCTTACGTCAAATTTACAGTATGCTGTATACTTTCTAACTTTTGAGGTGTTAATGGAAAATATTCACCAATATGTGTATGCGTGTGTTTATACATATGATTATTGGCTTAAAATTTGGTTGGATTTATTAGTGTAAACTATTTTTGGTTGATTTTTGCTAGGACTAATAAACATATTAATCGTTCAAAAGTCACTTTATATTATGCCTTAGAAATTTGTATTTATATTGAGGGTAAATCAAGAGAGATTCTAGCAAGAGAGATTCTAGTTTGACTACAAATGAAAATGCAAGCATTTGCAAATATTATCACATAGAGCTATGTTATCCTGATCGAAGACTATTGAAGTGATAGATTTCTGGAATTTAAAAGGCGTATGGGACAAAGAAATTGTTGAAGTCGCCATTTTGTTTATTATCTAGACATAGAGGAATCTGCCTGATCTCTGTTATGGGATTAGTGGTATTAAGTGAGATATAACATGTACAGGAAATTGTTTCCTACACGAATATATCAAAACCCTAACAAGACCCGCTCTCTCTCTCTCTCCGATTCCAGAACCGCCACAGCTCAATGGCGGCCGCCATACCTCCGCCGAGGGCCTCCTCAACACCCCTTCCCCCTCTCTTTCTCTGCAAGAACCGTAAGTTGTCCGAGGCACTGACCAAACCCAGGATGCTTAGCTTGGCGCGGATCTAGACTCGAGCTCCTCCACCATCTGCTGCTGCAGGAGCTTGACTGGCACGACGCCATTGGCGATCGATGGCGCCTGCGTCAACGAAGAGGAGAAAGAAACCGCTGCTGTTGGCGGATGTAACCTGTTGGAAGCGTCACTGGAGAGAACTGTTCAACGCCGACGGGCGACGAGAGTGACCCGTATAGCAGTCGGGGGAAGAGAGAGAGAGAGAGAGAGAGAGAGAGAGAGAGAGAGAGCTGGGGCTGATGGTGATGGGCGTTAGGTTCTTTGGGTGCTTACTTTAGACATAGAATTACATGCAGCTGACCTCCTAATGTGTAATGACCAATTAAAAAAAAGGATTTGATTGGAGAAATGCATGGAATTAATATTTATTTGTGTTTGCATGGACATCAAGAGAATTATCGGATTAGTATAATGAATGAAGTTCATAGGGAATTCGAACGAAAAAAAAAAAAAAGTCAATAGGAAAAATTATCAAATTTTTTTTAAACATATTGCGCTTTTACTAATTCTTTTCTAAATATTTCAATTTTGATAGTTGAGTTATAAAAATTTCACATTTTACTAATTGAATCTATTAGGCAAATTTTGGCTAGAATTCGCTGACGTAAACGCCAGCCATCTATGTGAATAATTTTTAATAGTATTTTAATATTTTTCATATTTTTATATTCATTTTTTTTTGTCCTCATCAACCACTAGTAAAGAAAAATAAAAGTTAAGAAGGAAAAAAAGAAAAAGAAAAATATTAATAAAATTTTGTAAATATTAAAATATTATTAAAAATTATTCAAGTCAAGACCGATCATGCCACATAGAACGACTAGCGTCCATGTTAACAAATTCCAGTCAAAATTAATCCAATGAACTCAACTAACAAAAGTAAAAAAGTTAAAAACTCAATTAGCAAAATTGAAAAATTTCGAATTAAATTGACAAAAGTGTAATATATTAAAAAAATTTGGACAATTTTTCCGAAGTTCATAGGGTAAACTCTTCATGTCACTTTGCTTTGTCAATTGTTATAGGCAAATGCAAGGATAAAATGATATTTAAAAATATCATCGTAATTAGGGTGGGAATTTGTGTTTTTGCATCATAATTAATGTTGGGAAATTTTTCAAAAAAGGGCCGGAAATGTCATACTTTTTTTAAATAAGAGTTTAAAGTGGATATTGTTTCAAATAAGGATCTAAAGTGACCAAACTATTTCAAATAATGACATGAAGTGGCTAAATCGTCACAAATAAGGGCATGTTGACTTTTCCGGCCATTGGAGAATGGGTATTTTGGTAAAAAAAAATTGTCATAATATTTTTAAATTTTTTTGATTTTTTATACTTTTTTTCTTTTTCCTTTTTCTTTTCTTTTTTCCTCTTCCCTTCCCCTTACATGGTTGTTGATGGTCGGCGGAGGTTGCCCTCGCCTGGGTCGGATGAGGGCAGCCCTTGTCGGCGTCGGGCAAGGGCGTCCCTTGTCTGACCTCAATGAGGGCACCCCTTGCCCAACTCAAGGAAGGACGCCCTTGCTCGACACTGCCAAGGGCTGCCCTTGCCCATCCAGGTGAGGGCCGCCCTCACCCTTGCCAATCCAATGAGCCCTCTTCCGCAAGCCCTTGCCTTTGGTTGGCCGGGGTCGTCAGCCCTCCCCCAGGCACCGGCGACCTCATCAGCCATCATCGCCACCTCATCGGCGATGGGGCAACAACCACAGGCAGAAGGGAGCCTCCCACCTATGTTTTCTTTTTTCTTTTTAGTTTTTAGTTTTTTCATGTTTTTGAAAAAAAAAAGTTTTAAAAATTTTTTTTTTTAAAAAAAGAAGACAAAATTGCCATTCACATTTGGTGAGTTTAGGCCCTTATTTGAAACTGATATATACACTTCAGACCCTTATGTGAGAAAATAAGGACATCGGATCCTTATTTGAAACAATGTCCATTTTGGGCTCTTATTTGAGAAAATAATGCACTTTAAACCTTTATTTGGAATTTTCCTTAATGTTATGGAATTCATGTCTAAACCTCAACACGACAACTTTATTAATTGTGTCTTGTTCTTGAAACCCAAACACAATACTTTTATTAAATGGTACATGACACTTTTTATATATTCACAATTTAATCTATTATAGAGAAATGTGCCTCATATCACGTTGACATATATAATATGTTGGCCTATTTAATTCAACGTGTCTAAGACTATCATGTATATTCGGGCTACAATGGTGAAACCGTGGATGATGCGCTTATTATTTACATATAAATAGATTAATCCATTTGCAACATTAACATACTTAAACTTGTTAGAATTCATCGCACTATCACAAGGAAATAGAGAGTAAAAGTGAGAAAAAGAAATCGAAATAGAAGGTTCCATCCAGATTGATCCACAAAGTAGGGCTCTATCCAGCAGGGAATTTCACTATAATTAATACGTCTCGCTTCTCTATTACATCCATCAATTATAAGAGAAAAATATCACATAAACCCAATAACTATTTATGGGCCCATGCCCAAACTACTATTAAAATATGGGCCCAAACTATAAAAACCCTTTCGCAGTTTAGGGGTATTGTCCCTGCAACACCCACCTTGAAGTAGGGTCCTCGGGCCATTTTGTCAATTGGGAGTATGAATTATTCTCTAACAAAACTCACTTCAAATCTGCTTAACACCCTATATATGTGGATTGACGTTAAAAATGTCCAAGCAACAAGCACATAAAATAATAATTATTGTCCAAAAAGTCTTAAACTTAGTGTACAACAATCAATTTAGTCCTAAACTTTTTAATTTTATCAATTTAGTCTTAAAATATAGTCTGCCAACTAAGGATTATATTGGCAAATCGTCAAAAAATTTATAATAGAAAATTTTAATATTTTTTTGACAATTTTCTCCAAAATTGGAGGACTGATAAGTGGCATTTCTTCAAGTACTCGTTTGTAATATGTCCCAACAAACAGATAGCGTTACTTTCAAGTCTTGAAGACATTGATGGTTACTTATAGAACTGCCTACAACCAGGATCCCATCAACAGAGTAATCGTCCTTTCATGCATGCATCCATTTTCATTGCTGTTTTAGAACGCAACAAATTGTTTTACTGTAAGAATAAAATAAAATAAAGATTCGTGATTAGATTAACCTGGTATAATCGCCGAGCAAAATGCTTGTTCCCCGATTATGGAGTTTGATTTAACAGCTTCACCCCCGGGTTCATTGCATCTCTCGGAAGTCTCTCCTGGCCCCCACAACCATAAATACTATAATATAAATGAGAAACGACCTAATTTTTAAGTTTGGAATCATCCAATCAAATCCAGAACTCCGAGGTTGAGGTGTCTGACGTACGAAGAGGGAATGATTCTCCCCGAAACCCATCGCCATCGGTGCCAAGTTGATCGATTTCTTAATGACCCAAATCTGCCTTTAATCAACCTGAATCATTTAATTATTTCTCTTGTATTGATTTCCATTTAATTTGTGGGTGCTGGCAAAGGAGTAGTTGCGGGGTTAGACTTTCGGCTTTCTATCCGAACACACTTTCTTCACAGCTTGCTTCATATGCAATGACATATATGCTCGTTTGCCCTTATTACCATATAATAAGCCAATTTTTTTAAAATTATTTTATGATGTTCAAAATTCTTATTATAACCTTTATGACGGCCTACATGTATATATAAAGGCCACTTGAGAATACATTAAGCAACATATAAGCATTTAACTTTATTTGAATGTGTCAGTACTCTTAGGGCAGACTTTTGCTGGCTGTGGCTTTTCTTTTTCAAAATGGTATAGAGTATATATTAATTTTTTATTCTCTTCACAATTGGTATAAATTAGTTTTGTATTTCCAACGGGCCTTAAAACCGTGAACTTTGCTATTTGGAGAAAACCTTGGGTACTCTTCGAACACATGCCCTACCTATCAGACTTGGTTAATGTTTGCGATGGTTGAAGAGCCTAGAGGGCTTGGGAGAAACGACGATCGATGAGGTAAAAATTAAGTGTGCCAATTCATGTTCGCGTGTCTTATGTCAGTCGGTATAGAGATATGTACCACAAAACTGATTGATTCGCTTACGACACGATCAAATAATTGTGTCAACTTACATCACACGAACATGACTTGAAAATTAAAAGGTTGACACAACAAGATTTGTATAATTTGCTTAAAAGCAGGTCGGAGAGTCAACCCAATTAGATGATCCGCATAACATAAAACCAACTCGCTGACAAAAACCTGATACAAAATATGCTGAAGTTTTCATAAAACACATGAACAAATTGCAATTACTTGTTGGTAATCAATGAATTATCATCAGTTTAAGATCTTAATAGCGAATAACATGGAGAAATAATCTTATAACTAATTGTATCTAAACTGGTCCCGTGCAAGTCATATCCACAATAACCCGTTGATGTAAACAGCTTATGCTGACCAATTTCTTCTGTGTTGGGTTGGACACAAACATGACTCGATTACTTATCACGCCTCACGGGTTGACACGAAATTGACCAAATACCCAAACCCACTAATTTATTATCACATTCGAATCACGTAATTGTACTGTGTCAAAAACTGTCATTCCTAATAGTCTTCCTGTTAGGTGAGAATTTGTTGATTATGGCTCGAAGGGTTGCCGTTGAATTCAGAGCAGCGCAAGTTTGCGATCATCGGGACAAATCGAAATGTTAGCAGCGGCAGATGGTGGAAGAGAGGCGCGAGGAAACAGCTTGCCTGGCTCCTAGATGAATTAGGACGCCAAGAGGGTACCCGGTCCCTCGACGCTGTCCTGATTCAACAATTCTATTTTATATAGAATTTGCAAAAACCCAAGGGTTGAGCCGTCATTCATGAAAGTGGACATCATGAGAAAACTCCTCTCTTATGACTGATTCTTTTGGGTATGGCTGTTATTTAGGATTGGGGAACGCTGATTCACAAGCGCTTCAGTTGATTGTATCTCCGTTTTGCCGACTATAGTGGAATCATCCCTTCGATCTCTTCTCTTTGAACAGGCAGCATGGCTTCAAACCACATACATCCCCCGTGATCAGGTCTAATTTTTGTAAATTTTTTCTCGACTCATTTCGTTTATTGACGCTTCAGGGTATACAGAGAGGTCTTAATCCCACACATAAAATCATCTCACAAATCAAATTGTTAATATCCAACAACAGATAGTCACTTCATAAGATTACGATTTTCTGAATTATAGTCAAAATCTGCGATCACACCGGTACCAATAATAAACCTCCTTTTCTCTCTCGCATACGTGCCGACGCAAATGTCAATTTTTTTGTCTTTTGTGCCGGATTCATTGCATGTCTTCTTCTCTCTCTGGGTTGTTGACTCCTACCAGTCCCACGTAAAGCCGTTCGTAATCGAGCGCTAGTTCACAGAGAATGATTCTCCTCGGCTTGCGCAGCATCTCAGGATCAACTTGTTGCGGGGCGCAGCATCTCAGGATCAACTTGTTGCGAGGTTACCTAATCCGACCCTAAGTCCTAGACCATGCCCTCGTTTTTGCTGAGCTTTTTGTCCATGGCGGGTTTTATAATCTAATCCGCCGAACGCAACTTTCAGTCTCCTACCGGCTGACCCCGTGGCAACTAGCTCAACTAGTTCTATGTTAAATTATTTGCCGCTCAAACCCGTACGGGTGGCCAACCTCAAATGAGAAAAAAATTAATATGGGGGAACCCCACATGCTGTACCTAAATTAATTAATTCCATGATACCAATGGCGGTAGCGAAGTACATTGCACCTGCTTGTTTCAATCAAAAAGCAAAAGGTGATAAGAGTTATCCAGATAACGATTAATAATGATGCTAGGAGCTAAAATATATAGGTGAAAGGCATCGTCCGTACGAGGGATAGAAAGTATTGATTCATCCGTCAGAAGATTCAACAATATATAAATAGGCAGATGGGTCCCTATTCTACAAGAGTTTAAAACGAGAATCCTTATTAATGAAGATAATAAATTGAAAATGGATCCTCATAGATGTCTCAAGAACAATTGTCTAACATGTTTAATAAGAAAATACATTTGATTATGATGTATATATATCTAGTCCAAGTTCTTGGTGGCATTCAATTTCTCTTTCAATCTTAAAGTAATAGTCTCTATCGGTTTCAATATATTATGAAAAAAATAGTGCAACTGGGAGCTAGAACTGGCGAGGAATGTACCCTTTGTCGAGCTGTAGTCTCCACAGAGTTTTATTTGCATCAAGAGGGATTTGATTTTGAAGATTTTGGTGGGATATAACATATAATTTGATGAGATCGCAGCATGACATATTTTGCTTTTGTCGAGGGAAGCATGCAATGAAAATGGGCCGGGCCATTAAAGGCCTTCCTCAAATGGGCCGGCCGTAAAAGGCCCATTTAATCAAACATCAATTCATCTATCCCTTTTGGGTTGAATTCTGTGGTCCAGCACACCTAAGTCTTGCGAACGGTCCAATGCAGAGTCTCAGCCATGGAATGAAAGGGGGTTACGATTTTGACTGCCTGATCATTAACGAAAATGGAGACTAGTCGATCGGTTGTTGGTAGTGATTGACTCGCCATTTCATTAAGGCAAGTTGCTGACAACACGGTTATCAACTTCATGATCGACAACAATTAGGGCATACTAAGACTCATGACACTGATAGGTTTCTTCAATTTAGGAATCAAGATATTGATGTAAGTTTATTTAGATAGGAAAAAAAATGGGTACAAAATAAAACAAGGCAGTTTACAATTTCTCATGGCTTTCAAATTTGCGAGAGCTCCAAAGAAATAAATTTCGATATATACATATACCATATAACACGTATAAAAGTTATGCCTCCCTAATGTTTGCAAATCTATCTCATTACACTAATGTAAAGTTTTTTGTTAGGGATTGTGCGATGCATGTCTTCCTACATGATGTGCTTGATGCCATAAATAAAAATCTGTGTTGTCAAATTGGATCTTAATTTAATGATGGATCAGAGTTGCAGTTTAGTATTTTCTTGCTTTCACTGTCCATTCTTATGGTGCTTAGGATAAGAAAGATTCCTTGTTCATGATGTTTCTGGACATGCTTAATTGATATTTTCTTGGCTAGGTTTTCTCAGGGTTCATGATAGAGGGAGAAAATACACCGAATAATTGTGAGGTGTTTGGAAAATAGAGAAAAGTATCAAAAAAGTCTTAAATCTGTTGCACTATTGAAAATTCAGTTATAAACCTTTCAATTCCTCTAATTTAATTTTAAACCTTTTTACATTAATACCAATTCGTCCATCTGGTCAATTTAGATTGGAAATTGTCGACATGGACGCAATGTTGATGTGGACATTTTAAAATAATTTTTCAATTTAGTATTTATTTAATTTTTTTTCCCTTTTTTTTCCTTTGTTTCCATTTTCTTTTTCTTTGGACTATGGATGATACTAGCCACAAATGAGGGCCAACGAGGCCGTCGTGGCCCTCGCTAGCCACGGGCAAGGGTTACCCTCACCAGCCCTCGCCAATCCTCTCCTATGGTGGATTGCCGACCATAGCTAATACCAACCACAGTTCAAAGGAAAAGAAAAGGAAACAAATTTAAAAGGAAAGATAGTAAAAAAATTGAAAATTTATCAACAAATTATTTTAAAATGTCTATATCAGCACCAACTGTGCTTTGTAGGACAGCCAGTATTCAGGTCAGCAATTTCCAACTGAAATTGGCCGGATGGATTGAATTGATACCAATATAAAAAGCTTTAAAACTAAAGTAGTACAACTGTAATAGATTTAGGACTTTTTTTAAAATACTTTCCCCTTTAGAAACATTATGAAGATTACTTTGTGAGTACCCCCAATATATTCTCATAACTGAAGTTTGCTCAATGGCCCGGATCATGTATAACCAAAAGTTAACCATATAAATTATCAATTTATATATAACCTATTTCAATGCGTAAAGGAAATGTAGATGTGAAGGACTTTGCGTTATTATATAGATTAAAAAAAACGTTTATTTTACCTATGCAATTATTTATTTTTTATTTTGGTAAAACTCATCATCATCATCATCATGGTTTTAGAATTATAGCTTCAAATTACTTAAACTGAAAAAGGAGTCGACTTCGTTTAAGCAATACACCGGCTAAAAAGACATTCCGTCAACAGCCTTTAAACAGTTATTTTTTTTTTAAAAAAACTTACATATTGGAAAAAAGAAATGTATTCGAAAAAAGAAATGTGCAAAGACATTCTCAGATTATATACAGGATATTTACAAATACATAATCAGAACACCTAGTCGAAAGGCTACATTGATAAATTTAAATACTAATGGAGGGACTATTACTGTATTACATTATGATCTGATTATAATGTTATCTCACGAATTTTACTTCCCTTCCCTTCTGACATATAACACCAACAGTTTCTCCTTCAAAGCCTCACACTCCATCCCCCGTTTTCTCTCAACCTTCACATTTCAAATGATCATCATTCAAACAACATGCCATTGATATATCTATATACCATGTCAAGAAATTAAAATCGCAAGTCCAGTCACAACTAAAGAAACTAATAATAAACTTACTGAAGTATTTGAACGTGTAGATTGTAGAAGGTTGTTCTTGTCCCTCCAAACGACTCAAATGTGGAAGCGTTTATCAGAGGAAAGCCATGATGATCCAGGTTAAGTAAGATCTCAGAGAAGTCGACAGTATTCTAGGTCATGACCTTTGTTGTGCATATTTGGATTGCAATCTCACTCTCACTCAAACAATTTGTCGAAATAGATGGCATCGAATTGGAAGGTGCACCTTTTCCTTTGCTGATTTCTCGGTGAGTGCAGTCATCTCTTCCTTGGGTGGCATTAGTTCTTGATAGAAGTTCTTCCTTCTCTTGAGCGAGTATCTGCACTTGCTGTTGCAGTTCTGGTATGTATTTCAGCACTTGAGACAGTGTCGCCGGAATACTCGACTTTTCTTATGGAAAAGGATAAGATCTAACTCTGTTAATCTCTCCGGACCCAATACTAAAAGATAACTGAGTATGTAGTGACTTGAAGCAGCTACAAATAAAAAGTGTAGAACATCAAGTTATACATTAAGGATTTAGAGAATAACGCAAAAACTAGGGTTCATATGTGATCAACAACATTGTCTACAAGCTACTACTCCTAAGTATTCTCTCCATCAGTTTTCCTTATTTGGCAGTGTACCCAAGGAAAGGTAATAGAAGACTAGCTCTAACAACTTCCTTGTAGATGAAGGACTTAAGGATTACCGTTTGATCAGCAGACGGAAGCAGCAAACGGAGTGCAGAGTACAAACTGTGGATTTTCTTCCACCGGTCGCGCTCACAGGCATTGTGGTTCAGCTTCTTGACCATCGTGGCTTTGCCATTCGTCGCCGCAGGTGGGATATTGAGATATTCAAGTACTACCTCCGCATGAGGAGATGGTGATGAGAAGAAGGCAAAATGGAGAGGAGGTGGCGAAGAGAAAGGGTGGGCATCTCTGCGCATGTAGTACTCTTGTTCATGGCTTGTTGAATCCTCGAAGGGCCAAAAACTAGGAGAACAAGACAACATTTGTATGACTATTTTTTTTTTTTGAGGTTTCTGATATTTTCAGTTCCATAAGAAGTTGGGTGATCATGACTTGCTTATATATAAACCTCCATTAAGGATGCCAGCTAAATAATAATGGCATAATATGCTGGGAAAAGATGACTCAAGGTGAGATGATCAATTGCTTACACATAAACTTCTGTTGAGGACCTCAGCTATAGATTAATGGCATGATGTATTGACGAAGCAAACCAAGACATCAGCAAGATGGGAGTGATCTCTCTGGACTGCAATTTCATTATGTTCTCTCTTATCTAAACTTTCTGTAGCGTGCATGGGTGTGTCTCAACTTGTGTGCACGACTTGTGGGGTTGGGCGGCTAAGCATCTTGCGCTCACTTATTGCAGCTGTCCATCCACCAGCTTACTGCTTCATTATCCTATTTTCACATATAGAGAGATGAGAGCAGCAGTTCTTTTTTTTTTTTTTTTTTTTCCTTGATTTATTTTTTTAGTTACGTCATACAAACCAAACAAAAACATACATGTGTTGAGCTCGTTGGAGTCACCTTTCATCCCCTTTTTATGGTAAATTCTCTCTCTTTTGCATAGATGAGCACCGCACAGACATATGTAGACTTATTGTGATAAGGCATTAAATGCTTCCTGAAAGAAAAAGAACAATCACATGCAGTACCTCGCCTTGAAGTTTAAAATTTCTATATTTAAGAGGTATACTGTTAAAAAGTTCTAGTTACTCATCGGCCGCAAGGGAGGGTCAGCCTCACCGGGTCATGCTTAGGCGAGGGCAAGCGCCAGTGAGTCTCCCTTGCGGCCGATGAGGGCGACCCTCACCTAGGTGAGGCCAGCCGTCCTCGGCCACAGCATGTGGCCTACTCACTGGCCAAAAAAAAAAAAAAAAAAAGAATGAAAAAGATAAAAAGGAAAAAAAAATATTAAAAAAAGGTCTACGCAGTGACGGTCATATCACATAGGACAAACATTGTTCACATCAATGATGTCAATTCTAAATTGACTAGATTAACTGAAATGGTACATATACGAAAAAGTTTAAGATTGAATTGGTATCAATATAATAAATTTAAAATTTTTTTTGTAATTTTCCTAATTTTCATGCAAAGCGGGTCATTGTTACCACCCTTACTCATGAACCGATGGAAAATTGTCCAAAAAGTTATAAAATTATTGTACGATAGTTAGTTAAATCATTAACTTTTTAATTATTCTATTTTTTTTTTTGTTGGTCATACAATTGTTGTAATTGAGTCTTGAGTCCTCCTCCTCGCCGTGGCACCCCACCTCGCTCAACATCACTGCCACATTGTCGCAGCTGTCGAGCCGGCTAAGCAGGGCCTCGAGCTCCTTCCACGGGAGGATCCCATCGCCATCCCAGTGGACGAGCCCGAACGCGCGGGGGAGCTCAAGGTTGTTGCCAACCCAGTCTTCGCCCCTGACGCCGCCGCCACCTCCGCCGAGGATGCTGGTCAGGGTCAGGGACTCGCGCTTGTGGACCGAGGAGGAGGAGTCATTGGAGGAGGAGAAGGAGGACAAGGTGGTGCTGAAGGAGGGTGGGTCGGAGTGGGACGCGACGGATCGGCCCTTCCAGGACCTGAAGAGGTGCTTAGGGCTGAGCCTAAGGGCCTTGGAGGTGATCTTGACGAGCCTCATGGCAAGCTAACCGAACCACATAAATTTTCGATATCCTTATTATTTATCGTTTATTTGTGATTTTGCGTTGACATAAAGTGCAAGATCCTGTCATTTCTATGTATTATATTTCAACATGTATTCAATTATATAGCTGTTTTCTTTTGAATCCTTCTCTTCGCGACCTTATTGCACGCTCGGTTGCTTCACTTAGCATAGACATGTGACCACCTATGGTATGATGTTTGCCAGAAGTTGGTTTCATCTTGGCATTCAGGAACAACATCGATCTTCTTTCTTGATTTTGCCAATAAAGACACAAACTTTGACCCCACAAAGAAGGCCAGATGCCCACATACAGAAGCGGAGGTTTTTTTTTTTTTTTCTCACTTGTAATATAAAAAACAGAGATATTCTCACGCAGCCCAACAGATGAAAGGACATATCCATCCAAGTCAGCGAATCCTCAAGAAACCCCGAAATGCAACACCGAAAGCCTCATCCATGGAGTGGAAGATTCCATGATTTTGAAGGGGAGAGAGTTTTTTCTGTTGGGAGCTGACAGTAAAACTACACATGGATTCGAAGAAGAAGTCACACCCAGCTTCAGAAGCCAAAACCCACAGAAAAAAAGGTCACGACTTGCCGGAGGCGGAGGTGGATCTGAGCAGACGTGCCGGAGGCGGATATGAGCTTCGGACCCAGCAGCTGCGATTGGCGAGGATCTTGGAGGAATCGGAGCCACCGATGGGGTTCCTGGACAGCACAGGCGACGTGTCGGAGCGGAAGGCGAGAGAGTGTCTTCGGACGCAGAGAGAGGGTGTAAAATTTGAGAGAGAAGGAGACGACCTCATCTTGAAATGGATTTTTTACGAAGAGGAGATAGGGAGTAGGCAATAAATTCATCATTTATGGTTTGGTGTGTCTGACCTCTAGCCAAAAGAGAGAGCAAAGAGAGCTTTTGGATTCAATTTTTAATTCCACGTCACAAAACATATATCGCATTTTAAGTAGAGCTGACTAGGCTAACATATGCCATGTAGACTAGTGAAATAATGATTTGAAATCCATTGAATATTTTTGGCACCAGATGCATATTAAGAAAAGGAGTACAATGTTTCTCCAAAAATTCAATTCATATGTTGTTGCGATTCTATTTAAACTTGAAGTATGGCCGGTCCATCAGATAATTAAATTCTTTACTTATAATTAAAGAAATACCTCATTGTAATTACTATAATTTCTATGGTGTCCACCATCAGTAGAAAATGCAAATTCTTATGATTCTAGTTGAGGTTTTTCTGGAAAATTCTAAATAAGGTTGCGAATTGCTCTCATTTTCTTAAATAAGAACCTGAAATGAATCTTATTTTAAATAATGGCCTGAAGTGTCCATATTAATCTCAAAAAATTACCCTGAAATGGTTATGACCATTTCAAATAAAGGTCTAGCCTCATCGGTTGGCAAAAAATTCTAGTCGATCGGGGTATTTTCGTCCAAAAACAATTTAAATATTATATTATAAATTGAAAAAAAAATTTAAAAAAAAAGAAGAAAAAAGAAAAATACGGGGGTGGGTGCTGGGAGGAAGCACCCTCCCGCCTATGTTTTATTTTTTTAGTTTTTAAAAGGCAAAATAAAAATAAAAAAAAAAAAAAAATTAAAAATTAAAAAGACAAAATTGCCCTTCACATTTGGTGAGTTTAGGCTCTTCCTTTGAAATTGATATATACACTTTAAGTCCTTATTTGAAATAAAGTCCACTTATGCCTTTATCTAGAAAATAATGACTTCGAGACTTTATTTGAAATAATATCCATATCGGGCTATTATTTGAAAAAAATTATGGCAATTTAGGCACTTATTTGGAATTTTTTCGTTTTTTTTTTTTTTATGTGAAACTGTCTTCTACAAAGCCCAAACCCTTGAACTTTATTTGCATGTCTAAGATAACATGATGAAGTGATCAGTTTGGATAAATCGGCCTGGTTTAATGACTTGGGCCTAAGAAATTTAGGTCGGCCCGATCTAAATCTATCGGACTTGTCTTACAAAGTCAGTCGACAAAGCTGGACAATGCTCGCGGTCCCTATGGAAATTGCAAGACCCGCACGCACGACAAGCATTTTTCCATTTACAGAATGAAGCGAAACGGTTGGAAAGAAAAAAAAAAAAAAAAGTAATAAGAAAACGAAAAAGAAACACATTAAAAAAAGGAATTTTATTTATTTATAGTAAAACAAATTGGTATACTTTTGTCGTGGGACCGTCACATCGGCACCATTTGTCTTATGTTATCTTTATAAGCTGTTGCATAAGACTTTTAGTAGTGTTTGTTGACAGAATGATGACGGAGAGCAAATGTGTCACACAAGTAAAAATTTGTAATACAAAAAAAAAAAAATTGACATATTAATATTACAATATATACGATTTGAGATTTTTTGTGATATTAACTTATGTAATACTTTCGAGAGATTCCTATGTTACTTCTCCTCTCCTCTTGACAAAAGGTTGCACTGCATTAAATGAGAAATGCACGCAAATATGGTTGATAAGAGTGTGGTCGAATGAATCTACACTCAAATGGGAATATATAATTTGACCTCTTTCGTTAGTCTGTTACCATAAGAAGGAAGGGGACGGATGGAGGATTTCCGGAGGCTCAGGTGAGAATTATGTCCTGAAATCTTGGTAAGTATTGGTGTACTTAACGACGACCTATGTAGTTTAAACCCTCCTTGCAGAGTTCAAATCAGCCATCTTCTGCACAAATCAGTTTCGTTTTCGTCAATCTTCTTTTTCGTTCCCTCTGTTAGAGTCGGTTTGTTGGAAGTTGCACTTAATATGTGAGGATGCGACCTTCTATTTGGCTAAGATTGGTGAAAATTGATGAGACTAGCGGGGGGAAATCGGGAAAAATGTTCAAAAAGTTCTAAACCCATTATATTTTTGTTAATTCAGTCATAAACCTTTTAATTTTGTCAATTGAGTCCTAAATCTTTTCAAATTTTGCTAATTGAATCTATCCGATCAATTTTAGCCGAAAATTGCTAATATGGATGGCCGGCACTGATGTGACACTTTTTAATAATATTTTGAATTTTTTATGCCTTTTTTTAAGGGTTTTGGAGGAGGGCCGGTGAGGATGGCCGACAGACCCTCACCGACCACAGGTGAGGGCCAATGACCCTCGATAGCTACAAGTGAGGGCTGGCCAACCCTTGTCGACCTGGGTGAGCACATTGGGGCCCTAGTTGGCCAAAGCGAGGGCCGTGACACCCTTGCCAGATTTGGCCAGGTGAGGGGCGTAACCTCACTCAGGGTAGGCGAGGGCATCACGGCCATCGCCAATTTTGGACGAGGGCTTGCGTAGAGCTAGAGAGGGCCTTAATGCCCTCGCCCATGGCCAGTGAGGGTCGATCAGCCCTCGCCTTTGGTAGTGAGGTTTGCCGGCTACCCTCGTTAGCTCTCTCTCCAAACCTTGAAAAAGAAGAAGAAGAAAAAAGCATAAAAATTTCAAAAAATTATTAAAATACCATTAAAATATTATTTAATAATGTCACGTCAGCACTGGCCATTCACATAAGTATTTTTGGCTAAAATTGATTAGATTGACTCAATTGACAAAAGATGATAAAGTTAATAACTCAATTGACAAAATTAAAAATGTTTATGATTGAATTGACAAAAGTACAATAGGCTTAAGATTTTTTGGACAATTTTTTAAGGCAAACAATGAGAGAGAATTTACCAAATATTTAAACTAGGCTAATTTGTTTCCCTTATATAATATATATAATTTAAGGGCACGATAGTAAAGGAATAGCGCAACAAGTCCCCCAGCAGCCTCCCATTTAAGTCCGAGTTTCCCAGGGCAAATCAATCAAGTCACAGCCATGAGTCCCTGAACCCAAAGCATGGAAAGGGCCCTTATTGTTAGGTCAATGACATAGTGAGCCAGATGAACGACATTAATCAAATTTAATGCACTTTGAATATATCGAGAGGTCCGAGTGATCTTTACAAGACAGAGAAGATAATTACCCGTTAATTGCCAAATAATATAAATTAATCAAGGGTGTTCACACGTTTCTTTGACGTTGTTCACGCACTTGTACTCTTAAATCCATGTTCAAACCCAACCAAATCCTTCCCTTTTCCTCTCTTCCCATCATTCCATATTCCTCTTTCATTGCCATTATCGCTGCCAACACACCATCAATCTTTTGAGACATCCTAGGGCTCATCTTCCGGGAGACACGCCTTAGCAGGAGCGGTGCAGGTTATTAGCTTCCAAAGTACTTTCTTTTGTTTTCGTTCTTGTTCAATTTCAAAAGAAAGAGAAGAAAGTCTGCAGCTGTGGCTGGGAATTTCAGACCTCCCATACCAATCTAACCCTTCACTTTTCTCTCTCAATCCGTTTCACTAGCTAATCTAAGACCAGCTCGAGCACACCAGTCCAGAAGAGTGACTGAAGAGCCCCAAGAAAAGAATGGTGGCTCAGATTATCAACAACATATTTGCGATTGTGGTAAGACAGGAAGATCTTAAACCTGGAGATCACATCTATACTTATCAACTACACGGCTTGTACACACATCATGATTAGTGATTCATCTTCTTCTTCCTTCTCCATTGTCCTTATAATTTGTCTTATGGTCATGCGAAGTGGCTCAACTGAATTATCCTACCTTATCTTTCGTTTTTACCAAAGAACAGTAGTTGCATCTGCTTGATAGACAATTTCAGCAATCGTCGAGTCTTGCCGTCATAGCTTCCTGCTCCGCGTGTGAAAATCTGCACAGCAAGGGACGATTCACGTTGAATTCAGTACTCCTGCAGTTATTTGCTAAGACTATTTCTTATCTTAGACATGTAAATTATTTGTTTATTTGCTTAACCAAGAAGAAAAATCAGCAATCGACTTTCTTTTGTCTGATCAGATGCACTATGTTATGGACTTAAATATGGTCTTGCTGTCTTACAAATAAGATAACAACATAGTGATCAGTTCACTTGAAAATAGAACGAAGTAAAATTTCTGCGAACTATAGCCCATCTATGGGACAGATTCTAATGATAAACCATATTTAATTACTTGTCCAATTAATATAAATTAATGCCAGCCTGGAACATTCGTCGATTTTACATGAGCCTTTGAGTCTGCCACACAAAGATCTAACATCACACGCTCGGCAAATTGCAGGTGGCGTTGCGGCTAATTTAATGTTTGATCCGCTGCTTAATGCATCCAAACTTATAAAATATGATTCACTTCAACAATCCTCTCTCGCTCGCTGACCCAACATACTCATGATTGATTATGACAAGAATCTACGTTGGAGAGGGTTACGTGATTCACTTCACAAGAACAGTAGTCGGCAGGACTTGTCTCAATTGCTTCAGGCAAGAAGGCGAGAAACTCCATTCCCTCTACTTGTACGCATATGGGCGGGCACTCCTAGGGTTTATGCTGACAAGATGGGGGGCTTGCACGACCTTACCCGATACCAAATCGCCCCAGGAAGTTCTGAACAAGGCTCACAAGCTTCAGGAAAGCTAGTATGATCTCATCAATAACAATTGTGAGCATTTCGCCCGCCACGAGCGAGGCCCACGGCAACCTCACCTGTGGCGTCATGCCCTCACCTGGATTTGGGCGAGCGCTGCCGCACCCTCGCCCGCCACGAGCGAGGGCTGCCGTGCCCTCGCCTGTGGCCAACGAGGGCGCAGAGGCCCTCGCCGGCCAACGGGCGAGGGTTTTGGCCCTCACCTGGATCTGGGCGGCGGGCAACGCCCTCGCTTGTGGCCGGCGAGGGTGCGGCCGCCCTCGCCCTATCGCGACCTCTTTTTTCCGGCGCCCGATCAGGGACAAGCGCCTTGCGGAGGCTAATGGTTCGGCTAGGTCTATTAGGCTTAGCCCGAACTCTCCCAAGTCCACCAATTCACGACTTAATAGTCCAAGTTTTTAATCGGTAAGTTGGTTTTAAAATGGAGTCGCCATTAATCGGTTTGGGGTGGGTCGATTAGAAACTCAAGCGAAGTATTGGGAGAAATACTTGCTCCTGCGCAACCAAAGAAATTAGGATTGGAGACTTGATTAAACTAGTTAATCACTAATGCTCTTTTGGTACCTAATCTTGTTTAAACCCTAAAGTTTTTTGGATTTTTTAGGGATTTTTCCATGTATTTTGTGAAGGAAAAACATTTTTTGAGTCGTTTTCATTTTTTTGGACAATAAAAGGGATTTTTGGATTTTTTTTTTTGCTATTTTTTATGGAAAATAAGTCTTTTTTGGCTTGTTCTGATTTTTTTTGGCTTTTTTGGAAAAATATGAAATATTTTTTATTTTTTTTATTTTTTGAAAATAAATTATTTTTTAAATTTTTTTAAAATATTATATTTATAATTATAATAATATAAAAACGAACCGGGTCATGTTCCCGGGTTGGGACCGACCCGGTTCGTGACCCGCGAGACCTGGACGGGCCCGCGTTGCGGGCCCGGCCCGGATTTTTCTATTTTGTTGTTTTTTTTTTTTTTTAAAAAACTCAGCCCACACGTCGGAATTGGGCCTATTTTTAATTAAAAAGGGGATGCCCGGCCCGAGCTCCAAACCTAGCCCAACGCGTGCAAGCCCAACCGGGGAAACCCTACCCGGAAACAAGGAAACCGGGTCGGACGGACACATGAAGCGACTCGGTTCCTAGCCTCCTCTCCCTCTTGCTCCCTCGCAGCGCGCAGATAAGGGGGACGAGGCGTCACCGGCATACGGCGGACGGCGATGACGGGCTTGCGGAGACAACGACAAACCGCTTACGAGGACAATGAGGACGAGCGACGCGGGTCCGTGCTGGTGTGGTCGGTGGCGGCACGGTTTGAGGGGGAAATGCGACGGCGACGACGCGACCGGCGGCGGCGACGACGTGACGGCGGTAGCGACGGCTACACGTTACCTGTCTATGACGAGGTGGCGAACGATGGCGATGACGGGCGCGCAGCACGGCTCGGTGGCGCCGCAATAGCGCAGCGGAACAACGTTGGAATGGTGGTGGAGCAGCGGTTACGTCAGCGACGGCGAGTCTTCTCCCTTCGGATCTGGCCCTCTTCCCTCTGATTCCTCTCTCGCTCGGCCTCCACACACTCGGATCTCTCTCCCTTGGGCTCGCTCACCACCGGCCTCCCCCGAAGTCTCTCAAAGGTAGGTCGTTTGAGCTCGCGACCCGATTTCTGCCTTGCTTGCTCTTTGAGCTCCCCGAAGTCTCTCGGGAACCTCTCTGAGCTTGCTGGCTTGTTGTATGTTCTTCGACGGAGATGGTGCCCTCCTATTTATAGGGGAGGAGGAGGCCGGTCGACAGAGGTTCGGCCGCTGGCCCTTGGCGCGTCGACCGGCCTCTCTCTCGGCTGAACCGGCGTCTCATCTCAGCATTAAAGGCGTGCATTGAAGGCGCATGCGAGTCGTCCTCTCCTTCGGCGGCCTACCTCTGTTCCTCTCTGCCGTAGGCTGCCCTTGAGAGCGTCGCCGGCCACCGCGCGTGAGATGCAGAGGCGAGCGAGGAAGAAGAAAACATGAGAAAGAAGAAAAGAGGGGGGACCGGGCCAAAGCTGAAGAAAAAAAAAAGGGCTGGGCCCCGGGCCCGTGGAAAAGAAGAAGAGGGGGGTTGGGCGCGAAGGCCCGGCCCCGATGGGCTAGTTCTTCCTTTTTTTTCTTGTTTTCTTGTTTTTATCTTTTTTTTTTGTTATTTTTATCCAAAGAAAGGAAAATAATAAAAAGGTCTAATTAATTAAAAAAAAAACTAATTAACATTTAGGCATCAACAGCTGCCTCTCTTTGAAGGTGAGCTCGCAGAGGTTGCATTCAAAGACAAACTAATGCCTAAATTTTATCCATGCATGTGCAGCAGATTATATTTTATTTGGGACCTATTGTCCTATGCAGAAAAAGAGCAATATAACATTACACATACTAAGACAGATAAGAAGATACCTGTAGTTACGTACCGGGAGTGAGTGAGATAGGGTGTGAACCCCGAGTTTGGCAAGTATTAAGGCGTCATCTTACCAGGTGACATGTGGAGGTTGCTTCTCTAGGACCCGAACCATTCTTCGGTCGCCTGTTAGAGTAATCAGTAGTTTGTCTAGGACCCGAACCTTTCTTCGGTCACCTTGACGGGGAATTGCCTTTCCAGGACCCGAACCATTCTTCGGTCGCCTGTTAAAGCAATAAGTTGTTTGTCTCGGACTCGAACCTTTCTTCGGTCGCCGTGACGGGAAATTGCTTTTCTAGGACCCGAACTATTCTTCGGTCGCCTGATAGAGCAATAAGTTGTTTTTCTCGGACCCGAACCTTTCTTTGGTCGCCGTGACAGGAAATTGCTTTTCCAGGATCCGAACTATTCTTCGGTCGCCTGTTAGAGCAATAAGTGGTTTGTCGAGGACTCAAACCTTTCTTCGATCGCCTTGACGGGGAATTGCCTTCCCAGGGCCCGAACCATTCTTCGGTCACTTGTTAAAGCAATAAGTTGTTTACCCGACCTTTCTCGAGGGGATGCGTCGACCTTTCTCAAAGCATCTGTTTGTTGGGTGCTTGATCTCTGTCAAGGACACCGGTTGGTACTCGACCTTTCTCGGGAGATACGCCGACCTTTCTCAAGGCATCGATTTGTGGGGTGCATGATCTTTGTCAAGGACACCGATTGGTACCCAACCTTTCTCGGGAGATGCACCGACCTTTCTCAGGGCATCGGCTTGTTGGGTGCCTGATCTCTGTCAAGGACACCGGTCGGTACACGACCTTTCTCGGGAGATGCGCCGACCTTTCTCAGGGCATCTGTTTGTGGAAGATACCTGGACATTCACAGGCATTGAAAAAGTACTTGGATATTCACAAGTACTAACCTGAAGGATACCTGGTTGTTCGCAAGCGTCGAAGGGGTACCTGGATGATCACAAGTACAAATTCTAGAGGATGCATGGACGTTCGCAGGCATTGAAGGAGTATCTAGTAGATGGCATATCAAGGACGTACCTGAGATATTTGGGAAGGCCTCTCACCTCCTGGTATGTGGAATATCGAGGATGGGCCTCGCATATTTGTGAAGGTCTCCCACCTCTTAGCAAATTGGAATATCGAGGACGTACCTTGGATATTCGTGAAGGTTTCTCACCTCCTGGTAATTGGGAATATCGAGGACGTGCCTCGCATATTCATAAAGGTCTCTCACCTTCTGGTAATTGGGAATATCGAGGACGTGCCTCGCATATTCATGAAGGTAATGTTGGAGAAAACTTCCTTGAGTGTTTTGAAGTTGACAAAATGTTTCCATCAGTCTAGTCTAAAGACTTGCAGACTCTTCCATCAAAGTCTGAAGTCTCCGGACTGCCAGACTCAAGACTCAAAGTCTATCCTCATTGACAGTTTCTAGACCGTTGAAGAATGCTTATCCATAACTGGATGTTTCGTTAAGGATTTGACTTTATCGACTGGAGAAGATCTCTTGGCTGGATATAGCATGACGAAATCCATTATTTAAATCAAGATTGATTCAGGGATTTTGGATCCGTTGATTGGCGAAGTATACTTGGAAGGTTCTACTTACGGAAACCTAGATCCTATTTGTATGGGCGAGCAGGATTGATGGGCTATCGTCATGTTCCTTAAATAGCTCGAAGATCTTCTTAATTGATTCTGTGCAACGGGTAGATTGGAAGAATTCCTTTGGTAAGTGCCAACGGGTATGATGGCATAAAGGAGTATATAAGGAAGACGTTCCGAGTTGTTCGAGTGGGTGCGCGATAGAAGAATTCCAAAGTCTGAAGCTCCTTGCTCTTAGTCAATTAAACCGTTGAGCGAAATCTTGTACGCAAAAGAGAGTCTATATCTTTGAGAGACCTTGAGGAAGTGTAGTAGAGTCTCTACATTGTGGAATCAAGGAAGAGCTTTACCGTAACAACTCTTTTGTTCATAGTGAAATCCAGCCGGTGGGTCAGCTGTCGGTGCGGAAGAGTGGACGTAGGCTTGGATTAAGCCGAACCACTATAAACTCGTGTTCATATTCTCTTCCCTACGCTCTTTTACTTTGATCTTAATTCGTTTTGTTTAAAAGAGACAAATTTCCTTTTCATAATCTATTGCTGATTTGAGTTGCATACTTCTCTAAGGGAAATTTGTTTTTACACCTATTCACCCCCCTCTAGGTGCTTATACTAGCTTTCACAATTGGTATCAAAGCTTGTGTACTCACTTAAGTTGAAGTGTTTTACTTCAGAGTTAAAAATCCATGGCAAGTATGTTGGCTCCAGGACTGGTTGAAGGGCAAAACAATACCAGATCGCCTTATTTTGATGGAAAGGAATACAACATATGGAAAAACAAGATGAAGGCATTTCTAAGATAAAAGGATCCTCTGGAATGGGATGTGGTAGACAAAGGAATCATTCCTAAAGCTGCAAGGGGAAAAGAAGTCGTTGAGTCTAGCGGAATGACTCAAGAAGAGATAACCAAGAGACAAGCTCTTGATGCAAAAGCAATTTATTCTTTATATTGTGCATTATCACCTACTGGATATAACATAATATCTTCTTGTGATACAGCTAAAGAAGTCTGGGATAGATTACACATCACCTATGAAGGAACTAATCGAGTGAAAGAAACCAGAATCAACATTCTGCTCGGTCAATACGAAGCATTCAAAATGAAATCAGGAGAATCTATCACTGACATGTTTAGTTGTTTTATAGAAATCGTGAATGGTCTTGAAAATCAAGGTCAACCAATTTCTGATCCCATGAAAGTAAACAAGCTACTGCGTGGACTCTCCAAGGATTGGAATCACATAAAGACCTCAATAAGGGAGACACAAAGAATTATGCCACTTTCTGTCGATGAATTGGTTGGAACTCTTCAGTCTTATGAAGTGGAGCGAATCAATGAAGATGAAGATCCTAAAGGTAGGAAATCCATTGCTTTAAAATCTAATGATGATTCTGATGTCACAGATTCTGAAGATGATATGGATGATGAAGAGCTTGCTCTCATGATAAGAAGATTCAGAAAGCTAAACAAAAAGGGGAGAAGATTCAATCCAAAGAAACAAAGTTTTCAAAAGCAACAGACTAAGTCTGTTGAGGATAATGAATCCAATAGAGATGTAGTCCGTTTTGAATGTAAGGAAAAGGGACACATCAGACCCAACTGTCCCCTTCTGAGGAAAAAGAAAGGAAAAGCTGAGAAATATCGAAAGGCACTCAAAGTAGAAACTTGGAGTGATACAGAATGTGAAGAAAGTGATGATGATTATGCCAATATTTGTCTCATGGCACAATCGCACTCGATTCAGACAATGAAATCGAGGTAAGTAATTTGAAAATCCCTACTAAAGTCTCTAGATACATTGATGAATTGTGTCTTAGTCTCAAAATTTCTCTTAAAAGGATTTCCGAACTTAAAGGAGAAAATTCTGCACTAAAGCAACAGGAAAATGTTTGGAAAGAAAAGGTCAAAAGTTTAGACAAAAGTGTTATTACTTTGAAAGAAAATGAAGACAATCTTTCAAAAGAAAATGCATTCCTGAAAAATGATATCTTAAGTATTTCTAAAAGATTTTCTATAGGATCTGAGAAACTTGAGAAAATTCTTTAAGCACAAAGACCTTATTTCAACAAATCAGGTTTAGGAATGACTGCTAAAACTATTCCTCTAATTGATTTTCCTAAAGTAAAGGAAAGAATTAAGCAAAAACCTACAAGAGATGCTTACAAAAATCATTTCCAAAGAGTTTTTGTAAAACCAGTAGGTCGCAGTGCTCTTAAATGTTCTAAGTGCAATAGCTTAGATCATTTTGAGAAAGAATGTCCTATGGTTTGGAAACCTGTTAAGAAGGTATGGGCAAAGACCGTATATTACACTAACACCAATGGGCCCAAGAAAATATGGGTACTAAAGAAAGCTTGAGTCTCTTTTCTAAATGCAGGTCACTATCAAGAAAAAGGTTAAATGATACCTGGATAGTGGATGCTCAAGGCATATGACAGGAGATTCAAATTGCTTCATAAAGCTTGTTCAAGTTAATGGTGGAAAAGTTTCATTTGGAGGAAACAACAAAGGAAGAATTGTGGGATACGGATGTGGCACCCCCCGTCCCGGCTAAGGTCGCACGTACCTATCGCTATACCTAATGAACGCTAGTTACATCTTTTAGTAAAAGCGTTGTAGTTCATGGGCATTTTTTTTTTTTGAAAGCGGTCCCGGCGCAACTTATTAGCGGAAGCATAATTTGATATCACCATCTCTCCCTCCAACAATCATGATACAATGCACACCAACTACACATCATATGAAAAGATGAAGCCGAGCCACTTTTATTTACATATATTTTCAAGATGGATTTCACGGGTCGGTACAATCAAAAAGAAAGGCCAAGATTTTCATCTAGACTTGGCCACCACCCAAAAGACAACTCGACCCTATGTCTATCCCATGTATGATCCTCCATCTATAAGTGGCGGCTATGTCCAAAAAGTGTCATCAGCTCTCTACCCCTCACGCGGCCATCACATCCATCCTGGCGCGTCGGGCGGTGGTGGTGGCAACATCCCCTAAACTCTCCATCTCGGCGGACATGAACCGACAGAAACTCCTGAATGACTGGGGCCCCAGCCAGGCCCACCTCGTACATGACCAACACTCGCACTCGTACAAACGTCAGACCAGGGATGGTAACGCAATTGATCTCCGTACACTCTACCTCCACATCAAATGGGAGGCCATAGAAGGTGCCCCGCGTGACGGTAGGGAGCGGCATCTTTCTAATATGAAATGTTGGTCCCCGAAGGGGTGAGTACAACCACTCAGCAGGTAAATGACCAATAAACCACTCAATGCATCACACAATACAACATATCAATCATAGCATAGTACATACCATCCACGCATCCAAGCATAACTTACCTTGCAGCCATACATATGTACTTACGTCTTCATGTATTCATCATCATCATGTCACATATATATCATCATGTCACATGCATATCATCATGTCACATACATATCATCATGCCATAGGTGATCATCATCATGTCACATATATATCATCATACCATAGGTGATCATCATCATGTCATATACATATCATCATGCCATAGGTGATCATCATCATGTCACACATCCATGTCATCATGCCATAGGTGATCATCATCATGTCACATACATATCATCATGCATAGGTGATCATCATCATGTCACACATCCATGTCATCACATCTCATGCGCATGATTCAATTTCCACTTTTATCTTTAAATTTGATCACCACATCTCTTTCCGGGACCCGCAATTGCGTCCCCACACATCACCACTCGCACCCCATCCCGGCATCGCGAGAACCCTCCGGCACACATCACCGGGCATCCGGCACCCCCACTTTCCGGGCATCTCGCATCCCAACTCGGGGCATCACGAGGCACTCCCCGGCACGACCTCCGGGCTTCCGGCACCCAACCATTCCGGGTATCTCGAAACTCCCGAGGGCATCCGGCCATGTATCTCTATACATTCCGGGCATCCGGCATCCCTCATCCCGGGCATCCTGATACTCCCAGGGCATTATCATCCGCCACAAACAGTTTCCTCATTTATCATTGATCATGTTTACCAATTTAAGTCTCAACTTAGCGTGGCACATGATATAATGGCAAATAAAATCACTTTCATCCTTTGATTTATACATGCATCATCAGTCATCATCATATATGTAGCAAGATGCAATCATTCTTAAAAATACAATTTATGGAATTCACACAATTTAAAATAGTCCATTTATCATGCCTTTTTGATATTTATTTAAATTCCAGCTTGTACCATTTTGGAAAAATATTTAAATTAAATTTCCATATGATTCCCAAAAATCATGAAATTAAGGCATGTGATGAATAAGACAATAAGATAATGATTTCATGAAAAACACATGGCCAATAAAATTCCACACAAAAGATGTCATTCACGCAATCACAGCATGCAATTTCGGATAAAACAGAATGTGCAGTTTTTGAAATAATTCGATTAAAATACCCGAACGACCTCCGAAAATTATGAAATTTTACCGGGTTATAGCCAAGACACTAGAGCAGATTTTTCATGAAGACTTCTAAGCCAAATTATTTTTAGATTATTTTCTACAGTCACACAAAGCTTCTGGATCTAACACCGAAACGTCCAGTGCGTGCTTCTCCGAAATACTGAGTCTTCACCTACCTATTCTTCTTCATTTCCTCTGAAATTTGGATATGTTTTACTTCAAGATATTCTCTACAAGTTTTATGAAGGGATCTAAGTCAAATATCCATATTATAGTCATCATATGGGTCCATGAAGTCTCGGGTGTCCTGCACCGCGTCTCCAGATTTACCGTCTTCGAGAGTAAGTCGATTCACTAGGCTATACTTGTTCATTTTACTTCAAATTTGAGTATGTTAATCTTTAAGATGTTCTCTACACGTTTCATGAATAAGTCGAAGAGAGATTCTCGATAAAAACCAACATGCAACCACAAATCTACCACAAGGTCAGCAAAATAGTTCCAGATCTAGTGTCTCCGTAGGATGAGAGTTTGACCCCTTAAATCTCCATATTTTTGCACCAAATTTTAGTATGTTGTATTTTAAGATGTTGGCTATAACTTTCATGAAGGAATCAAAGACAAAATCGAACTAAAAACATGCATGCAAGCTCTCACAAGATTCTGGCTCAGGCGGTTCATGCGAAAACAGCAACATCACTCAAGAACAAGTCATTCTAGCTTCGGTTTCTCCCTCCTACTCGCCCAAAATTCGACATTTCTCCAAACATACATGCAACACACACACATGCAAGAGTGGAAATCGATCCTAACTTGCCTCTAAACCGAGCTAGCGACGAGCACACGGCGGCGAACGGGCGGCAAACGGGCGGACGGTCGACGGACAGCTCTCCTCCTTTCCTCTTCTCTTCTCCCTTTCTTCTCTTCCTCTCCTCCCTTTCTCTTCGGACGAACCCCTCTCTCTCTCCCTCATTTTCGCTTAAACCGGCCATCAACCCTCCAAGTTTTCTTCCCCTCAATGATGAGCAATCATTGGCAATGCATGGGGAACACTTGGCACACTTCAAAGGACAAGTGGGAGAGGGCATGCAACCGGTTTCTTCCCCCTCCCCTTCGCACGTCGACAGCCCCTCATGGGCTCATGGGCCGGCCAGCTTGGCCCATCTTAGGCCCATCCATCTTGGGCCTAAGACCCAAGCTTAATTAGCCCAAATTCAATCCTTTTAAAATTACTTAAATCCCTATTAAATTAAAGTACTAAATTACAAATTAAGATGACTATACACTTGAAATTATAAATCCTTCTCATAAATTTATCCTATTACACTAATCTCAAAATTCATGAACACAAGCATATATCACTTAGTCTTAAGAGGAGACTAATGGCTAAAGCATAAAACTTAGGAAAATTTCATTACCTAATTATGGGCTTTGATACACCTTAGAGCTTGTCTTGAATTTTTTTGGGATGCCACAACGGAACTGTAAAGATTGGAAGCCTCACGATCTGTAATGTGTCCTTAGTGAAAGGACTCAACTACAATTTGCTAAGTATCAGTCAGCTGTGCAACACCAGTTTCAAAATAAATTTTCAAGAGGGAATATGTTCGGAACCGAAAAGACTCCTCTCGCTCTTTCACGGGTCGAAGACATGGAAATATCTACCTCTTGGATGTCAAACCAAATGAAACCCAATGTCTAATCTCAATTCGGAAGAAGCAAACTTATGGCACAGAAAACTTGGGCACATCAACATGAAGCAAATAGCCAAAATTTCAGCAAAGAAGCTTGTTCATGGTCTACCCAATCTGTCATACCAAAAGTCTGATCTATGCACACCATGTGTGTTGGGAAAACAGGTAAGAAACTCAGTCAAACCAATAAATCAAGTTTCCACTAATCGTGTACTGCAGCTCTTGTATATGGATCTCTTTAGACCAATCAGAACTCGGAGCATTGGAGGTAAGAAATACTGTTTAGTGATTGTGGATGATTATTCACGATTCACTTGGGTATATTTCCTGGCAAGTAAGTCTGAAACCTTTTCGTATTTTACAAAGTTTGCTAAAAAGGTCCAAAATGAGAAAGGGTATGTTATTTCAAGTATACGGACAGACCATGGAGGTGAATTTGAAAATCAAGATTTTACAAAATTTTGTGATGAATCTAGTTTTCAGCATATGTTCTCTTCTCCATATACTCCAGAGCAAAATGGAGTCGTGGAAAGAAAGAATAGGTCGCTTCAAGAAATGGCTAGAACTTTTCTAATTGAAAGTAACATCTCTTCACGTTTTTGGGCTGAAGCAGTTTCTACAACATGTTATATTATTAACGAGTCTTTCTAAGGCCTATTTTGGAGAAAACTCCATATGAGTTATTCAAAGGAAAGAAGCCCATTGTTTCATATTTTCATGTGTTTGGATGTAAATGTTTTATATTGAAAAATGCAAATGATCGGGTTGGTAAGTTTGAAGAAAAATCGATGAAGGTATTTTCCTTGGATATTCTATACAAGCAAAGCTTACAGAGTTTACAACAAGAAGACTTAATCTGTGGAGGAATCAATGAATGTCAAATTTCAAGACTTTATGCAAAATCAATCGATTCATACTCATCTTTAAGAATCCGAACTTGCTCCAGACTCTAAAAAGTCTAAATCTCCAGAAGCAGTTCAACCTTCAGAAGACGAGCAACAAATGATCAACGAAGATTCAAATGAGGAAAAAGATCAACAGTTTGACAAATCAACCGGCAACTGGAAGCATAAGTCTAGTCATCCTAAAGATCTCATTATTGGTGATATTAATGAAGGAATTCGCACAAGATCCAAAATGCGCGAAGAGTCTAGTGTTGTAGCTCTTATTTCTGAAATAGAACCAAGAGCATAGAAGAAGCTTTAACTGATGAAAGCTGGATTGAAGCTATGCAAGAAGAACTCAGGCAATTCAGCATTAATGATGTCTGGGAATTGACTCCTAAATCGAAAGGTAAATCCATCATTGGAGCTAAATGGGTTTTCAGGAACAAGATGAACGAGAAAGGTAAAGTCGTAGGAAACAAAGCAAGACTCGTGGCCAAGGGATGTACGCAAGAAGAAGGGATAGACTATGATGAGACTTACGCACCAGTAGCAAGGTTAGAAGCAATTAGATTATTACTTGTTTTTGCTTGTCATAAGAATTTCAGGTTATTCCAAATGGACGTCAAAAGTGCTTTCCTAAATGGATTTATCCAAGAGGAAGTCTATGTGGAACAACCACCTGGTTTTGAAGACCCAAGAAAACCGGACTACGTATTCGATCGAAAAAGGCTCTATATGGTTTAAAGCAAGCACCTCGAGCTTGGTACGACAGACTAAGTAAGTTTTTAATTCAAAATGGTTTTGTCAAAGGTAAAGTAGATACTACATTGTTTATCAAAAGAGAAAGCAAAAGTTTTCTACTTGTTCAAATTTATGTTGATGATATCATTTTTGGATCTTCTAATGAAAATCTGTGCAAGAAATTTTCTAAGTCTATGCATGATGAGTTTGAAATGAGCATGATGGGTGAACTAACCTTCTCTCTCGGGCTTCAAGTTAAACAACTGAAGGAAGGAATCTTTATTCATCAAGAAAAATATGCTAAAGAACTTGTCAAAAAGTTTGGACTAGAAAATTGCAAAAAGACTGATCTACCAATGTCAAGTTCTTTGAAGATGGACAAGAATGAAGAATGAAAGAAAGTTGACCAGAAGCTATACGGGAGTATCATTGGTTCACTTCTTTATCTAAGCGCTTCTAGACTCGACATTTTGTTTAGTGTTTGTATTTGTGCCAAATTTCAATCGAGACCCTAAAGAATCTCATTTAAGTGCTGCAAAGCGTATTATCAAATACATTGCCTCAACTTCAAACTTGGGTCTCTCGGTATCCTAAAGAAGAAGACTTCACTCTTCTTGGATACTCGAGCCTTGAGACCTAGCCGGTTGCAGAGTTGATAAAAAGAGCACCTTCGGCACCTGTCAACTACTTGGAAGCAGGACAATATCTTGGTTTTTCAAGGAAGCAAATTACAGTAGCTCTTTCTACGGCAGAAGCGAGTATGTAGCTCTTGGAAGTTGTTGTTCACAAATTCTGTGGATAAAACAACAGCTAAGAGACTTTGGAATTGAAGATTCATGCACTGAAATCAAATGTGACAACACCAGCGCAATCAATCTCACCAAGAATCCGATTCTTCACTCAAGAGCAAAACATATAGAGATTCGACATCATTTCATTAGAGATCATGTTCAAAATGGAGAAGTTTCGATTCAGTTTATTGACTCAAAGAATCAACTCGGCGGATATATTTACAAAGCCTTTGGAGAAAAATCAATTTGAAGTTATTCGTTCCGGACTAAATATCTTAAAGTCGAAGAAGTTCGGACTCGGGATCGAAAGTCTAAAGCCACTCGAGACTCGAGACAATCAAGATCTACGACCGTAAGTTATTTCTATTTTAGAAACTTATCTCTCGGTTCAAATCTTGAAATGGTACGATCATCTATCCAAATTTAATTGGTGTAATTTTCCCAATTTTTTTGTGATTAGTGCAATCCTTTCTTTTCGAAAAACAAGTTATTTTTGAAATGATAGTTATCTTTTTTTTTTTTTTTAAAAAGGTAGTTATTTTTAAAAGGCATTTTTATATTTCCTTTTTCACGACGCTCCGTATGCCTCGCTTCGATTTGCTTATTTACCTTCGGTTCTTCTTCGTTTTACTCACAAAAACCCTTAGAGAGCACCGATCTTCCACTTCTGTCTTCTTCTCTTGTTTAATCCTCGAAAAGTTTTCATCTTTCTTGGGAAACAAGCTTGGAATCTCTCAAAGACTGTGAAAGATGTCGTCTCAAAGAAAGTCTTCAAGGATCGCAAACGGGGACCACGGCAAATGCGTGAGGGGTCTACGCACTTTGATCTCACCGAGGAAGAAGAATCTCCTAGACACGCGCAGAGCCCACAACATTCTTAGCAGCGTCCATCTCCTCCATCTAGACCTCGGGATGTTGCACATCAAGAAGAGGAAGAAATCATCGAAAACGTAGAACTCGTAAGAACTCTTAAGCCCGCTTTTACCTACAAGTTTTATCGTGCTTTGAAGAGGAGTGGTACCCCGTTGAACTACATTGATGAATTTCTGAAAGACAAAGGGTTTAGAAATGAAACTTTCTTTTTACGCATAATGGAACGATTAGGAATTGCCCCTGCTGGGTCGGTGGAAGAGGCATTGGCAAATATCCCAAGTAATCCACGTGTTGGACGGCTGAGTCAACCAGATGGGAATGACGATGATAGGATGTACAGTCAGTTTAAACCGAAAATGGGTGTTGCGGCAAAAATCCGAAGCAAAAGGACAAACTTGTTTCTATCGGAGGAACACAAGCAACTATACTCTAAGTTGCTTAAGCGTGGCGTGATAAACCCTAGAAGGGTGGACTTTGATTTTCTTGATTCGTGAATGTCAATCTACGGGAAAAATTCAGTCTTCTTCAACTTGAACAATTTTGTTCTCAAACTACGAGAGGCTTATGCTTTGAACTTACTACTTACTTCTATTCGAATCTCGGTTTCTTGAATGCGAATAGGTTTTCTTTCAGTGTTCGAGATCAGGACTATGTGGTTGACATGAATACTCTGACTGATGTGATTGGGGTTGAAAGAGGAAGATATCAACCTATCAGTGTGTCTATCGCTCGTGCAACGTTGGAGCTTGTTTAAGATAGAAGGACGGAAGGAAAGATTTCCTATTTGAGAATGAATGCGTCCAACATCTTGCTTCACAAGATAGTAATTAACTGTCTCGAGACCAAAATCAACTTCAAAGACCGACGTTTCAAACTCGGAGGCAAAGTTGATGTACGCCATCAATGCTGGTAAAAAGTTCTCTCTTCCACACACTATTATGTTCCACATGTACGAGCATTGGTGAAGGACAAGGGTCAACTTCCTTACCCAAAGCACTTGTGACCAAGTTATTCGAGACATTTTAACGTTCAGCCTCCCGAATTCTTTGTGTTCGAACGTGCGATCAAATGGTGGTGGGACTGAAAATGGTCTCTAAAATGCGTCGAAGGAACTCAACAAGGCGTTGGAGCAATTCAAAGTGAAAACCCCCGTCAAGACTCATTCAATCTCTTCGGCAAAGCGAAAAGGGAAGGAGCCCATGGTTGCTCCATCCAAGAAAAGAAGAGCTCTCATCATTGAGGATGAAGAGGATGAGGATGAGGATGATATCACCATTTCTGCAATGGCATTGAAGAACTTGAGTCGTTCTGTTCCAAAAACAATGGAGAGATAGGAAAAAGACACGGATGAGATAGAATAGAGGACTGGAGAGAGAGAAGATTTGGAGAAAGAAGCAAAGGAGAGAGATGCAGAGGAGGAAAGAATTGAGGAAGAAGAAGAAGAGGAGAGAGGAGATCAAGCGGAAGCAGAGCATGAGGAACACTTTTCTCCACCTGAAGGCATGGAAACAGGGGGAGATCCTGAGAAAAGAGGAACGTCCTCATTCCCTACCACTAGTGAAGGAATAAGTCGTTCTCCGCGGAGATCCGAGGACATCTATGCCTCTCAATTTCCTGAAGAGGGACATGATGTTTCATCACCCAATTTGCGTGACCATGCTGATTTGCCATCATCTGCCTATACTCCGTCTGATCGTGCAGAAGCCAGTACTCAGACTGATAATTCAGCAGACTTTCGCAAAATACTTGATGTTCTCTTGGAGATGCGGGGTCAAATATATGCTCTGGGATGCGAAGTACGTAACTTGCAAAATGCGAGTCAAACCTCTTCGGTTTCTTTGCATGATCAAATTCATGCCCTTGCTCTTCAAGTTCAAGCAAATGCCAAGGGTGAAGATGTGGCACAACTAAAGGAGGATTTGAAAAAGCTGGAAGGGATTGTCCAGTCAATGGGAGATTTTCAGCTTGTTCGTGTTCCCAAGAAATCTTAATTCCATTCTCTTTTCATCTCTACCTTTTTTAATGATGACAAAAAGGGGGAGAGATGTGGTGTAGATTTGATTTTAAATTTTGAACTCTTGACTTTTGTGATGTCTTGACTTGACTTGACTTTTGTGCTTGGCTGTTCGGATTTGGACTGGATTTGGATTTGACTGTTTGAACATTTGTTTATCTTAAGTACTATTGATATCTCATGGCTTTGTTCATTTACATAACTAACCTACTTTCTGTGGATGCAGATTCTAGTGTTATTTTTACTAAGCCATTTATCTTTGTGAGATATCCATATTTGCTTGAGTAATGTTTTGCGGTCAAAGTTATCCAAATCATGCGGGAAAGTTTTGTCATCATCAAAAGGGGGAGATTGTTGGAGAAAACTTCCTTGAGTGTTTTGAAGTTGACAAAACGTTTTCATCGGTCTAGTCTGAAGACTTGCAGACTCTTCCATAAAAGTATGAAGACTCCGGACTGCCAGACTCAAGACTCAAAGTCAATCCTCATTGACAGTTTCTAGACCGTCGAAGAAGGTTTATCCAGAACTGGATGTTTCGTTAAGGATTTGACTTTATTGACTGGAGAAGATATCTTGGCTGGATATAGCATGACGAAATCCATTATTTAAATCAAGATTGATTCGGGGATTTTGGATACGTTGATTGGCGAAGTATACTTGGAAGGTTCTACTTACGGAAACCTAGATCTTGTTTGTATGGGCGAGCGGGATTGATGGGCTATCGTCATGTTCCTTAAATAGCTCGAAGATCTTCCTAATTGATTACGTGCAACGAATAGATTGGAAGAATTCCTTTGGTAAGTGCCAACGGGTATGATGGCATAAAGGAGTATATAAGGAAGACGTTCCGAGTTGTTCGAGTGGGTGCGCGATAGAAGAATTCCAAAGTCGAAGCTCCTTGTTCTTAGTCAATTAAATTGTTGAGCGAAATCTTGTACGCAAAAGAGAGTCTATATCTTTGAGAGACCTTGAGGAAGTGTAGTAGAGTCTCTACACCGTGGAATCAAGGAAGAGCTTTTGTAACAACTCTTTTGTTCATAGTGAAATCCAGCCGGTGGGCTGTCAGTGCGGAAGAGTGGACGTAGGCTTGGATTAAGCCGAACCACTATAAACTCTGTGTTCATATTCTCTTCCCTACGCTCTTTTACTTTGATCTTAATTCGTTTTGTTTACAAGAGACAAATTTCCTTTTCATAATCTATTGCTGATTTGAGTTGCATACTTCTCTAATAGAAATTTGTTTTTACACCTATTCACCCCCCTCTAGGTGCTTATACTAGCTTTCACAGGTCTCTCACCTCCTGGTAATGGGAATATTGAGGGCGTGCCTCACATATTCATGAATGTCTCTCACCTCCTGGTAATGGGGAATATCGAGGACGTACCTTAGATATTCGTGAAGGTCTCTCACCTCCTGGTAATTGGGAATATCGAGGACGTGCCCCACATATTCGTGAAGGTCTCTCACCTCCTGGTAGTTGGAATATCGAGGACGTACCTTGGATATTCCTGAAGGTCTCTCACCTCTTGGTATGTGGAAATATCAAGGACGTGCCTCGCATATTCATGAAGGACTCTCACCTTCTGGTAGTTGGAATATCGAGGACGAACCTTGGATATTCATGAAGGTCTCTCACCTCCTGGTAGTTGGAATATCGAGAACGTACCTTGGATATTCATGAAAGTCTCTCACCTCCTGGTAATTGGGAATATCGAGGATGTGCCCTGCATATTCGTGAAGGTCTCTCACCTCCTGGTAATTGAGAATTTAAATGTAGCACAAGGCTTACCTAGATGGCCGCAGGCACATAGGTGTACAAAGTAGTGGAATATTTGGATGAGCACAAATATTTACTGATACGATTAGGGACCACTCAGCTGGTCCAAGTGTAAGAAAGCATACATGGGTAATCGCAAGTGCACAATGTGGTGGAATACTTGAATGGCTGCTAGTATTTAATGATACAATTTTGAGGACAACTCGGACAAGTCGAGTGTCACGAAAAGGGAGTACCTAGACAATGAAAGGCACTCAAAGGTAGTGGGATACTTGAGCAATCACTAGTATCCATACTATGGGGACAACCCGAATAAGTTGAGTGTCAAGAAAAGGGAGTATCCGAACGGTGGCCGGTACTCAAAGACAATGGGATACTTGAACAGTCATAAGCATCCAAACTTTAAAGACAACCCGAATAGATCGAGTGTCAATAGAGGGACCACCTGAGTAGCGGCCGGCACTCAAAAATAGGGGGGATACCTGGACAGTCGCAAATATCAATACTTTGGGGACAACTCGAACAAGTCGAGTGTCAATAAGAGGGAGTACCCGGGATATGGTGGGTACTCAAAGACAAATGGGATACTTAGACAGTTGTAAGCACCCGAACTCAAGGGACGACTCGAATATGTCGGGTGTCAATAAGAGAGTACCTCGACAATGGTAGGTACTTTAAGACAAATGGGGATAAAGATATGCTTACTTGATAATATCTCTGATTTCAGGATGTATGTCTGCTATTTGCACAGTATGCACACATGGTTATATATTCTGTAAATTCATGAATTTAAATGTGATTCATGCATGACAATTTTGTCGGTTTTGCATCATCGAGTTCCACTAGGGAAAATTTGACAGATAACCTTCATTTAGAATGTAGATGTCTTGAGCGTGCCAGATGAGGGATTTTCAGTCTGAAAGGACTTTCCGCTCACTCTCATGGAAAAGACTATCCTGACCATTGATGCAGGATTTATAAGGACCACACATCTCACTATCATCATGTCAGTAGGAGTCCGAGTATTCTCGCAAGTGCTACAATTTTACCAGTGTGAGAGGTCTTCTTCGAGACAGTAATGTGAGCCATAACCTTGATGGCCCCCTTTGATGAGTCTTCTTTGAGACAGTAATGTAGACCTGATCAACGACTCATCAAATGGGGCCATCAAGGTTATGGCTCTGTGAAAAGGATGCCGCATGATCATCTCCGGGTTTACAAGTCAAGAATCCTGCGAAAAGAGATAGAATAATCTTGCTCGTACTTCTTCGAGCGATGCTTATAAACATATAAAATCCTACGTTAATTGAAGTGCCCTAATTTGAAGAGACTTTTACAATGGAACGCAATGTAGGCTTGACTCATGTGCAAAAGGGTGAGAGTTGGTGATTGCCTTGGCATTTGTCACATGTCTTCTTTGCTCCTGTTAGATGGAGGCTTTATTAATCGAACCACAACATCAACTTCTCTTGGGAATACAAATGGTTGTATTTTTTGTGTAAGGGCATAGGCCTTGCTTTTACCAGGCACACTGCTTTTTTCGTGCCCCTAGTTTTTGTTTCAATTTTCATTCATGGGCATTGACCTTGCTTTTACCAGGTACACTGCTTTTTATGCCCTTAGTTTTTTTTTTTTTTTTGAGGAACTGATCTAGGCAAGTTCAAGCAAACGTCTTTGTTAGACTGTTGAGTCTTCATTTTTTGCCGGTGCTCCTGATTATGCTACTTGAATGGCAGTAACTTCTGTTTTGCCTCCATGTGAGGGTGAATTTACAGACTCAATTGAGTTGTACAATGAATACACGTGCATAAGGAAAGAATTGCTCTATGTCATTTCTAGGGCACTTAAATTAATGCGAGTGTTCATATGCAATAAAGACACCCGAAGATTGATGCAAGTGTGAGCAAGAAAATTCCTATCTCTTTTCTCACCTTGTGATGCTGATTTGCCTCCAACCTGCCCTAGTGTGGGGTGGTTCTTTGACGGGGGTAGGACAGAAATTTCACCAGTGTATGGGGCTCAAAGGGGTGAGCGATGGAATGCCTCTCACTGTTTTGGTTATCGTACCATTCGCGAGAGAACTCTTTATCCTGTAGTCATGAAATCTTCGGCACTCATCTCACAAGTGTATAGATGGGGGACTATGTGTAGGATATAGCTTGCCTATCATCATTCTGACGCGCCTCATCCAACATGCTCAATCAATCTATGTTCTTCATTCAACTGTCTATTCTAATAATCTCCAACGGAATCAGTGATTTTAAACAGACAAAAATCATCATGCAAAATTCATTTGGAAAAGGCATGCAGCATTTTAAATATGAAAGATTTTGTGCTCTCAAAGCAAATGGATGGTTTTTACTCAAAAAGCCTTATTAACAGCTTTAGGGATGTTTATTTAATAGAATTGTATTTACAAATATGTTAAATTTTGAACATCAAAAGAGTTATTCACAAAGGGATGTCAATGGATCGTCCCTATTGAATAGGGAGATGACACACGAATGATCAACTAAGGTTGGGAATCTAATCGAGCATCTTTGCTTTTGCCCATGTAGAAGAGAAGATGTACAAGTAGATCAATTAGTCTAGCCAAAAATCAAATGTGAGTTGAGGCCTGAAGAGTTTCTGTCATTTGCTTTGGCGATTACTCAGGACGCCATTTCTCTTAAGAGAGTTTGTCATGCCTCTCATTGATTTGTTTTCCGCATCTCTGACGGTTAGGTGATCCTGCAATAGACAAGAGGGAACATGTTAGTCACGAACTCTTTCAGGAGTCGAACAACTAGGAACGATACAACATTACCCTTCATTAGTTTGCAAATGATTGGATAGACTTGAGGCATGAGGAGGATATGAAGTCCTGCACTTTTCACTCTGTTAGGTCACTTGCTCTCTCGTAATTTGCAGGCGCAAGAGAATTTTTTTTTTTTATTTTTCTTTTCTTTTTCTACCAAGCGGCTAACTGCCACGTCGGGGATTTGAACCCCCGACTTCGGATCATTTTGCTTCTTCCCGGGTACCACTCGGCTAGAGGCACCGACGGTGTCCGTAGGGCGCTTCTTTTTTTATTTAACCGAATCGGCTCTTGGACGACACGTCCTTTCATACCAAGTTAGGTAAATCAATATGGATCACTTGATTCGCCTAATTCAACCATTAGGCTTGGTTCTTGAATCCCAATGCTTCCTGTCAATAGGGGGAATATGTCAAAAATGATTTCAAAAAGTGGGAGTATTGGAAATGATACCAAATTACCCTTCCTCAGAGTTTGTATTTGCTAACTCCTAGGGATCTCTATATGTTGATGACAGCCTCTTCGTCTTGACAAAGTTCAATGTCTTTTTCGATTGGCCTTTCTCATTTGTGGCCATGTATGCATGATTGCTGGTCGTTAATTCATCTTCAACGCCTTCTTTCTATGGAATTTTTCCTTTTGTCTTTGACTATAGCAACATTGGGGAAAGTCATGTACCTCAAGCTTCCATGGAACCTGAGATGGACAATCAAAATCTCCAGTCTTCTGATGACAATTATCTCTTGGAAGAATATGCGTTTAGAACACGAAGTGAAGCTTTCAAATTCTAAAGTCATTGTCTGGAGTAAGGGGGCTATAGATCGCCTTGACAATCTGAATTTTCTCCTTGTTGACAGTAATCAATTCAAAGGAAGAGAAGAAATTTCCTCCTTGTGCTTCTTGGCTCATCGAAGCTGAAAATCCCTTCAATGAAACCGTAACGTCTAGTTGTTCGAGCACGTCGTGCGAAAAGATGTTCCTCCGGCTTAAGAGGGAGTTGGATAGGAGCAAAGTGGAGTGCACAGAGCTCCTGAGGATGGCTTGCGAAAATGGGAAGGTCTACCATGGTGTGCATGCTTCGAGTTTAACCTTATGCCTATGCCTATTATGTCCTATCTTTCGTTTCCCTCTTTGAAATAGGATGATCCTTTTTGTTTGCCCCTACTTTCTTGAAAGAGTGTCTTTCGGCGAGTTCACATGATGTGCCAGCTTCAAATTCCCCTTGTCACACTAGGTCAAAGGGGATGGGAGTGATCTTCTGAGAAACGAAGTGAGTGAGTTAGAAAGACAAACATGATCAAATTTAACATTTTATTTTGACAAAAGCTTTTGGTAATGAAATGTTTTTTTGTTTTTTTTTTCTTTTTCTTTTTCAAAAGTATATATCTTTGGGGGGAAGAAAGTATGAGGAAGCCTAGCCCTCAGTATTCTCCTTGGATAATATTTTCTTTCCATGGTTGGATAGCATCACCGGGCTGGTTTGGAATACCGCCTCATGCTCTCAAAACAAAATATTAGAACTGTACATTAGATTAGTGGAATGGAAAATGCAACGGTAGTACACTAGACAGGATAAGAAGCATGAAATTATAAAAACATGAAAAACCCATGAAAACTCCTATGAAAATGAGCACTTTGATAGTGTTGATTCTGAAATCAAGCGCCTTTGAGTTCCTCGCCTCCAGTAGACTCGAAGTATTCGCACGAGAGGACCACTTCATTAAAGCTACGGAAGTGTAACTCATGCAACCAATAATGATGTTTGCAAAGTAAAGCCCTTATGAACAGTTTTATCATTTCTTCTTCGGCCAGTTGAGGGTAGGTTTGCATTATAAAAGCCTCCCACTTCCTTGCATATGCTCGGAAATCCTCCATTGATCTTCTTCTAAAGTGAACCAAGTTCTCGAAAGGCAATTCGGTTTCAATCTGGCTTTGATACTGATACTGATGCAAAAATGTAGAAGACAGCTCATTCCAGTCTCTCATAAGGTTGATATCTACTGTGACGAACCATTGCAATGCAGACCCTATAAGACTTTCTTGGAAGGCCTGAGTTGTGAATGACAATGGGTTGTAATACTGACTCATTTCAGCGTGGAGATATTGCAAATGGGCCACGGGGCAAGTCGTACCATTATACTTGCGGAGATTAGGTATCCACATCTCTCTAGGGGTCATGATCCTATGAGGATAAGACGGGCCTGCCATGTCTTGGTTAGGCCATTGGTTTTCCCATTGCATATTCATTGTGGTGGTGAATTCTACCACTTCAGGAAAGCTAGACTCTCCCGAGTTCATCTCATTGCTTTCTTCCGGGTCAAAATCACCAAACGAGGATGAGGCGTTTACGTCATCCTCATGGTCAGGTGACAAGCTTAGCAGTTGATTGTAAGACAAGTCATAACGGACGAAAGCTCTCTCTTCTAACAGACCTTGGCTCCTGTGTATGGGTGGGAGATAGTCATATGATGAATGGCTAATTTCCTTTGTACAATACTGGTAGCCATCGGGATTGTATCCTAGGGACCGGTAGCCATCAGGGTTGTACTCTGAGGACTGATAGCCTCCAGGATTGTACCCTAGATGATGGTAGCCTGCAGGATTGTACCCTAGTAGATGCTCGAAGTCTTGGTGTGGCGACTCATTAATTGTCAGGTTTTGCCTATATTCAATAGCGGGCGTTGACTCGAATTGCTTAGGCCTTTTTTTCTTGACCCCTGGTCCGAACCTTTTGAGTAAAGCTTTTTGTTTCGCCAGCTGGACTTTGTCAAGGGGATTGGGTGGTGGAGCTTCGCTCCCTAGGTTGATGGGGGTCGGCATTCTTTGAACCCTAGCTCTTGCGGTAAGCCTGAGAAGCCGTCCCATCATGCTTCGGTTTTGAGTAGTGTTGATTTCGTCTGCGGGCTCCTTGCCTTTCCTAGTGGGAAGTTTCTTAGTAATAGGATACTGCTCGATTGTCAATTTATCGTGCAAGGCTTTATTGACATATTTTTCTCCTGTCTTTGCGACTATCGGCTCCTTGTGCTCTGCAACCATCGGTTCTTCATAAGGTAGGGCGATGTCGGGTTAATGTCAACATTATATTCTTGGCGGAAAGTATCAATTAGTTCTCCCCAGGTCTTAAGGAGACTAATCTTCCTGACAATGTACCATCGCAAAGCGGGGCCAGTCAGGTTTGATTGGTACGATTGAATCATCTTTCGGACCAGGTAAGCCTGCATATAAGTCTCTGGGTAAGAGGTAGCATACCTTTCGCATTCAGGTACTTTGAGCTCTTCAGGGATTTTAATGCCGGCGTAATTAGACAAATCCATAGAATCCTGCCCCTGCAACTGGCTCAGCTTCTTCATGATCTTTACAAACTGTACATCATGTTGGTCGTTCTCTAGCAAATTCGCGGATGTCATGACGGTGTTTAAAGCAGCTACGGAGTTGGGCTTGGCTTGAGTGGATTCCATTTGCCTCGAGAATTGTCGAAGGACAATGGACATCTGTCCTACACCATCTTCAATGTTGGCGAGGCAATTTTGTACATCATTTTGATCGGGCCCTATTACGTGAGGTCATTCGAGGGTGGCTGGTAGTCGACGATTCATAATTACCTGGTATTACAAAAACCATGAATGAGCATAAAAGTAAACAAAGATTGACCCATGGCAATAGTCTAATTGCTTTTTATTTATCAAAAGATGATTTTATAGACCGCAGACTTCTGACATCTAAAACTTGAAATTTAAATGACAGAACGAAATACTAGGTATTAAAAAGTCCCTAAACAATGGGACAAAACTTTCACGATATCAACATTAGGGGGCACATGACTGCTATTTTATATGCGACAGGGAGCCTTGTTCTTGCGCAGATGCTTGCTTTCCTGGACTGGCTTTGAGACATGTATCCAGTCTATCCCCAAATCCCTTTGCATAAGTTCTATTTGCTCGTGTTGGCTGATCTCGCTGATTGGGTGAGGGATCGATGGCTTCAATTTTATCGAAATACGATGGTTGTAGATGTAGGACTCAGAGGCGTGATGGGCCTTTTCCCGTCCCTCAAGCCCTTCAGGTATCACGATCCTTTTACGATGGCACTTGTTCAATGTTTCCTCGATAATGTCAATCTCAAATGTGTATTGACGACTTTGATGGGTGAAAAGGAGTGGATGGGCCTTCCTCTTGAAAGGCGGTGGGATCTCTGAAGGGCTCCATCCTGTTGTGCCACCCGATATGGGAAATAGGACATGGCGCCGGTGAGGCCGAGCAACGGAATTGGATGGCAGTGTTTGTAGGCGAAGCGAGCTCTCTTATCATGAAACCAGCCAGCACACCATTAGAATGCCTCAGGAGTCGGGTCTCTTGGGAAGTTTATCCAGTTTAAACAGCTTTGATTGGGAATGTATGGTCCTAAAATCATAAATTTTTGTAATGGATTTTCATAATCATTCGTTTCAGACCATCGCATGAATCATCGAAATTCACTTAGGTAAGAAAAGAACCAGACTTGTAAAATTTCCGGGGAGACTCGCATGATTTTTTCCGTGTTTTCTTTAAAACGATTGAGGGACAAGAATGTTTCGGTTAAAATCATGTTAACATAATTTTGCCCCCTTGAGATCTGATCAACTATCCATGCCATCTTTGGACTTATGACGTTTCTTTGATGGGGGAAAATGATGAACCCGAAAAAGGTTAGGAGGGAAATCTCACTCTTTTGGGTCATGGGTTGATTTTCAAAACATGCGTCAAAAATGCTAGTGGGCGGAGTATTATGGTTGTTTTCAAGAATTTGCCTCATAACATGGACTTCGGTTTTTAAAAGTCGCGCTAACCCACGCAACGGGATAATACCCGTTGATGGCCTAACAAGCTTTTTCTCAAGAGGCATTCCAGTAATGATGCTGTATTCTTCCAGAGTTGGGGTTAGCTCGAACCCACCAAACATAAAAGTAGTTGTCTTCGGGCACCAGAAATGTGCCATGGCCTGTATGACTTCGGGATGAACAATGATTTGGATCAATGACGAAGATGACCGACTTTGGCTTTCACGCGCTTTTTGCGCATGACAATTGACCCCACCACATGAAGAGCTCGCTTTGGGAGTGGGAATAAACTTGATATCATCTTTTCCCATCGCATATAAACTAGGACTCAAAAAACCTACCTAATTGCCATGGGCCAATAAAAAAGGATTGAGTAAGAATAAAGAAATTACTTTGCTTTTTAAAGAAAATGGCAAGCACAGAGACATGCGCATGGGACGTGCGGCTCGATTTCTAACTAAGAAGATTTGTTGAAATTAAAAGGGTATCCACCCATCACAGTCTCGCGTTGGCAGCGTACCCTCTTAACCTCGACTAGAGAAATTCGGGGAAAAGAAAGGCAATCTCTACATCGCAGTCTCGCATTCGAGGCCGTATCTTTCTTAACACCATCCTAGATATCCTATGGCGACCTAGGTTCGGCGGCTGGGTTGTGTGTGCCATGTGTAGTGCTAAAACAGTAAAACATGCACAACAGTTTATAATCACAAAATATTATGAAAAATAAACCTCTAAGTTGTTGACATGCATAAAAAAACAAAAGCAAATCAATAAAGTGTTTAAACAAGATAAAATGGCCTAAGTCCTCAAGTATCCCCAGCAGAGTCGCCAAGCTATCGCGACCTCTTTTTTCCGGCACCCAATCAGGGATGAGCGCCTTACGGAGGCTAATGGTTCAGCTAGGTCTATTAGGCTTAACCCGAACTCTCCCAAGTCCACCAATTCACGACTTAATAGTCCAAGTTTTTAATTTATAAGTTGGTTTTAATACGGAGTCGCCACTAATCGGTTTGGCGTGGGTCGATTAGAAACCCAAGCGAAGTATCGGGAGAAATACTTGCTCTTGCGCAACTAGAGAAATTAGGATCGGGGACTTGATTACACTAGTTAATCACTAATGCCCTTTTGATACCTAATCTTGTCTAAACACTAAGGCTTTTTGGATTTTTGAGGGATTTTTCCATGTATTTTGTGAAGGAAAAACATTTTTTGGGTCGTTTTCATTTTTTTGGACAATGAAAGGGATTTTTGGATTTTTGAGCTTTTTTTTTTTTTTTTTGGAAAATAAGTCTTTTTTGGCTTTTTCTGACTTTTTTTGGCATTTTTTTGGAAAAATATGAGATATTTTTTATTTTTTTTATTTTTTGAAAATATATTATTTTTTTATTTGTTTAAAATATTATATTTATCATTATAATAATATAAAAACGAACCGGGTCGGGTTCTCGGGTTGGGACCGACCCGGTTCGCGACCCACGAGACCTAGATGGGCCCGCGTTGCGGGCCCGGCCTAGGATTTTTCTGTTTTGTTGTTTAAAAAAAAAACTCAGCCCACACGCCGGAATTGGGCCTATTTTTAATTAAAAAGGGGATGCCCGGCCCGAGCTCCAAACCCAGCCCGACGCGTGCAGGCCCGACCTAAGGAAACCATACTCGAAAACAAGGAAACCGGGTCGGAAAGACCCGCGAATCGCCCCGGTTCCCGGCCTCCTCTCCCTCTTGCTCCCTTGTGGAGCAGATGAGGGGGACTGAGGCGTCACCGGGCAGACGATGGCGACGGCGGTGACGACGGGCTTGACATCGACGGCGGCGGAGACGACGACGACAAACCGCTTACGAGGACGGTGAGGACGAGCGACAACGGGTCTATGCTGGTGTGGTCAGTGGCGGCACGGTTCGAGGGGGGGAAATGCGACGGTGATGACGCGACCGGCGGCGCGACAACGCAGCCGGCCGTAGCGACGACGCTGCGTTACCCATGCCCGTGACGAGGTGGCGAACGGTGGCGATGACAGGGCAACGCGCAGCACGGCTCGGTGGCAGCCGCAGCAGCAGCAACAGGAACAGCGTTGGAACGGTGGCGGAGCAGCGGTTGCATCGGCGACGGCAAGTCTTCTCCCTTCGGATCTAGCCCTCTTCCCTCCGATTCCTCTCTTGCTCGGCCTCCACACACTCGGATCTCTCTCCCTTGGGCTCGCTTGCCACCGGCCTCCCCGAAGTCTCTCAGAGGGAGGTCGTTTGAGCTCGCGACCCGATTTCTGCCTTGCTCGCTCTTTGAGCTCCCCGAAATCTCTCGGGAACCTCTCTGAGCTTGCTGGCTTGTTGTGTGTTCTTTGACGGAGATGGCGCCCTCCTATTTATAGGCGAGGAGGAGGCCGATCGACGGAGGTTCGGCGCCGGCCCTTGGCACGTCGACCGGCCTCTCTCGGCCGAACCGGCGTCTCATCTCAACATTAAAGGCGCACATTGAAGGCGCATGCAAGTCGTCCTCTCCTTCGGCAACCTACCTCCGTTCCTCTCCGCCGTAAGCTACCCTTGAGCGCGTCGCTGGCCACCGCGTGTGAGATGCAGAGGCGAACGAGGAAGAAGAAGACAGGAGGAAGAAGAAGACAGGGGGGGCCAAGCCAAAGCTGAAGAAAAAAAAAAGGGCTAGGCCCTAGGCCCGCGTGGAAAAGAAGAAGAGTGGGCTGGGCGCGAAGGCCCAGCCCCGATGGGCTGCTTCTTTTTTTGTTTTCTTGTTTTTATTTTTTTGTTGTTTTTTCATTTTTTGTTATTTTTATCCAAAGAAAGGAAAATAATAAAAATGTCTAATTAATTAAAAAAAACCTAATTAAAATTTAGGCGTCAACACGCCCCGACCAGCTTGTGGCCAGTGATGGTCGACCAACCGATGACCTCACCGGCCAAGGGTAAGGAGAAAAGAAAAAAAAAAAAGAGAAAAAAAAGGAAAAAAATAAAAAAATAATTTAAAAAATCTATATATATATATATATATAATTTGTCCACGTGACGCCATATAAGATCGCGCGCGTCACGTTAGCAATTTTTAGCTTAAATTAACTAGATTGACTGAATTTGTATCAATGTAAAAATGTTTATGAGTAAAATGGTCAAATTAAAAAGTTTATGACTGAATTAGTACCAATGTAAAAGGTTTAGGACTATTTTGATATTTTTTCTACCCAAAATAATATCATAGTAAAGTCATATTTGGATTGCCCAAAAAATTGTGACATCAAATGTGAATGGGGTCAAGATGAGGATGATAGCTTGTGGATGAAAGAAAATGGTCATGGAGGTTAAGTGAGACGAATTAAAGCTCAAATGACCTAAAAATCCCAACAGTTTTGCCTTTCCTATCTATTTATATGTTATTCAGATTTTTTTTTTGGTCAGATATACGTTATTCAGATTCACATCACATCATTTTAGTGCATATATTAAATACATTCTTGTGGCACTCGACAAACAATTGCACTAGTCTTTTTCTGAAAAACGTGACAATAGTAAAATCATACCAGCCTATCGAAAAAACTTTGTTCCGCAAGTACGCAAAATCTTTTCCTTCACAGCGGTCTCTCTCTCTTGACATTGACAACATGGTCCTTTAGTTTTTCTTCTTTTGTGGCCATCATTGTCATTTACTCTTCGTAGTAACCTATTTTGATGCAGGACGCCGCAACAAACAAAAGGGCTCCAATTATCAAACACGAAATGCTCCCCATCCGTCCTTTCGCTGCATGATGTTCGATTCGGTCTTTCTGGGTGATGATAGCGATGGGATACTTACGCCCACATTACAATAAAAGAAAAAACATCTTTGATTGGACAGCTTTATAAGGCTTTATTTTCATTTGTGACAGTTACTTGACAGGTATGTCCTTTTCTGGAGGGTTTATTATATTGGGATGCAAACGTTGCTGAGCACACGTGGGAAATATTAATTGGTAATGATGAGAAACTTGCGAAATCCAGATCCGACCACCTACATCTAATGATCCCGGTCCAATCAGGATGTCATTTGTATTTATAATCCATATGCCCATTTTAAAATACTTAAGTTTTAAAACCCGTAAAATGAATAAATCCTCATACTAAACACATATGACTTATATTTATACAATATTAATTGAGCTATTTATACCTAACTCGACCCAATTTATATTATTAAAATACTTATATATTAAACTTAACACAAGAATATTCATATTCAAATTGAGATAAAAGTGCCAAGTGAATAAGCACGAAATCAAGTAAAAATAAAAGAGAATGAAAAGAGAGGAATCTATATAAATTATAAGTCCATTTGTGATCCTTTTAACGTCCATTCATATATATATAAACTCATTTATGACTCGTTTACAAAATATAACTAATTCATATTATAATTTACCCGGCATATATAGGCTAAAAAGTGGCATATATAGGCTAAAAAGTAACTCTTTTTTTAAGGTCTAACAAGCAAACACAATTTGGCCGATTCAAACTATCCTTTATATAATTAGCTTACGAGAGCAGCCAAGTAACAACTTGAACGGACAGATTTATGATGGCGTGAAAACAATTTCATGATAAAAAGACTGGGTTTTATTTTTTTTATTCGGCTACATAAACACAGCTTGCCTTATCGTGTGATTAAGGCATCAGCCACAAAATTGTTGGGGGGTTAGGGTCGTGAATTTGGCATCGAGATTGATCATCGAGCAGGCTCGAGCCGCTTGACAAAATTCCAAGGCCCAGAGAAGAGGGCCGGTTCCGACCAAATCAGGGCGGTTCCGGCTGGCTTACTATCTCTCAAACACACACCCAGACACACATACGCACACAATCAACATGGGCCACATTTTGAAATACAGGCTTGGACGGGTCAGTCCAACGTGGGCCAACAAGCAAATCCAACTGGCCGAGCTAGTTCAAGCCAGAGTTCTTTGCGGCCCAGATTATCTAATGGACCCATAGGCATGGCACTAACACATGATCATGTGAGAAATGCAGTTGGCGCGACAGAACACAAAAGTGCTAGAACAATTCCCAACAAATCTATGTACACGAAATATTATTGCCTCTACAGCTCAACTACCTTCCCTTCTGCAACAACCGACTTTCTTTGCTCCACGAAGTTACGAAATCTATGTATTCCGTTAAATAAAATGGCACCTGGTGCAAGGCAATTATTGCCGAAGGGAGTCAAAGAAATAACGTGTTAGATACGTACTAAGAAAGCAGTACATTTTTTTCTCCGAGAATCCAATTCATATGCCACTGTGAATTCAGGCTCGTAGTAAGGCTGGTCCATCAGATAAAGAAGTTCTTTACTTACACAAAGCGAAAAGCTTCATTCCAATTTACCAAAATTTGTGTTGCGTCCACCATCAATAGAAAAGGCAATTCTCATGATTTCATTTGATGTTTTTCCGACAGTCAAATTATCTACTGTAGAATCCAACCCTCGAACTTGATTGGCATGTCAACAATAACACGATGAAGTCATCAGTTTGGGCAAACAACTCCTCATTTGATGACTCATACCAAACGACTTTGGGGAAGCCCGATCTAAATCCAGCGAATTGATCTAATAAGAATTAGTCGTCAAGGTTGGACAACATGCACGTGCATTATGGGTTGCTGCATGACACGCATTTTTTATTTCAAAGAGAAGCTGATCGGATCAAAATTAATCTTGCCAAAGTGGCCTTGAATCCTCAAGGAATAGACAATCCAGAACACCAGAAGATTATGAAAGAACTGAAATGATATGGATTCGTAAGTGAACTACAACCAAAGATAATGCACCTATTTAGAGGGCGCCCTAAGCTCTCCTACTAATGCAGACCTATCTAAAAACCTTTCTTCTTGTGCATAAATCTTCTTACGTCCTCTACAATAGATTCCCAAAGCCATCACACCATTATGTTCTCTAACAACGACACCAATTTTAGTTTTACCACTTTGCATATTCAAAGCACCCATCGCCATTTGTCATCAGGAGTTTAAATATATTTGCTTTTTCCTCCCTCCATAAAATTCAAAGCAATCTTCACGGCGGCTTTCAAGTATTCCCCACTAGTATTCAGTACGATTGCGTCAAAAATTCGAGCGCATTGTCATGTTCAATCAAGCTTTTACCCTTCAGGTTAATATCCCCCAAATTATCATGGAGAGGATTCGGTTCTTTGGGGGCACATTTTGCCTTATCAAACGAAATGAAAGAGCTGCTCATATCTGACCACAAAAACAAAAGAAACAAAAAAAGAAAAAGAAATAGGTGCCAGCATGAGTCGAATTGATTCCAACCGTTGAATTTGGGGGATAGAAAGCTTCGGATCGAAAGAACATGTTCATGCATGCTCACGTGCCGCAAGTTTTGAGTTTTTCGCGTGGGATATGATGAAGCCAGTGTAGCAAGTCCATGATTCTTGTCAATTTCCTTTTCCATAGATGAGGCTTGACCTACTCCCCCAAAGTCCGTTAGATTCGTCGGACAAATTGCATCATGCGGTCGCGTTCCCATCAAAAGATCAACCACCACAACTCTAAAGTTATAGACGTCGCTCTTCATATATGTATATAGATGATACGTTCAACCAAAATAATGTGATACTCTAACATAACGGCAAATGGTAGACTTTGTGTCTCTAAAGGTCTTTGGCATAAGGCAAATGGTGTTTGGCAATTTTTTTGAAAATTTTGGGAAAATGCTTGGGCAGATTTGCAGATTTTTTAGATTTTATCATTTCCATAATGTTAATTAATAAATATATATATATATATATATATATATATATGTAACTTTGCCAAGCCATCACTAACCTTTCATAATTTGAAAATATTCTCCCCTCTCGTGATGTTGCTAGCGAAGGGCTTAGGCTGTCGGGAAAGCTGGATTGCTCGCAACCTTGCCGAAGGCCGCATGACCCTAGGTGGCCCAATCTTAGGAGAGGGCAACTAGTGCTAGATCTGGCTTGTCGGTTGGCCGTTAGCCATAGAACCCTTGGTCATTTTTTTAGAGTTTTTTTTTTTAAATAAAAAATAGCAAAATTTCTTCATAAAATGTGATTTTCAAACGCCATTTAAACTAAAGTTGTTTATGCATTTTTAAATAATAGTTACCAAACACTACTTCTTTTTCGAAAAACCCCTTTAACCTAAAGTTTTTTTACATTTTTCTAAAAACATTCCCCAAACTTGTGTTGACACGAATTGTTTTCGTTGAACCTTTTCTTACCGACCGAAATTCTTTGAAATAATTATAAATTTTAACTTCTTTGAAATCCCTTTTTTCATTTTTGAAAGACGATCGTTTTATAATTCACACACGCATATAGTTGTTAAGATGATGGTTATGTGTAACGTATTGTTTGGAGAGAGAATTCACGCCATCATTAATTATCTTTGAATGGTAAGGTTTTGGAAAGATTTCCAGCCGCTTTCAATTTTGTCTTTCTTGATTGAGGCCACCTTTTTCAAACGCCCTTTTTGCTTACTCTTCACGTTTTGGGCTCTTCACACTTGGGGGTCGTTTTAAATATTACATAAGATAAAAAAACCATATATTTTAATATATATCCTTTTCTTGTTTTTGACGTGCCACCGCCTTTCGTTCCAATATCTCTAGGGATCTCTCACCACCCATTACTCCCACCTTCCCTCTCTTTTCCAAAGCGTGCGCAACCAAGCTCTCTCTCTCTCTCTCTCTCTCTCTCTCTCTCTCATCCTTCATTCAAGAACGGCGCAGTATCAACCCAGATTAGTGCCCCTGGCTACTTCAAATTTTCTCGTAAGTTGCACTCTTACCCTTCACTTCTGCTTCACTCTTTTCTGGCGCATCGAAGCTTATCCAAGACCCGCTCGAGCGCATAAGTCCAAGAGAGTGAAGAGGGGCCACCCGAGAGAGAGAGAGAGAGAGAGAGAGAGAATGGTGGCTCAGATGATCGACAAGGTGTTCGTAGTATTGATGCTACTGACATGGAATGTGGTAGGACTGGAAGATCTTAAACCTGGGCATCACATCTATATTTATCGGCTACGTGGCTTATACACCCATCATGGTCAGTCCCTCATCATCGTCTTCTTCCTTTTCCATTATCATTGTCGCTTTTCTTGATCATGGATATCTTCATATGTGGCTCAACTAAATCATCCCTTCTTGTCTTTCGTATTTGGCCCAAGAACAATATTTGTATCGGCCAGCCGTCATGGAATCTTGCCGTCCGAGCTTCCTGCTCCGTGTTAACACTTGCTCACATTTGCACAGTAAGAGACGATTAATTTTTATTTTAAGTTCCGTCTATTTCATGAAAAATGTATGATTTAAAAAAATTTCCTAAAAATGATTATTTATACTGCTAACAGAAAAAAATGAATGAACAAACATATCTTCATCGTTCACAAATATATTTAGACATACATTAATATTGATGATGAAAATAATTTCCATTGGCTAATTATTTTAGGCGGTAGAGGAGATTATTTTTAAAAATACGTTTTTCAAATTATTCATTTTCTGCGAAATAAATAAAGCCTTAGTCATGCTTCGACAACTATCTTCTTCTTTTTATTTCAAGGGCCGTTCATATGTGTGATTTTGATCACACATGTATATCCATAAGAGGCAAGTCACAACACCATAAACAGTTTATGACATCGGAAGTGGCCAAAAGAAACAATAATAATAATAATAATAATAATCTTGTCCTATTTTCTTGGTGACCAGAGAGGGAATCTATAACAAGCAAATAGTTGTCGCTGTTTTGGGTTAACACGCAACCGATCAACCCAAAAATACTGAAAACCCGCAAAAACACAAAGTATGCAAACACCTTAGATCCCAAATGTAAGCGCATATCTTACATTAAACCAAATACATAAACTTACTCTTTTACTCTTCCAACGAAATACAAAAGATCAACAATCGACTTTCGTTTGTCTGATCTGAAGACTATCTCGTGGACTTAAATTTGGTCTTGATATTATATAAATTGCATCACAGTGATCATTTCACTTGAAATTAGAATAAAGTACGATTATTTCGAAATATATCCATTTATGAGAGAGTATTTACATGGTGACCATGAGCAATATTTAATTACTTTCTAACACAAATAAATCATGCCGTTGTGGACCATCGAGTAAATCTCACCACTTTGATAGTTTTAAGTATATATATATTTGTTTCGTGGAAATTTTCCAAAACTATTTGTATCGTTCAAAATAATTAGTCAATAAAAAATATCTTTATTTTCGACAATAATTTATGTCACAATATTTTTGTGGATGATAAAAATATTTTTTCATTCATTTGATTGTTTACGAAACAAATGCATCCTAAATCAAGACTCGGATGAAACTTATATGGTACATCCAGGAGATTACAAAAACGAGATAAGACGTTGCTCGTTTGCCTGGTATATACTTTGTTATATCAAATTAAGCAGGAATTTTTCATAACCCTCGTACCACTCCTCTGTTTCTCTCTCAGGACACTACTCTCTTCTTTCTTTCTTCTTCCTCAACATCATTTCTCGTTCAGTCGTCTCCCTTTCTGAAAAGTCTTCTTCACATTTCCTAAGAAGTCGAAATAGTCGGTGTAGAAAACGTACCTCAATCAAATCACGGAAAAAACCGAAACTTGTGACTTGTGGTGATCGATGTTTATTGTCTATTAGTGAATTGCAGATCGCATGGTGGCTAATATACTGCTGCTCAATCCGCAGCTTAATCCATCCAAACTTATAAAATATGATTCACTTGTGACAATCCCATCGATTCAAATATATTCCCTTCTCGTCACCTAATCAGCTAGTTGATTCTATAGTAATTATTTCCTGTGAGTGGAATGATTTGGACAATCAATTCTTTTTCCATATTGCACATACTTATTATTGATTGTATCAGGAATTTACTTCGGAGAAGGTTATGTGATTCATTTCGCAAGAATGGAGGTCGATAAGATGTGTCTTGATTGCTTCCAGCGAGAAGGAGAGAAACTCCGTTCCCTCCACTCCTATGCATATGGGCTGCCACTACCGAGGTTCATTTTGATAAGATGGGGCACTTGCATGACCTTACCCAATACCAAATCGCCCCAGGAAGTCGTGAACAAAGCTCGTGTGCTTCACGACGGTGATGGTTTTGGTGAGTACGATCTCTTCAATAAAAAACTCTGAGCATTTTGCCTTGTTTTGCCGGACCGACGTTTAGGCAAGCACACAGACGGCATTATTCACTGCTTGTGAGCGGAGGATCAAGGAACTTGGAGAATGGCCCATTAAGTTTCTGCAGATGAAATAAGTTTTAGGTGACCCAGATATTTCTAACAATCTCGTCTTCCCTATGTATACGTATATAACAGAAAAATGTTGATAAGATCATCATACAAAGACAAGGCCGAAACTCAAGGAAAAAACAAAACTGACACAAAAATTCTGGATATGATTACGCTAATGGTGAAGCCCTCAAGCATAAGCGCACAAGCAAGAGAAAGGAGTAAAGTGATTGGGGAATTTCAGACATATAATTACAAATACAAAATATTTTGCGAGGTAGGTCGAGAAAAGAGAGAACGATCTTTAACCAAAATATTCAGATATTACTATCATGTTAAGAGATAATATGTATTATATAGTCATAGAAATGGAAATTAATTTGGCGAACCTTATATTCTCCCTAATTTTACTAGTTAAATCTTTTTCATTTTGTCTATCCCTAATTGCTCTATTGCTGTGTGTGACCCAACCAGATTGGCAGGTCACATTAAAATAGATGTTCCAGCCTATTTTTAATTCCTGAAAAAACCACCTACAAAATTTACTCTCTGTGGACTTTATAAACTAAATGTTTCTTATGTTATTGGATATACTAAATTAAATACGTGTGGACTTTATAAACTAAACGATTCGGATTCATTTGGATGCAAGAAAATAGATTCTTCGCTTGTTGCAAAACATTGGTGAATTACAATGGCCAACAGGTCGTGCCGGCCCAGGCATGGCACAATTGGGTTCGTATCCAGCTGAGCCCATTACAATGATTGGGTCTAGGGCATTGGTTCACGTGAACAAATGAGTCCAATGATTGGGCCTAGGGCCACATGAGTGGCTGGGGCCTTGGGGCCGAAGCCTTTCCGCCAACCTAAAAGGCAATCAGAAAACTTAAATTAGACGTCTCTTTCCCTCTTTTTCACCTTCGTCCGTCTCCATAGAATTTCCAATTTCGAACAATTCCGCTTTATATATACGATTCTCTCACTATTTATGATATAGTCCAGTTAATTCGATTTAATGACCAACTGAGAAGAGGAGGCATATGGGAACTCTTAGAGATTTTTTTTTTTTTTTTTTTTTTTTTTTTTTTTTTTTTTTTTTTTTTTTTTTAACTTTGAGAGTAAAGACCCTCTTGTAGTGTGTAAACAAGGTCACAAGAATTTTCATTATGAACCCCAGATCAGGATTGAACACTGGTTGCTGCACAAACGGCGTCCTTGCTATCAAGAGAGGGATGTCTGCATCCAAAAAAAAGGGAGGCGCGTGTAGACCCTGGCAACCAAACCAAGTATAGAATTGTTTCAAATTTCACTTGCTTATATTATTAGTAAACACAAGTGTTTTATATACATCGTGTATTCTCGTTTTGTTTTAATATTCGAAATTTTATTGTGCGTTGATTTTGTGTGATTCTTGTTAAGAAATCATGATGAATTAAGCATGACTGAAAGTTATATTCCTATGAATTTCTATTAATCTTTAATTGTTGACCCAACAACGAATGCTGTGGGAAGGACCGTATGTTGACTGGCTGGCCCTTACTCCTCGTTCGAAATCTATTTCACCCAAATGTTGCAAGAAACACTACAAATATGTTCAAGTGAACTGTCATCCTTCGATCTTTTCTATGGATTAGTGACCCTAGAATATCCGTATTCCAAATATCATTGTCCAGCATAGATATCTCAAACAAACGACATTGGCTTTTTACATAATAAAAGACTAACTTTTGGTTATTATGAATAAGTGATAGATTTAGCTGATGAGAGCAGAGTTTGGTGAATAGTTGGAGTCATCAATAAAAAGAATAGTTGACAAAATAGTGAGTAGCAATATTTTCGAATAATTAAGCTCTTTTAAATTAAATGTCGACAACTTGAAGAGCATTGACAACTAAGGAAATTATTGATAGCAAGTCAGTTATCTAGGATGAACTCATAAGACATTAGCTTGTATATGCCTAGTCGCGATATATTTGGATATTTGAGTTTCTTGTGGATAAATGTTATTATAACTTCTTGTAACCGCAAATAATATGAGGAAGATATTTAGTAATCACCTGAAGATAAGAATTCCTAGCGAAATGAACACATGAAACCAAAAGCTCTAGAAATGTGAAGGCTTGGCTAAAATTGTTGAAGAATTGCTTATGGGGAAAACTATAAATATTAGTGTTTGTGTACCATAGAAAACCCCACACGATGCACAAAAACTTGTTATCATTCTGTCATCTTTCAATTTCTGCACTCTAGTTATGGCTATAATTTCCAGATATTTTGCTGTTGGTTACATTTTATGTTTTTAGGTTTTGTCGTCGACTAAATTCTAGCAAAGTTTGTGAACTTAGTTCTGTTTAAAATGAAATTCTATGTTTCTTTGTGTTATTATGATACTTCTTATCCTGAGTCACCACAGGTCCATTGTTAAGAACATGAGAACACAAACTCAGAAAGATTATTATGCTGCTATGGAGTTAACGAAGGAAGAGAATGAAAGTATTGCAAAGACAGAGAATGCTGTCGTTGAAAAAGGTCAGAAGAAGCGAAGTGCACAAGTCAGGGCCAGGGATGTTATCAGGCGTGTGTCTACACAATGCGATGGAAATAAGTCGGTGTAAACAGCACGTGTCATGTGCTCAAAAGGAGAAGAGAAGTTTGTTATTAGTTCAGTTTTTTGTTGTATAACAGAATAGATGAGATAGTTCTTTTCTTCTTTAAAAAGTCTTTCGGTGGTTCTGTTTCTTGTATAACAGCTGATTCTTTCTTTTAGCTTCCGAGTCATATAGAAAAGGTTCGCCTTCTTCTTCTTCATTGAGTCGATGTAACAGAAAAGTAAGAAGCAGAGGTAGAGCACACCATTGAAATGTGCTCTGTGTTGTATTGCATATACTGAGAAAATACAAAAGAGAAGAAAGTTTCATAATCTTTTTTTAGTATTCATTCATCTTGTTCATCTTCACATGGTATCGGAGCGTGGTCGATCATCCGTATTGAATAGTTTTTATGAATACTCGATCGTTCGTGAAATCAAATCGAAGGTGCTGAAGATGCAGAAGATCAAAGTAACCTCTGAACTTCAATGATCGCAGCAGATCAAAGTAACTGTTGATCATTCTCGTGTGTTGTTTTGGAGATTTCAAAGTGTTTTACATTCGATTCAACTAGTCTCTGTTAAGATCTGAACATTGCTAGTGACACGAACAGAATCATCTTTCTTCATCATCAAACCTCTGCGAACACAGAAATGGCAGCAAGAGCACAGAAGTATCCCTTTCCAATACATCTTAACATCTCCAAATTTGTCACAATCAAACTTGCTGAAGATAATTTCCTGTTGTGGCAAGCACAGTTTCACAAATTTCTTCGAAGTCAAGAACTTTTTGGTTTCATTAGTGGTGAAATTCCTTCACCTCCTCGAACATTACAAGCTAAAACTGAAGATTGTGAAACTGAAGCCATAAATCCAGATTACACAGATTGGACAAGAACTGATTAACTTGTATCATCATGGATTAGTGGAGCTGTATCTAAAAATATTCTAAGCTTGATCATTGGCTTAGAAACTTCCTACGAGGTATGGCAAACACTTCTCAATCGCTTTACTCAGAAATCAGTTGCTCGAGAGTTTGAACTGAGAGGAAAACTGCAAGCATGTCAGAAACGAGATCGAGTCCTTTCTGTTTATCTAAGAGAGTATAAGTCCATCTGTGATCAGCTAAATGCAATTGGAAAACCTATAGATGAGATAACCAAAATGTTTGGTGTTCTTGAAGGACTAGGCTCTGAATGTGAGAACTTTCGAACTACTATCTACTGCCTGAAACCCCAACCAGATTATGATGAAGTGATAGCACAGCTTGAACGATTTGAAACAAGGCTAAAGACATATTCGATGAATCAATTTAACCCTAATCTAGCCTATTTTGGACAAAGAAATTCTAAGACACAACAGAAAGGGAACTCTGAAAGAGAATATAGCTTTCAGAATTCTGGTTTTAGAGGTCAAAGAGGCAGTAACAAAGGAGGACGTAATTTTGGTCGAGGTCGTGCAATGAATAATGTAGGTTGTAGTTATGGCTATTCAAGAAGAAATCAGCACTACAGACCAAACAACTTGAATCAGGATCGAGTAGATCAACAATTCAGGCAGAGGATTGATTACTCTAGTCCTGGATAGGGGTTTCGACCATATGCAAGTTATTCACAAAGGTATCAAGACACCAAATCTTATCCAACTTCAATCTTAATGCCTCAGAAACACTTGCAGGATGAGAAAACAACAGAAAGCACTCGGTTAGAGTGTCAAATTTGTAAACGACCAAAACATGATGCTCTTCGTTGTTGGTATCGATTCGATAATTCATATCAGGCTGAAGAGATTCCAACAATTTTGGCAGCAGTACATCTAGAGGATCCAAGAGGAAGTGAGTGGTACCCTGATACTAGAGCAACATCACATATCAGTGCTGATTATGGTATTCTTCTCAACTCTACTCAATATACTGGAACTAATACAGTCATGGTAGGTAATGGCTCATGTCTACCTATTGCTTATATTGGTGATACTCAATTGAATATAGAAAACAACACATTACCTTTAAACGATGTCTTGATTGTTCCTGAAATAAAAAAGAACCTTCTCTCTATTTCAAAACTGACAGATGACTATCCTTGTTCGTTTGTTTTTGATAAAATTTGGGTCTATATAAAGAACAACCAAACCAACAAAACAGAGATGCTCGGAAGGAAAATTAGAGGACTTTACTATGTGGATCCACAAACTACAGCAGCATACTTTACTCGAAGACACAAAGTGATAGCAGCAGATGTGTGGCATCAGAGACTAGCTCACACAAACTTGAAAATAGTGAAGCATTTACAAAATCAACATTTGATTTCCTGTAATGCACAATCTGAACCCATATGTAGCAGTTGTCAAATAGCAAAAAGTACAGCCTTACCTTTTCCATTATCAGACTCTACATCTACTATACCCTTAGAAAAGATACACTGTGACATCTGGGGTCCTTCACCAGTGAGATCTTTTCAGAACTTTCAATACTATGTCATCTTTGTAAACAATTTCTCTCGCTATAGCTGGATCTATCCAATGAAGCTGAAGTCAGACTTTTATGATAACTTTATCATATTTCAGAAACTAGTTGAGAAGCAATTTGATCATCAAATCAAAATGTTTCATTGTGATGGTGGAGGAGAGTTCACAAGTAACAGATTTCAGAATCATTTGCGGAATTGTGGTATAAAGCAGAGTATGTCTTGCCCTCATACACCAAAACAGAATGGAATTTCAGAAAGGAAACATCGCCATATAGTTGAATTGGGGTTGGCTATGTTGTATCATTCTAGAGTTCCATTGAAGTTCTGGGTCGATGCTTTCATAACAGCTAACTATATTGTCGACATTCTTCCTACAACAAAGTTACAAATGGTTTCTCCCTATTACAGACTTCATAATCAGCAGCCCAGCTATGAACATCTCAGGGTATTTGGATGTGCCTGCTATCCCTATCTTCGATCTTATGCACAACATAAGTTCGACCCCAGATCTCTTACATGTATATTTCTGGGCTATAGTGAACGACATAAAGGTTATCGTTGTCTTGTACCTACTAATGGTCGTATCTATATTAGTCACCATGTGGTCTTTGATGAAACCTTCTTTCCCTTTACAAAGAAGGTAACATCTGACTATAATCAGTACACAACTCTATATAAACAATGGACAGAAGAAGTTAATCTTCTTGATTCCACAAACACAAATCTCAGTGGATAGTCACTCCAATAACCATACAACAAATTTTCAGTTATCTCCTCCTTTAGAAGTTGATCACACCCATACATCATAGTCTGAAGGTGTGCCCCATATTTCATCTTTCCCACAGCTACAGTCTGACTCTATTGCCACAGAGCAACAAGATCCTCTATCTACAATTGTCGAACCAGCTGAACTTGACATTGATCAAGAGCAACCAAACTTAACAGCTACTTCCTCAGGTATTTCCTCTGCTCATCATAAGCAAACTCGATTGAAATTTGGCATCATCAAACCAAACCCCAAGTATGCTATTTGGTTGACTATAAAGTACCTTTGGAACCAAAATCAGTTAAAACAGCCTTAGCTGATAAAGGATGGTACAAAGCCATGCAGGATGAAATGGATGCTCTGCATGAAAATCAGACCTGGCTATTAGTTCCTAGAACTAAACATATGAATGTTATAGGCTGTAAATGGGTGTTTAAAACTAAACTAACACCTGATGGCCGTCTAGATAGATTAAAAGCTCGCTTAGTTGCGAAGGGGTTTCATCAAGAAGCAGGGATCGATTTTACTGAAACATTTAGTCCTGTCATTAAGCATGCCGCTATTCGGATAGTTCTCTCTGTTGCAATGATGAAGAATTGGACCATACGTCAGCTTGATGTTAAAAATGCTTTCCTCCATTGTACATTAAATGAGACAGTATACATGGAGCAGCCCCCTGGCTTTATCGATCCTCAACAGTCTCATTGTGTGTGTCTTCTTAAGAAGTCTCTAGATGGGCTTCGCCAAGCGCCAAGAGCATGGTTTAATAAATTTAGCAACTTTCTCCTGGAGAATGGATTCTTCTATAGTACCACTGATCCTTCTCTCTTTGTGCTTCACACTGGTTCAAACACAGTATTATTACTATTGTATGTCGATGATATAGTGCTAACTGGTAGCTCAGCTCAGCTACTAACTACTTTGATCAACTCACCGAGTCTTCATTTTCACATGAAAGATCTGGGCCATCTTCATTACTTTCTCGGCATTGAAGCCAAACGTTCTTCTCATGATTTATTTCTCTGTCAAACCAAGTATGCCATTGATCTTCTGACTAGAGCTCATATGACCAATTGCAAACCTGTATCAACTCATCTTCAACTTCGATTAGTTGCTATGACAGATGATACTGCTCTGCTCTCTATCCACTTGAGTATAGATGTCTTGTGGGTGGTCTTCAATATTTAACAATTACCCATCCTGATCTTGCTTATGCAACGAATACTCTGTGTCAGAAACTGCAACATCCAACAGTTGCAGACCTTCATCGATTGAAACGAGTACTTTGATATGTTAAAGGCACCACTCATCTTGGCCTTTTTCTCCATTCTAATAGCCCAATAGCCCTCTATGGCTTCTCAGATGCTGACTGGGCTGGGTGTACTGACACCAGGCGATCCACAATTGGATATTGTGCGTATCTTGGCTCAAACCTTCTCTCGTGGTCATCTAAGAAGCAACCAACTGTCTCTCGCTCTTCCACAGAAGCTTAATATCGAGCTCTTGCCTCCACTACTGCTGATCTTACTTGGATTAGTTTTGTCTTGTGAGATATTGGTATATCTCTTCCGTCTCAAACTCTCTTATTTTGTGACAATAAGTCTGCTATCTCCCTTACAACTAATCCAATCCTACATGCATGTACCAAACATATCGAAGTTGATTTTCACTTTGTTCGGGAGAAAGTCTCCTCAGGATCACTCGGTGTTCGCTATGTTCCTAGTCATCTTCAACTTGCAGATATTTTTACAAAGTCTTTGTCGCACTTTGCTCATTCTACTCTTCGCACCAAATTGGGTATGGGATTCTTATCCCTTCCCAATTTGAGGGGGGATGTTAAGAACATGAGAACACAAACTCAGAAAGATTATTATGCTACTATGGAGTTAACGAAGGAAGAGAATGAAAGCATTGCAGAGACAGAGACTACTGTCGTTGAAAAAGGTCAGAAGAAGCGAAGTGCACAAGTCAGGGCCAGGGATGTTATCAGCCGTGTGTCTACACAATGCGATGGAAATAAGTTGGTGTAAACAACACGTGTCATGTGCTCAAAAGGAGAAGAGAAGTTTGTTATTAGTTCAGTTTTTTGTTGTATAACAGAATAGATGAGATAGTTCTTTTCTTCTTTAAAAAGTCTTTCGGTGGTTCTGTTTTTTGTATAACAGCTGATTCTTTCTTTTAGTTTCCGAGTCATATAGAAAAGCTTTGCCTTCTTCTTCTTCATTGAGTCGATGTAACAGAAAAGTAAGAAATAGAGGTAGAGCACAACATTGAAATGTGCTCTGTGTTGTATTGCATATACTGAGAAAATACAAAAGAGAAGAAAGTTTCATAATCTTTCTTCAGTATTAATTCATCTTGTTCATCTTCACATCCGTCTCAACCCATAAAAAGCAGAAGAATGAATTCTAGTAAAATGTATTTTGTCGCGGACACAAATTCCGGCGAGACAATATGACTCTCAAAAGGCAACGACCGAGCTGCAATGACCACATGACGGAGCCCGATCAGACCACGACCGAAGTTATTTGAACCATGCACCCATTGCATATGACTCGGCCGGGGTCCATCAGGAGGTCAACTTTGGACTGCCGGAGAACCGTGACGTTAGATGGAAAGAAAATTTTCATGCATGCTCACGTGCCGCAACCTCTGACTTTTTTGCACGGGACAGAATCAAACTGGTGTAGTTTTATTCCTATTCCATCATTATTATCATGGAGAGATTTATAGTACGAATAGCGACATCACAAAAAGCCTACTCTTGTATTATCCATCTGTTGATCAGAAGCTACCCCACGTGCGCAATCGAATGCATATTGAGCAAGATCAAGGCGAAATTGGAATGTATTGATGGAAGGATGAATAAAAGAAAGAATTTGGACGTAATAAGGGCTTGAAGCAGTATCACATGACATAACTGCTAGTATTTTTCTTCAGTTCCAAACAGAAGTGCATAAACCGCCTTTTATTGACCCGCACTGGTATGGTAATTGCAGTCAAATTTACTTAGGTCCAAAGTTGCATTCTTCATGGGGTTTGATGAATTAATATGGATGTAATTATGTACCAACTAATTTGCTATTACTACGTATAAGGTGCGAAGAATGCGTATTGAGCAAGATTGAGGAGAAATTGGAATGCATTGGATGGAAGGATGATTAGAAGGAAGAAATTGGAATGTATTGGATGAAAAGTGCTCCTATTCTCTTTATCGGAAAAGACTTGCTCGCTAGCAGCAAGCTCAAGCCCATATTGGAAATTGGTTTGGCTACTTTTGGTCATTATTTGAAATAATGTCACTCTAGGTCATTTTTTGATAAATCGACCCCACTTCACATCCTTATTTGAAATTTTCCCTAAATATACTCATGAGGAGATTTCTAGATAAATAGTAACCTAGCAGAAAGCCTATTCCTTTTTTGGTACCTGTCAAATGAACCAACCACGTCAAAAGCAAATTGAGCAAGATGTAAAAGAAATTGGAGTATGCAAAACAAATGGTTTGGAATGACTTACACCCGAAGATTCGAAACTCAGCAACCATATTCATGCGTATAGGACGAGTGCATTGCATAGTCACCATCACCGTAGCGTGTCTTCCAGTCCGTTCGATTATTTTTCAAGCTCTATCTATGACATTTGGCGATCTTTTATCGGACCGGCGTTCGCTCAAGCACACGAACGCCGATGTTTAGGGATCGCAACTGTAGAATCAAGGATGACAAATAATGGATTATCTGAGGAAATTGTTACCGGTTGCGTATTATGTGACGTGACTAAGAGTGATATATCCTCACTGCCTGTATTTCTATATGTACGCACCACCTCTATTTGACTTGATTAAGCGGTTGACACCGTTGACACCGTTATCATTGCTAGCGATGCAAAAATGATGCGGATGCTAAGGCATTGTCAGGGATTCCCATAAAGTGTATATTATAATAATTAAATATTAAATCACGCTTCCATGAAACAGTTTAAATTTATAGAATGGTTGGTTGTGATCCCACAAAACCTTACATAGTGTCAAAACTAGAGATCCTAAGTTCGAATCTTTCTAGGCCCCATTTGCCTCCCTAATTAAATTTCCACGCTTAATATTAGACAAAAAGACTTGCCTAAGCATGAGAAGGAGTGTTGTAAAAATTAGATATTAAATAACGCTTTTATCTAACAATTTAAGTGTTTAAAATAGTTAATGGTGGTTTTATAAAATTTTACATGGTATCACAGCCCGGCTTTGCCAACAAGTCTGGACCCAAAAAAAAAGTCATACAGGAGAATTACGAGTTGTTGTGCCTTCGACCCAAACTCGATGTATGAAGGGAAGATCTTTGAGATTGTCCTATATCGGTTTAAATTGGGCTGGTGGTCGGTTTATAAGTGTGAGAGAAAATCTCACCATTTGAGCTAACTTTTGGGATAAGAAAGCCCAAGACCATCCAACATTGGTATCCACATCTTTATCTAACAACTTAAGCTTTTAGAACAATTGATTGTAACTAATCTCTCATGGTATCAGAGCTAAAGATTCTAAGTTCAAATTTTTTCAAGTCCCATTTGTCTTCCCAATTAAATTTCCACGCCTAGTACTTGGGAAAAAACCAGATGAAGCGCAAGAGGGAGTGTTAGAATAATTAAATATTAAACCACACGTTCATCAAACAGTTTAAGATTTTAGAATAATTGGCTATGGTCCAATCAAATCTCACATGATATTAGAGTTGAAAGTCCTGAATTTGAATCTTTTCAAGCTCTATTTGTCTCCTCAATTAAAATTCCACACTTAGTTTTAAACAAAAAGACCAAACTAAGCTTGAGGAGGAATGTTGGAAAATTTAAATATTAAACCATACATTCATCTAACAACTTAAGTTTTTAGAACGGTAGGCAGTGATTCCACTAAATTTTATAGCATACAATATGGAATTTTCCATCGAAGAATCTTTGGATATTTTTGACACCATCACAAGTGCCTGATATTTAGTTATTATCGATATGCAATGAAGTAGACTCGACAACCTCATATGAAACCGTCAAAATTAACGAAGAAAAAGCAAAAAGAGTGGAGAATATATTATTCTAGCATATTTGATCATCCATGAAGGAAGCTAATTTAATGGATTGAAGATTGGTCGATATTATATGCAGTTGATGACTTGGATGAAAGTATTAGCACATGCCAGCTAGTGGCGAATGATGGCTAATTATTTTACCAAAGTTGTCGATAGTGTATTAACTAAGGAGCTAATGATCAATTTGGAAGATTGCATCTAAGGCTCAGGCATGTGTAAATCCATTAAGGAGATTGTCGAGAATAGTTAGGTGAAAATGGAGAATGAGATTGCTTTTTTTTTTTAAGGGAATTGACAACTGGGGAAAAGATCAACTCCTTGGAGATAAGGCTACTATTTTGAAGGAAATTGACAACGTGGGAAATAAATCACTTCTGAGAGATAAGGCTACTATTTTGAAGGAAATTGACAACGTTGGAAATAAATAACTTCTTAGAGATAATGCTACTATTTTAAAAGGAGTTGACAACGTGGGAATATGGGACCATTATTTTTGGAAGTGTTAAAGTACAGTTCAACCATGAAAAAATTACTCCCAGACGGTTACAATAGAAAGTCTATAAATATCAAGTTCTATCAATTGGAAGAGGCCCCCTCGACAATCAAAATGTAACGTTTTATTATCTTTACTTTCCTACACTTTATTTTTCCTTAATAGTTTTCCGTTTCGTGTCGTCGATTAAATTTCAGCACATATCTTTATCCCAACATTCCGTCATCAATTCAATTTCAGCGTGCATCTTTATCATGAACGTCGCGCCGTCAATTAAATTTCGACTTTACATCTTTGCATGCTCTCAAGCTCTATTATCAATTAAATTCCGATATAGTTCGTACATGTGTATTGCTGTGGAAATGGTTGTATAGCATTGTTGTTGATTGAATTTTGGCATTGTTTATATGTACAATTTGGTTCGAAGTTCGAAATAAAGGTTTGCAGTTATTTCTTATTCGTTTGGATATTTCTTGTCTAAAGTCGCCACAGAACCCCTCTCCTCTCACCAAAAGTAGAAGAACAACTTTAGGAAAAGATGTATCGTTGTCGAGTAGATTTTGGCGAAATAAATGGCACACATGGTGGGACCATTATGGTTGATTTGAGGAGATATGATGGTGAGAACAAGAAATCAACTTGATTATGATAGCGCTAGCGGTGACAACTCTTCATCACAACCTAGTAATAATAAGGCGGGAAAGTCATTGATTGCACTATCAGTGGCGGATCGAGAACAAGTTGGAGATGTTGGTATCAAGACAACTCACCAATGAGTAGAGAAGACAATTAGTGCCAAGCCCTACAATGTTGGCTATCGTGCGATGGTTATTGAAGGAGCACAAGAATGAATTGATTAACCGCATGATAAAATATCTCATTGATGTGATCAAGCCAATTACCACCGATACCTCCCATGAAGTGATGGATGGGCCTAGAACATCGAGTCATTCAATTCAAGTGCAAATAAGTCCTAATAATCCTGCATTTTTTTAGGAGGTTGTGCCTGTCATCAGAGGCATTTCGCTTAATCTCATTCAAGTTAACTTTGGTGGTATCGGTAATGGCAATGACAAGGGGGCACGTGTTGACTCTTGGGTTTCCTAATTTAAAATACTCGAATGATTAATGAATCATTCGATTATTTTAAAAGGAGGCATATGTTGACACCCAAAAATGCCTGATATTTAGTTATTATCGATATGAGATGATCGTTTAGAAACAATAAAAGTGAACTCGACAACCTCATATGCAACCATCAAAATTAACGATAAAAAAGGGAAAATAGTGGAAAATATACTATCGATGCATGGATTGGTTGATATTATAAGTAGTTGATGACTTGGATGAAAGTGTTAGCACATGTCAACTAGTGGTGAATGATGGCAGATTATTTTACCAAAGTTGTCGATAGTGTGTTAACTAAGGAGTAGATGATCGATTCAGAAGATTGCATCTGAGGCTCAGGCACGTGTAAATTCATTAAGGAGATCGCGTAGAATAATTATGTGAAGATGGAGAATGAGGTTGCTTTTTTGAAGGGAATTGACAACGTGGGAAAAGAAGAACTCTTTAAAGATAAGATCGCTATTTTGAAGGAAATTAACAACATGAGAAATAAATAAATCCTTGGAGATAAAGCTACTATTTTGAAGGGAGTTGACAACATGGGAATATGGGACCATTATTTTTCAAATTGTCAAACTACAATTCAACCCCAAAGAAACTGCTCCCAAATGGTTATGATAGAAGATCTATAAATACCAAGTTCTATCAATTGGAAGAGGCCCCATTGACAATCAAAATGTAAAATTTTATTATCTTTACTTTTCTGCACTTTATTTTTCCTTAGTTATAATCTTCCGATTCATGTTGTCAATTAAATTTAGACACATATATTTATCTCAATGTTTTGTTATCGATTCAATACTAGCATGCATCTCTGTCATGGGTGTCACATCGGTGATTAAATTTTGGCGCTATATCTTTGCACATTCTTGAGCTTTGTCGTCAATTAAATTCTAACATAGTCCGCACATGTGTATTACTGTGAAAATGATTGTATTTTCAAGCCTTGTTGTTGATTGAATTTCGCCACGATTTGTATGTACAATTTGGTTCGAAATTTGAAATAAAGATTTGTAGTTATTTCTTGTCCGCCTAGATATTTCTTATACAAAGTTGCCATATAACCCGTCTCTTCTTATCAAAAGCTAAAGAATAACTTTCGGAAAAGATGTTTCGTTGTGGAGTAGATTCCGATGAAATAGATATGAAGTCGCTACTTTTCTTTTGGATGATTTCGAGATAAAAGTATCAAAGGAAAATTAAAAGAGGAGATGACTTTTAAAAGGGTTCTCATAAATAAAACCTAAACTTGCATGTCAATCTACCGAAGAGTGAAATTAATTGGTTTTTTTATTTCACCCCCTACCTTCCCAAAACAAGTCAAAAATAGCAAAGAACAAGTTGTTTAGTTTATCTGAAAACATTGGAATCCCACTCTTTTGAGATCTGATCAACTATCCATGCCATCTTTGGACTTATGACGTTTCTTTGATGGGGGAAAATGATGAACCCGAAAAAGGCTAGGAGGAAAATCTCACTCTTTTGGGTCATGGGTTGATTTTCAAAACATGCAGTCAAAAATGCTAGTGGGCAGGTATTATGGTTGTTTTCAAGAATTTGCCTCATAACATGGACTTCAGTTTTTAAAAGTCGCGCTAACCCACGCAACGGGATAATACCTGTTGATGGCCTAACAAGCTTTTTCTCAAGAGGCATTCCAGTGATGATGCTGTATTCTTCCAGAGTTGGGGTTAGCTCGAACCCACCAAACATAAAAGTAGTTGTCTTCGGGCACTAGAAATGTGACATGGCCTGTATGACTTCGGGATGAACAGTGATTTGGATCAATGACAGAAGATGACCGACTTTGGCTTTCACGCGCTTTTGGGCATACTGGTCCAATTGACCCCACCACATGAAGAGCTCTGCTTTGGGAGTGGGAATAAACTTGATATCATCTTTTCCCATCGCATATAAACTAGGACTCAAAAACCTACCTAAATTGCCATGGGCCAATAAAAAAGGATTGAGTAAGAATAAAGAAATTACTTTGCTTTTTAAAGAAAATGGCAAGCACAGAGACATGCGCATGGGACGTGCGGCTCGATTTCTAACTGAGAAGGTTTGTTGAAATTAAAAGGGTATCCGCCCGTCACAGTCTCGCGTTGGCAGCATACCCTCTTAACCTCGACCAGAGAAATTCGGGGAAAAGAAAGGCAACCTCTACATCGCAGTCTCGCGTTCGAGGCCATATCTTTCTTAACACCATCCTAGATATCCTATGGCGGCCCAGGTCCGGCGGCCGGGTTATGTGTGCCATGTATAGTGCTAAAACAGTAAAACGTGCACAACAGTTTATAATCACAAAACATTATGAAAAATAAACCTCTAAGTTGTTGACATGCATAAAAAAACAAAAGCAAATCAATAAAGTGTTTAAACAAGATAAAATGGCCTAAGTCCTCAAGTATCCCCAGCGGAGTCGCCAAGCTGTCGCGACCTCTTTTTTCCGGCGCCCAATCAGGGATGAGCGCCTTACGGAGGCTAATGGTTCAGCTAGGTCTATTAGGCTCAACCCGAACTCTCCCAAGTCCACCAATTCACGACTTAATAGTCCAAGTTTTTAATTTATAAGTTGGTTTTAATACGGAGTCGCCACTAATCGGTTTAGCGTGGGTCGATTAGAAACCCAAGCGAAGTATCGGGAGAAATACTTGCTCTTGCGCAACTAGAGAAATTAGGATCGGGGACTTGATTACACTAGTTAATCATTAATGCCCTTTCGATACCTAATCTTGTCTAAACACTAAGGCTTTTTGGATTTTTGAGGGATTTTTCCATGTATTTTGTGAAGCGTTTTCATTTTTTGGACAATGAAAGGGATTTTTGGATTTTTTTGCTTTTTTTTTTTGGAAAATAAGTCTTTTTTTTGGCTTTTTCTGACTTTTTTTGGCATTTTTGGAAAAATATGAGATATTTTTGATATTTTTTTTTTTTTTTTTTTGAAAATATATTATTTTTTTATTTGTTTAAAATATTATATTTATCATTATACTAATATAAAAACGAACCGGGTCGGGTTCCCGGGTTGGGACCGACCCGGTTCGCGACCCACGAGACCTAGATGGGCCCGCGTTGCGGGCCCAAATTTGGGATTTTTCTGTTTTCTTGTTTTTTTTTTTTTTTTAAAACCTCAGCCCACACACCGGAGTTGGACCTATTTTTAATTAAAAAGGGGATGCCCGGCCCGAGCTCCAAACCCAGCCCGACGCGTGCAGGCCCGACCTAAGGAAACCCTACCCAAAATAAGGAAACCGGGTCGGACAGACCCGCGAATCGACCCGATTCCCGGCCTCCTCTCCCTCTTGCTCCTTTGCGGCGCAGATGAGGGGGACTAAGGCGTCACCTAGCAGACGGCGGCGACGCCGGGCTTGATAGTGACGACGGCGGAGACAACAACGACAAATCGCTTACGAGGACGGTGAGGATGAGCGACAACGGGTCTATGTTGGTGTGGTCAGTGGCGGCACGGTTTGAGGGGGGGAAATGCGACGGTGACGACGTGACCAGCGGCGGTGACGACGCGACCGGCGGTAGCGACGGCTACTGTTACCTGTCTGTGACGAGGTGGCGAACGGTGGCGGTGACAGGGCAACGCAGCACGGCTCGGTGGCAGCCGCAGCAGCAGCAGCAGGAACATCGTTGGAACGGTGGCGGAGCAGCGGTTGCATCGGCGACGGCAAGTCTTCTCCCTTCGGATCTGGCCCTCTTCCCTCCGATTCCTCTCTCGCTCGGCCTCCACACGCTCGGATCTCTCTCCCTTGGGCTCGCTTGCCACCGGCCTCCCCCGAAGTCTCTCGAAGGGAGGTCGTTTGAGCTCGCGACCCGATTTCTGCCTTGCTCGCTCTTTGAGCTCCCCGAAGTCTCTCGGGAACCTCTCTAAGCCTGCTGGCTTGTTGTGTGTTCTTCGACGGAGATGGTGCCCTCCTATTTATAGGCGAGGAGGAGGCTAGTCGATGGAGGTTCGGTCGCCGGCCCTTGGCACGTCGACCGGCCTCTCTCGGCCGAACCGGCGTCTCATCTTAGCATTAAAGGCGCGCATTGAAGGCGCATGCGAGTCGTCCCCTCCTTCGGCGGCCTACCTCCGTTCCTCTTTGCCGTAGGCTACCCTTGAGCGCGTCGCCGGCCACCGCGTGTGAGATGCAGAGGCGAACGAGGAAGAAGAAGACAGGAGGAAGAAGAAGAGAGGGGGGGCCAAGCCAAAGCTGAAGAAAAAAAACCTAATTAAAATTTAGGCGTCAACACGCCCCGACCAGCTTGTGGCCGGTGATGGTCGACCAACCGATGACCTCACCGGCCAAGGGTAAGGAGAAAAGAAAAAAAAAAGAAAAAAAGGAAAAAAATAAAAAAATAATTAATATATATATATATATAATTTGTCCACGTGACGCCACATAAGACTGTCGGCGGCCACGTCAGCAATTTTTAGCTTAAATTAACTAGATTGACTGAATTTGTATCAATGTAAAAAGGTTTATGAGTAAAATGGTCAAATTAAAAAGTTAAGGACTGAATTGGTACCAATGTAAAAAATTTAGGACTATTTTGGTACTTTTTCTGCCCAAAATAATATCCTAGTAAGTCATATTTGGATTGCCCAAAAAATTGTGACATCAAATGTGAATGGGGTCAAGACGAGGATGATAGCTTGTGGATGAAAGAAAATGGTCATGGAGGTTAAGTGAGACGAATTAAGCTCAAATGACCTAAAAATCCCAACAGTTTTGCCTTTCCTATCTGTCTATACGTTATTCAGATTTTTTTTTTTTTTGCTAGATATACGTTATTCAGATTCACATCACATCATTTTATTGCATATATTAGATACATTCTTGTGGCACTCGACAAACAATTGCACTAGTCTATTTCTGAAAAACGTGACAATAGTAAAATCATACCAACCTATCGAAAAAACTTTGTTCCACAAGTACGCAAAATCTTTTCCTTCACAGCGGTCTCTCTCTCTTGACATTGACAACATGGTCCTTTAGTATTTTCTTCTTTTGTGGCCATCATTGTCATTTACTCTTCTTAGTACCCTATTTTGATGCAGGACGCCGCAACAAACAAAAGGGCTCCAATTATCAAACACGAAATGCTGCCCATCCGTCCTTTCGCTGCATGATGTTCGATTCGGTCTTTCTGAGTGATGATAGCGATGGGATACTTACGCCCACATTACAATAAAAGAAAAAACATCTTTGATTGGTCACCTTTCTAAGGCTTTATTTTCATTTGTGACAGTTACTTACAGGTATGTCCTTTTCTGGAGGGTTTATTATATTGGGATGCAAACGTTGCTGAGCACACGTGGGAAATATTAATTGGTAATGATGAGAAACTTGCGAAATCCAGATCCGACCACCTACATCTAATGATCCCGGTCCAATCAGGATGTCATTTGTATTTATAATCCATATGCCCATTTTAAAATACTTAAGTTTTAAAACCCGTAAAATGAATAAATACTCGTACTAAACACATATGACTTATATTTATACAATATTAATTGAGCAATTTATACCTAACTCGACCCAATTTATATTATTAAAATACTTATATATTAAACTTAACGTAAGAATATTCATATCCAAATTGAGATAAAAGTGCCAAGTGAATAAGCACGAAATCAAGTAAAAATAAAAGAGAATGAAAAGAGAGGAATCTATATAAATTATAAGTCCATCTGTGATCCTTTTAACGTCCATTCATATATATATAAACTCATTTATGACTCGTTTACAAAATATAACTAATTCATATTATAATTTATCCGGCATATATAGGCTAAAAAGTAACTCTTTTTTTAAGGTCTAACAAGCAAACACGATTTGGCCGATCAGACTGTCCTTTATATAATTAGCTTACGAGAGCAGCCAAGTAACAACTTGAACGGAAAGATTGATGATGGTGTGAAAACAATTTCATGATAAAAAGACTTTGCTTTATTTTTTTTTATTCAGCTACATAAACACAGCTTGCCTTATCGTGTGATTAAGGCATCAGCCACAAAATTGTTGGGGGGTTAGGGTCGTGAATTTGGCATCGAGATTGATCATCGAGCAGGCTCGAACCGCTTGACAAAATTCCAAGGCTCAGAGAAGAGGGCCGGTTCCGACCAAATCAGGGCGGTTCCGGCTGGCTTACTATCTCTCAAACACACACCCAGACACACATACGCACACAATCAACATGGGCCACATTTTGAAATACAGGCTTGGGCGGGTCAGTCCAACGTAGGCCAACAAGCAAATCCAATTGGCCGAGCTAGTTCAAGCCCCAGTTCTTTGCGGCCCAGATTATCTTATGGACCCATAGGCATGACACTAACACATGATCATGTGAGAAATGCAGTTAGCGCGACAGAACACAAAATTGCTAGAACAATTCCCAACAAATCTATGTACACGAAATATTATTGCCTCTACAGCTCAACTACCTTCCCTTCTGCAACAGCCGACTTTCTTTGCTCCACGAAGTTACGAAATCTATGTATTCCGTTAAATAAAATGGCACCCTGGTGCAAGGCAATTATTACCGAAGTGAGTCAAAGAAATACCATGTTAGATACGTACTAAGAAAGAAGTACATTTTTTCTCCAAGAATCCAATTCATATGTCACTGTGAATTCAGGCTCGTAGTAAAGCCGGTCCATCATATAAAGAAGTTCTTTACTTACACAAAGCGAAAAGCTTCATTCCAATGTATCAAAATTTGTGTTGTGTCCACCATCAATAGAAAAGGCAATTCTCGTGATTCCATCTGAGGTTTTTCCGACAGTCAAATTATCTATTGTAGAACCCAACCCCTGAACTTGATTGGCATGTCAACAATAACACGATGAAGTCATCAGTTTGGGCAAACAACTCCTCATTTGATGACTTATGCCAAACGACTTTGGGGAAGTCCATCGAATTGATCTTATAAGAATTAGTCGTCAAGGTTGGACAACATGCACGTGCATTATGGAAATTGCTGCATGACACGCATTTTTTATTTCAAAGAGAAGCTAATCGGGTCAAAATTAATCTCGCCAAAGTGGCCTTGAATCCTCAAGGAATAGAAAATCCAGCACACCAGAAAATTATGAAAGGACTGAAATGATATCGATTCGTAAGTGAACTACAACCAAAGATAATGCACCTATTTAGAGGGCGCCCTAAGCTCTCCTACTAATGCAGATCAATCTAAAAACCTTTCTTCTTGTGCATAAAGGCAAATGGTCTTTGTGTCTCTAAAGGTCTTTGGCATAAGGCAAATGGTGTTTGGCAATTTTTTTGAAAAATTTTGGGAAAATGCTTGGGCAGGTTTGCAGGTTTTTTAGATTTTAATCATTTCCATAATGTTAATTAATATATATATATATATAACTTTGCCAAGCCATCACTAACCTTTCATAATTTGAAAATATTCTCCCCTCTCGTGATGTTGCTGGCGAAGGGCTTAGGCTGCCAGCAAAGCTGGATTGCTCGTAGCCTTGCCGAAGGCCGCATGACCCTAGGTGGCCCAATCTTAGGAGAGGGCCACTAGTGCTAGATCTGGCTTGTTGGTTGGCCGCTAGCCATAGAACCCTTGGTCATTTTTTTAGAGTTTTTTTAAAATAAAAAATAGCAAAATTTCTTCATAAAATGTGATTTTTCAAACGCGATTTAAACTAAAGTTGTTTATGCATTTTTAAATAATAGTTACCAAACACTACTTCTTTTTCGAAAAACCCCTTTAACCTAAAGTTTTTTACATTTTCCTAAAAACATTCCCCAAACTTGTGTTGACACGAATTGTTTTCGTTGAACCTTTTCTTACCGACCGAAATTCTTTGAAATAATTCTAAATTTTAACTTCTTTGAAATCCCTTTTTTCATTTTTGAAAGACGATCGTTTTATAATTCACACACGCATATAGTTGTTAAGATGATGGTTATGTGTAACGTATTGTTTGGAGAGAGAATTCACGCCATCATTAATTATCTTTGAATGGTAAGGTTTTGGAAAGATTTCCAGCCGCTTTCAATTTTGTCTTTCTTGATGGAGGCCACCTTTTTCAAACGCCCTTTTTGCTTACTCTTCACGTTTTGGGCTCTTCACACTTGGGGGTCGTTTTAAATATTACATAAGATAAAAAAACCATATATTTTAATATATATCCTTTTCTTGTTTTTGACGTGCCACCGCCTTTAGTTCCAATATCTCTAGGGATCTCTCACCACCCATTACTCCCACCTTCCCTCTCTTTTCCAAAGCGTGCGCAACCAAGCTCTCTCTCTCTCTCTCTCTCATCCTTCATTCAAGAACGGCGCAGTATCAACCCAGATTAGTGCCCCTGGCTACTTCAAATTTTCTCGTAAGTTGCACTCTTACCCTTCACTTCTGCTTCACTCTTTTTTGGCGCATCGAAGCTTATCCAAGACCCGCTCGAGCGCATAAGTCCAAGAGAGTGAAGAAGGGCCACCCGAGAGAGAGAGAGAGAAAATGGTGGCTCAGATGATCGACAAGGTGTTCGTAGTATTGATGCTACTGACATGTGTCGCGACCTAATTTTCGGGTGCACCACCTAAAACAAGGTTAATGAACTACTAGTCTTTAAGCTTAGCTCGGACTCTCCCAAGCCCATATCAATTCGCGACGTAAGGTTCAAATATGCAAATGATCATTTTCTAGGAGTCGCCACTAATCGAGTTTTCGGTAGGTCGATTAGACACCTAAGTAAAATAATGGGAGAATTATTTTACTCCTACGAACTCCGAGAGACTAAGAGTACGGGGACTTGGTTACACTAGACGATCCTACTTTGCCCTTTCGGTACCATTTCTTTTTTTTTTTTTAATTTTTTAAAAATGTTTTTGCAAGCAGCTTGGATTGATTTTAATCTAAATTCCTATCATGCAAATGAGTGGCCACACGGGTGCTCAACCATTATTAAACAATCAAAAGACGTCAATTAAAAGAAATAAACACACAAAGCATTTTTTTGGGTTTTCTTTTATCTTGAAATCGAAACGTGCATTTTAACTTCACAATCTAACAAGCAAATTCTAATAAACCTAACATGCAAACTTAATTTTGATTTTTACTTTTTTTTTAATGAATATCGTGCGATGCATGTTAATAATCTAATATGACATGGCAACATGACCTAAACTATATGACATGAAGAAATGCAATAATTAACTAAAATGACCTAATTCTAATGACGGACCATTTCTAACTCAATGAACCTAATAACAAATTAAATGACGTGCATTTGATATCTCTATTCTTAAAAATGCAACCTATTCTAAAAATTGAGTCTAACTTATGCAGAGACGAATTTAATTTTTCATTTTTTATGAAATTCGAAATTTAAGAAAAAATGCAAAAATAAGATTCTATCTAATTTAAACTAAAGATTAAATCATCTTAAATCATAATTTAAACTAAGACACTATCTCAATCTAAAATGCAATTTATCTAAAAAGTTATCTAAATTTAAAATGAAACATGTATTTCTAACCTATATGCACAATGATTTTTTTTATTTTTTTTTATGAAATTCGAAATTAAAACTAACACGTAACTAAACATGCAATTCAAAAAAAAAAACTAATAACCTAAATGAACGCACCTTTTTTTGTTTTTATATTTTTTAATTAGCAATAAAATCTTATTTTAAAAAAAATTATTTAAGTCTAAAACTAACTTATCTCTAAAAATGCAATCCTAAAAATATAATCCTAAAAAAAAAAAATCTAATTTATTACCTACATGTCTAGCTTATTAAATCTTCATGCTTTGATGCAAGATTTTGACCTTTTTTCCTTTTGATTTTTTTAAAAGGTAAGTAATTATTAAATAAATATTAACCCTAAACTATCAAAAAAATAAAGGATTAAAATAACCGAAAAAATAACCTGTTGTCTCACGAGTCAAATTAACGATTATCCTAACCCTAATTATCACGACAACAGTTCAAAATAACTAAAAATCTGATCCGAAATCTTACGGATCAAATTAATAATTAGATTGATTCAACAATTTAAAGTATCAACAAACCCAAGAATTAATATAATTAAAAAATTGACCCGACATCTTACGGGTCAAATTAATAATTACAGTAATTTTAGGAATAACACCTATGGATAATGCCTATAATAATCTAAAAGTCACCTTACAATATTCAAACTTAAACATGAATAATAAAACTAACTAAAAGTAAAGCAAAATAATATAAAACAAGAAAAAATAAAAGTAAAAATAAAATAAACAACCTAAAGAAATAGAGGGCAGCAAGCTCGTCGGTGCCGGGCGGGGGCTTGGGTCGCCGGAGTTCGGGGTTCCGGCGAGGTGAGTGGACAAGTGACGGTGAGGGGCGTCGTGGGCGGAGCGGAGCGGCTCGGAGGGTGGCGATCCAACTCGATCCGGCTTTGGCGGAGGATCGGCGACGCTCGGGCGGCCGCAGGCGTGGGCTGAGGGTCGCGAGTGGAGCAACAGTGGTCGGCAGCTCGGTTGCCGGCGCCGGGGTGCAGGCGCGGTCGAGGGGCGTCGGCGATTTCACGGGCGGAGCGGGATCTGGAGGTGGAATCGGCGAGGGGGTTGCTCGGCGGTGCTACTGATTTGGGGTTCTGGTGGCTTCGCGAGCAGGGGCGCTGCAGGGCGTCGGCTTGGCGTCCGATGGTTGGCGCGGCGCGAAGGTAGCGGATCCTCGACTCCGGCTGCTGAGCGGAAGGTTGCAGGCACGGATCTGGGCCTGGCGTCACGGGTTGCTCGCGGAGGAGGCGCGATCGTCAGATACAGAGAAATCGGGGCCGTCGGGTGCTCGATCTGAGGACACGACCGTCGGGTGCGAAGGAATCGGACTTGAGGCGGAGGCGTGCGACGGTGGTGGTGCGCAAGCTCGGATACGGCGTTAGGCGGCGCGGGTGTGGCGGCAACGCGCTTCCGGCGGGCGGGAGGGCGGAGGTGTCGGACCGTCGCGAGAAGGCGGGTCGCGACGGGCTTCGACGGCGGTGCTTGGTGTCGCGGGGCCGGGTTGCAGCGAGAGAAAAGCATAAGCGGAGCCGACCGGGGGCGATCTGCCCGGAGAAGAAGAACTGTTCTTCCCCCTTTTTTAATCTTTCTCTCTCCTCCCGTCTATCTCTCACGTCACTTTCTCTCTCTGTCTCCTCTTGTGCACTGGTGCACTTTTTAGCCAAACGGAGAGCTTCTTCTTCTCTTTTTTTTTTTAATCCAGCGAACCCCCCTTCATCTCGCACGCACGACTTTTATAGGGGAAGGAGTTGAATTTTTTCAAATTCTCTCGAATGAACATTCGCAAATATTTTCGCAAAATTCATCCCATATTGATAAGAATTCGAGATTACGGTGAATTTTTTTCTAAATCCAAATCCTTCAAAGACAAATCGCAATATTTTTTACCCATTTTCCATATCCAAAATAGAATCATATCTCGGAAAAATTTTAAAATTTTATATTCCCACGAGATAATTTTTAATTAATTATTAAAAAAAAACACGGGCTTGGGCCAACCTGCTCGCTTCATGGGCCTGATCCATCTAACTCGAACTCATCCACCACCGTTCCAATAAAATGCAAAAAATACAAATAACAAAATAAATGCAACCTAACTCTATATGCTATGCAATTAATAAACTTAACCCCTAACTTCCTATGCAATAAATAAATAAACTAAATCGCCAAAATTTAGGTGTCAACAGCTGCCCCTCTTTGAAGGTGAGCTCAAAGAGATTGCCTTCAAAGACAAATTGAGACCTAAATTTTGACTATACATATGCATTGAATGATTTTGATTTTTTTGATTTTTTTTTTGATTTTTTTTTCTTTTTGGAAAAAATGAATCCTATTTTGAAATGCAATTTATATAGCGCATGGAAATGCTAATGCAAATGCATGATGTGAAAGGAAAAGACGTACCTACAATTACTTACCAGTCGGCGCGGTAGAATCTTGAGGTACATGATAAATTCCCGTTCCTCCACAAATACCCAACTCTCACTCAGGTTCCTTCAAGGAGGATGGAGTAGCTCGAGATAGTTTGGTTACATGTCCAGGACCCGTACCATTCTACGGTCGCCCAGAATAGTAACATGGCTTTGTAAAGAGACTGCTTTCCCAGGACTCGTACCATTCTACGGTCACCCAGTATGGCAGTGCTTGGTTATGTCTAGGACCCGTACCATTCTACGGTCGCCTAAACGGGGATTTTACCTTCCAGGACCCGTACCATTCTACGGTCGCCCGAATAGGGAAATAGGTTTTGTCTAGGACCCGTACCATTCTGATCGCCTAAACGGGGATTTACCTTCCGGGACCCGTACCATTCTACGGTCGCTGAATAGGGAAATAGATGTTGCCTAGGACCCGTACCATTCTACGGTCGCCTTGACGAAAAATTGATTTTTCAGGACCCGTACCATTCTACGGTCGCCTGAATGGGAAAATTGCTTTTCCAGGACCCGTACCATTCTACGGTCGCCTAAACGGAGATTTTGCTTGGCTAGGACCCGAACCATCCTTCGGTCGCCCAGCATTGCAATATGGAGAAAAATCTTTGGGGACAACTCAATCGAGTGTCTGTGTATTCAAAAGGAGAATACTTGTGCAACGACAAATATTTAAGGTATGAATAGAGATATACTTACCGGTGACATCTCGATTCTTTGGGGATGTGTCTCCTACAAAACATAATCGTAGGAGAGGCAACATGCATTTGTAATCACGAGACATGCATTAATTCAAGTAAGGTTCATGCGTATCAACCACGCATCATCCCAATTTCAATAGGCATGATCATTCTAATTTGAACGCATGAGCGTCATGGATGTGTCAAATGAGGGATCTTTCAGTCTGAAAGGACTTTTCACTCATCCTCTTTAAAAGGGTTGTTTTATCCTGACCTTTGATGCAGGATCTTGACAATCACTCTATCTCACTCTCATCATGCCAAACAAGGTTTTGTGCAATCTCGCAAGTGGTACGACATTACCATCTCGAGAGGTCTTTAACATGGACCGTAATGTGGGCTTGGTCAATGGCTTAGCAAAGGAGACTCTTTGAGTCGAGGCTAAAAATGACATTTCGCAATTGTCTTAGGATTTACAAGTCAAGAGACACACGAGACGAGGCAGAAATTATCTTACTCGCACTTCTTCAAGCGATGCTTTCAAGCATATGAGCTCTTACGTTAATTCAAGTGCCCTAATCTGAAGAGACTTTGCAAGGGACGTAACGTAGGCTTGGTTCATGGGTTGAGAAACGAATAGATCATTAGGCTCAAAAAGGTGTTTAGGGGATTAAAGTTGGTGATCATCTTGACATTTCCACCACTTTTCTTTCCACTGTCGAAGATTTTTTCTCATCGAGTCTCCATCGATCGCAACAGCATTTGAGTTTTAGTACCGCCTTGTTGGGGATATGACTCATTATATCAAGAATTTGATTGATTTTTTTTCTTTTCTGGGCATTGGCCTTGCTTTTACCAGGCACACTGCTTTTTATGCCCCCCCACTTTTTTTTTTTTTGAACAGAGTCTCCATTTTGTCAGCATTCTAGTTCATGCTACTTGAATGTTTTTGTCTTGCCCCAATGGGGGATGATCACCAACTGGGTTTAATATGAAATGAATCTATAAGTTCAAATGGGCTATGCAATGGATAAAAGTGTATAGGATAGAGAAATGACTGCTCTTCGTCATCCTAAGACACTTTGAATTATCATACAAGTTATGATGCGAAAACAATACTCGAAAATTGATGCAAGTGTGAGTAAGAAAATTTCTATCATTCATCTCAAATTTTGTCCCAATGTGGGATGATCCTTGACAGGGATGTCTTAAAAACTCTTCATGTGTATGGGCTCAAAGGGCTAAACAATTGGTATACATGAAGTGTTTCGGGCAGAGAAAAGAACTGCCTCTCATCACTCTGGTTAGCGTACTCTTTGCGAGATTACCTTTTTCCTTGTGGGCATGGAATTTTTTCACAACTCACTGAGGATTAGTGTATGGAATAGTGTGCGGAACAAGGCTCGCCTTTCATCATTCCAAGATATCCCATTTGACACATTCAATTTATCTCACACACTCATCAAGGAAGAAAAATGCAAGTTTTGCAACAAATTTAGATAATTCAACTCATTGAAGCAATTTATTCAACATAGAAATGCTTGCGCTTCAAAACATGGCATGGAAAATTCTATCATGGGTAATACTTCTTGATAGCATCGGAATTAACTGGATTGGAAAACTCACGACCATCCATTTCTGCCAGGATCAAGGCACCTCTAGGAAGCACTTTCTTCACGACATAAGGGCCACTATAATTTGGAGCAAACTTGCCCCCAGGATCTGGAAATATTGGCAATAGCTTCCTTAGAACAAGATCATCCACTTCGAAATGTCTCGGCCGCACCTTCCGGTTGAAAGATCTAGCTACTCTGATATGTTTGGCCATGGCGAGAGATCCTTCAATCTTTTTTCGTCGATCAAGTTCAACTGCTCAAATCTTTGTTGCGACCATTCTGCCTCCGACAAATCCACTTGGGATAAAACTCTTAGAGAAGGAATCTCCACTTCGACAGGCAGAACTGCCTCCATGCCATACACCAGAGCAAAAGGAGTTGCCCCGGTAGAAGTGCGGATCGAAGTTTGGTATGCCATCAATGCGAAGGGTAACTGTCATGCCAATCTCGATAATTCTCGGCCATCTTAGCCAAGATCTTCTTAATGTTCTTATTGGCCGCTTCAACGGCCCGTTCATCGAGGGTGGTAAGGAGATGAATTCGATGCTTGATCTTGAACTTGTTGAACAACCCATCAACAAGTTTGTTGTTCAAATTTGTCCCATTATCGATGATGATTGCTTCGGGACGCCATAACGAGCAATTATGTCATGTTTAACGAATTTTACAATATTGCGGGCGTTGACATTTGCAAAGGATGTGGCTTCAATCCATTTGGAGAAGTAGTCTATCGCCACCAAGATGAATCGATGCCCATTTGAAGCTTTAGGGTTGATTGGGCCAATCACATCAATGCCCCACATCGAGAAAGGCCATGGCTCGGAAAACTGGTGCAGCTCAGTTGGAGGAACATTTATCTTATTCCCGTGAATCTGGCAATGGTGACAACTCCAAACATGTTGGATGCAATCACTTTCCAGTGTGAGCCAGTAGTAGCCTAGTCTCATGATTTTCTTGGCTAACATGTGTCCATTCATATGAGGGCCACATACCCCTTCATGCACTTCTTGCATGATTTGAGTGGCCTCGACTGCATCTATACACTGCAACAAAATCGAATCGTACGATCTCTTATACAAATTCTCACCACTGACGAAAAACTTCGAGGCCATCTTCATGACGTACTTCCTATCAGCCTGAGTGCTTCCTTCAGGGAATTCCTGCTTTTTAATGTAATTCATGATATCATAGTACCATGGTTTTTTATCGGGTTCCTCAGTCACGATCATACAATAAGCTGGTTTCGGCAAAACCTCTATTTTCAGTGGCTCGACCTCTAACCCATCAGTGACTTTCAGCATAAAAGACAATGTCGCAAGTGCGTCGCAAATTGATTATGAGACCTTGGCAAGTATTCAAACGAAACTTCCTCGAACTTTTTCACAAGACCTTCTAAATACTTGTGGTATGGTAGCAATTTGGCATCCTTAGTCTTCCATTCGCCTACGGTCTGTAGTATGATTAGTGTTGAATCTCCGAACACTTTTAACTTAGCCACATCCATCTCAATTGCGGCTTGAAGTCCAAGGATGCAAGCTTCATACTCGGCCACATTGTTAGTGCATGGGAATATCAATTTTGCAGCTACCGGATGGTGTTGTCCCTCCGGAGATATCGAACCGAAGCTTGCTCCAGGTACCGAACCCGACAAGTTCACGGATCCATCAAAGAACATTGTCCATGAATCTTCACTTACGTTCAAGACACGATCATCTAGGAAAATGTCATCATTATTCGAGACTCCTGAATTCTCGGCCAATAGATCAGCAATCACTCGACCCTTAACCGATTTTTGTGGCATGAATTGCACATCAAATTCTGAGATCAAAATCTGCCATTTAGCTAACTTACTCACCAAAGCTGGTTGATCAAGTAAGTACTTGATAGGATTGCTCTCGATCACGAGGAACGTCTGGTGATGCGGCGTGTCTTGTCGCAATCTATGCAATACCCACACTAATGCGGCACAAGTCTTTTCCACATCAGAATATTTCAGCTCGATACCGTGAATTTTTTACTCGAGATAATAAATGGCTCATTTTTTTTTATCGACAGGACTTTCCTGAGCCAACATTGCACCCAATGACTCACTATGAATGGTGAGGTAGAGAATCAAAGGTTGCCCCGGTGATGGTGGGACAAGCATCGGTGGATTCATCAAGTAATACTTCAATTTATCGAACGCTTCTCGACACTCATCATCCCAGTTGACTTGTGCATTCTTCTTTAGGAGTTTGAAGAATGGCTTGGCAGTTTCAGAAAGTTGGGAAATGAATCGAGCAATGTAATTCAACCTCCCTAAAAGGCTTCGGACTTCTTTCACTGTTGACGGAGGTCGTAGCTCACAAATGGCCTTAACTTTAGCTGGGTCGATTTCAATCCCTTTACTGCTCACAATGAATCCAAGTAATTTACCGGATGTTGCTCCGAACACGCACTTAGCGGGATTTAGTCGAAGCGTGAACTCACGGAGTCGATCAAACAACTTCTTCAAGGTTTTGACGTGGCTTTTTCCAGGTTGGGTTTTTGCAATCATATCATCGACATAAACTTCGATCTCTTGATGCATCATGTCATGGAACACTGCTATCATGGCTCGCTGATAAGTTGCCCCTGCATTTTTGAGTCCGAAGGGCATAACCTTATAATGGAAGGTTTCCCAAGGGGTGATAAACGCAGTCTTCTCCTTGTCTTCCTCCTTCATCCTTATTTGATTATACCCGGAAAAACCATCCATAAATGAGAATAGTTCAAAGCCAGCAGTACTATCCACAAGGACATCGATGTGTGGTAACGGAAAATCATCTTTCGGACTAGCTTTGTTCAGATCACGATAATCAACACAAACACGGACTCGACCGTCCTTCTTCATTACTTTGGTACAATATTGGCCACCCATTCGGGTATTGTGAAACTTCAATGAATCCCACCTTTAAGAGCTTCATCACTTCCTCTTCTATCTTCTTTGAGAGTTCGGGCTTAGTTCTCCGCCTCTGCTTCTTAGGTGGCACGTCCGGATTAGTAGGTAGGCAATGCTCCACAATTGACGGGTCTAAACCGGGCATGTCGGATAGGTCCATGCAAAAATATCCTGATATTCCTTTAATAGCTGAGTCAGGCGCTCAGCCTCATCTATGGGGAGACTCGCCCCAATTTTCACCTCTTTGGCTTCTTTAGTGTCACTTAAATTAATAGTGACGGTCTGCTCGGATGTGGGACCTTTAGCCTTTTCATGTTGTTCCCAGCTACGTTGCACTTCACTAGAATCTTCAATTGAATCTTTGGGATCATCATCATCAGCACTTGATGTATTGGATTGGACCATTTCCACACCTTTGCATGTTATATGATTGTTCCTAAAACAGAATGTAGATGGATCAAAAAGACAAACAGGGGTAAATCATATTTATCTATCTTTTTTTTTTAAAGATTTTTCTTTTGGAAAAAATGAAAAGTAATTGGAAAAACGTTTTTTGAAACATTTTGACATAGGAAAGCATGATGAAACCCAAGCCTCGGGAATTCTCCTTGGATTTTTCATTTGTTTTATCGAGTTGGATATCATCCCGGGCTGGTTTGGTGTGCCTCATCATACTTTCAAAATAAAGGTTGTAATTTTATTGAAATTCATCAATCAATTACAATTTATTGAATGGAAAATGCATTTCAAGTCCTAAGAAGAAAACGAAAAGGAAGAAAGCAAAAACAATCTCTAGAAAGCAATAAAAAATTCCCGCGCAGGGGAATGTGCGAAAGCAGTAAAAAAAGTTACTCTTGTGGGCCAAGGCCCATCTCTTCGAGGATCCTTCATCAATGGCTCCTATGATGAGGTTGTCGAATAAGCTTGCCACTCCTTCCAGCTCATCCTCAAGGTTTTCGGTCTTCGGGGTCTTTGGGTCATCCATGCTATCCCATCCATCTGGGACTATCTAACGAGGATCAACGCAGTAGCTGGGAGGGGCTGAATACTTCACCGAGATAATCAAATTTGCCACTAGGCTGCCCCAAGGTATCTGCTTCATCCCGTATCATTATAGGAGGACCGGGGAATGTCTCATGAATGTTCGGGGTAGCGGGTTTTGCCTCCCTCGTCTTTGTCCTCTTGAACTTCCCCTACCTCTTCCACGGTACCCCAAACCAGCGAAGGGGACCTCTGAGGGGCTTCAATGGGGCTTCAAATGCCTCGACCATTCATCCCAAGACCATTGCCTGGAATGAAACCATTTCCGACCATTACTCTTCTCGCCATGAGGGCAGCATCTGAAACTTCAGGAATGGGCGGTGATGAACCTCGAGAAGCATGTATGGTGGATACCAACTCAAATGAGTGGTAACTTGATTGGAGCTCAGAATCCGGCTCTACATAGGGGATGGCCGTTTCGTGATAGATCCGGTGGTCTTCCTCACCATACACGGTGACCAGCTTCATTCCGATCACAAATTTCACGGCTTGATGTAGACTTGAAGGCACTTGCTCCAGCGGTGTGTATCCATGGACGACCCGGCGGAAATTGAATGCGGTAGGGATGTCCAAAGACACGAAAGGGAATGTTGAAGACAAGCGGCCCTATCTCGTATGTCGAGATGGATTTCTCCAAGCACCTCCTTCTTTGTGCCATCAAAAGCTCGTGCGAGGTCATCGCTGCATGTATCCTTGACGGGTCTACCACGAGGCGGTGCGAGTGGCTAATGGACATATGTTCGGAGCGGACCCATTATCAAGGAGCACTCGAGACACATGAGAAGACTTGTGTTTAACAGATATGTAGAGTGCTTTGTTATGTCCCCGGCCTTCCGGAGGGAATTCTTCATCAGAAAAGGCAATCAAATCCTTGAGAAGGACTGATCCCACAAATTCTTCCAACTTGTCCGCCTCAACTGTCTCTGGTACATGAATTTCACCTAACACCTTCATTAGTGACTTTTGATGCACGAGAGGATGTTTGGAGAAGCTCGAGCAAGGAGATCGACGAGGCATCTTTCGCAATTGATCGACCACATTATACTCACTTGCTTTAATCACAACCGAAACTCCTTAGCCTCTTCATCGGTGACGGCTTTGCGGGTTGAGCACGGCTTGACCATAGGTTCGACCGAGACCTTGTAACAAGGTCAACATCTAAGTCATAAGACCAAGGCACCGCCTTATTGTTGACATACTCGTATGGTTGAGGTATCTCGATCACAATCTCCTCATCGATGCATCTTCTAGCGGAGGCATGTCCGCGAGAGAAGGATCAACTTCTTCCTTATCGGCATTGAGCGCAGCCTGCTCCTCCTCCCAATCGATGATGATGTGAAAAATAGTGGAAACTACACAATTACGATCAGCATATACGATAATGCCGTCATCCACCATTTGGGCAATTCTTTCCTTCATCAGCGATAGGGTAACATTCTCTTGTCTTGGATAATATCCAGCCCTCACTAGTCCATTGTAAGCATCTGTCACGTGCACCTTCGAGTCCTTGATTCGGCGGACGGGTTTCCGGGATAGCATTCACCGTACCTTCATGCTCGGGTAGCGGATTCTTTTGTACGTTTGGCCGAGCGGTTTGGAACGAAAAGACTTTCGTGTCTAAGAGGTTTTGGATCTTGTGCTTGAGGGTGAAACATTCATTAGTTGAATGCCCCAGTTCACCACTGTGGTAGTCACACTTCTTCGACGGGTCGTAACTGCGATTGCTTTCACGGTTAGGACGCTTTGGTTCACTAGTGAGCAAACCTTTCTTTCGGAGGATTGTTAGCACTTGGGATGGAGATCCAGGGAGAGGAGTGAACTGCCTTTTTGCTTGGGCAAATGATTGACGACCAGCAGTTTGTTGTTGCCTTTGATTCATCGGATAGCGGGGCACGTTTGACATTTTCTTGGCTATAAGCCATATTCACATCTACAACGGCTTCCTTCTCCTTCTTGGCAGTGAATCTTTTACTAGATGGCTCAGTAAACCATCCTTCCCTTATCCCCATCTCGATGTGTTCTCCTACTGGAATAAGCTGATTGAAGCTTTCGACGTACGTACTGGCCATTCGGTTACGAAACTCCGAAGGGAGGGTCTTCACAAATAATTTCATCAGCTCTTTGTTGGTAAGCTCAAGAGTGATTTGAGCCGCCAGGTTTCTCCATCTTACAGCATATTCTTTAAATGACTCGCTCCTTTTCTTTTCCATCCGCTCCGGTCTTCTCGGGAAGGTGCGATGTCCATGTTGAACTTGTACATGTGAGGAACGCGTCAGCCACTTCGTTCCGGGTGTTGAGGAGATTCACATTCTTCATCACGTACCGTTTAGTGCGGGTCCAGTCAAACTTGCATGGAACGATTGGATCATGAGGGGCTCATTTTTTACGTGGCCGGGCCATGCGCACGTGGTACATTTGCGAGATGAGATTTTAGGCAAGATGTCTTGTCATACTTCTCAAAATCCGGCATTTTGAACTTGCTCGGCATTTTGACCTTCTCATAGGCGAGAGGTCGAACGGGAGTGAGCTTTGTGATTCCCGCGGTTGTCTCACCTTCTCTTCCAGCTTTGCAACACGCTCATCCCGATCTGTCTTAGGAATGCTATCAAGCTTGACTTTTCCAACAAGGATCGAATCATCATCCAGCCTGGGCATATCGTCGTCAACCGTTTAAACCTTGCTTGTTTGCTTCGGGACGACTATTTCGGGAAGAGCAGGTGGAGCTGTTGGATTCGTTTGGAGGAATTGGAGTTGATCCGTCACAAGTTGTATAGAGGCTAGTACTTGTTGGAGTTGAGTCTCCACAGCGGACATTCGATCACGCATTTCATTCTGGTCGGCCATTTTAACCCTTGACCTTGTAACAATAGGCGATCGCGGTGGATCCGTTGTCACCTAAAGAAATAAAGGTAATGTAAGAACCAAAGACAAGATAGGAAACTGGCCCATGACAATGGTCTAAACGTCTGATTTTATTGAAAATTCACTTGAAATATAAAGTCAAACTTTCAAACAATGAACTAAGAATTGAAATTCAGGTCCCTAAACATCAAACTAAAAATTGAAAGTATTGAATTGAAAATTGGAATCAAGGTCCTTAAACATCAAAAATTCAAAACATCTCATTTTATATGCTCTCGGGATCCCAACGTCTTACGAAGCTTCTTATTTTCAGCTTCAAGCATTTCCACTTTCCGCTTAAGATGCTCAATTTGTGCTAGCTGAGTAGGCTTCTCGAGTCACATCGGGGACCACGGGCGTAAGGCAACGGGAATCCGGTGTTGTTGGATGTAGAATGTCGACGCATGGTGGATCTCCTCCTTGCCTTTCGCTCTTGGGCACCAAAATCTTCTCTAGATGGCACTCCTTCCATGCAGCAATGATCATCTGGACCTCATTGAAATAATCATAGTCCTTGCGGATGAAACGAACTTGGAACAATTCCGTCTTGAGGGGCGGAGGAACTTCTTGAAGAGCTCGTGCCGACGGGCCACTCTATACGGGTAATAGGAGGTAGCACCGAAAGGCCTAACAACGGAATGGGCCCATCATATTTGTGAGAGAAACGAGCCTCCTCAACATGAAGCCATTTAGTATACCATAGAAATGCCTTGGGCGTAGGATTTTTCAGAAAATTAACCCAACTGGCGTATTGTTTATTCGGGAGAAACGTTCCAAAACCGCAAATTTTTGTATGGGGTGCCTTAAATCATCAATTTTAAATTGTTTCATAAGGTGCCCAAAACCTTTTATGTGTGAGAAAAACCATATTTGCAAAAGTTCGGGAGGGCACGCATAGTCTTTTCTTCATTTTGCTTGAAACGGTTCAATGACAAGAATGTTTCGGCTAAAACCATATTGACATAATTTAAGCCATTGCAAATACGATTAACCACCCATGAAATTGAAGGATTAATGGCATTTCTTCGATAAAGAAAAACAACTAACCCGAAAAATGCTAATATGAAAATCCTAACTTTTGAAATCATTTATTGATTTGCAAAACATTCTTCCAAAAATGAAAACGGGCATGCAAAACAATTGGCTTTGACGACCTTCCTTACTCTTTCGGTTTCGATTTCTAAAAAGTGTGATAATTCAGAAATAGAATCTATACCGATAGGCGGTCTAACAAGTTCCTTTTCCGTAGAGCATTCCAATGGCAACACTATATTCTTCAAGCGTTGGGGTTAGCTCGAACTCACCAAATATGAAGGTGGAAGTTTGCGGACACCAAAAATGAGGGAGTGCTTGTATCACACCAGAATGAATGTTGATCTCTAATAGTGGAAGAAGTCGAGGGATCCTGGCTTTCACATATCTCTGGCCATCTTGATCTAACTGGCCCAACCACAACTTGAGCACTTTTTTGGGAGTGGAAATGAATTGTACGTCGGTTTTCCCCATTGCATATAAAACGAAATTGATGACGAAACCTATTGTCATGGGCCGACAGAAATTAAAATAAAGTAAGTAAATTGCGAAAATTTAGACAACTTACTTTCACCAGAAATAGATGACAATCACATAGACACACACATGAGACGTGAGGCTCGATTTCTATCTAAATGGCTTAACAAAGTGAGTTAAGAGGGTGATCTGACCGTTGCAGTCTCGCATTAACGTGTCAGGTCCCCTTAACTCCGGCTCAGTCGAATGGAATGTCCAATAGTCACGCAGTCTCGCGGATATAGACAAAACACATTCGACACCATGAAAAACTTTCGGGGAAGAGAAGGTCAACCTCTACATAGCAGTCTCGCTTTGGAGGGAGTATACTTCTCAACACCATCCTAGAAATCCTATCGCAGCCCAGGTCTGACCGCAGGTTGTGTGTGCAAATAGTGTAGTGCTAAAGTAGTAAAGCATGCACAACAGTTTAAATGCAAGCGACACTTCTAATTTGGAAAAATAAATCATTCATCCCACATTCCAACCTGCAAGACAAATGTTAGCAAAGACTACTCCCCTTATACCTCCCATCTGCAAGAACATTTAACACCTTAGAAATGTTAGGGACGTACCTGGGATCCTCGCTGCCAAACAAAAATATTTTTAAAAAGAAAAGAAAAATTGGCCTAAGTCCACTAAGTGTTTCAACACAATTCCCCAGTGAAGTCGCCAAGCTGTCGCGACCTAATTTTCGGGTGCACCACCTAAAACTAGGTTAATGAACTACTAAGTCTTTAAGCTTAGCTCGGACTCTTCCAAGCCCATATCAATTCGCGACTTAAGGTTCAAATATGCAAATGATCATTTTCTAGGAGTCGCCACTAATCAGTTTTCGGTAGGTCGATTAGACACCTAAGTAAAATAATGGGAGAATTATTTTACTCCTACGAACCAGAGACTAAGGGTACGGGGACTTGGTTACACTAGACTATCCTAGTGCCCTTTCGGTACCATTTCTTTTTTTTTAATTTTTTAAAAATGTTTTTGCAAGCAGCTTGGATTGATTTTAATCTAAATTCCTATCATGCAAATGAGTGGCCACACGGGTGCTCAACCATTATTAAACAATCAAAAGACGTCAATTAAAAGAAATAGACACACAAAGCATTTTTTTGGGTTTTCTTTTATCTTGAAATCGAAACGTGCATTTTAACTTCACAATCTAACAAGCAAATTCTAATAAACCTAACATGCAAACTTAATTTTGATTTTTACTTTTTTTTAATGAATATCGTATGATGCATGTTAATAATCTAATATGACATGGCAACATGACCTAAACTATATGACATGAAGAAATGCAATAATTAACTAAAATGGCCTAATTCTAATGACGGACCATTTCTAACTCAATGAACCTAACAACAAATTAAATGACGTGCATTTGATATCTCTATTCTTAAAAATGCAACCTATTCTAAAAATTGAGTCTAACTTATGCAGAGACGAATTTAATTTTTCATTTTTTATGAAATTCGAAATTTAAGAAAAAATGCAAAAATAAGATTCTATCTAATTTAAACTAAAGATTAAATCATCTTAAATCATAATTTAAACTAAGACACTATCTCAATCTAAAATGCAATTTATCTAAAAAGTTATCTAAATTTAAAATGAAACATGTATTTCTAACCTATATGCACAATGATTTTTTTTGTTTTTTTTTTATGAAATTCGAAATTAAAACTAACACGTAACTAAACATGCAATTCAAAAAAAAAAACTAATAACCTAAATGAACGCACCTTTTTTTGTTTTTATATTTTTTAATTAGCAATAAAATCTTATTTAAAAAAAATTATTTAAGTCTAAAACTAACTTATCTCTAAAAATGCAATCCTAAAAATATAATCCTAAAAAAAAAAATCTAATTTATTACCTACATGTCTAACTTATTAAATCTTCATGCTTTGATGCAAGATTTTGACCTTTTTTCCTTTTGATTTTTTTAAAAGGTAAGTAATTATTAAATAAATATTAACCCTAAACTATCAACAAAATAAAGGATTAAAATAACCGAAAAAATAACCTGTTGTCTCACAGTCAAATTAACGATTATCCTAACCCTAATTATCACGACAACAGTTCAAAATAACTAAAAATCTGATCCGAAATCTTACGGATCAAATTAATAATTAGATTGATTCAACAATTTAAAGTATCAACAAACCCAAGAATTAATATAATTAAAAAATTGACCCGACATCTTACGGGTCAAATTAATAATTACAGTAATTTTAGGAATAACACCTATGGATAATGCCTATAATAATCTAAAAGTCACCTTACAATATTCAAACTTAAACATAAATAATAAAACTAACAAAAGTAAAGCAAAATAATATAAAACAAGAAAAAATAAAAGTAAAAATAAAATAAACAACCTAAAGAAATATAGGGCGACAAGCTCGTCGGTGCCGGGCAGGGGCTTGGGTCGCCGGAGTTCGGGGTTCCGGCGAGGTGAGTGGACAGTGACGGTGAGGGGCGTCATGGGCGGAGCGGAGCAGCTCGGAGGGGAGCGGCGATCCAACTCGATCTGGCTTTGGCGGAGGATCGGCGACGCTCGGGCGGCCGCAGGCGTGGGCTGAGGGTCGCGAGTGGAGCAACAAAGTGGTTGGCGCTCGGTTGCGGCGCCGGGTGCGGCGCGGTCTAGGGCGTCGGCGATTTCACGGGCGGAGCGGGATCCGGAGGTGGAATCGGCGAGGGGGTTGCTCGGCGGTGCTGCGATTTGGGGTTCGTGGCTTCGCGAGCGGGGGCACCGCGGCGCGCGGCTTGGCGTCCGGTGGTTGGCGCGGCGCGGAGGTAGCGGATCCTCGACTCCGGCGGCCGGGCGGAAGGTTGCGAGCACGGATCTGGGCCTGGCAACGCGGGTTGCTCGCGGAGGAGGCGCGATCGTCAGATGCAGAGAAATCGGGGCCGTCGGGTGCTCGATCTGAGGACACGACCGTCGGGTGCGAAGGAATCGGACTTGAGGCGGAGGCGTGCGACGGTGGTGGTGCGCAAGCTCGGATGCATCGGCGTTAGGGCGGCGCGGGTGTGGCGGCAACGCGGCTTCCGGGCGCGGAGGGCGGAGGTGTCGGACCGTCGCGAAAGGGGTCGCAGCGGTGGCTTCGACGGCGGTCTTCAGTGTCGCGGGCTAGGTTGCGAGAGAGAAAGCATAAGCGGAGCCGGCCGGGGCAGATCTGCGGAGAAGAAGAACTGTTCTTCCCCCTTTTTTAATCTTTCTCTCTCCTCCTGTCTATCTCTCATGTCACTTTCTCTCTCTGTCTCCTCCTGTGCACTGGTGCACTTTTTAGCCAAACGGAGAGCTTCTTCTTCTCTTTTTTTAATCCAAATAACCCCCCTTCATCTCGCACGCACGACTTTTATAGGGAAGGAGTTGAATTTTTTTCAAATTCTCTCGAATGAACATTCGCAAATATTTTCGCAAAATTCATCCCATATTGATAAGAATTCGAGATTACGGTGAATTTTTTCTAAATCCAAATCCTTCAAAGACAAATCGCAATATTTTTTACCCATTTTCCATATCCAAAATAGAATCATATCTCGGAAAAATTTTAAAATTTTATATTCCCACGAGATAATTTTTAATTAATTATTAAAAAAAAACACGGGCTTGGGCCAACTGCTCGCTTCATGGGCCCGATCCATCTAACTCGAACTCATCCGCCACCGTTCCAATAAAATGCAAAAAATACAAATAACAAAATAAATGCAACCTAACTCTATATGCTATGCAATTAATAAACTTAACCCCTAACTTCCTATGCAATAAATAAATAAACTAAATCGCCAAAATTTAGGTGTCAACAACATGGAATGTGGTAGGACTCGAAGATCTTAAACCTGGGCATCACCTCTATACTTATCGGCTACGTGGCTTATACACCCATCATGGTCAGTCCCTCATCATCGTCTTCTTCCTTTTCCATTATCATTGTCGCTTTTCGTGATCATGGATATCTTCATATGTGGCTCAACTAAATCATCCCTTCTTGTCTTTCGTATTTGGCCCAAGAACAATATTTGTATCGGCCAGCCGTCATGGAATCTTGCCGTCCGAGCTTCCTGCTCCGTGTTAACACTTGCTCACATTTGCACAGTAAGAGACGATTAATTTTTGATTTTAAGTTCCGTCTGTTTCATGAAAAATGTATGATTTAAAAAACATTTTCCTAAAAATGATTATTTATACTGCTAACAGAAAAAAATGAATGAACAAACATATCTTCATCGTTCACAAATATATTTAGACATACATTAATATTGATGATGAAAATAATTTCCATTGACTAATTATTTTAGGCGGTAGCGGAGATTATTTTTAAAAATACATTTTTCAAATTATTCATTTTCTGCGAAATAAATAAAGCCTTAATCATGCTTCGACAACTATCTTCTTCTTTTCATTTCAAGGGCCGTTCATATGTGTGATTTTGATCACACATGTATATCCATAAGAGGCAAGTCACAACACCATAAACAGTTTATGACATCGGAAGTGGCCAAAAGAAACAATAATAATAATAATAATAATAATAATAATAATAATAATAATAATCTTGTCCTATTTTCTTGGTGACCAGAGAGGGAATCTATAACAAGCAAATAGTTGTCGCTGTTTTGGGTTAACACGCAACCGATCAACCCAAAAATACTGAAAACCCGCAAAAACACAAAGTATGCAAACACCTTAGATCCCAAATGTAAGCGCATATCTTACATTAAACCAAATACATAAACTTACTCTTTTACTCTTCCAACGAAATACAAAAGATCAACAATCGACTTTCGTTTGTCTGATCTGAAGACTATCTCGTGGACTTAAATTTGGTCTTGATATTATATAAATTGCATCACAGAGATCATTTCACTTGAAATTAGAATAAAGTACGATTATTTCGAAATATATCCATTTATGAGAGAGTATTTACATGGTGACCATGAGCAATATTTAATTACTTTCTAACACAAATAAATCATGCCGTTGTGGACCATCGAGTAAATCTCACCACTTCGATAGTTTTAAGTATATATATATATTTGTTTCGTGGAAATTTTCCAAAATTATTTGTATCGTTCAAAATAATTAGTCAATAAAAAATATCTTTATTTTCGACAATAATTTATGTCACAATATTTTTGTGGATGATAAAAATATTTTTTCATTCATTTGATTGTTTACGAAACAAATGCATCCTAAATCAAGACTCGGATGAAACTTATATGGTACATCCAGGAGATTACAAAAACGAGATAAGACGTTGCTCGTTTGCGTGGTATATACTTTGTTATATCAAATTAAGCAGGAATTTTTCATAACCCTCGTACCACTCCTCTGTTTCTCTCTCAGGACACTACTCTCTTCTTTCTTTCTTCTTCCTCAACATCATTTCTCGTTCAGTCGTCTCCCTTTCTGAAAAGTCTTCTTCACATTTCCTAAGAAGTCGAAATAGTCGGTGTAGAAAACGTACCTCAATCAAATCACGGAAAAAACCGAAACTTGTGACTTGTGGTAATCGATGTTTATTGTCTATTAGTGAATTGCAGATCGCATGGTGGCTAATATACTGCTGCTCAATCCGCAGCTTAATCCATCCAAACTTATAAAATATGATTCACTTGTGACAATCCCATCGATTCAAATATATTCCCTTCTCGTCACCTAATCAGCTAGTTGATTCTATAGTAATTATTTCCTGTGGGTGGAATGATTTGGACAATCAATTCTTTTTCCATATTGCACATACTTATTATTGATTGTATCAGGAATTTACTTCGGAGAAGGTTATGTGATTCACTTCGCAAGAATGGAGGTCGATAAGATGTGTCTTGATTGCTTCCAGCGAGAAGGAGAGAAACTCCGTTCCCTCCACTCCTATGCATATGGGCTGCCACTACCGAGGTTCATTTTGATAAGATGGGGCACTTGCATGACCTTACCCAATACCAAATCGCCCCAGGAAGTCGTGAACAAAGCTCGTGTGCTTCACGACGGTGATGGTTTTGGTGAGTACGATCTCTTCAATAAAAAACTCTGAGCATTTTGCCTTGTTTTGCCGGACCGACGTTTAGGCAAGCACACAGACGGCATTATTCACTGCTTGTGAGCGGAGGATCAAGGAACTTGGAGAATGGCCCATTAAGTTTCTGCAGATGAAATAAGTTTTAGGTGACCCAGATATTTCTAACAATCTCGTCTTCCCTATGTATACGTATATAACAGAAAAATGTTGATAAGATCAACATACAAAGACAAGGCCGAAACTCAAGGAAAAAACAAAACTGACACAAAAATTCTGGATATGATTACGCTAATGGTGAAGCCCTCAAGCATAAGCGCACAAGCAAGAGAAAGGAGTAAAGTGATTGGGGAATTTCAGACATATAATTACAAATACAAAATATTTTGCGAGGTAGGTCGAGAAAAGAGAGAACGATCCTTAACCAAAATATTCAGAGGTCACTGTCATTGTTAAGAGAAAATATGTATTAGATAGTCACAGAAATGAAAATTAATATGGTGAACCTTGTATTCTCCCTAATTTTACGAGTTAAATCTTTTTCACTTTGTCTATCCCTAATTGCTCTATTGCTGTGTGTGACCCAACCAGATTGGCAGGTCACATTAAAATAGATGTTCCAGCCTATTTTTAATTCCTGAAAAAACCACCTACAAAATTTACTCTCTGTGGACTTTATAAACTAAATGTTTCTGATGTTATTGGATATACTAAATTAAATACGTGTGGACTTTATAAACTAAACGATTCGGATTCATTTGGATGCAAGAAAATAGATTCTTCGCTTGTTGCAAAACATTGATGAATTACAATGGCCAACAGGTCGTGCCGGCCCAGGCATGGCACAATTGGGTTCGTATCCAGCTGAGCCCATTACAATGATTGGGTCTAGGGCATTGGTTCACGTGAACAAATGAGTCCAATGATTGGGCCTAGGGCCACATGAGTGGCTGGGGCCTTGGGGCCGAAGCCTTTCCGCCAACTTAAAAGGCAATCAGAAAATTTAAATTAGACGTCTCTTTCCCTCTTTTTCACCTTCGTCCGTCTCCATAGAATTTCCAATTTCGAACAATTCCGCTTTATATATACGATTCTCTCACTATTTATGATATAGTCCAGTTAATTCGATTTAATGACCAACTGAGAAGAGGAGGCATATGGGAACTCTTAGAGATTTTTTTTTTTTTTTTTTTTTACTTTGAGAGTAAAGACCCTCTTGTAGTGTGTAAACAAGGTCATAAGAATTTTCATTATGAACCCCAGATCAGGATTGAACACTGGTTGCTGCACAAACGGCGTCCTTGCTATCAAGAGAGGGATGTCTGCATCCAAAAAAAGGGAGGCGCGTGTAGACCCTGGCAACCAAACCAAGTATAGAATTGTTTCAAATTTCACTTGCTTATATTATTAGTAAACACAAGTGTTTTATATACATCGTGTATTCTCGTTTTGTTTTAATATTCGAAATTTTATTGTGCGTTGATTTTGTGTGATTCTTGTTAAGAAATCATGATGAATTAAGCATGACTGAAAGTTATATTCCTATGAATTTCTATTAATCTTTAATTGTTGACCCAACAAGGAATGCTGTGGGAAGGACCGTATGTTGACTGGCTGGCCCTTACTCCTCGTTCGAAATCTATTTCACCCAAATGTTGCAAGAAACACTACAAATATGTTCAAGTGAACTGTCATCCTTCGATCTTTTCTATGGATTAGTGACCCTAGAATATCCGTATTCCAAATATCATTGTCCAGCATAGATATCTCAAACAAACGACATTGGCTTTTTACATAATAAAAGACTAACTTTTGGTTATTATGAATAAGTGATAGATTTAGCTGACGAGAGCAGAGTTTGGTGAATAGTTGGAGTCATCAATAAAAAGAATAGTTGACAAAATAGTGAGTAGCAATATTTTCGAATAATTAAGCTCTTTTAAATTAAATGTCGACAACTTGAAGAGCATTGACAACTAAGGAAATTATTGATAGCAAGTCAGTTATCTAGGATGAACTCATAAGACATTAGCTTGTATATGCCTAGTCGCGATATATTAGGATATTTGAGTTTCTCGTGGATAAATGTTATTATAACTTCTTGTAACCGCAAATAATATGAGGAAGATATTTAGTAATCACCTGAAGATAAGAATTCCTAGCGAAATGAACACATGAAACCAAAAGCTCCAGAAATGTGAAGGCTTGGCTAAAATTGTTGAAGAATTGCTTATGGGGAAAACTATAAATATTAGTGTTTGTGTACCATAGAAAACCCCACACGATGCACAAAAACTTGTTATCATTCTGTCATCTTTCAATTTCTGCACTCTAGTTATGGCTATAATTTCCAGATATTTTGCTGTTGGTTATATTTTATGTTTTTAGGTTTTGTCGTCGACTAAACTCTAGCAAAGTTTGTGAACTTAGTTCTGTTTAAAATGAAATCCTATGTTTCTTTGTGTTATTATGATACTTCTTATCCTGAGTCACCACAGGTCCGTTGTTAAGAACATGAGAACACAAACTCAGAAAGATTATTATGCTGCTATGGAGTTAACGAAGGAAGAGAATGAAAGCATTGCAGAGACAGAGACTGCTGTCGTTGAAAAAGGTCAGAAGAAGCGAAGTGCACAAGTCAGGGCCAGGGATGTTATCAGCCGTGTGTCTACACAATGCGATGGAAATAAGTTGGTGTAAACAGCACGTGTCATGTGCTCAAATGGAGAAGAGAAGTTTGTTATTAGTTCAGTTTTTTGTTGTATAACAGAATAGATGAGATAGTTCTTTTCTTCTTTAAAAAGTCTTTCGGTGGTTCTGTTTTTTGTATAACAGCTGATTCTTTCTTTTAGCTTCCGAGTCATATAGAAAAGCTTTGCCTTCTTCTTCTTCATTGAGTCGATGTAACAGAAAAGTAAGAAATAGAGGTAGAGCACACCATTGAAATGTGCTCTGTGTTGTATTGCATATACTGAGAAAATACAAAAGAGAAGAAAGTTTCATAATCTTTCTTCAGTATTAATTCATCTTGTTCATCTTCACATCCGTCTCAACCCATAAAAAGCAGAAGAATGAATTCTAGTAAAATGTATTTTGTCGCGGACACAAATTCCGGCGAGACAATATGACTCTCAAAAGGCAACGACCGAGCTGCAATGACCACATGACGGAGCCCGATCAGACCACGACCGAAGTTATTTGAACCATGCACCCATTGCATATGACTCGGCCGGGGTCCATCAGGAGGTCAACTTTGGACTGCCGGAGAACCGTGACGTTAGATGGAAAGAAAATTTTCATGCATGCTCACGTGCCGCAACCTCTGACTTTTTTGCACGGGACAGAATCAAACTGGTGTAGTTTTATTCCTATTCCATCATTATTATCATGGAGAGATTTATAGTACGAATAGCGACATCACAAAAAGCCTACTCTTGTATTATCCATCTGTTGATCAGAAGCTACCCCACGTGCGCAATCGAATGCATATTGAGCAAGATCAAGGCGAAATTGGAATGTATTGGATGGAAGGATGAATAAAAGAAAGAATTTGGACGTAATAAGGGCTTGAAGCAGTATCACATGACATAACTGCTAGTATTTTTCTTCAGTTCCAAACAGAAGTGCATAAACCGCCTTTTATTGACCCGCACTGGTATGGTAATTGCAGTCAAATTTACTTAGGTCCAAAGTTGCATTCTTCATGGGGTTTGATGAATTAATATGGATGTAATTATGTACCAACTAATTTGCTATTACTACGTATAAGGTGCGAAGAATGCGTATTGAGCAAGATTGAGGAGAAATTGGAATGCATTGGATGGAAGGATGATTAAAAGGAAGAAATTGGAATGTATTGGATGAAAAGTGCTCCTATTCTCTTTATCGGAAAAGACTTGCTCGCTAGCAGCAAGCTCAAGCCCATATTGGAAATTGGTTTGGCTACTTTTGGTCATTATTTGAAATAATGTCACTCTAGGTCATTTTTTGATAAATCGACCCCACTTCACATCCTTATTTGATATTTTCCCTAAATATACTCATGAGGAGATTTCTAGATAAATAGTAACCTAGCAGAAAGCCTATTCCTTTTTTGGTACCTGTCAAATGAACCAACCACGTCAAAAGCAAATTGAGCAAGATGTAAAAGAAATTGGAGTATGCAAAACAAATGGTTTGGAATGACTTACACCCGAAGATTCGAAACTCAGCAACCATATTCATGCGTATAGGACGAGTGCATTGCATAGTCACCATCACCGTAGCGTGTCTTCCAGTCCGTTCGATTATTTTTCAAGCTCTATCTATGACATTTGGCGATCTTTTATCGGACCGGCGTTCGCTCAAGCACACGAACGCCGATGTTTAGGGATCGCAACTGTAGAATCAAGGATGACAAATAATGGATTATCTGAGGAAATTGTTACCGGTTGCGTATTATGTGACGTGACTAAGAGTGATATATCCTCACTGCCTGTATTTCTATATGTACGCACCACCTCTATTTGACTTGATTAAGCGGTTGACACCGTTGACACCGTTATCATTGCTAGCGATGCAAAAATGATGCGGATGCTAAGGCATTGTCAGGGATTCCCATAAAGTGTATATTATAATAATTAAATATTAAATCACGCTTCCATGAAACAGTTTAAATTTATAGAATGGTTGGTTGTGATCCCACAAAACCTTACATAGTATCAAAACTAGAGATCCTAAGTTCGAATCTTTCTAGGCCCCATTTGCCTCCCTAATTAAATTTCCACGCTTAATATTAGACAAAAAGACTAGCCTAAGCATGAGAAGGAGTGTTGTAAAAATTAGATATTAAATCACGCTTTTATCTAACAATTTAAGTGTTTAAAATAGTTAATGGTGGTTTTATAAAATCTTACATGGTATCACAGCCCGGCTTTGCCAACAAGTCTGGACCCAAAAAAAAAGTCATACAGGAGAATTACGAGTTGTTGTGCCTTCGACCCGACTCGATGTATGAAGGAAGATCTTTGAGATTGTCCTATATCGGTTTAAATTAGGCTGGTGGTCGGTTTATAAGTGTGAGAGAAAATCTCACCATTTGAGCTAACTTTTGGGATAAGAAAGCCCAAGACCATCCAACATTGGTATCCACATCTTTATCTAACAACTTAAGCTTTTAGAACAATTGATTGTAACTAATCTCTCATGGTATCAGAGCTAAAGATTCTAAGTTCAAATTTTTTCAAGCCCCATTTGTCTTCCCAATTAAATTTCCACGCCTAGTACTTGGGAAAAAACCAGATGAAGCGCAAGAGGGAGTGTTAGAATAATTAAATATTAAACCACACGTTCATCAAACAGTTTAAGATTTTAGAATAATTGGCTATGGTCCAATCAAATCTCACATGATATTAGAGTTGAAAGTCCTGAATTTGAATCTTTTCAAGCTCTATTTGTCTCCTCAATTAAAATTCCACACTTAGTTTTAAACAAAAAGACCAAACTAAGCTTGAGAAGGAATGTTGGAAAATTTAAATATTAAACCATACATTCATCTAACAACTTAAGTTTTTAGAACGGTAGGCAGTGATCCCACAAAATTTTATAGCATACAATATGGAATTTTCCATCGAAGAATCTTTGGATATTTTTGACACCATCACAAGTGCCTGATATTTAGTTATTATCGATATGCAATGAAGTAGACTCGACAACCTCATATGAAACCGTCAAAATTAACGAAGAAAAAGCAAAAAGAGTGGAGAATATATTATTCTAGCATATTTGATCATCCATGAAGGAAGCTAATTTAATGGATTGAAGATTGGTCGATATTATATGCAGTTGATGACTTGGATGAAAGTATTAGCACATGCCAGCTAGTGGCGAATGATGGCTGATTATTTTACCAAAGTTGTCGATAGTGTATTAACTAAGGAGCTAATGATCAATATGGAAGATTGCATCTAAGGCTCAGGCATGTGTAAATCCATTAAGGAGATTGTCGAGAATAGTTAGGTGAAAATGGAGAATGAGATTGCTTTTTTTGAAGGGAATTGACAACTTGGGAAAAGATCAACTCCTTGGAGATAAGGCTACTAATTTGAAGGAAATTGACAACGTGGGAAATAAATCACTTCGAGAGATAAGGCTACTATTTTGAAGGAAATTGACAACGTTGGAAATAAATAACTTCTTAGAGATAATGCTACTATTTTAAAAGGAGTTGACAACGTGGGAATATGGGACCATTATTTTTGGAAGTGTTAAAGTACAGTTCAACCATGAAAAAATTACTCCCAGACGGTTACAATAGAAAGTCTATAAATATCAAGTTCTATCAATTGGAAGAGGCCCCCTCGACAATCAAAATGTAACATTTTATTATCTTTACTTTCCTACACTTTATTTTTCCTTAATAGTTTTCCGTTTCGTGTCGTCGATTAAATTTTAGCACATATCTTTATCCCAACATTCCGTCATCAATTCAATTTCAGCGTGCATCTTTATCATGAACGTCGCGCCGTCAATTAAATTTCGACTTTACATCTTTGCATGCTCTCGAGCTCTATCATCAATTAAATTCCGATATAGTTCGTACATGTGTATTGCTGTGGAAATGGTTGTATAGCATTGTTGTTGAATGAATTTTGGCATTGTTTATATGTACAATTTGGTTCGAAGTTCAAAATAAAGGTTTGCAGTTATTTCTTATTCGCTTGGATATTTCTTGTCTAAAGTCGCCACAGAACCCCTCTCCTCTCACCAAAAGTAGAAGAACAACTTTAGGAAAAGATGTATCGTTGTCGAGTAGATTTTGGCGAAATAAATGGCACACATGGTGGGACCATTATGGTTGATTTGAGGAGATATGATGGTGAGAACAAGAAATCAACTTGATTATGATAGCGCTAGCAGTGACAACTCTTCATCACAACCTAGTAATAATAAGGTGGGAAAGTCATTGATTGCACTATCAGTGGCGGATCGAGAACAAGTTGGAGATGTTGGTATCAAGACAACTCACCAATGAGTAGAGAAGACAATTAGTGCCAAGCCCTACAATGTTGGCTACCGTGCGATGGTTATTGAAGGAGCACAAGAATGAATTGATTAACCGCATGATAAAATATCTCATTGATGTGATCAAGCCAATTACCACCGATACCTCCCATGAAGTGATGGATGGGCCTAGAACATCGAGTCATTCAATTCAAGTGCAAATAAGTCCTAATAATCCTGCATTTTTTTAGGAGGTTGTGCCTGTCATCAGAGGCATTTCGCTTAATCTCATTCAAGTTAACTTTGGTGGTATCGGTTATGGCAATGACAAGGGGGCACGTGTTGACTCTTGGGTTTCCTAATTTAAAATAATCGAATGATTAATGAATCATTCGATTATTTTAAAAGGAGGCATATGTTGACACCCAAAAATGCCCGATATTTAGTTATTATCGATATGCGATGATCGTTTAGAAACAATAAAAGTGAACTCGACAACCTCATATGCAACCATCAAAATTAACGATAAAAAAGGGAAAAGAGTGGAAAATATACTATCCAGGCATGGATTGGTTGATATTATAAGTAGTTGATGACTTGGATGAAAGTGTTAGCACATGTCAACTAGTGGTGAATGATGGCAGATTATTTTACCAAAGTTGTCGATAGTGTGTTAACTAAGGAGTAGATGATCGATTCAGAAGATTGCATCTGAGGCTCAGGCACGTGTAAATTCATTAAGGAGATCGCGTAGAATAATTATGTGAAGATGGAGAATGAGGTTGCTTTTTTGAAGGGAATTGACAACGTGGGAAAAGAACAACTCTTTAAAGATAAGATCGCTATTTTGAAGGAAATTAACAACATGAGAAATAAATAAATCCTTGGAGATAAAGCTACTATTTTGAAGGGAGTTGACAACATGGGAATATGGGACCATTATTTTCGAAATTGTCAAACTACAATTCAACCACAAAGAAACTGCTCCCAAATGGTTGTGATAGAAGATCTATAAATACCAAGTTCTATCAATTGGAAGAGGCCCCATTGACAATCAAAATGTAAACTTTTATTATCTTTACTTTTCTGCAATTTATTTTTCCTTAGTTATAATCTTCCGATTCATGTTGTCAATTAAATTTAGACACATATCTTTATCTCGATGTTTTGTTATCGATTCAATACTAGCATGCATCTCTGTCATGGGTGTCGCATCGGTGATTAAATTTTGGCGCCATATCTTTGCACATTCTTGAGCTTTGTCGTCGATTAAATTCTAACTTAGTCCGCACATGTGTATTACTGTGAAAATGACTGTATTTTCAAGCCTTGTTGTTGATTGAATTTCGCCACGATTTGTATGTACAATTTGGTTCGAAATTTGAAATAAAGATTTGCGGTTATTTCTTGTCCGCCTAGATATTTCTTATACAAAGTTGCCATATAACCCGTCTCTTCTGATCAAAAGCTAAAGAATAACTTTCGGAAAAGATGTTTCGTTGTGGTGTAGATTCCGATGAAATAGATATGAAGTCGCTACTTTTCTTTTGGATGATTTCGAGATAAAAGTATCAAAGGAAAATTAAAAGAGGAGATGACTTTTAAAAGGGTTCTCATAAATAAAACCTAAACTTGCATGTCAATCTACCGAAGAGTGAAATTAATTGGTTTTTTTACTTTCACCCCCCCTACCTTCCCAAAACAAGTCAAAAATAGCAAAGAACAAGTTGTTTAGTTTATCTGAAAACATTGGAATCCCACCTAACAAAACTATTCAACAATCAAAAAAGAAATACTTGCTATAATTTTGTGTATATCAAAATTCCAAGGAGATTTATTAAACCAAAAAATTTCTCTTGTGAATTGATTGCGAATCAGTCAAAGACGTTTTACAAAAAGACATATTAAACATTGCATCAAAATAGATTTTTGCCAGATGGCAAGCTATACTTTCAGTATTTGATTTTGATATTGAATTTATAAATGGTTCTTCAAATTCATTACCTGATTTTCTCACAAGAGAATTTTTACAGGGGATACCATTATATCAAGACCTAAAAAAGACAAATACAAAGACAATGGCAAAGCCATTGCCGAAACTTCCAATACACCACCAAAGCCAAAAGGCTTGACACCAATCAAGTCATGGCTTCAAATAGTAGAAAATCAATCACTCCTACAACAACATCCAATACCAAATACCTCTCAACATCCAATACCAAATATCCCTCCAAAAGAAGAATTCATACCAGCTCTAGCTTAGCTAGCTGCCATATTACCCAAAGAAACACTGGAAATCCTGTCTTAATTTTGGGCAAGATTCAGAAGTTTTCTCGAGATATCTTATCGGAACAAGGCCTTCTTTGATACAATTGAGATATGCCCATGTATCAAAGAGTGCTGTTGTTTCAATAATAAATTTATTGTTGATTTTTATCATTATTTTTATTATCCATTTTTTAGAGGTTATTTACGTTAATAACGTAAGGAAGCCCAGGTAAGAAGTATCGGAAGTATTAGTGATTTCATTTTGATCTTCAAATTTTGCTTTTCCTTTTATGACAAGAGATTTTACATAAGAGATTTCTTGTTTCATTTCTAATTGTGTCACTTTCAAGGCCTATATTTCTAATTTTTGTTGCTTTATTTCGTTTTGGAGATCATTAATATTTATTGGCCTAGAATGGGGTTTTTTGTTTCTATTTAGAATGTCTTTTTAGATTGTAGGAATTATTGGGTTTAGCATTAATATTCATTGAAGATTGTAGTCTATCTAAGTATTCTTTTTTAGCTTCTGGGTCGGTTATTTTATTAGCAGTGCTGAGGAGGAATTCTTCTTCTTTTGTTAACATGTTTATTTCAAGGATAGGTTTTTTTGGAGAGGCGTCTTCATATTCTGATTCTGAAGAGGTTTCTATTTCATTTATTTGAAGACATTCTTCTTCAAGAAGTTCATCAAAAGAAGTATCATCAGTTTCTATAAAAATGTTATTTAACTAGTATAAAGTATAATCGTCTAGATAGTTCATTCAACCTTTTATTAATTCCATCTTCCTTTGATGAAACTGGACTTCACGTAATAGTTCGACTATATGAATTATCTGTTAATGATACTAAACATGAAACAGCAAGTGGGTGTAAAACCTATTTGCTTAGAATATCTAGATAGATGTCCCAAATGTGAACTGATTTGCACTCGATGGTGTGTGAGGAATCAAATTTGTGTTCTGCGCCTCATCTGCCCATGTTCCTCACCCACTAAACCAATCCCATAAAGGCATATATTAGGCAACCGGAGTTCCCTAACTTATATATCTAGATTACGTGCTCTAATCTTCGGTCAAAATGGCGAACATTAGCTAGTTTGCTTTCCCAAAATAATTTTGAATTAGCCAAATCTCGAAGGGGTTATATCTTTATCTATATTTATGTCCAATCATATCTCTCATTGATAGGTTACAATATCCACATGCAATATATATATATATATATATGCTCGGCATCTATCATTTGCGAATCTACTAGTGGAAAGAGATAAAGGTGTTGTGGCACGTGTGGGAGTGTCTCTTTGTATACTAGGAGGAGAAGTGTTTCTATGTGTACTAGGAGGAATGGTGATTATAGGAGGAAGACTAGGATTAAGATCTATGGACCTCGTGTAGGAATTATGAAAGGAAGGAATATATATATATATATATATATATATATATATATATATATATATGAGTGAAATTAATAGTTGCCATCCATCGATAAGACTGGTTGAGGAAGGGATGGAGGAAAATTTGTCGTATCTTGAAATGGCGCATCATTTTTATCTTCACTGCTTCTGTCAATTTCGTCGAGGCCTGGTCCGCGCTTTAGTTTACTTTTACTCCTTAGGTCTTTCCTAGATTTTGCTCACTTCAATAAAGAAAAGCTTTGCCTTTGCGTCCCTCCCTCACGTGCAAGCCCAATGCATGAATGTTCCCCCTCGAAGGTCTCGTTTCCTTTCCATGCTATCGTGCAATATAGAGGGTCCAAAATTCACCAAATTGTCGAATAGGAAAAAGTCACTCTCATGGTGTTAAAAAAATTACAAAAATTGATCAAAAAGCAAACTTTAGGTTGAAATTTAATGATGAGCATTTACTTTACTTTCTAGAACTTTAAACTTTGTGCAGAATGGAATTTTTTATCCTCATAATATTACGTTGTACTTGAGGCTGCAAGATTCCAATCGTTGGATTAGATAGGCACCACATCGATTCTAGAAACATGACCGTTTCCTCAATTTGGGTCTATGATCTTTTAACGGCAATAGGCTTTACTTTTTTGGTTTTTTCATCTTTGTATGGATGTGGTCCCTTGCTCGCAAGGTTTGACCTTTGTTGTCGAAAAGCTCATGGATGCTCCCGTGCCCCAACTTCTGAATTTTTTTTCATGGGATATTCAAAATGTTGGCACATAGATTAAATAGTGCATTTTTTATTTCTAGAGTTTCTAGTATAACTAGCAACCTATTTGTGAGCCTATTCTATTTGAGGCAACTGTTAAAATTACCATTTATTTGGGAAGAATTTTGTCCCAAGATCCACCGGAGGCTTTTGCCATCTCAACATAACGCATTTCTAAAGAATCGAGAAATACACAAATCTCATTTTGTTTTCCCATTATCGCTTTTTATATTATTTATTTAATGACCTAACTATTTATCCCAACTCAAACACTCTCAGCCGTGTGTCCTCTTGCATGGGTCTAGTCGCAATCGCTCATTCCGGACTTGCATGGGATGCCGATGGCCCTGGAAGCCCCATTTTCCCGCGCGTGCTCGCCAACACTTTATGGTGTTGTTCTATTAAACCCTAAAAATTATCATGTCTAAGAAAGCAGTCAAAAAAATATCTGTCTGATCTACTCAACATATTAAATGAATGCGTTTAGAGTCGTCTTTGTGTCAAATCAAATACATTGTCCTCCTCAATAATTCCCTGTTCTCTCTCTCTCTCTCTCGCCCCTCCCCCATCCCTCCCGCTTCACCAGGCATGTATCCCACTTTGAGAACACGGAGCAAAAAAGTCATACTAAAAACAACAGCAGAAAGAGTTGCAAGATTCTATTCGAAGAGCTCTCTCTCTCTCTCTCTCTCTCTCTCTCTCTCTCTCCACCATTCATTCTCACTCACTTCTTCCGTTTCCTTTCCTCTCTCTCCCGATGACGCCATCTTCATCCTACCTTTTGACGGCGCAGGTGATCCTTTTAGCCTTTTCATCATCAGTTTTCTTGCTCTTCTCTTCACTGCAACAATTATCTGAACTCTCAAACCCAATATTATCTTAGTTTGAAGGTTAACAGGCTCAAGCGCAAGTCCGAGAGAGTGAAAAAGGGCCAAAAGAGAACATGGTGATGGAGATCATCAACAAGGTATGGACGATATTGATGCAGTTGATTTGGAAAGTGGTGAGACCTGAAGATCTGGAACTTGGAGATCATGTTTATAGATATGGGTTATATGGCTTATACAGCCATCACGGTGAGTCCTCATCATCTTCCTGATTTTGCGCTTCTTTTTCTAGCCTATCTTTTTGCCCCTGGGCCAATCACTTTGCTCTCGACTCCACCGCACTCCTCTCCCAAGAAAACGTAATAACACAAAAGAATCAAGAAAAACACCGATCTACTCCATTTCCAACAACGTCTAGAAGCCTCGGCAGAATATAAAATATTTCCAGCAACAGTTCGTCTATATAGAAATCACCAGAGAAAAAAAAAATTACTACAGAGAAGTGTACTCGTAGCAAATCCGGGGATGAAGCACAGCCGAACTCAGGTCACTTTCGAGCTCTGTCACTGTTGAGTTTGATCCATTCCCCGTTATCACTCTCCTCTCATATTTCTTCTTTTATTTCAAAGCAATTCATGTCGTTCAGTCAAACATGCCATCTCGCCAAAGAAAAAGGCATGAAAGGCTTAAAAATATGGAAACCCTAGATTCTTGGCGGGGAGAGAGAGACAGAATATTCGCACCGTTTTGGCTTTCCAGCACCAACCAATCAACCGTAAAGAGTGTTACTCCTCCGCCACAAGATATTAGTAAACACCAACTTGTTTGAACTGGTCCGATCAAGAAGCACTTTCTCATGAAATTAGTATGGTGCTTTTCCACTCACACGAAATGAGACTGTGAAGATTACACTAAGTAAAAAGAAACTGATATGGATGCAAAGATGTATATCAATGAGCTATATTTTGATAGAATAGGGAAATGGTGGCATAAAGAGTTGAAAGCAAAAAAGTTATACAGAGTGAGAATGAAATGGAAAGACTGTACTTTACCCAAAAAAAAAAAAAATGGAAAGACTGTATCAACTGATTTTGTAGGCCAGACTCAAACTAATTACTGATGCAGAGCAAAAGCAAACATAGAAATAATGCTCACTTAAATGATTTCGGTTATAGCATGTACTTGGTTGGACCTTTACTTATGTGGGTATTTATCAAAAAGGAGTCTCTTTCGACTTTGACATATTAAGATTAAGTACGACAGATCTAATCAGTCAAAGAGATTAGAGCAACATGGCCGCCAAGAAGCTCAACAACACCAAAGTCCGAACTTGCTCTAATTGTTCCTCAGGGCTTACTGGGGAAAATGATGTTCTAGATTCTGTTCTCGCTTTTAGTGCGTGGAATTTCTGTATCTTTCCTTTATCGAGAGCTGGAGTGAGAATTCTAGAGCTAAGCTAGAACTACAACAGATTTTACTTCTTTTTTAACTTGCTAAACAAAAGATCAGAAATTTATATAGATTAATACTTCTTGGTCAAGATCAGCCTACATGTTGAGTTAAGTTCGAGCCAAAAATCGTCCCTAACCAAAAGTTCATCTTAATATTTTTTGGATTAAAATTAATTCTTTACAGTGTTCCGCACCTGTCTATATGATAGGAATTTACATTGGCGAAGGCCATGTGATTCACTTCACCCGAACACAAAGCAAGATGGCCATATTCCCATCATTGTCCAAGACTAGCTGCAAGCAAGAAATTTTGCCTCCCTGCCCAGAATGCGGATACCAGGAGACCACTAAGCGTGGAGTCGTCAAAACTTGTCTCAGTTGCTTCCGGTGGGATGGCAAAAAATTCCGATCCCTTCACCGTCATGAAAACGTATGGCCAAAACTGAAACTTAAGTTCACAAGGCGAGGAACTTGCACTACGTTAGTCAATACCAAATCGCCCCATCAAGTTGTCAATACGGCTTGCAAGCTTCACGCTAACAATGCTTTTGGCAACTACAACCTCATCAACAACAACTGCGAGCATTTCGCCACATTTTGCAGGACTGACGTTCGTGCAAGTAAACAGACAGCATTCCTCAGTGGATGTGAGCGGACTTTTAAGGAAGCCAGTGATCGGACCATGAAGTTGCTGCAGAGAAACTGAATTCCAGTGATCAAACCTTCCTCCAATATTGTATTATCCGTCTGTGTGTTGTTGTAATATCTGTTTCAAGGCATTATAATTGGGACTGGAATGGCGGCGACAGACACGCACACACGTGCACAACAAAGAAATTTGTGAAAAGAAAAGTGCGCTCAACTTTTCATGTTTATGTTGAGATGCATGTATAAATTAGTGGTAAGTGGATGTTCAATGTCTGGAAATATGGTCGGTTATTTGTCGGCCTTCGGTGTTCCTTATGAGCATAGGCCAACGGTCCTCCTAGTTAAATATGCCGAGAGAAGGCAATAGCTGATGCTGACGGTATCTCACATTCTCATATCACTTCGCTAATTACGATATTTGGGGAAAGAAGGAAATGTTTCGGAAGGTTCGACATGAAATTGATCTACCAATGACGACGAGGTGAAAATTTCGGTACAGTTCGAAAACGACTTGCGGGTTAACAAGTGTCTAACAAGCATTCTTCATATAATTCCGACTCCATTTTGTATTTCATTTTTCTGGATGGTTAGCTCTGTTTTTTTTTTTTTTCCTTTTACTGGGAAAGAACAGCTCAGCGTGGACTGATACTATAGAAAACGTGGAGAAACGTAGCGAATGACCATATATGAATGTACGTATTGCAGTATACTTTGGGTTGTGACTGTTAAAATATATCTCGAGTTTGAGCCCATTGGACAGACACCCGATCCCAATAAAATGTTCCTTGATTGTGGAAACTGAAAAGAAAGAAAGATGAGCATATTATTTCTCTTCCGGAGTTGGTCAAGTAGATTTGTGCAAGAGAAAGAAGAGGATAGTCCAAGATGTTGACCGAATCTCACTTTAAATTTGCTTCCTTATCCAGTACGTACGTGTGGCTTATCTTTAAGGATTTAGTGCACTTCTCTTCTCCAGGCGATGATTATTTAAATCTAAGTAAGGGTTTGTTTTTCGTGTGTTATTCTTGCATATAATATATATAACACTGTGGATTAATGAGAGAATATATATATTGCAAGTAACACTGTGGATTAAAGAGAGAACAGTAGAGCCTTGAAGCGCCGTTTAATATGCGAGTGCTTCGTTTGACTTTTCTAATGAAGAAATATTGAAGCCCCGTTCATGAGTGCTTGGCTGTGAGTTTCCCCATTGGTTTCGTTTGTGCAATCACACCAAGAAGTTTTTAGTGTTAAAGTCGATTAAACTCTTGTGGTAAGAATTTGTGTATAATTTCTTCGGGAGATTGAAAGATTATTTAGCAAGGAATTGTTGGGCTAAACATCATGTATATTATTGGATATTTGGGGCTTGGGAAACACAAAGGGTTTGAGTGACTTAAGTTTGGTTATAATCTCCGTGTATCACTTAATTTATAGTGAAATTCGTCGTTGCTTTCCCTATGGACGTAGGTCACTACGATCAAATCACATAAATTTGGGGTCCGATCTATTTTCTTGTTCTAATTTTATTGTTCAATCGCTCAATTTCCTCAACAATTGGTGTCAAAGTTAAGCTTTGCTGAGTTGAAGTGAATCGTTGGCGATAGACGAAGGAAATGTGAGAATTGATAGATTTGATGGGAAGGACTTTAGTTTCTAGAATATGCAAATTGAGGATTATTTCTATCGGGTGAAACTATACTTGCCCTTGTTAGAGAAGAAGCTAGAGACAATGAAGCAAGCTAACTAGGAATTGCTAGATAGACAAGCTTTGGGTGTTATTCCATTGACGTTAACTTGTAACGTCGCGTTTAACGTCATAAAAAAAAGCACCACTACTAGTTTGATGAAAGCCTTATCAAATATGTACGAGAAGCCTTATGTGATCAAGAAGGTCTATTTGATAGGAGTTTTAATTTGAAGATAAACGAAGATGCATCAATTGCATATCATAGTAAGGAATTCAATGTGATTGTTAGTCAATTGAGTTCAGTTGACATTGACTTTGAAGATGAGATACGTGCTTTGATTTTGTTATCCTCATTACCTGATAGTTAGAATACATAACCACTATTAACAATTCCTCTAGATCAATAAGCTTGACGTTTGATGGAGTTCGAGATTCAATTTTGAGCGAGCACATCCATAGAACTTGTACCTATTAGGTGAAAATAGAGTGAGATCTAGTACATGTGTTAGTGATAGTTGTACAAACATAAACAATCATGGTCAGTATAGGATTAGTAATGTTGTCTGTTGGAGCGATGGCAAGAGGGGTATTTTAAAAGGAATTGCCTTAAGCTAAAAAAAACAAGAAGGTAATGAAATTATTATTCAGACTATAAATGATGTTGCAGTTGTTGCTAAAAAATTTGAACAGTTCTAATTTTATCTTGTCTATCACTAATTATTCATCATTTGATGGATGAATTATGGACGCTGGTTGTTCGTTTCATGCTACACCAAATAAAAACCGACTTACTAATTATCAATGCATAGATAATAGTAAAGTACAATTGGGGAACAACGCGGAATACGATGTTGTAGACGTTGGCAATGTTAGAATCAAAATGTTGGATGGTATCGTGGGAACATTGACTGGAGTAAAACACGTTCCAAAGTTGAAAAACTTAATTTTCTTAAGTGTCCTGGATTCAGTTGGGTGTCGATAGGGGTGAGCATGTTGGACAACCCAAACTGAGAATCACCCAGATTGGATTGGATTGGTGGGCCGGTCTAGTTCCCAGATGGATCGTATCCGATTCCCGATTCCATAAAAATGGAACCAGTGATTGTCAATTTGATTCTCGGTTCCAAGGGAACTGGACCGGATCGACTCTTTTAAAATACATATATATATATATATATATATATTTAATTTCTTAAAAATAGTTATAAACCCTCAAAATAGTAACAACTCTAGTATTTTTTTTTTACTAGGCGGTCAATTCCATGCGATCTGTCTGGTCGATTCTCAATCCTAAGATCGTTTGGTTTGATTCCCGATCCCAAAAATTGGGAACCGGTCCTCCCGATCTAGTTCTAAATTCTTAGGTGGAACCGAATCGAATCGAGAACCGATCATCTCTAGATGTCGTTATTTTTCAAAATGTGGAGTTTTGAAAATTGTTCTAAGTGTTTTGATAATAATGAAAAGAATCAAGCATAGTGGCTTGTGTGAGCTTCAAAGTGAGACAGTGACAAATTTCACCATGGAGACGTCGGTTGCATCTATTCAAGAGTCTGAATTATGGCATATGCATTTGAGACAAATGGGAGAGAGAAGCTTGATGGTTTTAAGTAAAAATAAATTTATTATGTGGTTATGTTGCTAACGAATTGAATGTATGCATGTGGTGTAATTTAGATCAATGGCGTAGAGTGTGATTCAGTACAACTGTAAATAATAATAAATAAAAAACCATGGAAATTGTAAAGTTAATTGATGGGAATGTTCGTAGGTTGTTGCGGTTTCCTTCAAAGAAGAGTCCTAAATTTATGCTAATAGTTGTTGATGACTGCTCGATAAATACATTGGTGTTTATACTTAGGCAAAAGTTTGATGTTATTATCAATATCAAGCAATTGAGAGTTTTGATCGAAAAAAAAAAAAAAAAGATTGGTAAAACAATCATGCATGTACAGATTGACAGTAGTATGGAGTTTTGCTTGAAGCTATAAAATAAATTTTGCATGAAAGAAGGCATAATGAAACAGCGCACTAATGCCTATGAACCATAACATGTTGCGAAATTGATAAACAAAACATTATAAGAGATGACCCATAAAATACTCTTTAGTGTTGGTATGGCTAGGAAATTCCTAACAGATACGCTTAGTACATCGAGCTATCTAATAAATAAATCCCATCAACTATGATTGGATGTCGAACTCCTGAAGTGTGGTCCAGTAACGCTGCTAATTATTTAGTTCTTAGAATATTTGATTGCCCGTGTAATGTTCAAGTTGGTGATGGTAAGCTGGATGAAGCTGTACAAAAGTGCATGTTTCTAGCTTATACGCAAGATGAGCGGGACTCTCGGTTGTGATGTCCAGAATTAAATACACCTGTTATTATTAGAGAAGTTATATTTGATGAATCTCTTGTATTTTTTGCTAGGAGTGATTATAATAGTGTTTAGATGGATCTAAACTATGTTCAGCTTGAGGTGAAGTTGTAATCAGAAACTCCCAAGATAGCGGGTACTAGCATAATAATTGACATAACTGGTGTGTGTAGCGAGGTGAAACTTGTAGAGCTAGTGGTTTTTATAACTGCTGATATTGACAAGTATGTTATCAATCTCTTAACGAGTATGAATGCAATAATGGTTTTGATTTATCTGTGATAGGAGAGATTGTGTTGAAAATTCTTTGTCGAGTAGTTAAAAGCGCATGTTCACTTGCTATTCTAATGAGATCCTCAATTATGACGAAATTCAAGCACAACTTAGACTTGAAAAATATTTGTAACAATTGAGCCCATTAAGAGCTACAGGAGAGTAACGGTAGGGTTCGAATTTTTAACGAAGCAATTGTGACTTGATTCAAACATTTAGCCAATATGTAAATTGTTAAAGTATGTCTTGAGTTTGAACCCCATTGGATAAAAACCTGATCGAAATAAAATGTTTCTTGATCATGGGAATTGAAAAGAAAGAAAGATGGGCACGTTATCTCTCTACTGGAGTTGGTCAAGTCATAAAAGAAAAGTAAAGTAGATTTGTAGTAGAGAAAGAAGAGGAAAGTCTAAGATCTTGATGGGATCTCACTTTAAATTTGCTTCCTTATCCGGTAAGTACGTGTGGCTTATCTTTAAGGATTGGTGCCGTTCACTTCTCCAAGCAATGATTATTTAAATCTAATTAGAGTTTTGTTTTTCATATGTGATGCTTGCGCGCGCGCAAGCATATATATATTGTAACACCGTCAATTAACGAGAGAACAATAGAGCCTTGGAGCATTGTTTAATGTGCGAGTGCTTGGTCTGCCATGTTGACGAAGAAATATTGAAGCGCAATTCACGGGTGCTTGACCGTGAGTTTCTTCGTTTGTTTCGTTCTTGCAATTACACCAGGAAATTTTTAATTTTGAAGTCAATTAAATTCTTGTGATAAGAATTTGTGTATAATTCTTTTGTGTGATTGAAAGATTATTTAGTGACGAATTATGATGCTAAACATTGTGCGAGTTATTGAGTGTAATTAGAACTCGGAAAATACTAAAAGTGTTTGAGCGACTCAAGTTTGGAATATTTGTGTATCATTTCATTTATAGTGGAATTCATCGCTGCTATTTCCATGGACGTAAGTTACTACAACCGAATCACGTAAATATGATATTCAATCTATTTTGTTATTTTGTTTATTTTATTGTACGATTACTTGCTTTCCACAATAGTGACATTCAGCTTATATCTCATTATTTCTTAGAGTGAGAGAAGCTCCCTCGCATTTGGCTATCATTCATTAATTACATGTGTGCATTAAGATTTAAAGTTTATCGTCTACTTTCAAGAAATGTTTGGAAGAGGGAACTCACAACAAAACAATGCCGCATTTTCTAAAGATTGAGGAAGAAGAACATATCTACAAAGAGAACAAGTCATTTGAAAGAAAAAGGAAATCTTTAAAATTACATCCAGTTACAAATGACACAAAAATTGTCATTTTTTATATTAAATAATTAGAATCAAATTCTATGCTCCGCAAAAGGAGGGAGATCAAGAGATTTCCTATGTGAGGTCATCAAATAAACTAGATAGTCAGGCAGGATTCAAATAGCAGCACGTGTACTAATTTTTCAATCATTTTTCTCCGTTTGAGAATCATTTGCAATGAAATGATATTTTCGCAAAAGTTCAAAAAGAAGTATATAATTCGAGAATCCAAAATTACTCATTTTCGCCTGTAAAATTTTCTAACGAGGGTAGGTCATGGAGATACAAATATATATCTTATTTTCATCAAATGAATATTATTATATCTTATTTTCTAAGAAGTATACAAATACATTTTTTAAGTAATTTTTTTACGAGAATGCGTCATGTTTCTGATTGGTCCCTCATTCGTATTATTATATTTCTTTTTCATCTGAAAAAGGCCAACGAAGGAAGCTTCTGTTCCTGTTCATTATAGGTTATAGGTTGGGCCCCACGCACTTATTCTTCATCCGAACTCAGTGGACAAAAAATTACTTTTTTATATAAGCTTTCGGCTGTCAAATTGACAAATCATGTTGTCCGCGTGTTGCAATTTTCTTGGTCATGTCCCTTTCTGTACATCATGGGCACGTGGTGGGTGCTAATGATGGGAGAGACTTCCGATGTTGATTTTATAGGCTGAAAAGTATTTAGGGTCGAGACTTTTTAAGGTGAGTTTGGCAACTTGCTAAATAATAATAATTTATATTCTTTTATTTTTGGGAGTAGATTTAGAACATAAATTTATTTGATAAAATTTGTATTTCCAAAAATAAATTTCTATTTTTTTATTCCCATAAGTAGATTTGGAATAGAATTGAAAAGTAAAAAAAAAAAAAAAGTTAATTATTTGTTCCTAGAAACAATTCCTGAATCAAACTAACCCTATTTTTCTATTTTCTTTTCTTTCTTTTTATTCTTCTTCCCCCTCTCTTCTTCTTCAACTGACATCACCGTCCACCGCCGCCGATCACTGACAACCGGTCTAGCAAGCTTGCCGGAGGCTTGCCAAGCTAGGGCGAGGTCCGACCAACTCATCGGAGGTTTGCCTAGCCACCGGCGAAACTTGGCCTCACCAAATCTCCACCGGTGGCCAAGTGGGCCTCGCCTAGGCCTAGCCTAGCCACCGGCGAGCCTCGTCAGTGGCCAAGCAAGGTCGAGCCCTGTCGGCGGTTGGGCAAGCTCGGCCTCATTAGATTTGGGTGAGGCCACTCGCCTAGCTACGGCGAGGCTCAACCGATGAGGCGCAGCCTCACCAAGGGCCGACGGCCCTTTGGCAAGGTCGTCGGTCATCCCAAGGCCGGCCACCGGCAACCCTTGAAGAAGAAGAAGAAGAAGAAGAAGAAGAAGAAAGAAAGAAAGTAATAAAATTATTAAAAGTTTTAAAGAAAATGATTTAGATTAGAAATTTTCAAAACGGTACCAAATGCAATTATATTAGGAGAATAAAAATTTTGAACAGTTATCAAACTACTTAAAAATTATTCCTGGGAACGAATAAAAAAAATCATTTTTTATCGTAAATTATTCCTAGAGCAAAATGGTTACCAAACGCGCTCTTAATTTCTGGTCTCCCGACCCTTTTGATAGACCCCCTCTTGAGGGTTATTTTTGCCCTATTTATTAAAGGATTAATGCCATAATAAATTTCAAATTAGTATATATTTATAATAAATTTAATTTAAATTAATTTTCTATAATCAAAAACTCTAAACTAGTAAATTTATGATAAATTAATCTCAAATTAATTTTTCGACCATAAAAACTCAAAAATAGTATATTTCTATGACAAATTTACTTTTTAGTTTCCGCTAAATTGGATTAATATTATGAAAATTCATAATGATAAACATGTGATAAATAGATGATAAAACTCCAAATCACTACATTGTGTTATTTAACTTAGTAATTTAATGATAAAATAAAATAAAAACTAACAAAAAGTAAATTTATCATAAGTATGGTAATTTTATTTATTTTTAGTATAAATTTATTATAAGTGTACCAATTTAAAGTTTTTTGTAGTATTAACCACATATTAAACTTGTGCAATAATTCCACTTGAAGAAGGTGATACCATGTAAGGCGAAAATACATCGAAGCTCGGGGTAATTGCCACTTCGACCAAAAGTTAAATCATAAGCAAAGGTCGAACCCTACCCAAAACACACCGGTCAATAAGTTAAAGATATCCATGACCAAAAAAGAAGAAAATAACTTAAAGATATGGATTTTTTTTTAACGAAATTATATCCTCAGGGGCTTGCACGCGCGTTGTTGTGTCGGGGTAATAATTGAATGTGGGCATCCCGAGATCCTGGATAGTGGGAGAAAGATGGAAGGAGATGGATTCGGGATATGTTGACTGTGTGTGCACGCAGGCAGCAAGTGGAGATGAAAAATTGGATACTCTCTCTATTATTTTAAGAGCGAAGAGAGAACTGATTGGGGCACTTTTCCCTCCCTTTCGGCAGGAGAAAGGGTACCGAATGACCCACGTCGACTTTGACTACTGTATCTGGCAGAAGAATTTGGGATTTCCCTTTATTCATTTATCTATCTTTTGCGGTACTTTCTCTTTTATTTTTTTTTTCCTTCTTTTTGCCCTTTCTTTTCAATCATCATGTGACATTTCCAATACCCACAACACAAAATCCTTTGACCGAAGGCCCCACCTCTCTCTCTCTCTCCTTGAGCAGTAACAAGATAAAACACTTTACCATCAATCAACCTCGGTGATTTATCTTTTCCTAATTCTATTGTAACAAATGATTCTCCTTCTACATGAAAAGGGTCCATATCAATAATTGTGATTTTATGTATGGACAATTTTTCAATAACTTGTTCATTCGCAATAAAATATTTTCTCTATAAGGCGATAAAAATTAAATTATACTTATTTGAAAAGAGATATTATTTGACCAATTTAGTCATAGGTATCTAACATATTAAGGACATGTTTCCCAATATTTATGAGAAACGCCTCTCTCCCCCCACATGCATGCAAAAACGAGAGAGAGAGAGAGATAGAGACAGAGAGAGAGAGAGCTCTCCTTGTTCTCTTTTTCCACGCTCGCCACCATCGCTGCACGGTGTTTTCTTCACTAGAGTGCATGTGAACAGCATCCCCCAATAATAATGCTGCATGCCTCTAATTCCTTCATTTCCTAGATTTTTCCATATGCTAAACTCGATCGTTGAGTAGGGATCGAAACGCTCACCAGGAGACTCTCTTACACTTTGGGGCTGGGGGAGGGGGTTTCGGCCCAATCACAGTGGCTCAAACTTTTAAAATGAGGCATGAACGGGCCACAAGCCCGACATGGTCCAACGAAGAAAATCAACTGGCCTAGCTAGCCCATACACACAATTCTTTCTGACCAAACCAATCCAATAGACTCGTGCTCATGACGCCCATGAACCACAAGATCAGCTACCTTCCATTTTGCAGCAAAACTAACTTCGTTTGCTCAGCTAAAATATGTAAATTCACAAGTGTATGTATCCTTTTCTTAGTATCACTTTAGCAAGGAAATGCCATGGCCGGTACATATTAAATTCACAAGTGTATGTATCCTTTTCTTAGTAAATTCACAAGTGTATGTATCCTTTTCTTAGTATCACCTTCCATTATCGACAGTGCATGTTTCAAGGAAATGCCATGGCTGGTACATATCTAGATGGAGAATAAATTTCCCCCAACTTGTATGGATATGGGTGACTACTACCAGGGCTCATCTTGACGAGATGGGGGACTTGTACGACCTTACCCTATACCAAATCGCCCCAAGAGGTGGCAAACAAGGCTTGCAAGATGAGGGCAAGGGTTTTGGTAATACGACCTGATCAATAATAATTGTGAACATTTTGCCTTGTTTTGCCAGACCAATGTTCGGGCAAGCGTACAGACAGCATTGGTCAGTGCTTGTGAGCGGAAGATCAATGAAGTTGGAAAATGGGCCACTGCAGATGAATCAAGTTCAAGTGACCCTAAAATCCCACTAATCTTGCCTTCCTTATCTGTTTCTTTACTAGCAATAGTTATTGTCTGTCGTCGAGAAGTGAAAGGAATAACGCTTTAGTTTTTCATATCCAATTTTGGAGTGGAATGGACAGCGAGAGACATGCACACGTGCACAGAGGAAGAATTCCTCATATTCCCGTTAACTCACTTTGGTGCATATACGAGATGCATTCCTTTTATGTTGGTCCATTTCGGAAAAACAAGACAACAGTGAAATCACACTAGACCATCCGAACAAGTTTCTTCCAAAAGTACCCAAACTTTTTAGCTTAGCAGTGATCTCTCTCTCTCTCTCGATAATATTGTCATTAATTTTGTGTTTTCCTCTTTTGGCCATCATTGTCATTTACTTCTCTGAGTATATTGATGGGATACGTAGGCCTTCACGAGAAAAAAAAAATTATATATTTATTATTGGACAGCTTTGGAGGCTTTCCTTTCATCAGGACTGGACGAGGAATGTCTTTCTCTGTAGGAGCACTATATAGGAAAGTCGCAGGTGGGGATGAGATTGTTAATGATGAGAACCTTTCGAATCAAATCCTGACCACCCATATTCAATGAGGAAAAATATATTAAATGTTTTAAATTTATTGTACCTATGTCAATTCAATCATAAATTTTTTAATTGTACCAATTTAATTCTAAATCTTTTCACATTTTGTCAATTGAATCCATCAAACAGAATTTAGTCGAAAATTACTATGGTGGACATCAGCCGTTTTGCATGACACCGCCGACACTAACAAAAATAATTTTAATAATTTAGAAAAAAAAAATTTCCTTTACTTTTTTTTTTTTTAATTTTAGATAGAGGGTGCGCCGGCCAGACCTTGCTGGCCATGGCAAAGGGCCACAACGCCCTCACCTGGCCTAGATTTGGTGAGTGCCACCATGCCCTCACTGGCCATAGTGAGGGACCATGAGCCCTCACCTAGTGATTGGCAAGAGGGTGCAAGAGTGTTGAGGCCCTCGCCCAAAGCCAACAAGGGCTACGATGCCCTCACCCATGCCTAGCAAGGGCGTCTTGGCCATCAGCAAATAAAGAGGAAATAAAGATACAAAAGATAAAGATAAAAAATCATAAATTTTTTAAAATATTATTACAATATTTTTTAAAAATATTCACGTAAGTGCCAACGATGTCACATAGGACAACTGGTATCAATGTCAATGATTTCCAATCAAAAGTGGCTTAGGAACTCAATTGGAAAATTATGAATATGTTTAAAACTGAATTAGTACAATTGAAAGGTTTGGAATTGAATTGACACAAATGCAATAAGTTTATAACTTTTTAAATACTTTTTCCATATTTAATAATGTTCGGCCCCATCAAGATGTCTTTTGTAGTTATAGTTTTTATGCCCAAGGTTTGAGTGTTTGGAGTCCCCAACGTGCATATGGTTCTACAATATCGACCAAAAAAGATATGGTTCCATAATAATTTCCTAAATCCTCTTATAAGTTGATGTCATTTACATTTTGATGGCCGGTACAGGCTCTCCTTTTATTTGGTTAGCCTACAGGAGCAGCCAAACACGAACTTGAACTGAAAGGTTTATGATATGGTGGCGGCTAGGGCCAAATTTTGAACATCATGCATGGACGGGCTAGTCCAACGTAGGCCAACATGCAAATCCAAATGGCCGAGCTAGTTCACACATAAGTTCTTTAATGGACCCATGGACATGACACTTGCTCATTCATGATGAAGTGAGATGTGCAGTACCCAACGGACACCCAAAAGTGCTACAACAATCCTCATCAGATCCACATGCATGAGGAGTTATTGCCTCTACAGCTCAACTGTCTTCCTTTCTGCGATAACCAGCTCTCTTTGCCCTACGAAGTTACAATATCTAATGCTTCGCGTCAATAGTATCGCACTATTGTACAGAGCAATTATTGGCAAAGCGTGTTAAGAACTGCCGGGCCGGATAAATATCGAGAAAAGGTGGACAATGTTTCTCCAAGAATTCGACAGTTCCCTGTCTAGATGGCTTGGCAACATCCAAACCATTCACCACATGGACTGTGGGGATTCTCTATATTCGCTGAACCTTTCCTCTGATTGATCCCACTTGGCAAACTTTCTCGGTCACGGCCGCTCGTCCTTCTTCGAATATTACCCTTCTTCGAATAATACAACCTTGGAGCTACAGACATCGCTCTTCACATACGAATGACCTGTTCAACCAGAACAATGTTATACTCTAACATGAGTTTGCTAAACACGGCTACAGGCATTGTCAAACTAAACCCAATACTCAATATTCTTGGCAAGGATCTGCCCAATCAATTCACCAAGCCCTTTATATTACACGTGGCAATGTACCTAGGCACCGCATTGCCATTAGTTCCAATAACCTGTGATTGTCACATGTGACCAGTCTTCATTTGGACTCTTTCTTGCCTACTCAAAATCTATGAAATCCCTATATTTATTAAACTTGTTAAATTAACGATCCATTATTGAAAATCTACTCTAGTCCAAAGAGCGAAATGACAAGCTTTTTAAGGAGAAATTGAAATATGTGAACAGAATATTTTGTAAGGAGTTGTGTCCTAAAAATTTGAAACTTGACAACCACATATGCATATAAGGTTTCGCGCGTAATATCGATTCACACTTAATTGGCTATCCAGAACATTTCGCGACTTTTTGTCGAAGCGGAATTCGCTGAGTGCGTGAAAAGTATTGTCAAGAGCTTTGCGACTGGAGAATCAAGGATGGCAGAAGATGAGGGACGCCATTATTGTTTTAGTGATTTCCCCATAATGGCGGACGTTATTACTTTTATTAGTACGGAAAGTTAGCCATATTGATGCTCTCTATTTGAGAAAAACCCTAGAAACTATCAAACCACAAGCCAAATATAGAAATGGGAAGGCCAGTACATACAATCAAGATCATTCCCACGTATGGAGCCTTCCAAAACAGACATAAAATCTCAGTCCCACAAGACGATAAAGTGAAGAAAGTGTCCAATGTAAAAATCTCAATCGGGGAATCTTTTGATATGAAGTGACCATTTACATTTTGATGATCCTGATTGTTTATTGAGCATCATCACTAAAAAGCCGCGCCCGCCATTTCTCATGGTCATAGGGGAGACGTAGCTCTCCGTTCGAGGTTTGAAATTATGCAACAAAAGGGGAAAAGTTCATTAGAGTGGCTGAACGATTAAGCGTTTGATTTGGAAATAACAGGCATTATATTTAATAACCAAATCTCCCACTTTGAGTAACCTATGTTTATCGTGCATATGTGGATTATTAGTTGATTTGAAAGATTTTGATATCTTATAAGAAAAAGGACGATGATATCATAAATACCTAAACTTTTGCTCATTTTAATCAAGTGACAAATTAAGTATCTCAACATTTTAAACTGGGCTAAACAAGGTGCTTCCATTAAGCGAGGCGCTATGTCATGTGATTTTTGCTGATGCGGTACTGTCCAAAAAATGCCGAATTCATTGCCAACTCACATTATATTCAATAATGGGTGTGTTTGTGTTGTATAAAATTTCATGATATGAAAATACTCTCCTGTAAAAGCATTTTGAAGGGAACTGGTTAGTTGTTATTTGTTTGATTAGCGCACCAAAAATGTGTAACCGCTCAAATCTCATTCTCAATAATGAGTATGGAAAAAGGCGAAGGAATTGGCGTTTGATAAGAGATTTAATTTTTCTGGGAATATGATTTAGAATTCCTTTTCCCAATCTTAAGGGACGGTGGAGACTTGACGAGGGCCCCAAAAGATCTAGACCTGCCACTAACGCATCTCTCTCTCTCTCTCTCTCTCTCCCCCTCTGTCACCCATTACAAGAAGCTTGGACTCAAGATTCTCCCCCTCAGCGACTTCTCTTTCACGTCCTCTCTTCCTTGCGACGATGACAAAATCATCCTTGTACGCCGTTCTCATCGTCTGCCGCCTGATCTTTTGGCAGAGTCGCTAGTCTGATATTTTCGGATATTATAAGGTTAGGTGACTAGTCATCTTAGCCTCTTCGTCCTTAAGTTCTTTAAGATTAATATATTGAAAATCTTAAAACTTGTCACGAAAATATGATTGGATCCTAAAATTTATTATGAAAGTATAATCGAATTCTAAAATTTATAATGAAAGTACGATTGAGTTTTGAAATTTTCAAAAAGTATAATTAATTGAAAGACTTGATTGAATCAATTTGACAAATTTTTAGATTTAATTGTATAATTTGACAAGTTTTATGACTTGATTGTATTTTTTGAAAATTTTAGGATTTAATTGTACTTTCATAATAAATTTTTAGATTTAATTGCACTTTTTAAAAAAAAATTTAGAACTCAATTGTACTTACGAGACAAGTTTTACCACTTTTAATGTATTTATCCCAAATTTTCTTGTTCTCCTCTTCGTTAAAGTAGTTATACGAGAACTGAACACAAATATGATCAATCGAGGCGTTTTCGGTAGGTAAGAGTATCGGCTCAATCTCCACTTTCAATCTCCATGTCCCTAGGGCAACGGTCCTCCTCGTCAAATTTGCCCATGGTAGGCAATAGCTGATGCCGCCGGATTCTGTTCATTCTCCTTTCACTTCTTTATTCTATTTTGAAAGGAAAATACAGTGGTGTTTGGCAGGTCCCTGCCAACGTGCCTGATTTTATCGTCAAGAATCCGCCTTATCGTTTTGCGCATGCACGTGCCGTATCATTTTATTTATTTATTTATTTATTTATTTTTTATTTTTATGTTTAGGACTATCGTTTTGCATGAAAAGGAAACGTCTTAAGAAAAACAGTGGTAGTTGCTAAAGTTGTAAAGGAAAATACTTCGTCGCCAAAACATTATTTTGTGATATCACATCCCTTTTGAGAAAACAAATATAATATTTAATTTTGAAATATTCTAGGACTGGATATGTATGTAAATCGTCACGAAGATTCAGAATTGATAGCACGGCAACATATGATCATTGTTTAGCACTTTGGAACTTGAGGTCGAATATTTTTACTAGCTGAGGTCCACATAACTCAACAGAATTGAGTTTTTCCAAGTGAAGGAGAATGACATGAGATGGGATAATAGTTATAGAGGAGATCTTTTACGATATCATCTTATCATTAATAAATTTAGGATTTCGAAGATATATATTTTTTCTTTTTTGAGAATTCATCATTTAAGGGTAGATTATCATTTAGAGTTATTATGTCCTAGTTTGAAAATGGTATCTTTAGGTGTTTGTAGTTATAAATATTGCTTTAACTGCTCCATGTACTACGGCTTTTGATTTTATGCATAAGTGAATAGACTTATAATTTGTAGAATACTAACTGATGCTCTTACTCACTTTGTTTTATTATGTCACCTTTTGAAAGCTTGGTGCTCTAAACTCTCTCCGCTGCCAACTTTGGTATCGCAAGTTGTATTTGTGATGTAAGAAAAGGTGCTGGTCATATCAGAGTTTGATCAGAAGCCAATTTTTTTTCTTTATCAATCAATGAATTTTATGTCCTATTAAGTTGGTATGTACTGAATAAAGTCTGCAAGTACAGAAACATAACCAACAAACTAAATAAATGAGAATTTTTATTTACATCCATGGAAATTAATCGTGCCGAAGGTTTGTCAATCTTATGCTATCCCAAGAAAACATGTCTAGAGAGTAGAGACATACACGAATTGCTTTTTTTTCTTCCCCCATTTGTAAAGAATATAGTTTTTTTTTTTTTCAATGACTCAACTAGTAATCCCAACTCATGCCCACGAATCACGTCACGTCTAGTGTTGTCTAATCTAATTGATAATTCATATGTATGTATGTATGCATGTATGCATGTATGTATGTATGTATGTACGTGCAGTCATCTTTGAATCTAATGACTACATTGTCCTCGTAGTGGTACAATAATAGACAATACACTATAGACTGAGGCTTCATGGCTCTATTTGTTTTGTAGAATATGAATGATTTTGAAAATATTTTTTTAAAATAATCACGTTACTTACAAAATGAATAAACGAAAAATTTTGATTATCTACAAAAATATTTAGATATGAAATATTGTCAATAATAGAAAATATTTTCATTAACTAATTATTTCAAGCGACACAAACGATTACTTTTTAAGAAAATACTTTTCAAATCATCTATTTTACGTGAAATAAACAGAGCCTAAATGACCTTTCATGCATCATGTGGACTGGCTAGAGGGTGAAACATATTTGACTTCTAATGGAGTACTAAGATGTATCATTTTCTTGGGGCTCCCAGCACAGTGAATCAAGTCTCACTTAACCTCTAAACATTGCAAGTTGGAGAAATGTGGAAAGAAAATAATAGGCACCCCCTTTCTCCTCCTCTTTCCCTTCCACTCCACAAACGGCATTGTGTTGAGTGAATTTTGTGATCTATTAATCGAATAAAGAATACCACCCTATCAATCAAAGAATTCAAAAACCAAGGTCCATCTAGAAAATATATATGTATGTATATGTACAATATTTGATTTGAGATTAGTCGTGTTAGAATAATAGAAAAGTGAAATCATGGTACGTTAAGAAGTTCATGTACAGCGTATGTCTTGATCATCAGAATGCAAACCAAAATGTCTCTCCCCTTTCCTCCCTCCCTCTCACACACAAACTTGAAGAACCCTTCAAGCCATAACCTCATCACCAATTGGTCACTCTCCCCTAGTTCATTCTGTAATATATGGGCTTTAAAAAAAATAAAAGAAAATAAAAGACAAAGAAAGGGTTGAAAAGTCAAAGAAGGAAGTTGAAGGAGAACTGTGGAACCTTCTGCTATTTTAAAGAGAGAGAGAGAGAGAGAGAGAGAAGAGCACGGGCAGAAGCAAGGGGAAGAATGAAACAGGGGAGAAGAGAGAAAGAAGAGAAAGGAAAAAGGGAAAAAGGGAAAAATTTTGGCGCACTCGTGATCCAGACGCCTCATCAAGCTGACTCAAGTGTGTTTTGCAATGCCGGTAAGAAATCGAAGCTTTTAATCACCTACTTGAAGCAATCGCCGCAATTAGGGCTCAAAATTCGGATTTCTTGAATATTTGTGTGGCGAAGCTCGATTTTTGAGTCGTTGAGCTATATATTTTTTTGTAGAAATGGTACTTTGGGATGTTGTGAAGTTATAGCATCTTACGAATCGTGATTTGAGCTTACAGTTTGTCCGGAACAAAATTTAAAGTTGGGGTGCAATTTGGAACTGTAGCGAACAGTAGCTTCCAGCCTGTTTTTTTTTTGTTGTTTTTGGTACTATTTTGGGGCGGCTGAGTTGGCGTTGTTGTTGTATGTTAAGAGAGCTTTCTAAAGACTATAAGACGGCTTGAAACGGAATTTTGTGGAGGAAGTTATGGCGCGACAAAGTTGGCGCATGGGCTGTGCCTAGCTGAAAATGATGGGTTTCCGCTAAATTGTGAGCTTTCATGGCGCATAGGTGTCGTTTTATCGGCTAATAGGCCTAGTATAGGCGAGTTGTTATAAGAATATCCCTTTTACTCGGCCTTTTGATATTGTTTTTCCGTTAATTGTTAGGGATCCGAGTGCGTGGTTTGAGTGAGCGTCGTAATTGATTTTTGGCTTTTCCCAGGTGAGTGACTATTTCTTCTTTGTATTTTAAACTCATGTTTTGAGAAACGTGGTGGATTATATATTCTATGAGTTGATCAAAAGCATATTTATTGCATATAACATGATCGAGCTATTACTACCATTTTTTGTTGTTCAAATATTTTGACTTCGATTTGAATAGTTGTTTGGAAAAGGATTTGTGAAATTCTTTATGAAAGAATCTTGAAATGTTTTGGAGAATGCTTTGATATTTATATATCAAATTTTGAGTTGTGACATGACTTTCTTTCTGATGTTGGATTACTGGATATTGTGATTGGTGGTTGGTGCTCAATGTCTCTATGGACCCTGAGGGGTGTGGGTATGCACATACTAGTCTAAGTTATCCTTGTGAGCTGAGTCATTGGTTAATAATAGGTGGAGACCTTGCCAATGGGGGAATCTTGGTCGTCTTGTCACGGGCGTTACGCGTGACCATGGTTAGACATTTGAGCATGAATTGGTCAATGGAGTGGACCATTAACGTGTGATTTGAGTTTGGTCGATGGAATGGACCATCGATGTGATTTGATGAGATTACTCAATGGAATAGACCATTGACACATGTTTTATGAGATTGACTAATGGACTGGACCATTGGTACTTTCGGTATTTGAGTTATGATTTTGTATTATGATAAAGTGAGCTATGATTGTATTTTAAATGTGCATAGTGATTTATTGATCCGCTTAGAAGAAATGTGTTACTCACTGAGCCGTGGTAGCTCACTCCTCTCATCTGCTTGTTTTTCAGGTTTTTCAGCGAGTCGCAAATAGGCATGAGCATTCTTTTGGGGAGGACTTTTGTGGTGGAAATTTTTGGGTATGACTTGTGCATAGTTGATAAGTTTATAAGTTAGTTTTGGTAGTAGGTGTATGTTTTGATTTGATGGATTATAGATTTACTCTGATATTGTAACCAAATACCCTTTATATATATGTTGATATCAGGTTGAATCTTGGTTATGTTGAGACTGCGTTCTTTGGTGAAAGGACGGCCGTGTCATGCCCTTGTTCTTATGGATTAGGGTGTGACACATTCTCACTGACTTCTTCCTTTGCCTTTCCTCTCTCATCATCATTGCATGTAATCATTTTAGCTTCCTCATCCTTGGTTTTCTCGTTCTTCTCTTAACTGTAGTGATTATCTGAGCTCTCAATCCCAATATGCATATCTTTTAGTTTGGGGTTTTTTGCAGGTAAATCAGCTCAACCACAAGTCCAAGAGAGTGAAAAGGGTCCATAAGAGAAGATGGTGATGGAGATCATCAACAAGGGACTGACGCTACTAATGTAGATGATGTGGAAAGTGGTGAGACCCGAAGATCTGAAACTTGGAGATCACATTTACAGATATGGGTTATATGGCTTATACAGCCATCATGGTGAGTCCTCATCATCTTCTTGATATTGCGCTATTTCATTTTTTGCCTCTTTTTTCTAGCTAATCCGCTTGCTCTTTAGCCAATCAATTTACTCTCTCCTCACACCCCCTCTAAAAACAAAAACGAAAAAAACAAGAAACACACTGATCAACTCCAGTTCCAGCAACACCTAGAAACCTTAGCGAAAGGTAAAATATTCCCAGTGCATGGTCTTCCGAGGTCACCTTTTACAAAGATGAGTACTCCTAGCAGATCCAAGGATGAGCAATAGCTAAACCAAGGTTGCCTTTTGAGGCTCTATCGGTGTTGAGATTAATCCATCCCCCGGTTGCGCTGTCCTCTCATTTCCTCTTTTTTATTTCAATGCAATTCATATCTGGATTCAGTCAGGTATGCCCCCTCGCCGAAGAAGATGGCATGAAAATTTCGAATAACAATATGGAAACCCTAGATTCTTGGTGGAGAGAGAAAATATTTGCCCGGAACATGGCTTTACACACCCCAACCAGTCAACCGTAAAAGGCGTAATGCTTAGCCATGAAACATTAATAAAAATCATGTTTCAAATGGTCTGATCGGAAGCACTCTCTCCATAAAATTGATCATGATGTATTTCCATTAACAACGAATGAAACTGTAATGACCGTACTTAAGAGACTATAATGCGCGTTTGGTAACGATTCTGTTCCGGGAACAATTTTTGATGAAAAATTATTTTTTCTAATTCTGTTCTCGGAAATAATTTCTTAGCAAATGAACGTGTTTGGTAACTTTCCAAAATTTCTATTCCCATGATAGAAATACGTTTGGTAGAATTCTTAGATTTTTTTTTTATTTCTTTTAATTTTTAATTCTTTTATTGTATTTTCTTTTTTTTTCCTTTTTTATTTTCCTTTTTCTTTTTCTCTTTGGCCGGTTGCCAATCACCACCGTGGCTAGCGATCGGCTAGGTGAGGTCCGGCGAGCTCGACGGAGGCCAGCCTAGCCACGGCAGGCCTCGGCCTCACCAAATATGGGCAAGGTCGAGCCTAGGCGGAGCAAGATCGGCCTCGCCCTAGCCTAGCGAGGCTCGGGCCGATGAGCCTCGCAGTGGCTTGGTGTCTTTCGGGGGCCGAGGATGCTCCGATGAGGTCGTTGGCCCTTTGGCCGGTCGCCGGCGCCGGCCATGGTCAAAGCCGGCGACCGGGGAAAAGAGAGAAGAGAAAAAAATATATATAGATTCTAGAAATTGTTTTCAGGAACAAGAATGTACTTTTTTCTACTTCTTGTTTCTGTTTCAAATATATTACTGGGAACAAAAAAATAGATATTTTGTTCTTGGGAACAAAAATTTTACCAAACAGGTTTCTATTCCTTTTTCGTTCTTCAGAACAAAAAAAACAAAAATAGTTGTTCCGAAAAATAGAAATAAAATTTGCCAAACAGGCCCTACAATGCCACAAAAGATGTAGTCGAAGGAGCGATAGTTTGTTGGAATAGGCAAATGGTAGAAAGAAGAGTCAAAAGCAAAACCATTTTACGTAATGAGAATAAAATGGAGAAACTTAATCGTTCTTTCGAGGAAAGATTGTCACTGCTTTTGTCAAGCAGACTATATTAATTATTTATAGTAAGGAGGCAGGACAAGAGCAAACATAGTGATAATGCCGACATAATTGATTTTGATTGGAGCATGTCTTCTTTCAGACCATGACTTGCATGGATAGATATTAAAAATAAATATTTTAATTACGAGAGGTGCAAATACCCTAAATCTTCACATAGGAAGATCGCCAATAGAAAGATCAAATTCAAGGCCCAACATATCTAATTGGATCACATTCACTCAAAGGTTTAAGATAATAAATTATGGGCTAATTAGCATATAGTGACTACTCTGTAAAAAAATTCTTCAATATGAGAATTTTCTAATATAACTCACACATGCATATCAACAATCTTCCTCTTATATATAAGCTCAATATTGAGTCTACACCTCTTAGTTCAGCTATTTTATTGTATCAACATGTCTCAACATGAATCTCTAATTTGTTGCCTTGTGAATATCGCAAAAATAACACTTAGCTTCATCTTTGGTATCTTTCTTTAGACCGAACCATGAAGGCTGCTATTGGAACAATGTTGTTACACCATAACGCCCATTGTCACCCCATACCTATTTCGATAGACCAAACCATGAAGGTTGGCTAGAAACCACATTGGTCACAAAATTCTTTCCTTGAACTATTCACTAAACATGATACACATTAAGAGTGGGCCATTAAAGAATCATTGGCTCTGATACTGTTGGCTAGTGCGCAAGCATAAGTCTTGATACCTTCACCGAAGGGGCACCAAGAGAGAACCCAAATTTAAGCTCTGTCAACATATCTAGTTAAATAAACTTTCACTCAAAAGTTTAAGCCAATAATTTATGGGCTAGCTATAATATATTAACTATTATACATCATACTGATTTTCAAGTTTTTGAATTACAACTTATATGCGCATGCAACATGGATGCCAAGAAGCTCAATTAGAGGTGACCGGTTGTAGGTTCTAGTTCAGATTCTGTACATGTTTCATTTAGAAGATGGAACCTATCTATTAGAACAAGTTCATCGTTTTTTGGAATCTAAAACCCACCATGCATACTCCGGAAACTAGAATGGAACAACAACTAAAAGAGTGAACTTCTTGAGCTCATTGTCTTCCCATTACAAGTTCTAGGATCGATTTTAGGGTCTATCCAATTCTATCTAAATTATTAATTGACCAATTATAGTGAATTATCATCTTTAATAACCACCACTTGCTATTATAATTCATGGACCATAACTTATATTTAGGTACACAAAGAACATGAAATATCAACAAAGCAAAAATCTCAATTATAAAATGAAAGTTCAAACTAGTGGTTCCAGATTATACACTCATTATCGAACACCATGGAATAATGCAGGATCACACGAAGATAAAGACCAAGAAAAATACAAAAACTTGTCCAAGTTCTAAGTTTCATCAACCTAAAACCTAGAACCTACCCATTGAAATAAGTTCCTCAATTTTTGAACCTAAAATCTCCTCTACATACCTTAGACCTTGGAGACTAACAGGTTCCCACTAGTTCGATTCTCAAGTTTCAGGTTTTACCTAGGAACCATACTCACCCCTAAGCTCAACTAATCCCAAAGTCCAAACTTGCTCTAAGACTCCATCCGGGATTACTTGGGGGAAGTAATTTCCTTTCACCCTCTAGATTCTATCCCCGCTTTTAGTGCGTGGAATTTTTGTGTCTTTCCTTGGGTGGAAAGCTGGAGTGAGGATTCTAGAAGCTGAGCTGGAATCACAAAAGATTTGATTTATAATTAACGGGCCAAACAAAAGATAAGACATTCATTTAGATATCTAATCCTTCTTATGATTATTTCTAACATGTTCCAAAGCTTGGTCCAGAATCGTTCCTAATAGAAAGGTCATCTTCGTTCGTTTGAATTAAAATTTGATTATGTATTGCGTTTCACATGCATATATATGACGGGAATTTATGTTGGTGATGGCAACGTGATTCACTTCACCCGAACATAGAATAGAAAAATCATATTCCCATCATTGTGCAAGACTGGCCACAAGCAAGAAATCATGCCTCCTTGCGAAGAATGTGAATACCAAGAGACCATCAACCGTGGGGTCGTCAAAACTTGTCTAGATTACTTCCGGTGGGACGGCAAAAAATTCCGATACCTTCACTATTATGAATATGGGTGGCCGCTACTAGGGCTTAAGCTCACAAGGCGAGGAACTTGCACCATGTTACTTGATACCAAATTGCCCCATCAAGTCATTGATACGGCTTGCAAGCTTCACGATAAGAATTCTTTTGGCAACTACAACCTCATCAACAACAACTGTGAGCATTTTGTCACATTTTGCCGGATGGACATTAGTGCAAGTGAACAAACAGCATTTGTTAGTGATTGTGAGCGCAAAATTAAGTAAGCTAAAGAATGGACCATGAAGTTGCTGCAGAGAAACTGAATTCCAGTGATCCAACATTCATCTTGTATTCTGTCTATTTGTTTTGACAAGCAACTACTCGTTGGCGTTTGTTATTCCGTATGAGCATAGGCCTACGGTCATCCTAAGTCAAATATGTTGATGGAATCTCACGTTCTAATATCGCTTATTAATTATAATATTTGGTGAAAAAAAGGAAATGTTCAGGAAGGTCCACATCAAATTGATCTACCAATGACAAGGAGGTGAGGTTGTTTAGTAGGGTTTGTAAATGACTCCCAGGGTTAACAAGTGTCCAACGAGAACTCGTTTTATAATTTCGCGAGTTAACTTTGTATTTCATTGTTTTGGATTTTTAGCACTTACTGCTGTGAAAGGACGGCTTAGTGGGTCCTGACACTATCGATAACATGGAGAAACACAGCCGATGACAGTATATGGAGTCGAAGCAGTATATGCAATAATTGCAAATGTTTTTTCTCTTCGCTTAAAAAGCATTTGCATTGAAATGATATTTTCGCGAACACCCGAAGAGATGTATAAACTTTGAGAATGCATAATGGATCTTTTTCGTCCACAAACTGTCTAGTAAGAGCAGGTCCTGGAGACATATTTTTTATTTCTACTAAATGAGTGGACATACATTTTATAGTAATGTTGTTTATTTTTTCCCACTTTTCTTTATCTTGAAAGAATACTTCTCAATACATAGGATGCCATTCAATTAAGAAAATACGTCATGCAGCCAATACAAAATTGACGTATATAAAAAGTGTAGTAATAACCTATTTTAAGAATTAAGTGCAATGCCTTCTCAAGTTGTAAGCTTAGAGGCATCAAACATATGAACAAATTGAGGAGATTGTCCAAAAAGTTCTAAATTTATTATCCATTTGAGGTCCAAACAATCAACAGCGGCCTTAGCTGGCCATAGGGACACTACTAAAGATGTACAATACACAAAAGAAGAAAAGTAAAAAAAGGATTAAAAAAAAAAAGAAAAAGAAAAAATTTCAAAAATTCATGAAATGGTATGCAAAATGAGCCGTTTTGTGCTTGAATTCTTCCATCATTTGATTTTTGGATCAGAAATTCTACATTTAGACACAAGAACCCCATAGCTTGTACCTGAGCCATTGACAATGGCCCCTTGCCAAGGTCCATTGAGGCCAAGCTTGAGTCCAAAGAGGTTGGGCTTGGAACCCTCATGCTTGGGCTCTAGTCCACAAAGTGGGCTTGGGACATCAAAGCCCATGCTCGAGCCTAGGAACTATTATTGTTGCTCGACTCCCCGGCGCCTTGACCTAGGTCAACAAAGGTCAAGCACAAGCCCCTGATGCTCATGCCTTGATCTCTAACACCCGAGCTCGGATCCATTAAGGTCGGGTTGAGGTCAAAGCACCCACACTTTGGGTCCATTGAAGCTAGAGTCAAGGCCCAAGCACCCACTTCGAGGTCCATCAAGATTGGACTCGATATCCTGGTGCCCATATTAGGTTTCCCGGCTATTTATGTGTAAGTCATTAGTGTTGTAATTATATATGTTTATTTAAGAAAATTAAATCGGATTTCCTTTACCAAACAGCAAAAAAAATTCAATTTATCTTTAGGTTTCAGCTAAAAATTAAAAAATATTGTCAGTTTCTTAAATAACTTCCTAAAGAAATTCTTTTAGGTATGTCATGGCTTTGAAAGTTTCGTTGATTGGCCCCACTATTTTATGTTTTTGTATCTGAAAAGAGACAAAAGAAAAGATCCTAAGCTTTTGTTTTCTGTTCATGATAGTGATGGGATGGGCCCCACGTGCAGGGACAAATACTAATTTATATGGCGTTTGACTGCTTTTCACAATCCATCAGCTCAGTCATGATTATTCACGTGTACAGTCGGATTATTATTTTTCGTAGCTCCTTCTGAAGAGTTATTTTACATACTAAATTCCTTAATTATTTAATAAAGTCACATAGGTAGTAGCACTCAAGGAGATCTCAAGTAAATGCGAAAATCCTAAAACTATCTGAAAGTTCAGATTAATTTCTAAATTTCGACAAAAATATATTATAAGCAAAGCTTGAATTTTATCTAGATATATCTGATAATAATTTAAATGTATTGTCACTTATTTTGTATTATAATAAAAAATCACAGCAATTGCATGCGTGTCATTATTCTAAGTAATATTCGACTGTGGATGGGTCAAGATTCTAGATACTTTTAAAAAGAAACTATAAACAAATGGAAAAGTATGGAAGAAGATGACTAATTTGACTGGAATTCTGGACTCAGTATTGTTGACTCTGCCCAACCAGAGCAAGTGGAGATCAGAAATTCTACACTAAAGAGAAACAGGGAAGCACCCCTTTTGGCCAGAGAAAGATCCCGAGCTATTTGGCTTGAGAGATAGATCCTTATCCATGACATTTTTTGGACCTTTTTTGGGAATTTTTTTCTCCCTTCCTTTCGTATGATGATGACTATGTGTTATTTATTTTTGTGATCCCACATTTTAGACCCACATTTTCTTTTAAAGTTGCGACTATTCGACATGAAGTTTTTCCACGCTTCGCACTTTCGTGACAACCGCCCATTTGGTAACCGTCTTGATGGGAGACGGTGTATAAATAGGAACGTACGTTCATTTCTCGACGGGTGATGATAAGGTCTAACACAAACCCTCTCATTCGGAATACACCATCGACGTGAGGGAATTGGGTTAGTAGCGTGTCCCCAATTTTTCTTTGATTTCAGGTTTTCTCGATGAACGTGAACAAGAACAATGGCTGGAGGTTTGTCTATAAACGATCCTGGCTTCCGCATATGAATTTTATTTTGTCTAACATTTGGTATCAGAGCAAGTGTGCCTCTGCCTTGTTTTCTCGAATTTTTGGCATATTTTCGGGCATTTTTGAACATGAACGGTAACTTCGGATTTTGAGGCCAAGAGAAAAACTCGCCAATTCCTTGAAACATCCGGCGACCCACCTCTTGAATTCGGACCCGTATGGTCGCACCGCCATAAGGAACATTAGCCATGAGTTTTTCCGGTATATTGATGTTTGCCGGAGGCTAATCGGGCGGCGGAAGTCGCAGTGGTTGAGGATTTGTATTTTTGGGAAGTTTCTTATGATTTGGGGCTAATTTCCTGATCATTTTCGCCGAAACTTGGACCCATGTGGTCGTGCCGGCATGCTCTTCAAAACCCACTATTTATTTGTGTCTGCGGGATGGGCTGCCGAGAGAAGAAACGGCCGGCGAAACCGCGGCGGAACGGCGAAAAACGGTGAAGAAATTCGTTCTGGGCGCGAGGAAGAAGGCGTGTGGAGCCCACGCGCGCGCTGCGATTGAAGGCGCGTGGATTCCACGTGCCACGCCCTCTCACGCGCGCACTGCGGTTGCAGGCGCGTGGATTCCACGCGCCACGCGCTCTCACGCGCACGGCAGTTGCTGGCGCGTGCAACGCACGCGCTTGAGCGTTGAACCGCGCGCGTGCGGGGCACGCGCCCGCGCGGATTCTGGCGCGTGCTCGGCACGTGCCTGTCGTCTCCCACCCGCGGCTGTTTTTACACTTTTGCCCCAAATTTTTCGTGCTTTTACCATCTTGCCCTTGGCCAATTTATTTATTTACTGTTCTGCCCTTGATGTATTTATTTATTATGTTATTTTATGCTTTTTTTTATGAATATTTTATGCATGAAATTAAATGTCCAATGATTCATATGTTTAATTAATTAGAGAGTAGCCACAGCATCTTTAATTAATTAAATTATATATTAAGAGCTTCCGGATCATATTTAGAAATGGACATTAATTGTAATTAATTATATTAATATGATGAATTTTATCCCACAGGAATTTTCATTGTATTAATATGATTAATTAGGATGCAATATCATATTATTTTTCTTAATTTACCCACAGGGATTAAGAAAAGGTATATAATATGGTAGTTTCTTCCGATGTAATTATGAATCTATTTAAATTAAAAACTTAGCCCACAGTAGTTTTTATGTTGTGTGATTCATATTGTGACATGTTTACATTGGTAAAACATGATTTATGTATATTTGCCTCAAATTTTGTGACATAAGCACGATTATTTGATATGCAGTTTCGCAACCTGTGAATTTCTCTGAATTTAAGTTTGATGTTCCCATACTGAATGATGAGAACTATAAATTTTGGAAGGAGTCAGTTCTTCTTCAATTGGGGTGGATGGACATTGACTATGCTATAAGGAAAGACGAACCACATACTCCTACTGATTCGAGCACTCCAGCTGAGATAGCTCTTTATAACCAATGGGAGCGGTCTAACCGCGTTTGTGCCATGTTTATAAGAGCTAAGATATCTCCTAGTATTCGTGGTTCGGTTGCTCAGCATAGCAATGCTAAGGCTTTATTGGAGGCCATTGATGCGCAGTTTGAGAGTTCTGAGAAGGCGCATGCCATGACCCTGATTATGAAGTTTTCATCATTGAAGCTCACTAGTATTAGAGGTGTGCGTGAGCACATCATGCAAATGAGGAACATAGCAGCTCAACTTAAGAACCTTGAGGTTGAGATATCTTAATCATTCCTTGTGTATTATATTCTGAATACTCTCCCACAACAGTATGCACCTTTCAAGATCTCTTACAACACACATAAGAATAAATGGTCAATTAATGAACTCATGACCATGTGTGTTCAAGAGGAAGAAAGACTGATTATGGAATTGGGAGAAAGTGCTCATTTGGCAACACAAGGAAAGAATAAGGGCCATGGCAAGCATAAGGGAAAAGGTAAAATACCTTCCCAAGCCGACATTAAGAAAGAATCCAAATGTTTCTTCCGTAAATGTAAGGGGCATATAAAGAAGGATTGTGTCAAATTTAAGGCTTGGCTTGAGAAGAAAGGTAATTCAATCTCTTGTGTTTGTTTTGAATCTAATATGACTGATGTAAGTCACAACACTTGGTGGATTGATTCTGGATCTACAATCCATATTTCAAATTCCTTGCAGGGTTTTCAAAACCACAGAAGCCAAGTGGGAAGTGAACAAAGCATCTATTCAGAAACAAGATGCGTTCGCATGTGGAAGCTATTGGGACATGTAGACTAGTTCTCAATAGTGGTTTTGTTTTGAATTTGGAAAGGACTTTTATGTTCCTAGTTTTTCTAGAAACTTAATTTCAGTTTCAAGACTTGTACCTTTGGGATACTCTTTTAACTTTTCAGATTCAAACTTTTGTTTATCATTTAAATCTGAAATTGTTGGGAGTGGTACTTTGTCTGATGGTCTTTTTCGAATTAATTTGCAAGACAATGCCTATTATGATGCGATGCATGTTCATGATAACGCTGGTATAAAACGATGTGTTGTGAAAGAACATTCCTCTATGTTGTGGCACCGTAGATTGGGGCATATCTCCATAGAAAGAATTAAGCGATTGGTAAATGATGGAGTACTTAGTACTTTAGATTTTACTGATTGTGATACTTGTGTGGACTGCATAAAGGGAAAGCAGACTAACAAGACAAAGAAAGGTGCCAAGAGGAGTACAGAAATATTAGAAATCATACATACGTATATATGTAGTCCGGATATGGACTCTTGTGGTCAGAAATACTTCATCTCCTTCATAGATGATTATTCACGTTATATGTATCTCTACTTGATTCATAATAAGTATGAAGCATTAGATGCCTTTAAGGTATTTAAGGCGGAAGTAGAGAAACGATGCGGTAAGCAAATTAAGATCGTGAGATCAGATAGAGGTGGAGAATTCTATGGTAGATACACCAAGATGGACAAGCACCTGGTCCATTTGCAAGATTTCTTCAAGAGCATGCGATAGTTGCCCAATATTCTATGCCTGGTTCTCCGGACCAAAACGGCGTAGCGGAAAGAAGAAACCGGACCTTATTGGACATGGTGCGTAGTATGCTTAGTAGCTCCAAACTTCCTAAATCCTTGTGGACTGAAGCACTTAAGACGGTAGTGTACATATTAAACCGAGTTCCGACCAAGGCTGTCCCAAAGACACCTTTTGAGTTATTTAAGGGTTGGAAACCGAGTTTGCATCATGTGCCCGTTTGGGGATGCCCGTCTGAAGTGAGAGTTTATAATCCACAAGAAAAGAAGTTGGACCCAAGGACCATAAGTGGGTATTTCATTGGATATGCCGAAAGGTCTAAGGGATACAGGTTTTATTGTCCATCTCATACCACTAGGATTGTGGAATCAAGAAATGCAAAATTTCTTGAAAATGACTTGATTAGTGGGAGCGATCAATCGAAGGACCTTGTTCCTAAGGAAGATCATTCAGATACTCAACCTTCCACCTCAAGTTTAAGGTTAGTTGTTGCTTATAATGCCCCTTCAGTTCAGCCGGCTATTGAACAACCAATCGTTGAAGTTCCACAACCTCGCCGATATTGATATAGTAGATCCAGTTGTTCAGCAATTACCGTAAACCGTTGAACAACCGGTTGAGCAACACGCTCCTCAAGAGAATGTTGATGCAACATTGAGAAGATCTGCTAGAATAAAGAAATCGGCTATTCCTAGTGATTATATTGTGTATTTACAAGAGTCTGACTACAATATTGGAGCTGAGAATGATCCCGAAACGTTTTCACAAGCCATGGATAGTGATAAATCTAATTTGTGGTACAATGCCATGAAGGAAGAGATGAGTTCTATGGCATCTAATGAAGTCTGGGATTTGGTTGAGTTACCTGATAGTGCGAAGGCCATTGGTTGTAAATGGGTCTTCAAAACTAAGAAGGATTCATTAGGTAATATTGAGAGATATAAAGCTAGATTTGTTTCCAAATGATATACTCAAAGGGAGGAAATTGATTTACAAGGAGACATTTTCTCCCGTATCTAAGAAAGATTTCTTTCGTATTGTTTTGGCATTGGTTGTTTATTTTGACACAGAATTACATCAAATAGATGTGTAACAGCGTTCCTCAATGAAGAATTAGAGGAAGGGGTTTACATGAAACAACCCAAAGGATTCTCCTCTAGTAACGATAAACATTTAGTGTGTAAGCTTAAAAGATCTATGTATGGCTTGAAACAAGCATCTCGCCAATGGTACTTAAGGTTTCATAATATCATCTATTCATTTGGTTATGTAGAAGATGTCATAGATCAGTGTATACACCAGAAGGTCAATGGGAGCAAAATTTGTTTCCTTGTGCTATATGTGGATGATATTCTACTTGCAACCAATGATAAAGGGTTGCTACATGAGGTGAAACAATTTCTCTCTAAGAGTTTTGACATGAAGGATATGGGTGAGGCATCTTATGTCATTGGCATTAAGATCCATAGAGATAAACCTCGAGGCATTTTAGGACTATCTCAAGAAACCTATATCAATAAGGTCCTAGAGAGATTTCGATGAAAGATTGTTCACCAAGTATAGCACCCATTGTGAAGGGTGACAGTTCAATTTGAACCAATGCCCGAAGAACGATCCGGAAAGGGAACAAATGTACAACATTCCATATGCTTCGCTGTTGGAAGCTTGATTTATGCTCGGTTTGCACTCGACCGACATCGCTTTTGCTGTGGGAATGTTGGGAAGATATCGAGTAATCCAAGTTTAGACCACCGGAGAGCTGCAAAGAAAGTGATGAGATACCTTCAAGGTACCAAAGACTATATGCTTATGTATAGACGGACCGACAACCCGGAAGTGGTCGGTTATTCGATGCGGACTTCGGGGCTGCGTTGATTCACGAAAATCAACATCTGGATACATTTTTATGTTAGCTGGTGGAGCCGTGTCATGGAGAAGTGCCAAGCAGACTTTGACTGCTACTTCCACTATGGAGGCTGAGTTCGTTTCTTGTTTTGAGGCTACCTCGCATGGTGTATGGTTGAAGAGTTTCATTGCTGGGCTTAGAATTGTTGATTCTATTTCTAGGCCATTAAGAATATATTGTGACAATTTAGCTGCGGTTTTATGGCTAAAAATGCCAAAAGTGGCAAATAAATAAGCATATCGACATTAAGTATTTAGCCATAAGGGAACGTGTTAAGGAGAATAAAGTGGTCATTGAACACGTTAGTACTGAATTAATGATAGCTGATCCTTTAACTAAAGGCATGCCACCAATGAAGTATAAGGATCATGTAACTAGTATGGGAATAGGTCCCATCATGTAATTTGTCGTCATATGAACGATTTTTGTTGTATGAAACTCTTATTCGGTTGTAATGTTGATTCTCAATTTTGGTGTACACATTTTGTTGTTTATGAGAATAACATTTATCCTTGGTTTTGGAATAAACATGGGGTTTATTCATTAAAATATGTTGTCACATATAGGCTGACATTAAAGAAATAAGATGCATTGTGATACATGGAAGATATTACTCACTCTTAGAGGACATGTCGCTATGATCCATGTGTTTTGTTTCTTTTCTTTAAGCATAAAGTTTTCGTGGAATTAGTTGAATAATCCGTATGATGAAAATGATGGGATCAAGTGGGAGAATGTTATTTATTTTTGTGATCCCACATTTTAGACCCACATTTTCTTTTAAAGTTGCGACTATTCGACATGAAGTTTTTCCACGCTTCGTACCCTTTCGTGACAACCGCCCATTTGGTAACCGTCTTGATGGGAGACGGTGTATAAATAGGAACGTACGTTCATTTCTGACGGGTGATGATAAGGTCTAACACAAACCCTCTAATTCGGAATACACCATCAGTACGTGAGGGAATTGGGTTAGTAGCGTGTCCCCAATTTTTCTTTGATTTCAGATTTTTCTGACGAACGTGAACAAGAACAATGGCTGGAGGTTTGTCTATAAACGATCCTGGCTTCCGCATATGAATTTTATTTTGTCTAACACTATGGTCATGTGAAATTTCGAAGACCAGCAACACAACCCTTTGAATTCGGTCATACTCCTTTCTTCTCTTCATACGTTACAAAATTTGATGGTCTCTTTCCATTCCCAGTTAGATTTTCGAAAAATAAAAGATGTTAACTTGTCCTTGTAAAATCTACACAGCTCTCTCTGGTTAGTTTTGTAGTCTACCAAGGGACACATCCTTAAGCCGTGACTCATTGCATTTTATTTTATTTTTTTCATATTTCTTGTACAAATCCTCACAGCATATAGGAGCTTAATGGTCGATATGGCCTGATTTACTTTTTTGTAATCCTCATACAAAATTCTGCAACACACAAAAACTTAAAAGGTTTCAAAAACATAGTGGGCATAATTTAATTCTTTTATCATTCGACGATTATTGAGAGATTAGAGATAGCACTTTACTAACATAACAGTTTTTGAGCTACTATGAGAATATCAACTTATTATAAGCCACAAATTCTTGAATGAGTAAACCTCACAACAATTTATAATTATTATTTAATTTTTTATAATTTGAAATATATTATTATTCTTACAGTAAATTAAATACTAACATTCAATCATTTATCTTATCAATATCCAACATTTTCGTCCTCTCCATCTCTATCTGAACTAGACCTCAACAAACCCACAACTTAAAATTGAAGCATGGACTGACCACCAGCCCGACATGTCCTAGGAAGCCCATACACAAGTGCAATTTGGCCCAGGCAATCCTAATATACTCAAAGACGTAATCCACGCACACAGGATCAACGACGTTCCCCTCTGCAGCAAATCTCACTTTTATTTGCTGAACTGAATTATGTAGAAGTTTACGAGTACCTGTAACCCTGTTCATAGCATCACACTAGCACAAAGCAATTATTGATAGTGCCCGTGTCAAAGAAATGCCATGGCGAATAGCTTATCGAGAACAAAATTACGTTTTCCCCGAGAATTGATCCGGTGTCTCGTATGGATGGTCGACAATCATCCGAAATGCTCAACCTGAGAGACCTTGGAGTCACTACAATGAACGCCATACCTATACTGCATTACAAAATCTAAATCCTGAAATGGAAGAAGGAAAATAGTCGCTTGGACAAACAGCATTTATACAAAGATGATGAATCTGCGGCGAGTGGAGATGATAATTAAAGAATGAGCGACCGTGCCACATCGCCCGGTGGGATCAAATGTCTAGGCACCAATGTTTCCCATACCAAGCGCAACTGATTATTTACAACGCTTCCACGGCTTCGTTCATCGACGGCCAGTGTTTGGGCAGATACTGGAGACATAGGAACGCGAGTGCAGCTGCATTGAGAGCATCCTTCAGAGGATATCGCTCTTCCAATCGCAAGTCCGCGATTCCTTTTTATTTCCTTTTCGAAAGATGAGGCTTGACCCACTCCCCCAGAATCTGCTCATCAGTCAGGACAATTTCCATCATATGCTCACGTTCCCATCAAAGCTCAACCAGTGCAACCCCGAAACTATAAAAGTCGCTCTTCACGCACAAATGACCTATTCAACCAAAATGATGGGATACTCTAACGTGGGTTTGCTGAACATAGCTCCAGGCATGATAAAACTAAATCCAAAGTGCAATGTTCTTGGCATTGATCACCCCAGGCAATTCATAAAGCCCATCATATTACCTGCAGCTATATATTCCGATGCGGCGGTACCATAAGTTCCAATAACTCGTGTTGTCATATGATCTGTCTTCATTTGGGCCCTTTATTGCCAACCCAAAATCTATGAAATCCTTATGTTTATCTTAACTTCATTGAAATCCTTATATTTATTTTGGAAGACAATCATTTTCATAATTCAGCCTATGATCGTTCCGCAGTTAGGTTTTGCTCTCTGGATTTATCTTTGTGAGGATTGGATCTTGAGGTGGCACACTTTGCCTTATTTATACATGAAATGGGTACACATAAAAAATATTGACACTTAATTTGAGAACTCATTTAGCTATTCATTACATAGAAAATCATGGGTGGGCTTGACCCCTTAATCAAAAAATAAGTTCCGCCTGTTAATTTTATACCATTTAAATGTTTATGTGTCATAAAGTTTGTATAAGAATTATGAAAATTTAAATTACATCCATCAATGTAAAGCTTCTAATTATTTTTTGTAAGTTGCGGAATTTCATATATGAATAACGAGCCCCGAGAGACCTGTGTAATTTTGACAATGACAAGTTAACGATTCTATTTCTGGAAAATCTAACGGGAATCAAAAGAGGATGCGAAGATGTGTAATGCATCACAAGTCAGAGAAAGGAGAAAACAGAGAGACTGAATGAGCTCGTATTGAAAAGGGTTGTGTGCTGCTGGTTGTGGGCATGACACCTAATGATCATCATCATCATAAAAAGATAAAAACATAGAAAGAAAATCCCAGAAAAAGTTCAAAAACAATGAATAAAGGTAAACGTCAAATCTATCTATCTACTAGGATAGTCAAGGGATGGGGGTCTCTCTTCCTCCTCTTAAGGACGTTCCTCTCGCCGACGAAGAGAAAGGCCAAGCCAGCCTTTTTCTCTTTTTACTTTTAAAATTGGAAAAGAGCGTAGAATTTCTCATCTCCACTTTCTACAATGATGTTTAAATTCAATAGTACTAAATCCAGAATTCTTGTCAACTTGGTCATCATCTTCTTCTTCTTCTTTTTTTTTTTTTTTTTTGATGACCCAGGGAAGCCCCGTTCGCCGCGGGCGGCTGGGATAAACCCTGGGGCCCCACGGGAGGACCCACCACCTCCGTAGAATGGGTAAGACGCCAAGCGTCTCCGCGGTGAGTCGAACTCTCGCCCTCCGAGAAGGGGTCAGTGGGTCCTCTCACGAAGGGGAAGACTTACCAGCGGAGCCACCGCGGCCGGTGGTAACTTGGTCATCTTCTTTCATCTCTCCTTTTTTTGTCATTTCTTTTCAAAGTTTTCAAAATCTAGAGGTATCCACATTTTGATATTCTTGCACACAATAATATGCAAATGACTACCGTGATTATCGTGATATATGATAACTCTATAAAAATATAGTTATTTTACTTATTTTAGGCAACAATTAATACAATATCTATAAGAAAATATTTGGATTTCCTTCTTATTATTCAAATTTTTCTTGTTTATGTAGAATAATGAGATATTGAAAAGATAAGGAAAATAATGGCAAAAATTAGGAATTCAAATAAAAAAGCAATGGAAGACGGATATCAAATCAGGGAATCTTTGATTTTGTTCCCTAATGTTATCTGCAAGCGTTGGGAAATAGATATTTTGGATATATCCTATGAATAGGAGAAAATTGAGAGCCTGAGAGAGAAGTTAGGTTTTTATTATATTGTTTTTCATTGTTCTGTATGTTTTTCAAGTATTTTTTGAAGAGAAGACAAAAATGGTGATAGAATTCTTGTTCTTTGATTCAAGATGCTGAGCTTGATTTATATTTTTATTTGTTTTCTACTATGTTCTAATTTTCTTTTGTTAGGGCTACGACGTAGCCTAACCATGATGATGTGAATTTTATGATTTTTATGTTTTGCAATTGATTTCATTCATGTGAATTATATATTATTGTGCTTAATGTTTTTGAGTGACCGGCCACCACTTGAATGATCTGATGTGTATGTTTGAGACTGAAAAGTGATAATATGCAATTGCTCATTATAATATATAACCATGAATTAAACGTGGATAGAGATATACCGTTGTGTAACTTTCGGTGATAAGGTGACCTAAAAGACTCATTATAAGCCAGAAATATTCATAGTTTTTAATGCATTTATATTTATTTTAATTCACATAGAGATATAGTGGATTAATAAACTGAGTAAGTTTGCTATACATATAGATATTATAGTAAATAGATTAGGAAATTCCACTATCACATGTTTGATATCGTTCTTGTATCCATAACAATATGAAATTCATATCTAGTGGTTATGGTGAAATCGGACGCTCTAACACATTTATCTGATTGATTTACTACATTTAGTCTCCAAATTTTGTTTTTAATTTATTCTCAATTATATTTTGATATGTTAAAAAAAATTAGAATTAATCTATTTTAGTATTTAATTAGTTTATTAATCATCGATCTCTGTGGGACGATACTCTTTCTCATCATTATATTACTTGTTCGACATGTTCACTTGCATTTAGAATTTTATGAACAAATAAGAGAAGCGATGATATCTCTAGGCTTTTGGCAAGTGTGTTCGAGTAAGGTTCCGGCTTTACTTATGACTTATTTTTTGTTGGAATTTAGAAATCAGTCCAAACTTTGAAATGGTATTAGGATTATGCAATTTTAATCAATATTTGAGGGGCTCGGTATGTAAAATAACTCTTAAGAAGGACTGCGACGCACGACCTTGACTGAAAAGTTTATGATGGGGTGGTGACTGTTTCGAGTCAAAAGGTCGCACAACAAAATTCTAAAGCTTGGTGACCAAGGCCGTAGAAAGTACTTAGATCATTGAGCAGGCTTGAGCTGCACAACGAAATTTTGAACATATGCATGGACGGGCTAGTCCAACGTCGGCCGGCAGGCAAATCCATATGGCCAAGCTAGTTCACACACAAGTTATTTGCGGTCCAGATAATTTAATGGACCCATAGACATGACCCTGGCCAATTTAAGACAGAGAGATGTGCAGTGCCCAGCAGACACTCAAAAGTGCCACAGCAATTCCCATCAAATCCATATATACATGAAAAGTTGTTGCCTCTAGAGCTCATCTATCTTCCCTTCTGCAATAACCAGCTCTAGAAGTTACAAAATCTAATGTATCGCATTAGTGGTATCGCATTGCTGTACAAAGCAATTGGCAAAGCATGTTGAAGAAATGCCGGGCCAGATACATAGCGAGAAAAGGAGTACAACATTTCTCCAAGGATTCGACAGTTCCCTGTCTAGATGGTTCGACAACATCCAAAACATTCACTACGTGGACCATGGGGACTCTCTATATTAATTGAACCTTCTCTCCGATTGATCCCACTTGGCAAACTTTCTTCGCTATGGCCGTTCATCCCTCATCGGATGTTACCCTTCCAATTGCCAAGTTCATGGTTGTTGTCAATTTCCTTTTTGAAAGATGAGGCTTGATCCACTCCACCAAAATTTGCTGGCCAGTTGCATCATATGCTCTCATTCTTATCAAAGCTCACCTAACACAACCCTAAAGTTCCATAAATCGCTCTTCACATACAAATGACCTGTTCAACTAGAACGATGTTATACTCTAACATGAGTTTGCTAAACATGAATTTGCTAAACATGGCTTCGGGCATGGTCAAACTAAGCCGAATGTTCAATGTTCTTGGCAATGATCAGCCCAATCAATTCACAAAGCCCTTTACATGACGTGCCTATGTACTCAGGCGCCGCATTGTTACATGCAATCTGTATTCGTCTGGATCCTTTCTTGCCTACCCAGAAATCTATGAAATCTCTATATTTATTAGACCTGTTAAATTAACCTTCCATTACTGAAAATCTACTCCGATCCACAGAGCAAAACGAAAAGCATATTGAGAAAGATTGAGAAGAAATTGGAATATGTGAAGAGAATATTTTCTAAGGAGTTATGTCCTAAAGATTTGAAACTTGACAATCACATCTACATATAAGTTTTCACGCTTAATTAGCTATCCAGGACATTTCTTGACTTTTTGTCGAACCGGCATTTGCCCGAGTGCGCGAATGGGGATGTCTAGCGCTCTTGACTGGAGAACCAAGGCTGGCAGAAAATTGGGGACGCCATTATTGTTTTAGTGACGCCCCCATAATAATGGTGGACGTTATTACTTTTGGTGGTATAGAAAGTCAGTCAGATTGATGCTCTCTCGTGGAGAAGAACCCTAGGAACTATCAAACCGCAAGCCGAATGTAGAAATGGGATGGCCCGTACATCCAATCAAGAACGTTCCCACGTGTGGAACCCTTTCAAAACAGACATGAAATCTCGCATTTCCACACGACGATAAAGTGAAGAAAGTGTACAGTATGAAAATCTCAGTCGAGGAATCTTTTGACATGTTGCGGCAAATTACAATTCGATTATCCTGATTGTTTAGTGAGCATCATAGCTAAAAAGCCGCGCCCACCGTCCATTAAAAAGTCGCTGGTGTCCCCACCTCTCTCACCTGGTCAGGGTTCAGCTCCCATGGCTGCTCGGTTTGCTTATGCTCCCAGGGGGGACGTAGCTTTCCCTCTGGGATTAAAGAAACAAAAGGGGAAAAGTTCATGAGATTGGCTCAACGATAAAGGGTTTTGATTTGGAAATAACACGTGTTATGTTTACTCACCATATCTCCTACTTTGAATAAACTTATGTTTATTATGCATATGTGGATAAGCTTAGTCGAAAGATTTAGATATCCTGGAAAAAAAAAAAAGAATAATGACAACATGAATACCTGAACTTTTATTAATTTTTAAATGAAGTACCCAATTAGGTATCTCAACGTTTTTAAATTGGGCTAAACACAGTGCTTGAGGTGCCACAATAAGTGGTTTTCGCTGATGTGGTTTGCTTGCACAGAAAAAATTGTCCAAAAAATGCCAAATTCATTGACAACTCATATTATAATCAATTTAGGGTGTGTCTGTTTTGTATAAAATTTCGTATAAAATTTCATGATAAAGAAAAATACTTTTTCGTAAATATCAGTTTGATCGTTTTGAAGGAAAATTTTTAGCCCTCATTTGTTTGACGGCATACCAAAAATTTGTGACTGCAAACGTATTTGGATGTTCGAATCTCGTTTGGAATAATGAGTATCGAAGAAGGTGAAGAAATTGGAGTTCGTTGAGAGATTTATTATGTTTGGAAACGTGATCCTTTTCTATTTCAAAAGGAGAAGTCATTTTCCCAGTTTAAGGGACGGTGGGGACTTGACGTGGGCTCCAAAGGATCTAGACCCGCCACTTGCGTATCTGGCGTCAATGTCCCTCTCTCTCTCCTCTGTCCCCCATTACAAGAAGCTTCGACCCAGACTCTCTCCTCAGTCGATTCTCAGCGACTTTCTTCTCTTTCACGTCCTCTCTTCCTTCCGAAGACGCCAAAGTCATCCTTGTACTCCGTTCTCGCCGTCCGTCATCTGACCTTTTGGCACTGCCACTTGTCCGATGTTTTCGGATGTTACAAGGTCAAGTAATTAGTCATGTTAGCTTCTTAAATCCTGAAGGTTTCTTGTTCTTCTCTTCGCCACAGTAGTTATACGAGAGCTCAACCCAAATATGATCGGTCGGGGCGTTTTCGGTATGTAAGAGCGTCAGCTCAATCTCCCGGTCCTCCTTGTCAAATTTGACCAAAGCGGGCGATAGCTGATGCAGCTGGATTCTGTTCATTCTCATCTTCACTTCTTTATTGTATTTTGAAAGAAAAACGCAGTGGCGTTTGGTAGGTCCCTGCGAACCAGCCCATCTTGTCCTTTTGCGCACGCATTTGCCATATCATTTGTTTATGTCTACAACAATCGTTTTGCATGAAAAGGAAACGCCTTGAGAAGAACACTGGAAGCTGTTAAAATTGCTAAGGAAAATACTTTATCACAAAAAAAAATATATATATATATATATTATTTTGCGATATCACATCACTTTGGAGGAAACAAATATAATATTTAATTTTGAAATAGTCTAGAAGGGGGTATGTATGTGAATCGTCACAAAGATTCAGAATTGATAGCACGACAAAATATAATGATTAACTAGCACTTTGGAATTTGAGGTCGAATATTCTTACTAGCTGAGGTGCATATGACTCAACAGAATTGAGTTTTTCCACGTGAAGGAGAATGACAGGACAAGGGTTAATAGTTGTACAGGAGATTTTCATCGTGTCATCTTATCTTTAATATATTTAGGATTTCAAAAATATTTGTTCTTATCGTTAGTTAGAATTCATTACTTTAGGGTAGGATCATCATTTATTGTTATTATTTCCTAGTTTGAACATACTATCTTTAGGCGTTTGTCGTTATAAATGTTGCTTTAACTGCTCATGTACTACTGCTTTTGATTTTATGCAGAAGTAAATAGACTTATAATTTATGGAACTACTAACTGATGCTCTTACTCATTTGTTTTACTTTATCACCTTTTGAAGGCTTAGTGCCCTGAACTCTCTCAGCTGCCAGCTTTGCTATCCCGAATTGTATTTGTGATCTAAGAAAAGGTGCTGATTAGATTTGCGTTTGATCAACAAATAATGTGACATCCATGCATTAACTCACTAAGGTATCGTCCGCTTTGACTAGTCAATTTTGTCCTTTGGCATAAAAGCAGGCACCTTCTTAGGAGGTTACCCATCTTAGGAGTGCTTTCACCTAAGCACGCTTAACTTTGGAGTTAAGCTTAGCTCTGGAACTTCGGAGTTAAGCTTAGCTCTGGAATTCCAAAGTTAAGCATTGACATATATATCTTACAATTGCTTTCCCCATTCGGTCCATAAATTAGTTCATTCCTATCCTCTTGCCATCCTAGAAACCCGCCATAAACCAATTACTGTTCAAGCCCTTGGGCCCTGATGACCACACCTCGCTCTCGTCAAACCAAGTCATTACAATTGCTTTCTTTTTCAATCAGTGAATCTTACATCCTATTATGTTGTTATGTACCAAATAAAGTCTGCAAATATAGAAACATAACCAACAAACTAAGTAAATGAGAAGGTTTATTTGCATCCATGGAAATTAATCGTGCCGAAGGTTTTCGATCTTATGCTATCCAAAGAAAATGTGTTTAGAAAGTAGAGACATACACAAATTACGTTCTTTTTTTCAATTTGTAAACAGTATAGTTTTTTGTGTTCTAATGACTCAACTAGTAATTAAAACTCATACACACTAATCACATCCAGTGTTGTCTGACCTAATTGACAATCCATATGTATGTATGTGCAATCGTCTTTATATCTAAACGAACACATGGTCCTTGTAGTGGTACGATAATAGACACTACACTATAGATTGAGGCTCCGTCTTTTTGGCTAAATATGGATGATTTTTAAAACATTTTCCAAAAATATAATAACTTATATTATTTACTAAAATGAATGAACGAAAAATGTTTTCATCATTTATAAAAATGTATAGATATTTAGCTTTTAATCAAATAGAATCTGAATGGCGTTTTGTGCATCATGTTGACTTTAGGGTGAAACATATTTGGCTTTCAATCAAGTACCAAGATGTGTCATTTTCTCGGGGCCCTCAACATGCTAAATCAAGTCTCACTAAAACTATAAACATTGCAAGTTGGAGAAATGTGGAAAGAAGAATAACAAGCACAACCTCCTCCTCCTCTTTCCTTTCCCTATCCACGAACGACATTGTGTTGAGTGAATAGAGAATACCGCCCCATCAATCAAAGAACTAAAAAAAAAAAAAAAATTGATTGGTACAAATTTATGCACCAAGGTCCATCTAAAGGATACATGTATAGAGAGAGTACTTGATTTGAGATTAGTCATGTTAGAATTATAGAAAAGTGAAATAGTCGTATATTAAGAATTATATGTGCAGTGTACATCTTGACCATCAGAATGCAAACAAAAGATGTCTGTTGACCAATCGAAGCTACATACAAAATGCTCACACCACATTACAAAACTCCTGTCTTTGTAACTCCTAGAATAAATCCCCGATACCTCCATTCTCTCTCTCTCTCTCTCTCTCTCTCTCTCTCTACACGCACACGTGAGGACAAAAAGAACCTAAGTCGTACCAAAAAGAGTCGCAAGACTTCACTTGGAAGAGCTCTCTCTCTCTCTCTCTCTCTCTCTCTCTCTCTCTCTCTCTCTCTCTCTCTCAGAACCCTTCATGCCATAACCTCATCGTCATTTGCCACTCTCCCCCTGTTCATTCTCACTCACTTCTTCCTTAGCCTTTCCTCTGTCTTCTTCTTTCTCCTCTGTTTTCATCATCGCCGCCATCGACTTTTTGGCCGGGCATGTAATCATTTTAGCTTCCTCATCCTCAGTTTCTCTTAACTGGGATGATCATCTGAGCTCTCCATCCCAATATGTATATCTTTATTTTGGGTTTCATTTTGCGGGTAAATCAGCTCAACCTCAAGTCCAAGAGAGTGAAAAAGGTCCATGAGCGAAGATGGTGACGGAGATCATCAACAAGGTGCTGACGCTACTGATGCAGATGATGTGGAAAGTGGTGAGACCCGAAGATCTGAAACTTGGAGATCACATTTATAGATATGGGTTATATGGCTTCTACAGTCATCATGGTGAGTCCCCATCATCTTGTTGATTTTGCGCTACTCCATTTTTTGCCTTCTTGTTCTTGCCAATCCGTTTTCCCAATGGATGGGCTGCTGATATTGAAAAAAGAATTAATTACGTAACAGTTTTTAATATATTATTAGAATAACAGTCTATTTTAGACCACAAAAAATTAAATAATAAATAATTATAAATTGTTATGAGACCCATTCCTTTAAGAATTTATGGCTTATAATAAACTGTTACTCTCACAATAAGTTAAAGACTGTTATGCTAGTGAACCCATATTGAAACCGCCAGAGAATAAAATGACTAGAAAGATGAGTACTCCTAACAAATCTAAGGATGAGCCATGGCTAAACATAGGTCACCTTTCGAGACTCCATCGGTGTTGAGAATAAATCCCCTGGTTGCACTGTCCTCTCATTTCCTCTTCTTTTATTTCAAGGCAATTCATATCTAGATTCAGTCCGATATGCCATCTCGCCAGAGAAGATGGCCTGAAAAGTTCTAATAACAATATTGAAACCCCATATTCTTGGTGGAGAGAGAGAATATTTGCCCAGAACATGGCTTTACAACCCAACCAATCAACTGTAAAAGAGCGTAATGCTCAGCCATGAAACATTAACAAAAATCGTGTTTGTAAAGGTCTGATTGGAAGCACTCTCTCCATAAAATTGATTATGATGTTTTTCCATTCACAACGAATGAGACCGTACTGATTGTACTTAAGAGACTACAATAGCCACAAAATATGTAGCGAAGGAGCTATAGTTTACTAGAATAGGCAAATGTTATAAAGAAGAGTCAAAAGCAAAACAATTTTACGTAATGAGAATGAAATGGAGAAACTTTATCATTCTGTCGAGGAAAGATTGTTACTGTTTTTGTCGGGCAGGCTATATTAATTATTTATAGTAAGGAGGCAGGGCACGAGCAAACATAGAGATAATGCTCACTTAATTGATTTTGATTGGAGCATGTCTTCTTTCGGACCATGACTTACATGGATAGGTTTTAAAAATAGTGCTTTTCAAAGATTTAAATTACGAGAAATTCAAAAACCCCAAACCTTTAAATAGGGGATCACCAAGGGAAAGATCAAATTCAAGGTCTGTAATGTTTAGTTAAACCACCTTCACTCAAAAGTTTAAGATAATAAATTATGGGTCAATTCAAATTTAATTTTAAAATTATTATTTTTTAATATTTTAACTAAATTTAATTTTAAAATTATTATTTTTTAATATTTTAACATATTAATTACTTCACACCACACCAATTCTCCAATGTTAAATTTTTTTTAACATAACTCACATCATCTTAACAATATTCTCCTCGAATGTAAGCTCAGTGTTAAGTCTATAAGTGATCCCTTTTACTCTAATTTTGGCACTTAAGTGTACCTTTCGTAAGTTATGGCACTTAAGTTGGCACTCCAAGGGTCCGCACGTCGATCAAATTCATGGCCTAACATATTCAGTTAAACTCCTTTAAAATTTTTCTAACATATCTTAGTGCATTAGCATGTCTCAATTTGAACTCCATTTTGTTGCCTTGTGAGGATCGCAAAGATAATGCTCCTCTTCATCCTTGGTCTCTTTCTCTAGATTGAACTATGAAGGCTACCATCAGAACAATATTGCTACACCATAACACCCACCATCATGCCATGCCTCTTTTGCTAGATCCAACCATGAAGGCTAGTCAGAAACCACATTGCTCACGAAATTCTTTCCTTAAGATATTTGCCAAACATGATACACAGTGAGAGTAGGCCATTACATAACCATTGGCTCTGCTACTGGTTTTTGGTATGCAAGCAAAATTTTGACCCAAGAGAGAATCCAAACTTGAGCCCATCAACATATCCAGTTAGAATTCTGACCCAAAAAAAAGAAAAAAAGAAAAAACATATCCAGTTAAATTTACATTCACTCAAAAATTTAAGCTAATAATTTATAATCTAACTATAATATATTAACTATTACATATCATATTAATTCTCAAATTTATGACTTTTACACGTGCATGCAACATGGCTGCCGAGAAGCTCAACAACCCCAAAGTCCAAACTTGTTCTAAATGTACATCCGCGATTACTTGGGGGAGATGATTTTCTTTTCCTCTCTAGATTCTGTCCTCGCTTTTAGTGCGTGGAATATTTGTGTCTTTCCTTGGGTGGAAAGCTGGAGTGAGAATTCTAGAAGCTGAGCTGGAATCACAACACTTTTCATTTATAATTAACGGGCCAAACAAAAGACTAGACATTCATTTAGATATCTAATCCTTCTTGTGATTATCTCTAACATGTTCCTAAGCTCGCTCCAGAATCGGTCCTAACCAAAAGTTCATATTCGTACGTTTGAATTAAAATTTGATTCTTTATCACGTTCCACATGCATATATACGACAGGAATTTACGTCGGTGATGGCAACGTGATTCACTTCACTCGAACACAGAGCCAAAAAAACATATTCCCAACACTATCCAAGACTAGCCACAAACAAGAAATTATGCCTCCCTGCCTAGAATGTGAATACCAGGAGACCATCAAGCGTGGGGTCATCAAAACTTGTCTAATTGCTTCCGGCGGGATGGTGAAAAACTCCAATCCCTTCACCGTTATGAATACGGGTGGCCACTACTAGATATTAACCTTACAAGGTGAGGAACTTGCACCATGTTGCCCGATACCAAATTACCCCATCAAGTCGTCGACACGGCTCGCAAGCTTCATGCTAACAATGCTTTTGGCAACTACAGCCTCATCAACAACAACTGCGAGCATTTTGCCACATTTTGCCGGACTGACATTCGTGCAAGTGAACAAACAGCATTTGTTAGTGATTGTAAGCGCAAAATTAAGATAGCTAAAGAATGGACCATGAAATTGCTGCAGAGAAACTGAATTCCAGTGATCCAACCTTACTCCATTCTTGTATTTTCTGTCTGTTTGTTTTTATAAGCAACTACCCGTTTGCGTTTGGTGTTCCGTGTGACCATAGGCCTACGGTCATCCTAAGTCAAATATGTTGATGGAATCCGTCATTCTAATATCACTTATTAATTATGATATTTGGTGAAATAGGAAATGTTCAGGTCCACATGAAATTAATCTATCAATGACAAAAAAGTTGAGGTTGTTTAGTTGGGTTTGTCGATGGCTCGTGGGTTAACAAGTGTCCAACGAGAATTCGCTCAGAACGGCTTAGTGTGGACTGATGCTATCAATAACGTGGAGAAACATGGCCAATGACAGTATATGAAGTCATAGCAGTAGATGTAATAATTTCAAATGTTTTTGTCTTCGTTTAAAATCCATTTACATTGAAACGATATTATTGCAAACACCCGAAAAGAGGTATAAACTTTGAGAATGCATAACCGATCTTCTTCGTTCATAAACTGTCTAGTAAGAGCATGTCATGGAGATATCTTATTTCTATTCATGTCATTAGAATTGCATATAGGTTGCATTCAATTTAATCTAACATGGTTTGCATGTCATGTTAGATTAGTTCATTATTCTTTTGCCTGTCATTAGAATTAGATCATATATAGACTACATTTGTGCCACATTTCATTAGTTTAATTCGTGCATGATAAAATTATAATTTATGTAAACATAGAATTTAGATTAAAGTATATTCATTTTAATTTAAAATTGTTAGCATATGTTTCACGTTAATAATTAATTCATGCATGATGTTGCACTCATATTTTCATTAGTGGCTTGTAGTAACCCCATTAAGATGAAACTTTGACTTGACTTACTTAAGTTTTTGAGGTTTGATTATTATCTTGCACTTTATTTATTTTATTTTCTGAGTATTAAATTCATGGTTGCGCACCCATATTATCATCCATTGCATTTTAGTGGTTTAAGATTAAAATTGAACAAGACTAATTGCAAAGTAATTTTGAAATAAAAAGAAAAGGTATCGAAAGGCGTTAGATTTATTTAGTACAATCAAATTTACGTATCCATCAAATCTCTAGTTCACAGAAGTAAAACGTATTGAGAAAACCTCCTATATATTTTGACGTTGATAAAATTATCAATGATTTATATCAATCTTGATAAATGCCAAGTTGTTTGTCTTTCGGGTAACATCTGCGTTAAAAAAGGACTTTTGATATGATCAGTGAAAAGAATTTGAATTAGTTTTGTTTACTTATAATAAAAATAAAAAAAAAAAAACCTTTGCCTGCGTCCCCACCCTCACATGCAACCCAGACACATAAATTTTCCCCCTGGAGTTTCTCTATTCCTCTCCATGCTAATGTGCAACCAAGCAGGTCCAGAATTCGCTGAATAAACAAAGAGGAAAAAGCCTCTCTCATGGTGTTGAAAATTTGCAAAAATCTATCACAAAGCGAACTTTGGGTTGAAAAGCAGTGAGGGCACTGTGTAACATGTCATCATCTACATTCGAATCGAAATGGACGCACATGGCTGAGATGATTATATTCCTTTGTAGGACCTCGAATCTTTAAAAGTCTCTCTAATGAAGCACAACTAATTAAAAACGTGAGTTTTTAAAATATACATGATCTTCTTCGTCATTAGGGTATGGTGTTTTAATGGTGAGGTTTTACTTTCTAGACGTTTATCTTTGTGAGGATCAGGTCTTTAATCCCCATCATGTTACGTCAAACTTTCTTAATTTTGGTCTATGATCTCTCAATGGTAATAGCTTTTTCTCTCTATTCTTTCTATCTTTCTGAGGATCTGGTCCTTGAGGTAGCATGTTCTGAACTTACTGGAGTAGGTCGAGAAGAAACTATAATATGTGAAGAGAATGATTTGGAGGAGTTATGCCCTCAAGATCTGAAACTCGATGATCATATGCACATTCCGGAAAAGGAAAATTAGTTGAATTGATGCTCTCTGATTTATAAAGATCACAAAGTATCAAACAACAAATAAACCGTAGAAAAGTAAGTAGAATAAGGTACAATTGTATATGTGTCTAGTTCTATCACTATCTTAATGTTTTCAAGCGATCGAGTGAGAAACAATTTGTGTATTCTTATCATGAACTTGGATGGAGTACATTAGAATCAAAGGAAGTTTTCTCAAGAATTTATGCTTAAATCCATAATGAAAATGCAAAACACTTAATTCCATGATTCTAATAGTCTATTGAGTCTTGTCTCTAGGTCATGGCTCCTCGCCCTCGTCATTTATCAAGAGTCCGGGTTCACTTTTTTTTTTTTTTTAGAAAAGTTTCTTGATTCACTTTTTCTTTTTCCTTTTCTTGAGAAATTAACCAACTTTCGTTTGGCCAAAGAGAAAACCTAATATTACATTGACGAGTGAGTGGGCCCATGGACAATGAAGAGTCATTTCATAAAATAAAATCCACCAAAAACAATCGCCAAAAGTGGCTTTTGCTTTTTTGTCTTTTTCCCTTTTCTTTGGCCCTCAAGATCACACGGCTCAATCTTTCGAATTTACATTTCTTGTGTGATTTGGTGAATTAATAATGTTTGTAAGTATGAGTTAATTAGAAACCTATTCGAAGATCGAACCTTTTCTCTTCCCCCAATTCTATCTCATCAACGACAAATCCCACCTCTTATTTTTCTCAATACACTAATCTTTAATCAGCAATGTCTATTGACATATCCCATATCACTTGACTATAAAATTTAGATCTCTTATTATCTTTCAATTTAAGTTTTTTTTTGGACTTTTCAATTATGTATCAGAGTTCAGGTTCTGCTCCAATTTATTATACGTTTGCATCCACCTTGTTCATCAAATTCCATGTATATTCCTAAATTGATTTGCTCATGAGATTCCATGTATCATTTTTAATTTGACTTGCTTGTGAGAGGATTGGATTTTGTATGTTTTTTTATGCACAAATGGTTTCTCTCTACTTCTTCAATCAATTCCATATAATTTATTATCAAAATGGAGACATGCGAGATGAAATAATTAAGCTATCTTATTTCAAAGACAACATATTTTGGTAGGTAGGCGATGAGAGACAAAAATCCTTAACCAAAATATTCAACGTCACCTATCAGTTTTTAATTTCTCTTTTTTAAATTTTCTGACACCATGAATTAATGCTAATTGATGCACTCAAATCTTCTTAGTGGACCATTATATGGCCTTTATTTATGATTAGTGCCTCGGTGCGATTAAGTACTGGAATTCGCTTGCCTCGTGATGAACTTGTTATGTTCTAGTAGAAAGACATATAATAATAAATTTCTTCCTTGGCCTCCCTCCCCAGAATGTGAGTGACAGGCAACTAATAAGCGTGGAGTCATCAAAACTTGTCTCATTTGCTTCGAGGGGGACGGTAAAAAACTCAAATTCTTTCATTATTATGACTATGGGTAGCCAGTACTAGGGTTTAAGCTCACACAGCGAGAAATATGCACCATGTTATCCGCTACCAAATTGCCCCATCTAGTCGTCGAAACCTCTCACAAGCTTCACGCTAACAATGTTTTTGGCAACTACAGCCTTGTCAACAACTGGAAGCGTTTTGCCGGACCGACATTCCTGCAAGTGAACAAACAGCATTTAATAGTGAATTGGAAGCATAAATTTATGGAAGCCAAAGAATGGACCATGAAGTTGCTGCAGAGAAACAGAGTCCATGTGATTCAGCTTTCCTCCACTCTTGTATTCTCTGTCTGTTCGTTTTCATAAGCAGCTACTCGTTGGCGTTTGGTGTCCCTGATGAGCATAGGGCTAAGGTCATCCCAAGTCAAATGTGCTGATGGAATCTCACATCCTTAATATCACTTATAAATTATCATATTTGAGAATGCACGATCGCCCTTTGTTGTCCATAAGCTGAGAAGTAAGAGCAGCTCATGGAGGCATGAGTGGATATACGATATATTTTTTAGCAATTTTGTTTGTTTCTTCTCTCTTTTTCCGTTTCTGTAATCTTGAAAGAATACTCCTTGACACATAGGACGCCATTCACTTAATAAACTGTGTCATGCAGCCAGTGAAAAGTCGACTTATATAGGATGTAATAATAACCCATTTGTAGAATAAAGTCCAGTGCCTTCTCATATCGTAAGCTTAAGGGCATCAAACATATAAACAATTCTGGATGGACTATTAGCTCACATAGAGTGTAACAACAATGCACAGCTCATATATCATGTAGTGTGTGATATGTATATGCCGCGTGATCTTCATGCGCCGCTTTGTTAAATTCAGCTTGGTATAAAATCCATATTCTTATACTGCGTTACCATACAATAACAAGTGCCAAAACACATGGTTTTAGTTACAATTAAAATTAAGAGTTATGATTAGGGACACCATTACCTTTTCACAAGCAAAACTTGGATCCTGTCCAAATATATTTACTAATAACTTAAATATATCATCGTTTCTTTAGCATCACGATAATCATAATGGTTTCATGAATATCATTATATTTAAGAATATTATGAAATTTGGATATGTGAAGGTTATAAAACGATTTAGGGAGAAATGATTGGTCGGGGGAGGGGGAAGCATCTTTGACTCTAAAGATCAATGTAGAAAGTGGAGATGAGAAATTCTGTACTCTTTTCTTTCTTTCTTTTTTTGCTGAATATGTATTGGTATTTATAGTTTAGTTGCATAATGCCGCATTGTCGATGGATGTGTAATTTGAATTTGTAGGTTTGTTTTTTTAGGGAGTATAAAAAACTTTTCCCAGTCTTTTTTTTTGGTCCTAGGGTTAAAGAAAAAGTAAAGAGAAACAGGGAAAGCACGGCCTTTCGAGGAAGGTCCTGAGAGACCCGCATCTCTTGACTAACCTAGTAGGTAGATAGATTTGAGAATTCCCTTTATTCATTTTCTTTATCTTTTTCCTAGGAATTTGTATCCATCTTTTTGTCTTTTTACTATGAAGATCATCATCGCGCGACATTTCAAGGCCAGCAAGTTAAAATTCTTATATTGTCCTTGTCAAAAAATGCACAGCTTTCTCTCGCCTGGCAAAGTTCTATGGCCCAATAAGAGACAGATCCTCAAGTCGTCATTCCTTCATACTTTTTCCTAATTTCCATATAAATTTCCGGAACACACAAAACCTCGAAGGCTTTACGAAGGACCGACGTTGATTTACATTTTTACGTAATCTTCATGCAAAATTTCACAACACAAAAATCTGAAAAGCTTTACAATTAACAGATGTGATTTACTTATCAAGCATTTAAGTGTTATGAATAAAGAAAATTGTCCAAAAAGTGATAAACCTATGGTACTTTTGTCAATTCAGTCCTAAATTTTTTGATTATCCCAATTCAATTATAAATCTTTTCAAATCTTGCCAATTGAAAATATTCGATCAATTTTGGTCATAAATCACTGACGGGAATATCGATGGTGTCACGTAGGATTGCCGACGCTGACATTAATAATTTTTAATAACATTTTTTTAAATTTTTTGAATTTTTATTATTTTTCTGATTTTTTTTGTTTTCTTTTTTTACTTTCTTCTTTTCCTTTTGTTGGTGTTTGACCATTGGCCATGACTTGCCGATTGGCCTTGCCTATCATAGGTGAGGCCTAGTTGGGCGAGGGCGAGCAATTGGTCACCCTCGCCTAGGCCAAATCTGGCGAGGCCGCCCTGGCCTAAGCGAGGGCCAACCTCACTGGTGAGGGGAGCCCTCGGTCAACACCAGGTGAGGTTGCCCTAGCCTCGGTGAGGGCCAACCTCGCCAGATTTGGCCTTGGCTAGGCCTCGCCTGGGAGAGGGCTACCCTCACTAGGGCTCGCCTTTGCCTAGCCAGCCATGATCGGTGGCCAGCCATTGACAAAAGGAAAAGAAGAAAGCCAAAAAAAAAAACTAAAGAAAAAAATAGAAAAAATATTAAAAATTCAAGAAATAGTAAAAGATTATTAAAAACTATCCATATCAACGCCAACAGTCCTACGCCAACAGTCTTATGTGGCACTGTTAACATCCATGTCAGCAATTTTTGGCCAAAATTAACCGGATGAACTTAATTGATAAGACATGAAAATATTTAGGACTAAATTAGCAAAATTAAAAGGTTTATGACTGAATTAGCAAAAAGTGCAATTGGTTTAAGATTTTTTGGACAATTTTTCTGTTATGAATAAGTATATATGCAATGTGAAGAAAAGGTATATATATATATATGAAAAGAAAAATGTGCCCTGCTTTGGTTATTCATGTATGGACATGTTTATGTGGAGATATATTTATAAGTTTATGGTAAGGGTCTAAAAATGGTCATTATATTCAATGTCCATGATTAATTATTTGTTGGAATTAGGTGTTCCTTATGAGTAATGTTTGTGATATTTTGTGGAATCACAACCACATGTTCTATAAATTTAAACCGTTACACGAAAACATGATTTGATATTTACATATCTAACATTTCCCTTCATGCATGAGCTGAACTTTGGTTAAGACTAAGCATACACTCATGTATATGGCAAGAAAATAAGAGGTTTGGAAATATTTAAATGCATAACTTCTAGCTATGATATGATGAAAAATTTTGTGGGATTATTGTCAACTATTTTAAAAGTTTAGGATATTAGATAAAAGCGTGTTTTAATATTTTAATGTTCTCATGATGCAAACAGTCCTCCCGGTTAGATATGCCAAAAGGCAAGAGCCGATGCTGATGGAACCTCACATCTCATATCACTTCATTAATTATGATATTTGGCGCCACATAAAATTGATCGATCAATGACAACGAGCCTGAGTTCTTTTCAGTAGGGTTCGAAAAATGACTCGCGGGTCAGGAAGAACTCATACTACGTTTATTATTATACGGGTAGACGTGGAAATACAACATCTTTCGAAAACCACTGACAAATAATAATAATTATTATTACTTTGTCAAACATGTGCCCTGAAATAAGCACGCTACTGAATTGCCGTATGTGCACTAATTCTCATTTTCATTTCCTTCTCTTCAAAACCAATTGCGTTGAAATGTTAAAATTCGCGAAAACCCAGAAAGATATAAATTCATTTATCTTTTTTGTCTGTAAACTTTCTAGTAAGGGCGGGTCATGGAGACAAATATTTTATTTCTATCAGATGAGTGGATATACTTTTTATAGTAGTGTGGTTTCTTATTTCTCTTATTTTTTTTACAATGAAAAAATACTTCTTAAAACCAAGGAGGCCATCCATTTAAAAGATTATGTCAAGCAACTAATGAAGAAACGACACTATAAGAGGTAATAATAACCTATTTTTATAAATTTGACTGAATTATTAGCATAAGTTATATATAATTGACCACACACTATTTCTTGAAGCATGTAATAGGTATATAAAATGAATACCGATAGCTGAGTGGCCTCGATATAGGCCATATGAAGCAAATGAATCGGCCTAGCTGGCCCATTAACAAATTTGCTTTTTGGCCCAATCTAATAGACTCATAAACATGACACGCACGTTAAACTAACTAAACACCTATGTAAGTTTATTTGCTCAAAACTAATTTTATTTGCTTACCTGAATTATGTAAGTTACAAGTCTATGTCTCCTGTCATAGTATCACACTGGCATAAAGCAATTAGTCACCGTATGTGTTGTGAGGTACTGTCAACTGTTCTAAAAATTTAAATTTTTAGATAAAGACGTAGTTTAAAATTTAGATATCTAAACACACATGTCGGAAAAATTGCATGGGGATTCTTATCAAATAGAGAAATATGTTTTCCCCAAGAATCATCTTAATACCTCGTCCGGATGGTCCGGAAACATCCAAAACACTAAAGGACCTTGGACTCATTACAATGACCGCTTGAGATTGACGTGTCTGTTGGACCCAATAAATGCTTTAATGTGGAAAGCTCGAGTGCAGTGTCCATGAAGAGAAATCTCATTACTTAAATATGATTGCGGGCTTTATCGTCAGAGTTTTTATTCCTATACATTAGTTGATAGTTCGTGGTAGCAAAATTTCTTTTCACGCTAGATCTTGCCCACTCCAGTAGATACATCAGCTTCAATCAACCGGACTAGGAGTTTGACAGACTTGATTCATTACAAAAGTCTTGGGAATCCAAGAACTTGATTGAGCAAATTAAAAGTTTAAGGATTTGATTACGAGAAAAAAAATGTTAGTTTAGGGTCCAAAGTAGACTTTTACCTTTTAAGAAACGTAAGACATATGTTGTTGTTATTGACTTCAAGCTTCTAGAATGGCAAGTCCATTCGATAAATATGTCCTTTACTTGTGCAAAAGAAAAAACTCATTGTAATTTTCCATGGTTTCTCGATCCATAGTATGTATGCTTCAATTTATCAAGCGTATAAGTGTCATGAATGAGTGTTCATTCAAGTATTGTATAAGGCAATTTTTATGATTTAATTTGAATTTTTTTTAACAGACCTTGGGCCCATCCGGCCTCGATAGATGACTTTGGTCCTAACAAAGTTCGGCAAAGCCCGACCTAAAACCGTCAAATCAATCTTATAAGATCAGTCATCTAGGTTGGACGATAATACGCATTCATCATGAAAATTGCAAGAGCCATGTTCTTTTCATTTCCAAAGATTCGAATGAACTAAGATGTTCCGGAATTTTTAAAGGTCTATAACGTGATGGGCATATGTATAAAGACACTCTACGACGCTAGTATACCAAATATGCACAAGTTAGTATTTAACATGCAAAGTTGGTATATTAAGGCCATGTTTGGTTCAGCATATATAGAAGGGGCTTTGGGGCTCTAAAAGGGTTTGGGCAAAAACAAAGGTGTTTGGTTCAATTTTTTGAGCACTTTGGGGAGATGCAATTGCATCTCCAAGGGGGTTGAAAGGCCTTTGGGGGAATGGAGGGGTAGAGGTCCATTGGGAAGTTGCGTTTTCGGAATGCAACTTCCGGTATTGTTCATCTCTTCGGTGGAGAAGCCAATCAGAGGCCAACGACCGCCGGCCAAGGGGTCGCGCGCGCTGGCGACCGTCGGCCAAGGGTCGCCCGACCCCGACGACCGTCGCCGACCTCAGGCGACGCCTAGGTCGTGCGACCCAGGCGACCGTTGCCTAATCAAGCAACCCGAGCGGCCGCCGAGGTCGCGCGACCTCGAGCGACGGCCGCCCGGGTCGCGCGACCTCAGCGACGGCCGCCGGGGTCGGGCGACCCCAGGCGACGGTCGCGTGAATTTACCAAACGATATTTGCATTTCGGAAAACCCCATTCACCCAAAGGTATTTACATTTTGGCAAATGCATTTCCCAAAAGCCAAACCAAACGGGCCCTAAGTATGTTGGCAAACTGAATTGCAATTGATATTTATGGTACGTTTGTTTTTATTGAAAACTCAAAATTTGAAAAACGCTTTTAAAAAAATAATCAATTATATTGCTTACACAAATGAATGAATTATTGTCCTTATCATCCATTGAAACAGTTATGTATAAATTGACATCGACAACGAAAATATTTCTCATTAACTAATTTTTCTAAACAACATAACTAATCGTTTTTTAGAAAATGTTCTCAAAATCTTGAGTTTTTCGTAAAACAAATGCACTCTTGCCGAGGTATATTTCTTTATTATAACAGGGGGGAACTACCGTAAGTCGACTAGATATCATTCCACCATTTCCAAATGGAGAAAGAAATCACTTACCCCTTAGGAAAAACCTGGTGTGGGAATGATATTGAAGTGAGAAATTGTCAATCTTTAGCTTCTTTTTTATGTAAAATCGCCGATATTCCCTAGTTGTGAAGAAGAACAATATACACTTACAATGAGGGGGATGAGGTTTGTGGGCACTGATAAATAAAATTAAGGAACACCATCCCATTAGGCACTCCACTAGAGAATTACTAGAGACGGCCCTCATCGGTAAAAATACCCATTGGCTACCACCTATAGCCTACATAACCAGCCGATAGTCAAGGCCCCGTGATTATGTAGGCCTACAGCCTACATTATTATTATTATTATTATTATTATTATATAGTACGTGGTTTTATCGGTGTATCATGCGTTCCGCTCACGGACCAAAATTCAAGACGTACGTAACATTTCGAAAAGAAGTTGACGGCTTGAAAAGAGAGCGCACGCTTAAATCAATCGATCAACGCGACCGACGCCAAAATTGTGGGTCCCTTCGCCATATATAGATGGTTGTCCTTTCATGAGCATTTGTGGTATCCCGTACAAGATGGACCGAGTGATAAATGTCGTACACGTGTTCCAGAGAATCGAAACAGAATTGAACTCTTAGCGCATATTGGTCAATGAAACGACGATAAACTCTGCTCGTCATTCTGTCTATGTTAGAAAGTATGAATAAAATATTATTTTTCTTTTCCTTCACAAATCTCAACTCTGTCGATTGGAAGAGAGTTCAACAAACAATAAAATTGGTTTTCTTGGAATTAGTGCATGAGCCATACACCGTTCAAGAGAAGACTCGAAGATGGTCGTCTTGATACCTGACCTGCAATTTTCTGAGCTCATTTGAGACTTCATTCGATTAGAAGTTGGGTCGAAATTATTAGGGGGGAGACGGGGTCCAAACGTGAACCGGTGTGGTTAAGGCTCTTTGAAATCACCGTTAATTACGATTTTCTTATTCAGGCCCAAGGTCTCTCAACCTGAATTTCCTAGGATTAAAGATTTAAAAGAAACCTACTGGAAGGAGTGCGGGGCGAGGAGACGATGGTTTGTTCTATTAAAGGTCAAATTCCTCGATTTCACTAAAAATTCAACCTTTAACTTGTAATCTTATAAGATGCAACCTTAATCCAAATGGAGCGTAATGCACCACATCTCGACATGCAAAAAGGATGCTATGAGTGCGGGACTTCATAAAAATTGACTATTTTTCTGTCATGGATCGAGTCATGCCATTTTAATGACTACTCCGACCCTTGAAAAGATTTTTCTTTGGAAATATACATTTAATTCAAGCGGTGAAATTCAAGCATCAGTATTAAGGGTGAGTTTCAATCTAGGGTCAATCTAGACCGGCCCAACTTGGCCGGTTCTAGTCTGGTTCCGTAGGAGCTAGGTTGGTTCTTGGTCCTTGGTTGGACCCCTGGATCCTATACTTTGCAAGTTGGTTTTTAGTCCTGAGAGTTTAGAGTTGCTCCAATCTGAACCAATCATGTTTGTTCACTATAAATCTTATCGCCTTCTCCTCTAATCTCTTCTTTCTTATGCAATTCAGTTTATCGTGTAAATTAGAAAGTAGATTGAAGCCCAACCATAATTCAAACAAAAAAAGTAGAAACCCTATTCACTCACCTTGTGGCTTGCCTCTCTTTGCTTGCCTCATCGCTTGCCTAACTATCCTCCAGCCTCACCTCACTCGCCTCAAGTGTTCTTTTTATGGTTTGTTACTTTTAGCAAGTGTGGAATGTCTATTGTTACCTTATTTTATATTTATGTTTAATATACTAGTATTTATAGTTTGGTTGTTCAATATTGCATTATTGATGGATATGTAATTTGAAATAGAATATTTATCCTTCAATGAATACAAAAAATTAAATAAAAAAAATAATTGGTTAGTCCCAAGTTGATTTTGAAATCGGACCATAACCATAGGGTCGGTCCAATCCTCGGTCTCAAACTCAACAGAGTTAGTCCTTAGTCTAAAAAATTGATGACCAATGTTGTACAATCCCTAGTTTAAATGTTGGACCAGTCTAAATCTAAACCATACTCATCCTTAGTCAACATGCCGGTATTTTAAAAAGCAATAAATTAGTATTTAAAATGTAAAGTTAGTATACTAAAAATACTAATAAGTTGGCAAACTATATTGCGATTGATCTTCAGTCGACAAGATATGTTTTTTTCCGATAATATAGGGGCATATGATCGTAGTCAGACAAGATACCATTCAACCAATCCCAAATGGAGAATTAAAATGCACGCATGCTAACTTGGATTAGATGGTCCATTGGAAAAAAAAAAAAATTGCACGAATTGAAGTACGCTCCATCAAATTCGAGACGTACGTAACATTTCCAAAAGAGATTGACGGTTCAAACCGCCAATGAATCACGTCCGACACCAAGAGGGTGGGCCCCTTGGATGTATATTAGATCGTTTTGTCCTTGCATGAGAATTTTTAATTATTCCATAAAAGGGGGATAATATCATGATACAATTTGAAATGGGCCGATTGATAAATTTCATAGCGGCGGATCGGGAGAGAATTATGATTTGAACTCCGCTTGTCATTTTGTCAAACGTGGGAAGATTTCAACGACAAACAAAAGTTAGGTTTTCATCCCAAGTTGCAAATTGTCTTTGTCCTAGGAACTTACATGTGTGGATGCGACCTTCTTCTATTTGGCTAAGGTTGTCGTGTCTCATAGTGAAATGGCAAAGAAGGTTCTCTAGATTGGAGAAAATTGATGATGGGAAAATAGGGAGATACCATCTATGCAAAATTGTTTCGTTTTTTTTTTTTTAATGATTTAGAGGCACGGTTCTAATTAGCCGGTTTAACTAGCACAACAATGCTATCATCATGGCCTGTTAAACATCCCAAGAAAATGGGGAGATTTCAACCAAATATTTTCATCCCAAGTTGCAAATTGTCGTATTTGTTTCGTTTGTTTTTTTCATAGTTATTTTATGATTTAGAAAACAAAAATAGGGAGTTACCAAATATTCAATGGCACGTTTCTAATTATAGTGAAATGGCAAAGAAGGTTCTCTAGATTGGAGAAAAATTGATGGGACTATCTAAGGAAAACAAAAATAGGGAGTTACCAAATATTCAATGTTTAACTAAAAGATTTCAACGACAAACAAAAGTTACAACAATATCTAAGGAAAACGAAAATAGGGAGATACTATTCAAAGTATGCAAAATTAATGATTTAGCGTTCTTACTTAAATCTGAGTTTCCTTCAATTCGAGTTCTCTTGAACACACGAATCGGACTATTTATAATTAATTCCTTAATTGAAAGTATGAAAATGCCCTTGCTACTAGATTAAGTCTAGGGCGGGTCGAATAAATGACACTAATCAACTTAATACACATCGAATATATTGAGAGATCCAAATGATCTTTACAAGGTAAATGATAACTATCCATCAATTTCTAATTAATACAATTTGAACACAGGTATTCACATTTCTTTGATTAGAGAATATTTATTTCAACGGAAATTTGACGTATGAACGGAAAGTTTATTACCGCATCAAACGTCAGGTTCCCTTAATAGAGTCCAAGCTGCATCACCTTGAACAACGTCACCATCAAAGGCGTACAAGAGACGATTCGTTCTTATCTATGACGTTCCCATCAATTAGGCACGTCGAACCTAATTTATACATTCTAAACCCGTGCTTTTGACGGAGGGGATACTTTTCACATGTTTGTATCAAACTAACTTCTTAATAAAGACGAAAAAGGAGCTGCACGATTTCAAAGTTCCTATGCGTGTTCTTTGTCGTCTAGGTCCGGAGTTCTCAGCGAGAACGAACCATCTAGATGTATTTCTCGTTCTGTTAAATGAGTGGGGGGGATGCATTGATCGACTTGTCTCTTATGTCTGTACCTTTAAAGAGTGTTTCTTGAAATCAAGGACGCAATTTCCCTTGAGATGAAAGTAGCATCATTCTCACAACTGCGAGTCTGAGATACTATATATATAACCACGTTTCGAGATCCTTTCAAATGTTTTAGGAAAAATTATCCAAAAAATCATAAATTTGTTGCACTTCAATCAATTTAATATTAAATCTTTCAATTTTATCAATTGAATCTTATACATTTTCACGTTTTGTCAATTAAGTCCATCCGATCAATTTTAGCCGGAAATCACTAATGTGGACATCAGCCATCCTACGTGGCGTGGCTAATGCTGATGTGGGCAATTTTTATAATTTTTGTTAAATTTTTTTGAGTTTTTTAAAATTTCAATTTTTCTTATTTTCTTTCCTTTTCTTTTTCCTTTTTTTTCCAAGCCCAACAAGAGTCGCCAGCCAACCCTCACTAGTTACAAGAAAAGGCCCGCCGACTCTCATTGACCCTCACCTATGGTCGCGAGGGTCGATCGGTTACAAGCAAGGGCCGGCCGATGATCTATGGTCAACGAGGGTTGACTAGTCCTCGCTTGTGACCACCACTGGACTTGTAGGAAAAAAAAAAAAATCAAAAAGAAAAGAAAAGAAATATAAAAATGTAAAGAGTTCAATTTTTCTAAAAGCTATAAAAAATCAATTTAATAAATTATAAAAAATTGTCTCGATCAGTACCGGCTATCCTACGTGACACTATCGACATCTATGCTAGCGATTTCTAGTTAAAATTTATTGGATGGACTCAACTAACAAAGTGTAAAAATATTTAGGATTCAATTAACACAATCAAAAATTTTAAGATTGAATTGACCAAAGTGCAATAGGTTTAAGACTTTTTAGTTGATTTTCTCCAATGCCTTCTCATAAATTATGAAAGGTATCATGCACATCAACAAACTTGAACAAGGCTAAATTAGCCTGGATTGAGTATATGATATGAATGCACAATTCACGTATTGGTCAGATGTATTTGAAAGGAAATACTTGTAATAGTACACTAATCGATCCGGGATGGATGGTTTGAATATTTTTTTCTCAACAAGTGATAGATGCAACATGACTAATTTCCCATTTAATCAAGATAGCTAACATGATTTGTCCAATGGACCCAATTTCACAATGCAATTACACATTCTTGCGTTGTGACGGGAATTACCACACCCACATGAGTGCGTTAAAAAAAATTCAACTTAAGTACATAAAGATATATTTTTTAACATGACCGTCAAGTTTGCTAAAATCATGCCAAGTTCGAGTTCTATTACACGACGTGCATGTAGCTAGTCAGATGTATGATACTAATCCCTCCTTTTTTGACCTTCTTAATGTTGTCTGGTTGTAGAAAGTCGTCTGGATGTAGAAGGTTCTATAGGCTGTCAACATTAAGCACAGTACATGCAGATTTAGACATGTGTAATCCTTGGAGTGGAACCATTGCCTGTCAACATTATGTGGAATATTCAACACGAATTGAAGCTTGCGAAAATTATGTCAAGGTTGAGGTCTATTACACGATGTGCATGCGGTGTCATTATAAAAATAGTTAGTATATATAAATTCTCTTTTGTTCACACGATAGATAAGATCCTTTTGGGGCCTGTCGACATTATGTGGTTTATTCAACACGAATTGAAGCTTGCGAAAGTTATGTCAAGGTTGAGTTCTATTACACGATGTACATGCGGTGTCATTGTGAAATAGTATGGTATATATATAGCAAACTTTTAGAAATAATACGAAACAGAACGAAAAGAAAAGAAGAAAAATGGAATATTATAAACGATTAAATAGAAATTAAATAATGGAGCAGTTGAGAGGTCGAGAGCGTAATTGAAGGGTTAATCCCTTTTTTTTTTCCTTCTAAAAACTAACATCTAGATTTCATCGAATTATGAAAGTAAAAATTGAAATAGCTGTGAAAGGGGCACTCGACTTACTTTTGTCCAGTTATATAGAAACTCGTCTGGATATAGAAGGTTCCGTAACCTGTCAGCGTGAAGCACGGTACGTGCAGATTAGACATGTGTAACCCTTGGAGAGTTTTCTACCATAGCCCTAGCATTAAGCTTTGTATATTTGAGTATATCTCCCATCATTTCTCCTCTCTCTCTCTCTCTCTCTCTCTCTCTCTCTCTCTCTCTCTCTATATATATATATATAACCCTTGGAGGAGATCTTCCATCAATTCTCCTCTTTCTCTCTCGGGTTTCGCTCTTTAGACGTGTCAAAGCTTATCCAAGACCAGCTCGAGCGGACGAGTCCAAGAGAGAGAAGAAGGGCCGTCCGAGAGGGAAAATGGTGCCTCAGATGATCGACAAGGTATTCGCAATATTGATGCTACTACTGACATGGAATGCGGTAAGACAAGAAGATCTCAAACCTGGGGATCACATCTATACTTACCGTTTACATGGCTTATACACCCATCATGGTTAGTCATTCATCATCCTCTTCTTCTTTCTCCTATTGTAACTGTTACTTTTTCTTTTGGTTATGTGAAGTGACTCAACTAGATTTAATCCTTTCCTATCTTTCGATTTTTGCCGAAGAACGATAGTTGTATATGCTTTATATCATTGTGGCGTTACTTGCTAATATGGGTGGAATTTCTTGGAAAACTCGGTTCTTTCTCTATAATTGCACATACTCACGATCAATTATGACAGGAATCTATATTGGAGAGGGCTACGTGATTCACTTCACAAGAACTGGAGTCAACCAGACGTGTCTCGATTGCTTCCGGCGAGAAGGTGAAAAACTCCATCCCCTCCACTTGTATGCATACGGGCGGCCACTACTGGAGTATTGGCTGACAAGATGGGGGACTCGCACAACCTTGCCTGAAACCAAATCGTCCCAGGAAGTTGTGAATAATGCTCGCGAACTTCACCAGGTCAACAATTTTGGTGAGTATGACCTCATTAAAAACAACTGTGAGCATTTCGCCTTGTTTTGCGGGACCGGTGTTCGGGCGAGCGCGCAGACAGCATTGGTCATTGCTTGCGAGGGAAAAATCAAGGGCGTCAAAGAATGGGCCAGAAAGCTTCCGCAGAGAATCAAGTTCAGTCCAACGTGGGCCAACAAGAGAATCCATCGGCTGAGCGAGTTCACACAGAAGTTCTTTACGGCGCAGATAATCTAATGCACTCAAAGACGTGACACTTGATGAAGCAAGAGTTGCAGAACACGCAATAGTCACAAAAGTGCTGCAACAATTCCCATACAATCCACATACATGAAAAATTTATCGAGACATATCAAGAAAAGGACTATGATGTTTCTCCGAGGGTCCAAAGAAGCCTTGTTTGGATGGTTCGGTAGCATTCAAATCATTCACTAAGAGAACCATGGGACTCTCTATATTAACTAAACATTTGCTTCGAGGATGATGTCAAAATAAGCTTAAGTCGATTCCTAGGATGACTAAGCATAACTTCCCAGGGTTGATGAGTAGCTACAATAGTGACCTTGATATTGTACTATACGTTACTCAAATGATATAAATCTCATCTATAAAATTTTTGGGTTGAAATCTCACCTTATTTAATATTATGCTTATACGATTCTTCCTTTTGGTTGATTGATTATGCCGTCTCATACGGCATCTAAGATATATTCTCATTAGTTCGGGTTGTCCTTGATGGAGCCTCCTCTGACTTGGGACAGTTGAAAGAGGAATGGCTCTTTCTGTCTACCATTTACACGTGCCCGATTTAATGATGAGAGACTTTCCATTTTTGTTTATCTTATAACCAGTATAAATACTCCTTTGGCCTTTGACATGAGACAGTTGAAAGACCAATGCCTCCTTCCGTCTGCCATGTACACGTGCGGAATTTAGTAACGAGAGACTTTCCATTTTAATTTGTCTTAAAATCAGTATAAATACTACTTTTCCTAGGGCGATAAAAACTAGCGAGTATTCCAATGAAATAAGCACGGCGTACGTTTTGAGACTTTTATTTTATTTCTGGTTTCTACTTTTCGTAATCCGCTCTTAACAGTTATTTTAGATACTAAATACCTCAAATATTTATCAAAAGTTGCGAAAGTACTCGCACCTAAGTTAATTTCAAGTATTGCGAAATTCCTAAAAATACTTCGAAGTTCAGAGTAATTATTTTTTAAAAAATTTTGACAAAGAAAGCATAAGCAACGCTAGAATCCTACCCAAATACACCTGCTAATAACCTATAGATATCCTGATTTTCACGAAATTATATTCTCTAACATCATAATAATCAAAAGGTTTGCCTGCATGTTGTTGTACACAAAAACTGAAAATATATTACGATCAACGGGCATGATTCAAGCCTTTTTTTTCATCCCACGGTCATCAGAGAGATTGGAGATCCGTTCTCAATATCACGAGAAAAACCAAGTGTTTTTAGTGCCTAAGAGAGAAGAGAGAGAGAGAGAGAGAGAGAGAATTTCTTCTTTTCTTCGGTTCTTCTCTCTCTTTTCTCTCTTCTTCACTCTGCCCCCATCACTGCGGTGTTTTTCACTAAAGTGCATGCGAACAGCATCCTCAATAATTATAATAATGCCTCATGTCTTTGATTTCTTCATTTTCTAAATTTGCCATATGTTAAACTCAATCGTTGAGTAGGCTCGAACCGCTTGCCCCATGGCGGCTCAGACGTTCTCTCTTTCTCTCTCTCAATGAGACCCCGATAAACCCACAACTTAAGAGGAAGCATGGACGGACGACCAACCCGACATGGGCTAATGGAGCGAATCAATCGGCCTAGCTGTAGCCCACGCACAAATGCTTTTTGGCCCAGCCAGACATGACACGCACCCAGGATCGAACCGCCTTCGCTTCTGCAGCAAAACTAACTTTTATTTGCTCCACTGAAATATGCCAGTTTCAAGTCTATGTATCAAGTTCATAGTATCACACTTGCATAAAGCAATTATTGATGGTGCGTGTGTCAAAGAAATGCCGTGGCCGGTACATACCGAGAAAAGGAATACGTTATCCTCAGGAATCAACCCAATGCCTCGTCCAGATGGTCCGGAAACATCTGAAACACTCAACCTGAAGATCTTGGACTCGCTACAATTCCTGCCAGACCTCGGCCACCCCCAAAGACTGATACAAGTAATATCAGAGCCGACTCCTAGCATGACTAAACATAACTGGGCAGGCTTGCAAGTCATTACGACAGTGACATTGATAACCTACACTACATTACAAAATCTAAATCCTGAAACGGAAAGGGAAAAGGAGTTGCCTGGACAAACGGCATTTACATAGAGTAAAGACAATGAATCAGCAGTGAGAGGAAGTGATGAATAAAGAATGTGACCATGCCTGAGAAACTTCGCTGAGTTGGGATCAATTGTCTAGGCACCGGTGTTCTCCATCAGCTACCACTAGTTCCTTCCAGTGTTTTCACGACTTCATTCATTGATGGCCGTTGCTTGGGCAAAATATCAAGACATTGGAATGCAAGTGTGGCAACGCCAAGAGCACCCTTCAGAGGATATCGCCCGTCCAACCGAGGGTCCATGATTCTTGTCAATTTTCTTTTAGAAAGATGAGGCTTGACCCACTCCACCAAAATCTGCTGATGAGTCGGACGATTTTTATCATATGCTGGCATTCCTGTCAAAAGCTCAACCAGTACAACCCCAAAGCTATAGACATCGCTCTTTACGTACAAGTGACCTGTTCAATCAAAATGAGGTGATACTTCAAGAGCTTGCTAAACACAGCTTCAGGTATGGTCAAACCAAGTCCAAAGTGCAATGTTCTTGGCAATGATCACCCCCAAACAATTCAGAAAGCCCATCATATTACCTGTGGCTATGTACTCGGGTGCTGCATAGCCATAAGTTCCAATAACCTCTGTTGACACATGTGATCTGTCTTCATCTGGACCCTTTCTTGCCAACCCAAAATCTGATATTTTGGCATTATAGGACTGTCAAAACACATGCCAAACAAAAAGTCAAAGTGGATAATGTCTCTTCTACTGCTAGTGTGATCTATGTACATAAAAACTTAGACTATGCAGATTTAATGAGCTTAGCTTGGGCAGTGATTGGTATAATAAACTAACAATGGACAGAGTAGCTTGGGAATACACATTTTTCAGAGGCCATAATGACAAAGCCCTCTGACCAAAAAAGAAAGAAAACATACATGGAAGTGAGATCTGGCGAGCCAGTTTAAGCATCATTATGAAGATGCTTTGCAATGACAGCTCCCATGTTTTATGAAAACCTCAACAGAATGAAAGCCTGAAAGCACAAGGTTTCAAATTCTTTCTGCTTCTAGAGTGGCAAGAGAGGAGTGCAGAAAGAGGGATGTTGCAAACATACGTGCCTTATTTCAGGAGAAGATTTGGAACAAAATTTCAAATGTAAAAACAATGTGGTACTGCTTAATTTAATCTAAATAATGAACATGTACTTACTGAGTCCAGCAATATGTTTGAGGGCTTGAAATCTCTGCAGATTATTTGCCTCTCTAACTGGTGCAAGAACGCAAGGCCTCTGGCTGCTCCTATTGCAATTTTAAGCCGTGTGGCCCATGAAAGTGGTTTAATGGCCGAGCCCCCTGCAACAGGAGAGACATGTGATTCATATTGTACAATGAACCAAGAAAAGATCATATTTGCCCTAAATTCAAAGCAAGCATGCATGTATCACACAAGAAAGAACCTTACTTCCAAAGAGGTGGTTCTTTAGGGTACCCTTGGGCATGAACTCATAGACAAGAAGTAGCTCTTTATCCTCCAAACAATATCCCAGGAGCCTGACAATGTTTGGATGAGATAAGCTGCCTAGGAACTTCACCTCCGACTGCAGAAAGTTATCAATCCCAGATCAATAATGGGCAAGACCTTATAATTTCTCTTTTTTTCTTAAGTATAACGAAGAAAACAGGCATCGCCTGGAGAAAGAGAGGAGACAGAACAATCGATTTATGTGATGAGAAATTAAAGACACCCACAATGGCACCCTTAGTATTTCAGATGGTAGCAAATAATCTGAGATAAAAACTGGGATGAAATAATCCAATGATACATCATCACCCGTGTTCAATAGTAAATCCTGACATGTGATCAGCATGGTTGAATGTCATATGCCTTCCTTATAAGTACACAACCTTAATTTCATGAAAATAAACAAGGGGCAAGAAAATTTTAAGTGTTGCACCTATTCATAAAGCAAGTCAACATCCCTCACATGATTTTGAGATTGGCAAAGACTACAGAGGATAAGATTGATGGCTGTAAGGGCGACCATTTAGAGTCTAAAACATCAGACGAGCTCTGATATGCAACACGATAGAAAAGAATGAACTCATCTTGTGCAGTACACAGTAGATGTCCACCTTCCAAGAAAGATGATAGCATCTTGAGTAATGATCAATTTTGAAAAATTCAAGTGCTACCTAGATTTAAGTCCTTCCCTCCTCGTCTTTTACCTTTTGAAAGACTTGTATGCTAATAACATGTTGACTGTCATTTGCCAGGTAACTCACAAAAAGTAAATGGCAGGATCTTATTTGTTCATTGAAGGATTACGGAGACGAATACTTATGTCCAGTTTCTCCTAGAGTAGCATAAGCTAGGACTCAAAACAATAATGTCACTCACTTTCAAGGCCGGTCTGCATATTCTTCCACAAATAGATTATCCTCACTAAGGCTGGTTTTAGTTCTTAGCACTATGTTGAGAAATTTTATAGGAAGCGGCTCTACTGTCATAGAACTGATGTCAGGATATGTTTCAGGTACTTTGTAGTGTCATCCCCTGAGTTTAGCTTAAAAGGCAAGGATGTAGATAATATTTTCTGATGCGGGATCCAAAGTCCTTCTCTGGAATGCAAGAAGAGTCCCTACATTTCAAAGCTTACAAGCTATAATGGGACTTTACTACATTATTTATAAACAACAAACATGACTCAGAAGACTTTTTCTACTCCAGCTCTCAGGAGTCTAAGATATAGAACAAAAGCTTGCAAAGCTTCTCTCCTCCTCCTACTTGTTTCCTACATTTCCACACTGTTTGGCCACTGGAAAACAGACATACACACTGTTTGGCTGCTAAACAAACATACATGCAACATGCGCTACACAACATAGACATAATGATAGTAGGACGAGATTGTGGAATCACAAGATTTAGATCAATGGCACAGTTGCTTACTTTAGGTATCTATTGATCAAATGGTCCTAGGATTTACAGTAGCTTGCCTTCTCATCCACACACCCCCTCACAGCCACTCGGATATGCTTTACAAAATGGATATGCCTTAACCATTTATCTCTCTTCGCTTTCACCCCGATAACCTGTTCAGCAAATTTTTAGAAACAGCTCTTCTAAAAAAATTTTGACTATGTGAAGATCCAACAGTACATGAGTCTGGGGCCATATATTTCACCCAGCACTGTGCCTGCTGTTTTGATTGGAATAGAGATAAATAAACACTGGAAAACAAATGGCACCAGGTGCAGGATAAGCAAATTTTTACTGTTCTATTGCATGTCTAGAAAATACTAGCAATAACCCAAGAAGTCCTTGAAAACAGAATCTCACAAGATTTTTTCAATGCTTTTATGTGGACTTGACCTATACGATGGAAAAGCAAGCTGACCTTTCTCCAAGCTCTTGTGCACAAATGCTCCTGATCACAGGACAAGCCAGGGACCCTAAATAAAGGATAAGAGAAGCATGCACTGTCTTCTCCTAAATAATGCAATCCTAAACAGCATAATCTGGTCCATGTCATTTATAAGACCCCCAGATATATGTGTTCAGTTGGGTAATGACTTATATTCTCGAAAGGAAGAAAGCAAACTAAGATAGTGAGCTTCAAATGAAATTAGCCACACAAAACCAGAACAATCTCACCACAAAAGAGGCCACTAATATCTATCATCTCATTCTCATTGTTCTACAACAAACCACATATCTGGACACTATTCTTCTCCCACCATTATAATAGAGATTCTTGCTACAAAAGCAAAGCAATAACATTAAATACTGCGAAGCACATGCAACCCGAAATTCCTGAGAGGAACTAAGATTACCTCCCATTCTTCGAATCCCTGCTTGCCCTTTGGGTTCAACCTTTTGATGGCAATAGGATTCGTTCTCTTCTCATCAAGGAAGCCTTTGAAAACTTTACCAAAACCACCCTCACCGAGTAATGCATCAGGTCTGAAGTTTCTTGCTGCAGCTCTCAGCTCTGCAAAACTAAAGGCCCTTGTTTCTAAATTGGGAGCAACATAACCATTTGGAATAGACTGATTCAACCTCCCTCCCAAGCTCATGCTCAGGTCATCCTCAGAAGATGATGAACTGCTTATAGTCAGAACAGGTCCTCCTGTGATTACACAATTGAAGAGAAAAAGGTGAAGAAAATTGTTATGAGCCAAAGACAGGTGCTAGAGATGAGTGGAAACTAATTGAGTTATAGAGATGTCAGCTGGTGGGAAATGAGTTAGTTAGGGTAGTTAGAATCTGAAGTTTTTATTGGACATATATTTTAGCATATTCCTTCATAATCTGCTTTCTCTGTAAGTTGGGGCTGGCATGAATTTCAGGATAAATCAGAAAGCAGGAGCACAATAACTATAATAACATGCAGAATATCTAGAAGATGTATATAGCTAGCATTCAATCTCTCGCATTGAACCTCTGACACCATGTTAAAGTGCCCTTCATTTTAAACGCTCAAACTGTTGGATCAAGTCCATTTTGTTTCTTCAAACATATTCCATAAGTATGCCATGAACAATATGTTTCATTCTCATAGCAAATGCCTTCTTCTTTCCTTGTTCATATCCACTCTTTCAATCAGATTATTATCATATCCCGCCTCAATTTCTTTCTAATTTTCCTTTACGTCAAAACTCAGTTCCATTTATCCAACGAAATGCCCGATCCAAATGTGAAGGGTAACAAAGTCCAACCACAGGAGGAAGTAAGACCAAAATTCTGTCGCAAAAATTCCTACCGGCTAACTCATATCCAAAAAAAAAAAAAAAAAAAAAAAAAAAACTAAATATCAAACTTTAACCCATGGAATCACAATCGGAAGGCCAGAATTATCACGAGGGGACAAAAAAACCTGCATTCTCAGGACAAGACTAGCTGGAGATCACATCCTGTGGTGAAAACGACACCAAACGAAAACAAAACAAGAAAGCAAGAAAGGATTGCAGAAGAAACAAGGGAATTACCAGGCCTAAGACGACCAGTGAAGCTAGGAGTTGGATAGTCAGGAACTCCCCAGCAAATTCCCATCGGATGATTTATCTTCCCTTCTCCTCAAATCAAAATCTTTCGAGCTTCAACGAAGAAGAAGAAGAAGAAGATGGGCAAGTGTGAAAGCAGAGAAAGGGCTTTTTCTTCTGATGCTGATCATGGTTCTTGAACTATCATCACCCGGGATCGTCTTTATCAAATCTCATAAACAATTCGATTCATGGGTGTCTCATTTTCTCCCTCTCTATATTTTCTTATCATATTCTTTGACTTGTATTCCGCTGATTCAAGTCGCCGACATCGAGTCCGCGTGGGGAAGGTGGCAAGAGGGGCAGAATCGGTAGAACGAGAGTTGCAAGAAAGCGAGGGAAACAAGCGAAAGCAGACGGAACTTCTTGTCTGGACTTCAGTAACTGTCCGACCGAAAAAACGACTTCAGTAACTGACGAATATTTAAGAAAAAAGTGATTATATAAAATTGTCAAATTTTGCTGTTAATTAAGGAAATTTCCGATTTATGGAGATGATTGCTCGATAATAGGGCTCTTAAATCTATAGACCGTGAAGAAAAATGTTACGATCATTGAGCTAAGTCAGTAAGAATAGGGAAAAAAACTTATAGTAAGTTCAGGTTGTTTACGAAATTTGATGAGAAGTTATAAAAATGTTAAAAAAAAGTTGAACCATACGAGACTTTGAGATTTATTACACTACTCGAAGGATGATTGCCGATTTAAAAGGAGTTTTGACGTTTGAAAATAAAGCAAGACCTATAAAGTTAATTATCATCTCATATGAGACCTGTCTTGGACTCAATGAGTACCCTTTTGATTCTAGTCCTATATTTGCTCGTTCCTGAGACAGATACGAGACAAGTTGAGAGTGTTAGTATGAACATCTAGAGGGGGGTGAATAGGTGTTTAAACTAAACCTTGGCAAATATATGCGGAATAAAATAAACTTCGAGTAAAACAAAGGAGTTAGGGAAGAGAATAAGAACACAAGATTTATAGTAGTTCGGCTTAATCCAAGCCTACGTCCACTCTCCCACGCTAACAGCCTTCTTGGTGGATTCCACTATGCAATCAACAAGAGATTACAACTTTGAGTGCAAACACTTAGTAGATCACACTATCTCACTAAGTCACTCTTTTGGTATTTCTCTCATGATCACAAACGTTTAAGCTTACAAGAGACAAGTATATGATCGAAGGTCGCTCGACTTTGGAATTATAAATTCTACGCTCTATCTCTTACTTGCTCATCGGTCCTTCATCTCCTTAAATACTCCTCCACTTCCAAACTACCCGTTGGACAGTATCTTGAGGATCGTCTTCCAATATACCCATTGGACAGCTTTGTATCTAGAAGATTTGGTAGCCGTTGAGTGACAAAGGTAAAATCCCAAATTGATTCCGATCGCCTATACAAACGGAATCTTGGTTTCCATAAGTAAAGCTTCTTCGTATAGAAAGTTCTTGTCTTCAAGATCCACTCGTCAATCAAATAGATTGAGTCAATCAAATCAATCTTGATGTGGAATCCAAACCAGATCACTAGCCGTTATATGATTGGGCTTGAGTTACGTTCGTCGAATCTGGATGTAAAGTCCGAGAGCAATAGACTTTACAATCTGAGTCTCGAGTGCATTAGACTTTGCAATTTGAGTCGAACATATTCTCGCTTCGAATGTTTAGCTTTAAGGTCTCGTACCCGTTTCGAGCTTCAAAGATAGAGTCTGTCTTCTGGTTTATCATTCACGTTCAGTCTGGAATTTGTTAGAGTGAGCAGACTTCTGATGTAGAACAGACTTTGACACTAAAGTCTGGCGGTCTTCAGACTTTGACACAGAAGTCTGAAAATCTTCAGAATATACTTTGGACATATGTTACGTTCAGTCTTTTGGTTGTCTTCACACTTTGACAATATCCTTTACATGTTCTATCATCTGCATGGTCTATTACTTAACTATTAAACATGTTAGTAGCCTTTGATTTATTTTGTCATCTTCAAAACATCATAAGGGATTTCCCTAACAATCTCCCCCTTTTGATGATGACAAAACAATCTCTGAATATGCAGATTTGTAAACACGCTTTTAAAAATATTAATTTAAATCAAAGGATATCATGAAATAGCAAATAAAGTGAGCAAATAAATTGAGCATAACAATATATAGAAAAATAATCACAGCTCAATATTATGCCATAGATAATATCAACCAATCAACACATATGCATATTCATATCACAGCTCAATATTATGCCATAGATAATATCAACCAATCAACACATATGCATATTCATATCTTCTCCCCCTTTTTGTCATAATCAAAAAGCGATAATAATGGAAAAAGTATCACGTAGAGAATGATAACAAATATCTTGCATGAATCACAATTTCCAAAAAATCAGCTTTTATCGAATATTAAAGATATGCAAAATAGCTCACTTCGATTATATCAGCAAATATCCAATAAAAATCACGGATGCATCATGAAATTCACGTACCCTTTTTGTCATAATAAAATGATAATATCAATACAAGATTTGTTAATGACAAAAAGTAATAAAAGATGCACTAACCGGATTTTTTAGAACAAATTCTGACACATTTACCTTTCCTTCTTTCCATAATAAGATCACGATCAATCCAAAAAGCTTTTTCCATAATTGATCAATGCTTCCCCTCAATTTGTTGCCTTTTTGAGATGATCACGATTCTTTTCCTTTCTTTTAGATTCACGTTCTCCCCCGTGATCATGACAATATTTGCAATAGAAACAATTGTTGCTTGTTGAACAGATTTTTTTTTTTTTTTTTCAGTATTTCCTTTGTAGCAACAACATCTGCAACGATCACTTGCATTTTGAAATTCGAGGCAAAAATTTATTTTCTTCAATTAAGCTTTTCTCGAATTCAACCTGCATCAACTTAACAAACTTTTTCACAAATAAGCTGTAATAATATCCACATAATATATAATGCCCTTTTCTTTGAATAAATAAATTGAATAGCATATATAAATTAAAATTCAGAACTACTCAACCTTCCGTACGACGCATAAGGGATTTCCTCAATAAGCAAAAATTTTGCACAAGGAATAGAATTTTTGAACCTCCGAAGATAGAATAAAATCTCCATGATTATCTGATCGAGCTTTCCAAAATTCATATGGAAGATTCTATTGTCACCTGCAAAATCTTGTATAATAGATAATCATCTTTGCAAAAATGTCACGTAATATCTTCCTTTGATTTGCGGATCAAACTTGCTAGATATAATATATTTTCTAAGAATATAGCAAGAATATCCATGAATATGTAGTAATATCTTTTGAGATCAAAGCGATTTCCTTGAGCATAAATTTCAAATATGCATTTTGCAAAAGGAAAATAAATATTTCTGTTGCATGCCAAAATTGCAATACCTTATATTTATGACAAAAGATATTTGCAATATAACAATCATCCAAAATCATGATAAATGCATGTAGAAATTTGCAATGCGGGATGATAAAAAAAAAATTTCTCTTACCCAGGTATATGTTTCAAATATACCATTGATTAAAAAAAATCATTACCAATCTTCGTAGGAGATATTTTCAAATTGTACTAAAATCTGCGTAGATTCACGATCGCTCTTCCCTTATAGAATTTCCTGCAATCAACTCATTTCCTTTTTGGTATCTATCAATTTGGATCCTTCCTTGACGTTAGAGTAAAATAGAAAATCTCCATAATCAAATATTCTTCTTAATTCATCGTAACAAAGTATTCAAAGAAAGAATATTATGCACAATGATATTTTGAAAAATAAATTCTCACTTAGTCATGGTACGATAAAAACATAGAGAATAAAATTCTTGAATATCTAAGAATATCTTGCATCATCACGTAAAACAGATTTTCACTTTGCAAAATATGATTAAATCTGAAATATAAAATTAGACAAAATAATCTGAATTATCTCAAATAATCACACGTACTAAATTAAATCTCAACTCACAAATCACAAAAACAAATCATACGATTCTTTCTTCCATAAAGCAAAATATGATCATTATAAAATCTCAATCAACCAAGGATATATCGAATATGAGAATTATTGCCCAAATCAAATTGAGAATAAAAAAAATTCCTTACCAAACTCTCTTTCTTCTCTTCCTTTATTTCCTGCAAAAATAACTCATCTTTTCTTTGGTACCCATTTTTTCTTGGGTCCATGAGAGTTAGTAGAGTATGCTGTTTTTACCCAATTTTTCTTGATAGGTCTCCAGTCTTTAGGACAATCTTTCTCAAAGTGTTCCGAATCTCCACAATTTGAACACTTGACGTCATTTCCACCAACAGGTTTTACAAACATTTTTTGAAAATGATTTTTGTAAAATGCCTTAGGAGGTCTATGTCTAAGTCTTTCCTTGACTTTAGGAAAATCAATTAGAGAATCACTTTCCTTATTGAAACCAAGTTCTGACTTATTATAGTAAGGAACTTGTATGGAAAGGATATGCTCTAATGTTTTTGATCCATTTGAGAATTTTGTCGAAATATTTGAAAATTCTTTCTTCAAAGAATCATTTTCTTTGACAAGTAAATCTCGACTTTCTTTTGTTTGTAGAAAATCTTTTTGCAAAATTTCAAAATTTTCTTTTTGAAAAAGATCATGTTGCCTAAGTTGAAAATTTTCCTTTTTAAGTTCGGAGATCCTTTTAAGAGAAGATTTGAGATTTGAGCAAAGCTCATTTATATACTTTGAAACTTTGAGAGGAATTTTTGAATGACTTACCTCGATTTCCTCATCGAATTCTCGAGTCTCGTGTTGAGTCGGACTCTCATTCCGAGTCCGTATGCAGTCGACTCGGTTACGAATGTGCCGTCAAGCATATATTTCCTTGCTCATCATCTTCTTTCATTATTCTTTTCTGGCCATTCTACTTGTATTGTCTTACACTAAACTTCCTTCCTTTTCTACTCAGCTTTTTGAATTTCTCGATCATAAAAGCAAATTCTTCGTTGTCCATGTCATTTTCTGAGTCTGTTTCATCAAAAACAGCATTAGATATTAAAGCGATGGACTTCTTACCTTCGGGAACTTCATCATTGAGTTGTTCCACTTCATAGGATTGAAGAGTGCCAATCAATTCATCAACGGAAAGTGGCATAATCCTCTGAGTTTCCCGGATTGAGGTCTTAACATGGTTCCAATCTTTTGAGAGACCTCGCAAGAGTTTGTTGACCTTCATTGGAGAAGAAATAGGCTGACCTTGATACGCCAAACCATTTACAATTTCTGTAAAACGGCTGAACATATCTCCAATTGACTCTCCTTGCTTCATCTTGAAGGATTCATATTTGCCGAGCAGGAAGTTTACTTTTGTCTCTTTTACACGATCGGTCCCTTCATATGTAACATGAAGTCTATCCCAAACTTCTTTTGCTGTTTCACATGAAGAGATTCTATTATATTCAGTAGGAGACAAGACACAATATAAGAATAAATGGCTTTTGCATCAAGCGCTTCCCTTTTGGACAACTCCGTCCGAGACATAGGAGCGGGGGGTTTGGTTTCTTTGTCTCTGCCATTCTTATTTGATGTGGACGCAGCAATGGGGTTGATTCCTCTTTCCACAACATCCCATTGCAAGGGATCTCTGGATCTTAGGAATGCTTTCATTTTGTTCTTCCACACGTTGTATTCTTTTCCATCAAAATATGGTGGCCTTGTGTTGCTTTGCCCTTCCATAAGTCCTGGTGCCAAGATACTAGCCATAAAAGATCTTTAGCTCAAAAGTAAAAATACTTTTATAAACCGAGCACTTGGCTCTGATACCAATTGAGAGTGCTAGTATGAACACCTAGAGGGGGTGAATAGGTGTTTAAACTAAACCTTGGCAAATATATGCGGAATAAAATAAACTTCGAGTAAAACAAAGGAGTTAGGGAAGAGAATAAGAACACAAGATTTATAGTGGTTCGGCTTAATCCAAGCCTACGTCCACTCTCCCACGCTAACAGCCTTCTTGGCTGGATTCCACTATGCAATCAACAAGAGATTACAACTTTGAGTGCAAACACTTAGTAGATCACACTATCTCACTAAGTCACTCTTTTGGTATTTCTCTCATGATCACAAACGTTTAAGCTCACAAGAGACAAGTATATGATCGAAGGTCGCTCGACTTTGGAATTATAAATTCTACGCTCTATCTCTTACTTGCTCATCGGTCCTTCATCTCCTTAAATACTCCTCCACTTCCAAACTACCCGTTGGACAGTATCTTGAGGATCGTCTTCCAATATACCCATTGGACAGCTCGTATCTAGAAGATTTGGTAGCCGTTGAGTGACAAAGGTAAAATCCCAAATTGATTCCGATCGCCTATACAAACGGAATCTTGGTTTCCATAAGTAAAGCTTCTTCGTATAGAAAGTTCTTGTCTTCAAGATCCAATCGTCAATCAAATAGATTGAGTCAATCAAATCAATCTTGATGTGGAATCCAAACCAGATCACTAGCCGTTATATGATTGGGCTTGAGTTACGTTCTGTCGAATCTGGATGTAAAGTCTGAGAGCAATAGACTTTACAATCTGAGTCTGAGTGCATTAGACTTTGCAATCTGAGTCGAACATATTCGCTTACGAACGATTTAGCTTTAAGGTCTGTACCAGTTCAACTTCAAGATAGAGTCTCGTTTCCGGTTTATCATTCACGTTCGATCTGGAATTTGTTAGAGTGAGCAGACTTCGATGTAGAACAGACTTTGACACTAAAGTCTGGCAAGTCTCAATCGCGGTCTTCAGACTTTGACACAGAAGTCTGAAAATCTTCAAAATATACTTTGGACATATGTTACGTTCAGTCTTCTGGTTGTCTTCACACTTTGACAATATCCTTTACATGTTCTATCATCTGCATGGTCTATTAGTTAACCATTAAACATGTTAGTAGCCTTTGATTTATTTTGTCATCTTCAAAACATCATAAGGGATTTCCCTAACACAAGTAAGATTGACATAATTTCAATCCGACTTTATTTAATATTGGCATGTAATCATACACGGCTTAAGGATAATTTTCTTTTGGAAAAATCAGACTGTAATTTAATTTAAAGAACTAAACCATAGGTTCATGCCTTACATTTAAGTAACAGTCCTTAAGCTTGGGCAACCCTCATCATGTACATCAAAATAGTCAGAAATTGATAAGTTAATATTAGTTTTATACGACGAGAGTTCAAATTTCCAAATTTCTGCAGATTTTCGTATACCATAATTAGTGTTTACGGCCCCGCATTGTTCTTTCCACGCTCAACAGACTATCCAGATGAAGCCTAGATCGTTGCGCTCAAGTTGTAGCCTTGATCCTGCCTCCAGTTTGCTATTATCTATGTTCAGGGAAAAGAAGAAAACGAAAGATAACAAGACAATTGGACATGTCTCAGCTGCAACAAGATAGCACCCAACCGCATATCTTGTTCCTTTTGAATAGACAACTGAGCAGCTGTTTTGCTTCCATCATTAATAACCCCACCATGTCTCAGAGCTCAAAATTTGCTATGATAATGGACAGAAATGCATGACACTTCCCGGAGATTGATTGGGGGCCGAGCACAACATGAACAGATTCATGACAGCAATAAAAATGAGCTCTTGCTAATGTTCAAAGCTTAAGCATGGAAAACAACAAAAGAACTCTGACTGTTGAAGAGCTATGGATTTCTTTTGTAAACCTTAGATTGCGGACAGCATCGAGGATTAGCCAAAGAAAAACTGTGGAACAACAGACTTTGAGTTACATCACATGGAAGTACGAACAACATAGTAAGTGAATTCAAGCATCTTGTGGCATTCTATTAGCACTACCAGCTTCTATTGATTCCAGTTCTCCCATGACTTCAGTCATTGAAGGCCGCTTGTGTGGAGCCGCTTGAAGGCATTTTAAAGCTAGCCGTGCTATTTGGAATGCAGAATGCATAGAATAATTGCCCTCCAATTCAGAGTCCATTATAGTCTTCAGTTTTCTTTTACTGGATAAGAGTGGTCTGATCCACTCCATTAAATATTCTCTCTCTGCTAGACGGCTTCGATCATATGCTCTTAAGCCTGGTAGTATCTCAAGCAACATGATGCTGAAACAGTAAACATTGCTCTTCACACTGAGAAGCCCTGTAAAAATCCAAGAGTTTTACATAATTCTGCAGTGAAGCATCTAACTTCCTGATACACTTCCTATCATTGTCAAAATTCAATACCAAACATTCTTCAGCACTAGGGCACCAAAAAGCATTTCACAATGGAAAACGTTCTGTTGGCTTGCCACATGCTAAGCTTTCAGGGGCAGCATACGCACAGGTACGTGTCCCATCCTCTTGGTCACCAGACCTCACCAATCCAAAGTCCGTGAGTTTGGCCGAGTAAGACTGCAGAAGAACCTGATGGTGGATCAGACTTATTTTCCAGCCTAATCGATTGCAAACTTTCGTGAATCTAGCTAAGAACAAAATGGAGATATCTAAAAGCAACTGTCTCGTCTCATGTTCTAAACATAATATCTACTCTAAGAAGATTTGCTATCGACTACAGCCCTTTCATCAATTAAGCAGAGGGAAACATAGGATCTCCGCTTGCTATTGTGACTCTTCTCCTGGTTAGAGGACACAAGTCCAAAGTCTTCCAAGGGAGATAATAGGCATGCCATCGTCATCATTATCCTTCTCCCAAGAACTTGACTAAGAATTTTATGATGCAGGACTGTAATCATTATAAGGAGGATAAGATGTTAACCTCATCTAGCAAAATATTTGAAGTTTTGAAATATCCGTGCATTAGTTTTTTCTCAGAACTGTGCAAGAAAGCCAGGCCTCTGGCAGCCCCGACTGCAATCTTGACTCGTACATCCCATGGAAGATGAGCAGTGGAGCCCTCTGTGCCAGAGTAAAGGACAGTGTAAAATGTAAGTAATGCTTAAACACAAGTACATGCTTAAACTAACTTGAATTTTGAAATAAGCACATTTGTCAACTGACTGTCAACTGACCAAGAAGATATGCTAAACAATTGGCATCCTTAAGGAGACTTTACAGAAATTCACAAAGCAATTAGGCCACTACTGAATAGGTGTTCGTCCAAGATGCCCTATGGCATGAACTCATAAACAAGAGCTAAATTTTCATCCTTTCGACAATATCCCAGGAGTTTGGCAAGGCAAGGGTAAGATAGCCTTCCAAGAGACTGTATCTTCGTCTGGACGACAATTAGAATTTAAGCAAATAAAGCCTATCGTACATGTATAAAATACATGAAAGAAATGGAAGCCCCACACTAGATCAAGGTAGAAAAAATCTCTCCTTCGGCTTTGGTCAACAGGAATGAAACAATCACATTACAATAGTTGTCATCGAAAAGAAAAAAAAAAAAAAAAAAGGCAAAGAATGGGAACTGAGACCTAACTTGCAATGAAATGTTCAGATTAACTAGTAGTTCGACTGAAGACTCATGATCATTGGGTGTCTTGGAATATAAAATGCATATCAACATGGGGGAAATGTACTTCAGATCATACTAGTTTTGTAGAATATATCTGGCTCGTATGAAACCAAGAGTTGCTACGCAGAATCATTGAAATTCGAAACTGAAACTATTCTGGTAACTTTATCTTGCAGTGGTGTATACACCCTATGTCATTTGATTGGCTTTGCAATTTGTTTCAGTTATTGAATACAGAAGCAGAATTCGCTCGAAAGATGAAGAAAACAAGTTCACTATGAAAAGAACCCCATTTCATTAGTCAAAAGGTTGAATGACTCCGTCCATCGAGGCCGATGAGTGAGACCAAGTCACCTATGGGCTATGATCCCATTGGAAAAGGTTGATGATTACATGGATGGAAGACTGTTAACTTAGATTTGCGGAACTTCTTCATTCCTTGCAATCGAATCACACTTAGTAGGCTCTTCCAATAGTTGCCATCATACAAGCCATGGGTCACAAACTCCTATGGCATCGGTTAATCTAGTCCAATACAAAATAAAAGAAATGCCAAAAGAAAGTCCATTGCTGTTTATTGAATGGAGGCTTATAATCTACTCTGCTGATAATCTTAGAGATGGAAAAGTCTCAAGAATAAACCTTAAAGTGTGTTTCAACTGTAACTAAATTTTCGATTTTTCCTTTCTATGGAAGATGGAAGCCACATCGCTTCTTAGATTCTTCTTTTACTTCATCTAAATTTAAAATATGCCCATTGTGTACACTAACATGGGGTAATATCACCAAAACAATTGATACTACTCAGTCAGGAGCCAGCAATACTGTTGTCTGCTGCCTACTGCCATCATTTTGCACCCTAACAAAGCTGATGAGGCAATCAATGAACTGTCAGAAATATCTGATCTCTCAAACCAAAATCAGAGGCGATTCCGCAAGGGCCCTTTCAGAAACAAAATTGCAAGGCAAGGCCACCGCTTATGGAAAATCCTGGGATAATCAACTTCAAGTACATTTTGGATTTGCGTTTATATAGCCATCATGATTCAAGTTGTCCGGTGTTCCCGCTCCTGCTATTTTCACAACGAGTTGGGTGTTTGTTGACACAATTGAGTTTAGCATGACAAGCTGCCATGAGTACCATCATGCATTTGGGTTGCTTTGTTTCAGTAATTGGAAAGGCAAAGTACTTATTCTTCGAGATAGGAAAATGAAGACGACAGTTCTCACCAGCCACTCTCCATACCCTTGTACCGAATGCTGTTTTAATCTTTTCGCAGCTATTATAGTCTTCGTCCTTCCAGACTGTTGCCTCCCATGAAGCATACCTTTATAGACATAACCAAATTCTCCCTCTCCGAGCAACAAATCAGCTCGAAAGTTTTTGGTCGCCTTTTTCAACTCCACGAAACTGAAGAGGGTCGAGTTGGGTTCTGCCAAAATTTCTCCATCTCTGCAGACCTGATTGCTGCGGGCACCCACCAAGTCATGGCTATTGCCGGCTGCAGAAGATGATGAACTCCTGATTGTCGACTTCATCCCTGCAGTTTCGAGGGGGGAAAAAAGAACAGAGAAAATTGCTTCAGACAATGACAAGAAGAAGATTTAACACTCCAAACTGAAGCACAAATATTCATTTTAAAGAGACAAGATAGATGTAGACAAAGAAAACTCTCGCAAAAACTTTAAGAGTACCTGATTTGAGATAACTAGTAAAGCTAGGAGTAGGGAAGACGGGAGTACCATAACACACCCCATCATCTCTCTCTCTCTCTCTCTCTCACAACAGGAACTGCTGTCTTCCCTCCTCCTTGCCTCTCCAGAATCTTATTTCCTCCGGAGAAGAGGACATTGACTTGTTCTTACAGATAGACAAATGAAACCACCCAAAACCTCCTCGATCATGCAACAGTAACAACAGTTAATTAACTTATGCTGAATATTCCTAATTTCTTATACTTTTTTGGACTTATTCACCTCAATTCATGAATTTCAACATATCATATCTTGTCATATTCAGATATTCTCCTTATATATTGTATTTAATCTCAAGTAATGTCCACCATTATGCGGGTTGAATAATATCTTCTTCAGCAAGAAAGTCCTCGCTTATAATAACTGTAGTGGCTAGGTACACAGACAATTTAGGTGAAATGACCAAGTTGTCACTCTATATATGTCTGTCATCTACGTGATCCTGATGATTAACAATGGCACTCTCTCCCTCTTCAAGGCCGGCAATTTTCAAGGTGCTATTTTAGGGCATTCGCCTTCACTAGATAATATATTAAGGTGGTGAAGGAAACAAAGGCTGCTCTTTCCCCAATGCTAATTAAACATGAATCTAAAGATAATCACAAAGTCGCATTAACTAAGCAAAAAACTCGTTCGTCCTCTTGAATATCATTTCCAACTCAAAATTCTGCTGAGGTGTGTATCTTATCTACCAAAAGGCTATCTTAGTAGAAAGATGTGCTAGATTATTCAGTACTTATAAAGCATCTCTCGGCCATATCTTGCGCGTCGATGTGGCAGATTTACCAAAGCAGAAGCAGGTTCAATCATAGCAACAATCAGGTAAATAATCATGAGACAGCTGGCCATGACAGAAGGTACGGTTCCTAGCACAGTAGTTTGCAATTTGGACAATACCACATCCGGACCCAGGCTGGGTATAAACAGAGCGGTCCAGCTTCGTTCTTATGGACCCAAGAAGCACCCTACACATGCTCATTCTTGAGATAGAAATAGGATAGATAAAATTGAGAGAATTACAATGACTCTATCTAATAAAGGCATGTAATCTTGCACGATTCGAGGATAATTCAATTTTGGATAGACCAGTGTATAATATAATTTTAAGAACCAAAAATTTGTGAATACTTTATATTTAAGCAACAGCCCTGAGCATAGGCACCGGATGATTTACTTCACAATAGTCAGAATGTGAATAAGTTTACATTAGTTTTGTATTGTTGAGATTTCGAGTTTCCAAGTCCCTGCAGATTTTCATTTACCATAAATTTGTGTTTTGGCCATGTATGGTTATTTCCATGTTGAATAAAATATATCCAGATTGAGCCTAGATTATTGTGCTTAAGTTGTAAACCTGACCTGCCTCCAATTTACTGTTATCTATGTTCAGGTAGAACAAGAAAATATAACAAAAACAACAATTGTGTAGCAACTACTACCCATATATTCATCACAATAAAGAAAAAGGAAATCTCCTACCCCTTGAAATGTGTCTCTTATTCAACAACAGAACAATTGGACATGTCTTAGCTGCAACATGGTAGCACCAATGACATGTCTTGCTCATTCTGAATGGACAATCCAGCAGCTCTGTACTTTAAATGACTCCATCAATCGTCCAACCATGTCTCAGAGCTCCAAATCACTATGCGAATGGATGGAACCACATGACACTTCCTGGAGATTGATCACGTACTGAGTACCACATGAACATATATATGACAGCAATGAAAATGAGCTTCTGCTGATGCACAAAGTAGAAGCATGAAAAAACGACATAAGAGCTCGGGCTAAGAGCTGCAGAGTTCTTTTGTAAACCTTAGGTTGCTGATAGAATCGAGGATTAGCCAAAGAAAAAACCATTCTTCTCTAAAAGAAAGTACAATCGCAACATCTCAATTCACAAGCCAATGTACATATTGATTTACGTGTCATGGATATTCTGAAGAACTGACAGGAGAATACAACACCCAGTAATTGCTGAGTACAATGGAGATGAACATTCACGGCCCAAGATTAATCCTGGTAAATTGGAAAAATGTGGAGCAACAGACTTTGACCACATAAAAACAAAACAAGTGAAATCAAGAATCCCATGGTATTCTGTTAGCACTGGCAGCTTCTATAGATTCCACTTCTTCCACGACTTCAGTCATGGAAGGCCGCTTGTAAGGAGTCCTTTGTAGGCATTTTAAAGCTAGCTGTGCTATTTGGAATGCAGAATCCATAGAATAATCGTCCTCCAATCCAGAGTCCATTATAGTCTTCAGTTTTCTTTTACTGGATAAGAGTGGTCTGGCCAACTCCACTAAAAGACGTTTTGCTTTCGGACGGTTCACATCATATGCCCTTAAGCCTGTTAGTATCTCAAGCAACACGACACCGAAACTGTAAACATCGCTCTTTACATATAGATGCCCTGTAAAATCCAAGAGTCTTATGTAATGTTGCAGCGAAGCCTCAAAATAAACTTCCTGACATGCTTCCTAGTATTGTCGAAATTCAAGACCAAATATCCTTCAGCATGAAGTCACCAAAAAGCACTTTACAAAGGAAAACGTTTTGTTGGATTACCAGTTGCTATGTATTCAGGGGCAGCATAGCCATAGGTACCGACGACACGTGTTGAAACATGTGACTCACCCTCTAGGGGACCAGACTTCACCAACCCAAAATCCGTGAGTCTCGCCGTGTAAGACTGCAGAAGAACCCAGCAGTGGATTAGACTTGGCTTCCGGCCTAAATATCAATTGCAAACTTTTATGAATCTAGCAAAAAACAACATGGAGATATCTAAAAAAAAAAAAACTGGGCACTGGTTCACAATCTCCTCTTGGGTTCTGAACTTAATACCAAATCGAAGAAGAATAGAGTTGCAATCAACTATCCTCCTTTCATCAATTAAGCAGAGGGAAACATAGGATCTTCACTTGCTAATATAACTCTTTTCTCCAGGTTAGAGGACACAATTCCAAGTCGTCAAAGTGAGATACTAGGCATGTCATCATCATGATTATCCTTCTCCCAAGACTTTCACTAGATTGATGATAGAGCTCATAGGAATTTTATGATACAGGACCATAATCATTATAAGGAGGATAAATTATTACCCCATCTAGTAAAATATTTGACGTGTTGAAATCCCTGTGTATCATTTTGCAGGAATTGTGTAAGAAAGCCAGGCCTCTGGCAGCCCCAACCACAATCTTGAGGCGTACATCCCATGGAAGATGAGCAGTGGAGCCCTCTGTACCAGAGCATCGGACAGTGGTAAATGTAAGTAATGCTTAAATGCAAGTACAAGTTCAAACTAGCTTGAATTTTGAAATATGCACATGCATCAACTATGACTATCAACTGATCAAGAAGATATGCTAAACAATTGGCATTCTTAAGGAGACTTTTCAGAAATTCACAGAGCGATTAGATTACTCACTTCTGAATAGGTGGTTATTCAAGCTGCCCTTTGGCGTGAACTCATAGACAAGAGCTAAATTTCCATCCTCTTTAGAATATCCTAGAAGCTTCACAAGGTTAGGGTGAGACATCCTTCCAAGAAGCTCTATCTCCGTCTGCACAACAATTAGAAAATAAGCAAAGAGAGTCTCGCATATGGTCAGTCTAAAAGATATGAAAGAAATGGAAGCCTCTATACTAGACCCGGTAGGATTTTTTTCTCCTTAGGCTTCAATTGGTCAATAGGAATGAAACAATCACAATACAATAGTCGATATCGAAACAAAAGATACAGAATGGGAACCGAGACCTAATTCCCAATGAAATGTTCGGTTTAACTGGTAGTTTGACTGAAGACTCATGGTCATTGTGCGTCTTGTAATATAAAATGCTTATCAATTTTGGTAAATTGTACTTTAGATTGTACTGGCTCTTTATTAAATAACTAGCTCAATTAAATTAGGAGTAGCTATGCAGAATCATTGAAATTTGAAACTATAACAAATCATAATTTGCACTCGTACAGGTAATTTCATCTTGAGGTGGTGTATCGACCCTATATCGTTTGATTGGCCGTGCAATTGTTTCAGTTCTTGAATATAGAAGCAGAATTTGCTCAGAGGATGAAGAAAACAAGCTCACCGTGGGAAGAACCACACGTCATTAGTCAAAGAAAATTGAATGATCCCGTCCATCGAGAGACCGATGAGTGACACCAAGTCTCTTAGGGCAATGATCACATAGAAAAGATTGATCATTCAATGGAAGGGAGACTGTTAAACTTAAATCTGTGCAATTTCTTCATTCCTTGCAATCGAATTACACTAGTAAGCTCTTTTAATAGTAAGCATCATACAAGCCAACGGCCACACACACTCTCACGGCATGGGTTTTTTAGTCCATTAGAAAATAAGAGAAATGCAAAAGGAAAGTTCTTCACCGTTAGCTAAATGAAGCCCTGTAATCAAAACTGCTGAGGACCTAAGTGACTGCACGCTATCAAGAACAATGGTAACTGAATCTTCTATATTTCTTTTCAATCGGAATGATTGAAGCAAAAAGCCTTCTTAGATTCTTCTTTTACTTAATTTGAATTCAAAATTTGCACATTATGTTCACTAATGTTGTGTTGGTTAGATAACTGAAAACTTCACGTGTAGGAAATAGCATCAAACAATATACTACTCAGTCAGGCACCAGCTATACTGTTGTCTGCTGCTACTGCCATATCTTTGCACCCCCAACAAAGCCGATGAGGCCATCAATGAATCCTCAGAAATATCAGATCTCCTCAGAAATATCAGATCTCTCTATAACCAAAATCAGATGCAACTCCACAAGGGCCCTTTCAAACAAAATTGCGAGGCCAGACCACCACTTATGGAAAACCCTGGGACTATTAACTTAAAGTACATTTGAATTTGCGTTTACATTGCCATCATAATTCAGGTTGTCTAGTATTTCTCCTGCTATTTTCAGAATAAGGGTGTGTATTGACACATATGAGTTTGGCATGACAAGCTCCCATCAGAACCATGATGCATTTGGGTTGCTTCGTTTTTAGTAATTGACAAAGCAAAGTATATATTTTCCAAGAAAAGGAAAATAAAGACAATTTAGTTTTTACCTCCCACTCTCTATGCCCTTGAGAACCATGGGGGTTTAATGTTTTGACGGCTATTATAGTCTTTGTCCTTCCAGACCGTTGCTTCCCCTGAAGCATCCCTTTATAGACGTAACCAAATCCTCCCTCTCCAACCAGCGCATCGGCTCGAAAGTTTTCAGTTGCCTCTTTCAACTCTGCGAAACGGAAGACGGTCAAGTTAGGTTCTGCCAAAATTTGTCCATCTCCGAAGGCCTGATTGATGCGGGCAGCCACCAAGCCATGGCTATTGCTGGCATCAGAAGATGATGAACTACTACTGATTGTCAACTTCATCCCTGCAGTTTCACAAACGGAATAAGAGACAGAGAAAACAGAGAAAATTGCTTCAGACGATGACAAGAAGAAGATTAAACACTCCAAACTGAAGCACAAAGATCCATTTTATACAGACAAAATAGATGTGCAGATAAAAGAAACATCTCGCAAAAACTTCAAAGAGTACCTGATTTGAGGTGACCAGTAAAGCTAGGAGTAGGGAAGTCAGGAGTACCATAGCACACCCCCATCTCTCGCCTTGCCTCTCCCAAATCTTGTTTCCTCGATCATGCAACGGAAACAATAGTCGATTAACTCAAGCTGAATTCCTAATTCCGTACGTCTTTTTTCGTCTCTTTCCTGGTCCACTGAACACTCCCGGCGGAAAAGCAACCTGACTCGCACGCACATCCTTGTCCACATTAGTTGACTTTCTTATCTCTACCATAGCAGATCCCACAAAATTCCAAGGCAGTTATTGTTCGAACTCGCGGTGGACTCATTACAGAAGGGAAACACAGAAGGGACACAATAAATGAGAGAGAAGATGAAAGTCATTCAGCGAGGCACAAAAAATTAGATGTTTCTAGATTGAAAATTCCCCCTCTAGCCATGGGAGTGCATTTATTAATTAAAAATTAATATCATGAAAAATTTCAAATTAATACATGTGATAAATTTATTCCAAATTAATTTTTCTACCACCAATAACCCCAACCTATTATATCTGTGAAAAATTTACTCAAAACTTTTTTTTTACTGTCAAAAACCCAAAACTGGTTCATTTGTGACAAATTTACCCTCTGTTAGTTTGCACTAAATTAGACTAATACCACTAAAAACCACAAACCAATACACCAGTAACAAATGTAGGGTAAAAACTTAAACTAAGATAAATTGTCAACCGCCACATATCATTCAACTTAGAATTTGACAAGATGATACAACGGAAATTAACAAAGGGTAAAATTGTCACGTGTGTACCAGTTTGTTGTTTTTTGTGGTCAAAAATTAGTTTTTGGTAAATATATCTTGGGTGTAACAATTTGGAATTTTTCATGATATTAACCCTATTAATAAGTACATTCAATAGTCACGTGTGTACTATCACTTTAGTTTGGATATGAGTTTTCCTACATTGGGTTAAATAATGAAGTGTTTTAGCAATGAAGGTCGAGTTGGATCAAGTATGGATCAATAGATTTGTATTACAAATAAATTGATCATAAATAGGTTAATAGGTCAATTTAGGTCGGACCATTTATGACTCGACCCACTTGTTTGATGGGCCTATTACTAACAAGAACGAGCATTAAATGGTCTTTATAAATAAATAAAAAAAATCTTGGATTATGTTCAAGCTTTTTACTAAGTACATATTTTTCCTAGAAATTATGTCCCTTGTGGGTGTAAAGAATCTTCTACTAATTTGCCAGTGGACAGGGCAATACGTATCAAAATTCTAAGCCAATAATGGACTTGATATTTAGGAAAAATTCCAAATAATGACCTTAAGTGTCCTCATTTTCTTAAATAAGGGCATGAAGTGAACCTTGTTCCAAATAAGGAATAAGGACGTAAAATGCCCTTATTTTTCTCAAAAGGGACTCAAGTAGATTTTGTTTTAAATAAAAGCCTAAAGTGGCTATGTCAATTTTTAAAAAAGCCTTGACCTTATGGTAGGTAAATGGCATTTTCGTCCTTTGTCTTTTTTTGAATTTTTCTTCATTTTTTTTCTTTTTTTCTCTTTATTTTTGTGAGTTTTCCCTTTATTCTTCACTGATGGCCAGGCAATGCCTAGAGAGGGCTAGGCAAGGGTCACCCTCGATTGATCTAGTGAGGGCTGCCCTCGTTAGCCATAGGCAAAGGATGGCCTCGCACGGCCCTCACCATATCTGAACAAGGGTCGCCGCCTACAATTGGCGAGTACCTAGGCAAGGGTCATGGCCCTCGCTAGTGGCTGATAAGGGTTACCATGCCCTTGCCGGAAAGGAAAAATAAAATAAAATAAAATTTAAATTGTCTTTTGGTGAAAATACCCTTGGTTGACTAGAATATTTAACTAGCTAGCGCCCGGCAGGATCAGACCCTTATTTGAAATACCCATGGTCACTTTAGGCCCTTATTTAAGACTAATACGGTCATTTCATGCACTTATGTAATTAATTTGAAAAAATTATGGCACTTTAAATTCTTATTTAGAATTTTCCCTCATATTTATTCATGTATTTTCATACAAATGTCCCAAAGAATCGAGAGAGCATTGATATTCGAACTCTTACTAAGTATGTTTGGCAGGAAAAAAAAAAAGAAACTGCAAAAGAGAACAAGGTTTTGGCAAGACATTACCAAACATTCAAACTAAGGCTAATAAATTCCCCACATTTAATAGCCACTTCACTAAAAGAACACTTTTTACGACATTTACAACATCCATGTTAGAATGCCCTTCATTTCAAACGCTCAGATTGTTGGGAGTGAGTCGATCTTGTATTTTCAAACATATTCCATAAGTATGCCACGACCAAAATGTTTCAATCTCATAGCAAATGCCTTCTTCTTTTCCCCGTTTATATCCGCTATTTCAATCAGATTATTCTCGTTTCTCGCCTCAATTTCTTTCTAATTTTCTTTTACTCAGAATTCTAGCTAAAGCATCAAAACTCAATTCCATTCATCCAATGAAATGCCCGATCCAAATGGGAGGGTAACAAAGTCCAACCACAGGAAGGAGTAAAACCAATCGCAAAAGTTCCTAGTTGCTAACTCATATCCAACAAAAACGACTAATTATCAAACTTTAAACCATGGAATCACAATTAGAAGTCCACAATTATCATAACGGGAAAACAAAATCCTGCATTCTCAGGACGAGACCAGCTGGAGATCACATCCTAAAAGCGCACGAGCCAATGTGAAAAAGACACCAAATGAAAACAAAATAAGAAGGCAAGAAAGAATTGCAGAGAAACCAAAGGAATTACCAGGTTTAAGATGACCTGTGAAGCTAGGAGTTGGATAGTTAGGAACTCCACAGAAATTTCCATCAGATGATTTATCTTCCCTCCTCCTCAAAACAGTCTCTAGAGCTTCAACGAAGAAGAAGAAGAAGAAGAAGAAGAAGAAGAAGACGACGACGGGTAAGTGTGAAAGCAGAAAAAGGGCTTTTTTCTCTGAAGGTGATCATGGTTCATGGACTACCATCACCCGGAATCGTTTTCATCAAATCTTATAGACAATTCGATTCATGGGTATCTTACTTCTTCTCTCTCTTTCTTTTCTTTCTGGGCGATGACAGAATAAGAGAAAAGGGAGGGTAATATTCTCTGACTTGTATTGCTCGGATTACACTGGTCCAAAGTCGCTGACTTCGAGTCCGCGTGGGGAAGCTGGGAAGAGGGGCGAAATGGGCAGAACCGAAATTGCAGGGGCGAGGGAAACAAACGAGACGAAAACGAATCTTAATTGTCTGAACTTCAGTATAGGATCTTGATGTCGGGAAATTCCATGGTAAGGGAGGAAAAATTAACGTCGGACGGTGTTAGAAAAAATAATGAATATTAAATTTTTAAGGAAAAAATGACCATGAAATTGTCGATTTTAGTAATTGTTAAGGAAAATTACGATATATTGAGATGATTACTAAATAATAGGGCCCCTTAAATCTATAGACTGTAAAGAAAATACTATGATCAATGGGCTTAGTTACTGGGAATATGAAAACAAAATTTGTTGTTTGCAATTTTTTTATGGAAAGTTAGCAAATGTTAGGAAATTCCTCCTTACTATACTTTAAGATAACTTAAAATATTTGAGGGATGATTTGCCAACTTGTCAATCACAATGACTTAATTGTTGAGTGCTAATATCTTCATTTCATGTTACCATTGCAAACTCCATAGTCAAGCTACCATTTATAAATTTAAGTTACTAGTTGTGAATGAAAACGACTTACGATGATTAGAAACAAATTATGATTAAAATCCCTGAATATTATTTGCCTCGCAAAACTGTGCAAGTAGGGCCAGGCCTCTAGCAGCCCCGACCGCAACCTTGAGGCATACATCCCGTGGAAGACAAGCAGTGGAGCCCTCTGTACCAGAGTAATGGATAGTGAAAATGTAAGTAATGCTTAAAAGCAAGACCATGTTCAAACTAAATTTTAAAATAGGCACATGCACCAACTATGACTATTGACTGATCAGGAGGATGTGCTAAACAATTGGCATCCTTAAGGAGACTTTTGCGAAATTCACAGTGATTAGACCACCTACTTCTGAATAGCTGGTACTCCAAACTGCCCTTTGGCATGAACTCATAAACAAGAGCTAAATTTTCATCCTCTTGGCAAAATCCCAGGAGCTTGGCAAGGTTAGGGTGAGATAGCCTTCCAAGAAAGTCTATCTCCGTCTGCACGAAAATAAGCAAAAGAGAGTCTCACACATGGTAAGTAGCAAAAAATATGAAAGAAATTGAAGCCCCCAAACTATACCAGGTAGATGTGTTTCCCCTTAAGCTTCAATTGGTCAAAGAAATGAAACAATCACAATGGAATAGTTGATATCGAAACAAAAGGTACAAATGGGAGCTGAGACCTAACTCCCGATGAAATGTTCAGTTCAACTAGTAGTTTGACTGAATACTCATGGTCATTATGCATCCTGTAATAGAAAATACATATCAATATTGGTAAAATGTACTTCAAGTCATACTAGCTCAGTAGAAAATATCTAGCTCGCATGAACCCGTAGTAGCTATGCAAAATCATTGGAATTTGTGACTGAAACCATTTATAATTTGAGATCAAACTGGTGACTTTATCTTGCAGTGGTGTACCCTCCCTACATGGTTTGATCAACCTTGCAATTAGTGGTGGTTCTTGAATATAGGAGCAGAATTTGCTCGAAGGAAGAAGAAAACAAGTTCTCTGTGGAAGGTTGCATGACTCCGTCCATCGAGGCTGACGAGGCTGACCAGGTCTTCTAGGGGCTATGATACACATTGAAAAGGTTATTATTACATGGATGGAAGACCGTGAACTTAGATTTGCGCAATTCCTTCATTCCTTCCAATCGAATTACACTTAGTAGGCACTTCAAATAGTTAGCATCACACCAGCCGTTGGCGACACTCACTCTCACGGCTCTATGGGTATGGGTTTATTTAGTCCATTACAAAGTTAAAGAAATGCAAAAGGAAAGCTCATCGCTGTTAACTAAATGGAGCCTTATAATTTAATCTGCTGAGGACCATAGTGACTGGATAATCTCAAGAACAAAATAATTCAATCTTCGATATCTCCATTCTATCGGAATGATCGAAGCAAAATAGCTTATGTTGGGTTTGTTAGATAACTGAAGACCTCACTAGGACTGTGAACATATGTGTGGGCAGTAGCACCAAACACCTCAGTCAGGGAACAGCGATCCTGTTGCCTGCTGCCTACTGCCATCATTTTGCATCCTAACAAAGCCGATGAAGCAATCAATGAACTGTCAGAAATATCTGATCTCTCTATAACCAAAATTAGATGCAATCCTACAAGGGCCCTTTCAAAAACAAAATTGCAAGGCAAGGCCACCACTTAAAAAAATCCTAGGATAATAAACTGAAGTACATTTGGATTTGCGTTTACATAGCCATCCCGATTCAGGTCGTCCAGTATTACTGCTCCTGCTATTTTCACATTGAAGGTGCTTAATGACGCGTTTTAGTTTGGCATGACAAGCTACCATTAGAACCATCATACATTTGGGTTGCTTCGATTTATAATTGACAGAGCAAAGTATTTATCTGCCAAGAAAGGAAAATGAAGAGACTTAGTTCTTACCCGCCACTCTCTATGCCCTTGGATGCTATCCGGTTTTAATCTTTTCACAGCTATTATTGTCTCTGTCCTTCCAGACTGTTTCTTCCCATGAAGGATCCCTTTACAGACATGGTCCTCCTTCTCCAATCACCATATCGCGTCCAAAATTTTTGGTTGCCTCTTTCAACTCTGCGAAACTGAAGACGGTCAAGTTGGGGCCTGCGAAAACCACTCCATCTCCAGAGGCCCGATCGTCGCGGGCAGCCATAAAGTCATGGCTACCGCTGGCTGCAAACTTAATAGGGGGCGAATCTGGAAAATAGTCTCAACAAAAAATCCTGAAATATTGGACAATATTAATATTTTCCAAAAAGAAGTCAAGTTAGTGAACACTTATTTTAAAACAACCAAAGTCAAATTAGTTAGCACACACGCATTTTAACCTAATTTACTGAACAAGTGAAAAAATTCGAAAGTTTAATGTCATGGGGAAACGGTGGAGTTGTACAAAGAGAAAAAAGCCATGAGTTAAAAAATTTTCCTTAAAGAAATCGAGTTTTTGTTAGTCACAAGATGATGATGATTTTAATTTTCGAGTTAAGTTAAATTGTGTTAATACTTAAATCTTGACTATTCATTTTGGATTTTATTTCATAGAAAATTAGAGATTAATTTTTAACCCCTAAACAAAAATAATATTCATTAAATTGCATAAGCATATAAGTCATAGGAACATTTGCATTAGTACCAATACAAATTATTAAATTTTTATAAAAAAATATATATAATAATTAAGGAAAGCGACCGGGCCTGGGGCTGGGCCGGCCCGGCCTCCTCCATTTTCCCTCCTCCTGCCTGGGCTCGGCCCAGCCCATTTATTTTTATTTTCCTTAACCAACCCGGCGGTTTCCCCCTCTCTTCTTCTCGTCACGTCTCCACGCCTCCGCTTCTGCAGCGACGTGCAAGGCAGCAGAGGCAGAGCAGGGCCGTGGCGTGATCCGCGGGTCGTTATCAGGCCGACCACGGCAGGCGGGCGGTGGTAGGGGCCATGCGCGCCTCCGCCGGTGGCTCTTAAAAGCGAGAGAGGGAGCGCGGGTGAGGAGGGGACGCAAAGTGAGAGATCGAGAGGAGAGGGGATGAGAAGAGGGAGGGAGACAAAACGACCAAGAGACTAAAGCAGAGAGGGAGCGCCGGAAGAGGGGAAAGAAAGGAGGACTTCCCCGGAGGCCCGGCCACATCCGACGCCCTCCAGCCGCTCGCGATTTCCTTTTCCGTAGCGTCAAATTTTCCGGTGAGTTTGCCTTTTTGGGTTCAAAATCGCTTCTTTCCCGAGGATCCCGGCTCGGAGACGTTGCGAGGCGACCGAACTGAGTCCGATATATCTCGAGTTCGCCCTCTGTTCGCCGTCGCTGAGTCGGGTAGGGACTTGTTATTTATCATCTATGCTTGTGCTCAGTGTGAATGAATGGTCTCTGGCTGGTCGTAACTGTTTTTTCTGTTCTCGTTCGATTCAACGGTGCGAACCCAGACATCGAGCAAATCCGTATCCTTCTTTTAACCAGTGCCCATCACATGTTTGCTAAAATGACTCAGAGGAACGACCCTGAGAATGTCGTCTGTTTTAGCCAGATCCGAAGACACCAGCGTAGTTCACATATTAATGATAACCTCCTTGGCCATGAAACACGTTTTTTTTGGGAAATTTTAACTCATCAATCGCGTTACCGAGGTTGTTTTGCTCCTGGGAGTTGGTGGCCATTGTACTTAATGTCGTTTTTGGTGGCGTCGGTTCGGAGATGATTAGAAGGCGGTAAAAGTGGGAGGCTTAATTGCTTCTTATTATTATTTTTTTATTGGGTCAAAGCTTAATTGCTTAAGTTGGTTTAGTGTGTTTAGGCTTGTCTAAGTTTTCGTGGGCTTAGACGAGTCTAGTGATTTTGGGCTCAATTAAGATTGATAAGTTTGGGCTTATTTCTAGTCATTATTTGAATGGTAATTTTTGGGCTTGGTTTTGATTTGATAGAGGTGTGTCAGTAAGTCATAGCTTCAGAACACTTGGGCCTAAACTGCTTTGCAGTGGGCGTAGTGCATTTAATTTCAACAAAATGGGCTTGATGCCTTTTCTTTACGAAATGGGCTAGTTTTAAACAGGCCCAATTGTGTCCTTGGCGCCCAAGCTTGAACGTCCAAGTTCAGCCCATGTTCGGACAGGACCCCAGGGCCCGGCCCAAGTCCATCTTTTCTGAATAAATTTTTATTAAAAATAAAACACTAATAAAATCTGAAAAAATTCAAAATTTTGGAAAATGTTCGGAACTTAGTTTTTGACTAGTTTCATTTGATTTTTAGTGTTGATTCTAATTCAAAACTAATTTAGCATAAAAAAATGTCATTCTTCAAGCAAAAAAATTGAATCCAAAATTGAATAAGCCTTTAGGGCTTGCAATATGGTTTTTGAATGCTTTCCTTTTTTGAGATAATGCTTGGTCGCTGTTTGTGCACTTTCATTTCGATTTTACTAAATTGCGCTTTTTTAATACATTGATTTCCAATTTTCACTTTTAGCATGGTTAGGTTAAATTATTAGGACCATAATAAACAATCATTGCTTGCACACTTAATGGACAAGAATCTTGAGGCTCATAATTGGTAAAAATACTACGTGGTCACTCTGGTGAACAAACGATTAAATTAAGATACCAAAATGACATTAACTAGATAATTAGTTAAAATCAAGTCTCTGATCCCAAAATCTCATATTTTGTAAAAAGTAAGGTATACTTTAATGACTCATTCGTTGTTGTTTTATTAGCATTACTTTGTTATCCTACCTCTTTAAGCAATTCCTTTTGGTGAGAGTTGACTTTACTTCTTGAGTGACCCATATTCCAACAACACAGTCACTCTAATAGAGAAGGATAACAAATTAATGCTAATAATAGAGACCAAAACTTGCATACATAAACTTATTCAATAATAGTTAGCATATGTGGAAGTCACGAGAATAAAATATAAGCAGGTCTTAGTAGTATAGATTTAGGGGATTGCCATGGAATATGGAGAGTATGCAAAATTTGATCCTCCAAAATTGATGCTATCAAAGACAAAAGTAAAGGAATTGATGAGTTGTGTAGATGCAACAAATTGTTGTGCACATAATTAATAAAATTATTGTAATGACTCCATTAATAATTACTTTGTAGCGATTGCAGATGTAGGGTTAGTTGAAAGACCAATATTTGTTTTTCAATTCCTTCTCTAAAGGACAAGGAGTGATGATAGACCGTTCATGCATTCAATCACACTAAATGTGGATAAAAGTATAGAGAGAATAATCTCATTGGGTTGTCAATCTATCCAAGCTTCTTAAAGAAAAGCATAACATTATCAAATAGGCATTCTCAAATTAAATGGTTTGGAAGCGCCCTAATAACGGACTTAACCACGAGTGCATTCCCGAACCTTGCGCTCAACATGCCAAAATCGACCAACACTATATATGCCATCACCATCACTACCTATAAACTCAACCTGTAATCCTCGATGAACATAGCTACTGGGAGTGACACAAGCGACCCCATGGATGCTCCCGTTGCCTGCCATGGGATTGGTAGAGTCTCCCACGCATCTCTCTCCTCAGCTCGTTTGGCTATACTCGTATCATCTCTTTGAATCCGGGTCACCCGAATATCCTATTGGGAGTAGACTGATAAGAGCTCGCCAATGGCTCTTGTGCAGGCCTCGGCAATCAACCCCACCGCCTTGAATATTGCCTAGTTATGATAGCTTTATTGATGGCGTCGACGCACATCATGAGGGACGCCGTTGCAACTAGACCTTTATTTGCACCGAGCATGGCGGCGCGGAGTCACTAAGCTTGCTTCAACAGGGTTGATGAGCTCATATCCAAAAGGAGGAGGAGATAATAGTTTAGTTGATGGTTCAACTTCTTGCTCGAGGAACTAAAGCAATGGTTGAGTTGGGTTGTCAATCTGTCCAAACTTCGTGCAACTCAACTTAACTATTACTTCAGTCCCTCGAGCAAGAGGTTGAACCATTAACTCAATCATTTGTTCTCTTCCTCCTTCTAGGATTGAGCTCATCAACCTGTCGAAGTGAACTTAGTGGCTTTGCGCTGCCATGCTCGATAGAAATGAAGTTATAGTTGCAACAGTGTCGCTTATGATGGGTATCGATGTAATCAACAAGTATGTCACGACTTTGGCAATATCCGGGGTGGCGATGCTTATTGTCGAAGCGTGTACAAAGGCCATTGACGAGCTTGTATTGGTCTACTCCTAATATAATATTGTGATGGCCTAATTTCAATGAGAGGACAAGAGTAGAGACGAATGAGCTAAGGAGAGGGATGTGAGAGAGAATCTATCAAGCCCATGGCAGGCAACGAGGCCGCACTAGCCTTTGCTGTGGGGTCACTGGTGCCACTTTGAGTGGCTACATTCATCGAGGATTACAAGCTAAGGCTGTAGGTGGTGATGGTGGCGACAAGCATAATGTTGGTTGGTTTTGGTGTGCTGAGCGCAAGGCTAGGGATTGCACCCACAATTAAGTTCGTTATTAAGACACTTTCAAACCATTTTAATTTGATAACGTTATGCATTTCTTTAGGAAGTTTGGACAGATTGACAATCTAACTCAACCATTGCTATAATCCCTTAAGCAAGAGGTTGAATCGTCAACTCAAGCATTGCCTCCTCTTCCTTTCGGGTTGAACTTGTCAACCTATTGAAGCAAGTTTAGTGGCTTCGCATCACCATGCTCAGTGCAAATGAAGGCCTAGTTGCAATGGCGTCACTCATGATGGGCATTGGCACTATCAACAAAGATGTCACTACTATGACAATATCCGGGATAGAGCGATTGATTGCCGAGGTCTGCACCATGGCCATTGGCAAGCCTGTATCGTTCTCTTAGGATTAAGTATGTATCTCCTTGCCTCTCCCAAATCCTGTTTCCTCAATCATACAATGGAAACAACAGCCAATTAACTCACACCGAATTCCTAATTTCGTACATCTTTTTTCTAGCCCACCGAACACTCTCCTGGCATAAAAGGAACCTAGCTCCGTACATCCTTGTCCACACTAGTTAGTTTTCTTACTCTAGCTAGGAGATCCCGCAGAATTCCAATGTATTTATTGTTCGAACTGGCTGTGGACATTTTACAGATAGGGAAAACAATAAAGGGTTAATACCCTAAAAAACCTCAAATTGATACACTTATGATAAATTTATCCCAAATTAATTTTTTTATCATGAAAAATCTCAAACCGATACATTTATGATAAATTTACCTCAAATGATTACAAAAAACCTTAAACCGATATACTTGTAACGGATATATTATTTGTTCGACTGCCAAAAACTCAACAAATTACCTTCCATTAAATTGGATTTATATTGTAAAAAATTACAAAAATGGTACTATTATGACAAATAGAGAATAAAATCCTTAACAAGTACACTAGTCAACTATCATCTAATTAAGTAATTTGATAGTAAAATTTAACGGAAACTAATAGAGAGTAAATTTATTACAAGTATACAAATTTGGGGTAATTTTGTCAAAAGTGTATATTTGTCAAAAAAATTAGTTTGTGGTATATTTGTCACAGATGTACCAGTTTGGAGTTTTTCATAATATTAACTCAACAATAAATGAGAGAGAAGGTGAAAGTCATCCAGTGAGGCACAAAAAATTAGATGCTTCCATATTGAAAATCTCCCTATAGCCATGGGAGTGCTTCACACCACTTATTGAGTAAGGATTAATGCACAAAAAATCCTAAATCAATACATTTATAATAAATTTACTACAAACTAATATTTTGATCACCTAAAATGTCAAAATGGTCAATTTGTGATAAATTTATCATTTATTAGTTTTCATTAAATTAGATTAATATTACGGAAAATTACAAATCGGTACACTCGTGACACTCCAACTAGTACACTCGTCAACTATTACATATCATTCAATTCAGCAATTTGATGATTAAAAACTAACGGAAATTAACGAAAGACATATTTGTCAAGGGTATATAAGTTTAAGGTTTTTTGTGATCTTTTATTTTTTTTTTTTTTTTTTAGTAAATTTACAATAAGTGTACCAATTTAGGGTTTTTCATGGTATTAACTCTATTAATAAATACATCAAATAGAAATCTTTTTTCTTTAAAATCTGATTATGCATCGTAGAAAAGAAACGGTTTATGAAAAATCCCCAAACTTACTTTAAATAGTTTCTGATGGTTTATTAACAACCGTCGGCACTTTCTAACACTATCCTCCGGAAGATTAACAATAGCATGCAAAGGATGGGGTTTACATCTCTCCTTTACGTTAGACTGCTATTTTGAATTACTAAACAAGAAAAATGATGCCGAAGAAAAAAGAAAAGAAAATTGATTGAACGGGTTGACGAGAGGTATATGAATGTTGGTAAAATGCATATCCATATTGGTAAATAGTCGATGACCCGGCAACCGGCGGAGTGAGAGGAGAATAAAAAAAGATCAAAGAATAGAGAACAAAAAAATTATAAAAAAATTCGAAAAAATTGCAAAAATATATACATCAATGCTGGTCTTGCCACATGAAATGGCCGCCATCAACGTCAGTGATTTCTAGTCAAAATTAGCCGAATAAACTACATTGGCAAATTATCAAAAGGTTTTAAACTAAATTGATATAAATACAATAGATTTATGACTTTTTTAGTAATTATCCTAACTTTTTTTTGTGGCATTTTCAAAGAGGCTGCGTACTGGACTTTTTTGTTGGATAGGATAGTGTCGAATAATGATATGATAGGATTTTAACGATCCTATCAAATGTTTCTTGACGTCCGAATATAACATGGATTCAAATGCAGTTATCCTAATAAATATATGATTCGTAGAATTAAAATTAAAAATAAACCATGGAAATAAAACAACCGCTCTACCTAGTGTGAAAGAGAGGAGGCTGTCGTCGCTCAACTCAACTTTCATAGAGAAACGATACTCCAAAAATAGGTAGAAAAATTTCCGGGAAGTGAGGCGAACCGAGAATCTTTTTACAAGAGATAGACAATCATGTGGATCTTCAATAAATAACTGAACTCGAGAAAAAAAAAAACCCAGCTTTGCACTTTGCCGGAGATGTCGAGTTTTGGGTTGATCATTTAAGGACGATAATGTCAAACATGGGTCTTTAGGGTGTGTTGAACAAAGGGGAGAAAGCATGGGATGGGAATTGGAGAAATGAAGAGGATGGGGGCAGATTCTTTTAGAGATGATGGAACAATCTCAGGCAATACCTAAGCTTTTTGCCCGCTCCTTTCTATTCCTCCTTACTTTTCTCATTTTCTATATCTACACAAGCGACTACGAAGAGGTGGCTCGGCCATGGATGGCCAACGATTGCGAGCTGCCGCGATTAAGATGGTGGCTCGGCCATGGATCCTGGCTCCAAACCTTCCCTTGTCAATCATTGACTAGTGGTGTCACCAGCCAAACCTAGTTGGCTCTATCTTTCCGTGGTGGTCACCACTCCAACCAAATCTAAATTGTAGCAACAAAGAGACAGGGGAAGGAAGAGTAGAGAGAAAAATTTTATTTTCCAATTTCACATATCCTAGACAAATCTATCTCACTCCCTAGGTGGGATTTTTATACCCAGACTATATTGGGGCTATGTTCGGTTATATCTTGATTTCGCATCACTCTAAACACCGGATAGGAAAAAAGAGTTTTATGCAACCCACTAAACGCAGCCAAAATGTGTCGAAAATTAACTCGTGCCTACTATCTCTGCCTCATTAATATTTATTAGGTCTTGCGAAGAAGTATCCCAAGACATTTCTTAAGTACACTTGATAAGAAAACAAATGTCGTCATTCCCAATGTATTGATTACAAAAATCACAAGAAGGCAGTGTCACTATCATTTATGAGACACAAATGCACAAAAGCAAGGCTGGTTCACTGCTCAGCCTGAATTTAATCTTACACCCAAAATGGGAGTAGAGAGGCGGGGAAGAATAAATCGCTAGAAAAGTAAATAAATATTGCCCAAAAATTGGAATTAGTTAACCAGAAACTGGAAATTGAAATACATTCTTCTGGGATAGTAGAACCTACGCATGGACTAAGACATTGTAAATAATGGTACACCCGTTTAAATGTCAAGTGACATTTAACTCAGTAATTAAAATGTAAAATTTAATGAAAGCTAATAAATAATAAAATTTGTCATAAGTGTACCAATTTAAAAAAATTTGTAGTCATAAAATTAATTTGGGTTAATTTTACCCTGGGGTATGAGTTTGGGGTTTTTCGGGCTATTAACCCGAAATTTAAAGGTACATATATGAGCATAACAAGTCGGTGTACTAAATAAGTTGGCAAATATACAGCAAACTGTATTGCAATTAATCTTTAGTATTTAATTTATGAAGTCGGTGTGGCAAATATGCAACAAGTTAGTATTTAATATGCAAAGTTGGTATACTAAATAAGTTGGCAAACTATATTGCAATTAATCTTTAGTCGGCAAGATAATCTTCATTTTGATTATATAAGGGCAGGACCATAAATCAGCCAGATATTGTTCATTTCCAAATGAAGTAAAAAAGAACACAAACACATATGCTAACAAGCATTAGATGGTCCTAATTAAAAAAAAAAATCATGAATTTTGTTCAATATTTTTATTAGGTCCGTATATTTCCCAGAAAGTATGTCCCTCGTTGGTGTGAAAAATCTTCTACACATTTGTCAGCGGATAGGGTAACACATGTAAAAATCCTTAAGCAATAATGGACTTGTTTTTTTTTTTTTTTTTGTACACATTGGCGTAGAATCGAGAGAGAACAAATATCTAAACTATTTTCTTTGTGGTTTGTCCTACTCTAACTTGCAACTTACTTTCAAACTTTTGTCATACCTCTTTATAAAGCGTAAAAGTCAAATCCCATACCTGAAATTAAACGTCCTCACTCTTAACCCTATCTATGAAAATGGCAAATCAAATTCTCCACATCCCCCTTCCCATGTAAGAAGAGTAGCCATTGGGGCAACCCCTAGTAGTTCAATATTTGAACTCTTAATAAGTATGTTCTGGCAAGACATTACCAAACATCCAAACTAAGGCCAATATTTTTCACCACATTTATTAGCCACTTACTAAAAGAATACTCGAACAATTTGTGGACGTATTGTGCTCAATACTATCGGCACATTGTGTTGACTACTTTATTCTGTGGAAGGGCTTCTTTGCCCTTTCCTTTTTTTACATGGCCCGGACAAATTGAATCTAAAAAAAAAAGCCAAGTATAACTCTATGGATGGACGGAGGTACAAAAAAATTGCCAATCCCATCTTTCACTCTCATCTTTCATATGGTGGTGATTGATTGCAGCTCACCGTGTGAAAACCCCGCATAAAACGTTATCTTTGCTTACCCTTCGCTATTTTTGACCGGGTCGCCTTGATTTTCTTTTTCACACCACAACACTGTCACTATCACCTCGTCCTCCTCCTGCCGTCTCCTTCTCGCTCTGTTTTTCGCTCCTTGCTTTGGGGAGATTCCTTTGAGAAACGGCCACCATGCCATGCTTCTCTTGGATTCCTCTTGTGATGATGGACAGCTTCAACCCAACTCGCAGCTCTCTCACTCACTCACTCATGTCACCCGACCAGATCCAACGTCCCCTTCAAAAAGCACTCTCTCACGAGCCTTACCCAAGTTCATGCCCCACCCAACTCCTTCCTTTCCCTTTTCCTCTCTTCCCATCACTCCATATTCCTCCTCCTCTTCCTCCTTCATTGCCATTATGAGGTCGGCTTCCGGCACGCTCGCCTTAGCAGGAGCAGTGCGGGTGATTAGCTCCCTCTGGAACTGGCTTTCACTTGATCCCGTTTGGACGCTAACTTAAGACCAGCTCAAGCGCACCAGTCCAAGAGATTGCAAGAGGGTCCAAGAGAGTGAAGACGGGTTCAACAGAGATCGCATCTATACTTATCGGCGACATGGCTTGTACACCCATCATGGTTTGTCATTCATCATCTTCTTCTTCCTTTTCCAGCATCATTATCATTTTTCTTGAACATGGATATCTTCATATGCAACTCGACTAAATTTTCTTTTATTATCTTATGTTGGCCCATACAACGGTAGTCGCATAGCTTCAGAGATAAAGCCTCTCCTCCGCTGGTCCTCCGCCACCGTCGCCCGTTCCATCCGCTCCCCGCATCGTCGGGCCCTCTCTTCAGCTGTCCAGGTGTTCGACGAAATGCCAGAGATAGAACCTGACTGAGCTGTGCTTCATTTCTTTCTTTCCGGTCGCCGATCCATTCCCAGCTTCGCCGTTATACTTCTCAGCGGTTCCAGCTTCGACCATCTCCATCCAGCGAATCTCCATCTTAGACTCTTCATCTCGGCCTCTCCGCTACGCTACTTTGTTGGTGTAGACGAGGCATTCGACAAAATGCCAGAGAGACGGTAAGATTGAAGTTCTTCTCCCGTCCACATTGCCACCGTTCCTTCTGGTAGCTGTTCAAGGTCCAGTTTTTCAAGCGCATCAACCCAGCATCTTCCCTCTGCTGCCGACAATGATCCATCACGCAGGACATAGATCCGACAGTGATGTACGAACATGGCACGGGAAAGTGAGTGTCCCAAAATCGTCATCATCGGGAAACAAGCTTATCGCTGTTCCTCCCTCCTCAGGCTTTAGTGGAGGGTAAAATATATTTCGAAAATTGTCTAGTTCAATATTTCCTTGCTGCCAAGGCATCATTCCACTTAGTGAAAGGTATTGCACAGAAATTATGGTTGATTCTACGGCAACTATTTACTACATGTGGCATGATTTGGATCTATATTGCATATACTCATTGTTGATTTATAACAGGAATCTATGTCGTAGAGGCCTACATAATTCACTTCACACAAACAGGAGTTGAGGAGACAAGTCTCCATCGCTTCCAGTGAGAAGGCAAGAAACTCCATTCCCTCCGCTTATATGCATATAGGCGGCCAGAACTTGGGTACTGGTGGGGGACTTGCACCACCTTACCCCAAACCAAATCGCCCCAGGAAGTCGTGAACAAGGCTCACGAGCTCCATGAGCACAATAGTTTCAGCGAGTACGACCTCATCAATAACAACTATGAGCATTTAGCCTTGTTTTGCCAGACCGGCATACGGGCAAGTGCACAGACAGCACTGGTCAGTGCTTGTCTGCAGAAGATCAGTGAAGTCAGAATGGTTCACGAAGTTTCTGCAGACGAAGTAAGTTCGAGTGACTCCAAATTTCCATGAATCTTCCCTTTTCTATCCGTCTTTTACTAGCAATTATTATCATCTGTTTGAGAGTTGTTGTCTGTCATCCAGCAGTAAAAGGAATGAAACGTTAGTTTTGTATATCCAGTTTGCGAGAGACATGCACAAATGCATGGAGGATGAACTGGGATAAGAAAATGTATGTAAGCTGCAAATCTATGGTCCTTATTATTTAATTTGCCCGGAAATATTTAAGGACTTCTGTCTGTTGGTGCTCGGTCCTCCTAGTTAGACTTGCCAAAAGAAGGCAACATCTAATCCCGAATGAATTTTTCACATTCAAATCACTTCACTTTGGTGCATATTGGATATAATCTTTTGGCATTCGAGAAACAATTGGGGAAACAAGACAACAGTGAAATCGCACTAGACTATCAAAAAGAGTTTGTTCCACGAGTACACAACTTTTTTCCTTCTCAGCAACCTCTCTCTTGACAATATTGTCATTCATTTTGTTGTTCTTGCTTGGCCATCATTGTCATTCACTTTAAAGCATGAAATGAATGACCTTGTTTTTCTTCACGGTGATCTCTCTCTCTTGACAACAGGGGTTCCAATTACATAACATGAATTGGGTGGCCACATACAGCAGAGGGTATAAGTTAGATTGGTGTTGACGTGGTCTGCACCATTAACAAATGCACTCTAGCAGATTTAGTCTCGTTCTTGGCACCAAGCCCCAGTTAGAAAGGATAAGCTACCTGGCCCTTCTACGTTAGCGCCAGCCCACTCAATGGACTATAACAAGCCATTGGACTTGCCCAACATAGAAACAGGAAAACGCCAGAAAGAACCAGTATCTTGGAAATTCTAACAAAACCAGCTTGTGGATTGCGTGATCAGCTTGAACAAAAGTTTCTCCAGAAACACCTTGCAGCATTCTCCCAAAGACATTGTTTTATAGAAACAATTGCCAGAAGAGGTAAGCCATATATCCATTGAGCTGTTGGTTATTCTCCATTTAGGAGCGAAATTGATCATACAGTAATCATGAATTTAGTGATGGAAGCTATCTTCGTTTATGGCATCTTAGTAATGGATCGTGAGAGATATTACCATCTTCACATGTACATTTTTAAGTTCATTTACAGTTCATACCAACGGACAGAATAGAATATGAAAATATCCACTTTATTACTGCAATTTACTAAACAATAAATGAAAAAAGCAAAGTCATTGAATTTCATATCATATTTTATCCAGTTTTATCCTAATTAAAAATCCAGACGACCTACAAAGGGGTGGGAAGTCAAAAGTGGAGTGGAGAAAGCGTAAGCCTAAAGTATTACGTACCCTTTTTCAAAGGAACGTGAGGACATACACGTATAAGATTTAGATAAATGTCCTTATAGACCCCAATTAACAATCACATTTCTTTTTTCTAGTAGTGGCACTGAAAAAGACAAGGTTCACATACAAAAGAAGGTGATCGCAAGAACACCACGTTAATTGGTTTGGCTCTTTCGGAACACTCATTTAGGACCAAAGATTGATCATCTTCCGAAAGGAAAATGACCTATGACCAAATGAATTAGGGATTATATATGCGAGAATTATAGATCAAACCAGTTCTCTTGTCCATATTCGCATGAGTTTTACATTAAACATTTTTTTAAATGTATTAAGTACTAATAATTCATAGTACTTGTGCACATTCTAATCCTGCGAAGATAACATATTCTATTGCATTGTGGGAAAATTACCCAAAAAAAAAAAAAAAACAGAGGTTCTAAACCTATTGCACTATTTGGCTAGTGTAGTCTTATCCCTTTTGACAATTTGCCAATTCAATATATCCGGCCAATTAAGACCAAAAATCACTAGTGTGTATAATTTCTTTATTTTTATTTTTTTGTTTTTTTTTTCTTTGCAATTTTCTTTACTTTTCATTGTGGCCACCCACGCAAGCCCTTGCCTGACCTGGTGAGGGATGGCCCTTGCCTGGCCATGGGATGGAGCCTTTGTCAATTATATACATGCTCAAACAATTTACAGATGCAATTTACAGATGTGTCACGCTTAATATGATCTTTACATTATGTCAACTTCTTTATTTTAAAGAAGGGCTTCTTCGCCTTTTATTCTTTTTTTGGCTCAGACAAATTGAATCTAAAAAATAAAAATAAAAAACCAAGTATACCTATGGATGGACCGAGTTCCAAAATTTGTCAATGTCATCTTTCGTTATATCTTCATGACGGTGGTGAATGATTGCTGCTCCCTGTGTGAAACCCAGCTTAAACGTAATTTTATTTGCATACACCAACAACCCCACCCCAAACAAAATCCTGGGGGGCCCCGGCGGGGGTTTTTGAGTGGGTCTCGCCTTGATTTTCTCCGTGTCCCCCTCTCTGTTTTCGCCTGGACCGGACCTTTCTCTTATCTCCCATCTTTTCTGATTCATGTTTTTCTTTTTCTTTTACACTTCCACTCTGACTATCCCCTCCTCCTGTCCCCTCTCTGTCTCTCTTGTTTCCTTGCCTTATGAGATTCCCTTTGTGAAACGGCACCATGCCATGCTTCCCTAGGATTCCACTTGGGATGATGGACAGCTTCAACCCAACGTTCAACTCTCACTCACTCATATCACCAGACCAAATCCAATGTACCCATCAAAAGTGCTCGTCTACCCCAACAGCTCTAATGGCCTCCTTTGTTCTCAAGTGAAATTTTGTCTTCCCTACATAGAATGGAATATTCCAGAGTTCAAACGAAGCAATTGAGGTACATACTAAGGTCCACTTGGCCCATCTCCGTCTCTATCTTTTTTCCTTACTTTGTGAGATTTCTTTTGAGAAACAGCACCATGCCCTGCTTTCCTAGGATTCCACTTGGGATGATGGACAGCTTCAACCCAACGTTCAACTCTCTCACTCACTCATATCAACAGACCAGATCCAACGCACTCTTCAAAAGCACTCATCTACCCTCACCCCTAATGGCCCCCTTTGTTCCCAAGTGAAATTTTGTCTCCACTACCTAGGATGGAATACCCCCGAAGTTCGAATGAAACAGTTTAAGGACATACTCAAGTCCACTTATCCCATCTCCGTCTCTCTTTTTTCCTTATTTTGTGAGATTCCTTTTGAGAAACGGCACCATGCCATGCTTCCCTAGGATTCCACTTGGGATGATGGACAGCTTCAACCCAACGTTCAACTCTCTCACTCACTCACTCACTCATGTCATTAGACAGATCCAACATACCCTTCAAAAGCACTCATCTACACCCCCCCCCCCCCCTAAATGGCTTCCTTTGTTCCTAAGTGAAATTTTTTGTCTTCACTATTTAGGATAAAATACCCCCAAAGTTTTATGTCCCGGAGTTCAAACGAAGAAGTTTAAGGACATACTCAGGTCCACTTGTCCCATCTCCGTCTCTCTTTTTTCCTTACTTTGTGAGATTCCTTTTGAGAAACATGCCATGCTTCCCTGGGATTCCACTTGGGATGATGGACAATTTCAACTCAACGTTCAACTCTCTCTTTCTCACTCACACACTCATGTCACCAGACCATATCCAACATACCCTTCCAAAGCACTCATATTCTTACCCAAGTTCATTCGCCCTCGACTCCTTCCTTCTCTCTTCCCATCACTCCATGATCCTCCCCCTCCTCCTCCTCCGCCATTGCCATTTATCGCTGCCACCGTCAACCTTCCGAGGCATCCAAGGGGTCAGCTTTTGGCGCCCGCACACCTTAGCAGGAGTAGTGCAGGTGATTAGCTCCCTCTCGACTTCACTTCGTCCAATCCCACATGAATAAAAAAACACACACACACCCCCGTGACAATCATTAGATGGTCATTATAAATTTACTAGGTCCACATTTTTCCTGAAAATAATGTCCTTTGCCAATGTAAAGAATTTTATACACATTCGCCGTTGGATAGGGCAACTTGCGTAAAAATTCTTACACCAATAACGGACTTGATATTTATCCATGTATTTTCTTACACATGTGCTGCAAAATCAAGAGAGAACCAATATCTAACTCTTAATAAGTATGTTTTGGCAAGACATTACCCAACATCCAAACTAAGTCCAATATCTTTCACCACATTTAATAGCAACTAACTATAAGAATACTTTTACAACATTTACACTCGAACAATTTACAGACATACCATGCTCAATACAATCGGCACATTACGTAGACTGCTTTATTTTGTGGAAGGGCTTCTTCGCCCTTTTCTTTATTTACACAGGTCAGACAAATTGAATCTAAGCCAAAAAAAAAAAAAAAAAAACAAGTATAACTCTATGGATGGACCGATGTACAAAAATTGCAAATGCCATCTCTCATTTTATCCTCCATATAATTGGCGATTGATTGCGGCTCACCGTGTAAAACTCAGCTTGAAACGTGAGCTTCTTTGCCTAATCTCCGCTAAAAAGGTTCGAAAAATTGGTCCTCCCCGGTCTCTGCTTTTTTGACCGGGTCGCCTTGATTTTCTTTTCACACTGCCCCCTGTCACCATCACCCTCCTCCTTCCGTCTCTCTTTGCTTTGAGAAACGGCAACATGCTCTGCCTCTCTAGGATTCCACTTGTGATGATGGCCAGCTTCAACCCAACTTGCAGCTCTCTCACTCGCTCTCACTCACTCACTCATGTCACCACCGGACCAGATCAAACGTACCCTTCGAAAAGCACTTTCCTCTCTTCCCATCACTCCATATTCCGCCTCCCCCTCCTCCTTCATTGCCATTATATAATCGGCTCCCGCCACACTCACCTTAGCAGGAGCAGTGCAGGTAATTCGCTCCCTCTGGAACTGGCTTTCAACTTTCTTTCTTTTTCTTCTTAGTTAACCTTCATTCTAACTCTTTTTTGCTCTCTTGATCCCGTTTGGCTCTTTTAGGCGGGTGGACGCTAATTAAAGACCAGCTCAAGCACACCAGTCCAAGAGAGCGCAAAAGGGTCCAAGAGAGAGAGAAAATGATGGCTCACGTCATCATCATTGTAATCGCAATATTGTTGCGACCCACGGGGGATGTGGTAAGACAGGAAGATCTCAAACCCGGAGATCACATCTATACTTATCGGCGATATGGATTGTACACCCATCATGGTTAGTCATTCATCACCTTCTTCTTTCTTTTCCAGCATCGTCTTCGTTTTTCTTGAACATGGATATCTTCATATGTAGCTCGACTAAATTTTCCTTTATTATCTTATGTTGGCCCAAACAACAGTAGTTGCATAGCTTCAGAGATAAAGCTTCTCCTCCACCGGTCCTCCGCCACCGTCATACGTTCCGGCTGCTCCCCTCCGGCCGCCCCCTCGTCGGCCCCTCTCCTCAGCTGTTCTGGTGTTCGACAAAATGACAGAGAGAGAGAACCTGACTGAGCCGTGCTTCATTTCTTTCTTTCGGGTCGCCGATCCATTTCAAGCTTCGCCGCTGTACTTCTCAGCAGTTCCAGCTTCGACCATCTCCATCTCCATCTCCAGCGAATCTCCATCTTAGACTCTTCATCTCGGCCTCTCCGCTTTGCTACTTTGTTGGTGTTGATAAGGTCTTCGACAAAATGCCAGAAAGACGGTAAGATTGAAGTTCTCCTCCAGTCCACAGCGCCACCGTTCCTTCTGGTAGCTGTTCATTGTCCAGGTTTACAAGCGCGTCAACCCAGCATCTTCCCCTCCGCTGCCAACAGCAATCCATCACGCGGGACATAGATCCGACAACGATGGTACGAACACAGCATGGGAAAGCAAGTGTCCCAAAGTCGTCGTCATCGGGAAACAAGCATGTCGCTGTTCCTCCCCCTGAGACTTTAGTCGAGGGTAAAACACATTTTGAAAATTGTCTTCTTGGATATTTCCTTGCTGCCAATGCATCATTCTACTTACTGAAAGGTATTTTGGAGCAAATGTGGTGATTCTACAGTAACTATATAGTACATGTGGAATGATTTGGACAATCGATTCTTTTTCTACATTGCACATACTCATTATTGATTATAACAGGAATCTACATCGGAGGGGGTTACGTGATTCACTTAACACGAACAGGAGTTGAGGAGACGAGTCTCCATCGCTTCCAGCAAGAAGGCAAGAACCTCCATTCCCTCCGCTTATATGCATATGGACGGGCACAACTTGGGTATTGGCTGACGAGATGGGGGACTTGCACCACCTTACCCGAAATCAAATCGCCCCAGGAAGTCGTGAACAAGGCTCACGAGCTTCATGAGCATGATAGTTTCGGCAAGTACAACCTCATCAATAACAACTGTGAGCATTTTGCCTCGTTTTGCCGGACCGGCATACGGGCAAGCGCACAGACAGCATTGGTCAGTACTTGTCTGCAGAAGATCAGTGAAGTCAAAGAATGGTTCATGAAGTTTCTGCACATGAAGTAAGTTCAAGTGACTCGAAATTTCCAAGAATCTTTCCTTCCTTATCTGTCTTTTTACTAGCAACTATTTTCATCTGTTTGAGAGTCATTGTCTGTTATCCAGCAGTAAAACGAATGAAACTTTAGTTTTGTATATCCACTTTTGGACTGGAATGGGCAGCGAGAGACATGCACACGTGCACGGAGGAAGAACTGAGATAAGAAATTGTATGTAAGCCGCAAAGCTATGTTGATTGTTATATTTGATGTGCCCGGAAATATGTAAGGACTTCTGTCTGTTGGTGCTCGGTCCTCCTAGTTAGACTTGCCAAAAGAAGGTAACATCTAATCCTGAATGAATTTCTCACATTCAAATCAATTCACTTTGGTGCATGTTGGATACATTCTTTGGGCATTCGAGAAATAATTGGAGATACAAAACAACAGTGAAATCGCACTAGACTATCAAAAAGAGTTTGTTCCACAAGTGCACAATCTTTTCCTTCTCAGCAACCTCTCTCTCTCAACAATATTGTCATATATTTTGTTGTTCTTGCTTGGCCACCATTGTTATTTTCTTTAAAGCATGAAATGAATGACCTTGTTTTTCTTCACGGTGATCTCTCTCTCTTGACAACAAGGTTCCAATTATATAATATGAATTGGGGGGCCACATGTAGCAGAGGGTTTAAGTTAGATTGGTGTGCTGTTGACGTGGTCTGCACCGTTAACAAAGACGCTCTGGCAGATTTACTTCTATCCTTCCTGCAATAGTTGGACAAAAAGAAAAGTTTGAATCGGTCCAACTTGGTGACTTTATAATAAAAATAAAATAAAATAAAAAGGGAGAAACTGCCTCAATTAATGAGCTATCTCTTCACTTCACACACACAAGTACCACCTGTAGCATAGCGAAAGTGCCAACGAGTTCTATAACGTTACTGAGAAGTCATTCTGTTCATAGCTGATAGCCAAAGCCTCCAAATTAAGTTCCATCAAGTTAAGAAGTACAACTTCGAGCGCACTCTATCTAAATGAAGCTATCGAGAAATTGTCTGGAGTTCTCTTCTGAGAAGGGCATAAGGAAGGTTCTCTCTTTTATGTTGCACATACTCATTATTGATTACAACAGGAATCTACATTGGAGAAGGCTATGTGATTCACTTCACATGAACAAGAGTTGACAAGACGAGTGTTGATTGCTTCCGGCAATAAGGCAAGAACCTCTATTCCCTCCGCTTATGTGTATATGGGCCGCCACAACTTGCACCACCCAGGGAGGCATGAACAAGAGCTTCATGAGCACGATAGTTTCAGCAAGTACAACCTCATCAATAACAACTATGAGCATTTCACCTTGTTTTGCCGGACCGGCATACAGGCAAGCACACAGACAGCATTGGTCAGTGCTTGTCTGCAGAAGATCAGTTAAGTCGAAGAATGGTTCATGAAGTTTCTTCAGATGAATTAAGTTCAAGTGACCCAAAAATTCCACGAATCTTCCCTTCCCAATCCGTCTTTTTACTAGCAATTATAGTCATCTGTTTGAGAATCATTGTCTGTCATCCAGCAGTAAAAGGAATGGAACTTTAGTTTTGTATATCAAGTTTTGGACTGGAATGGGCGCAAGAGACATGCAGGTGTGCGTGGAGGAAGAACTGAGATAAGCAAATGTATGTAAGCCGCAAACCTATGTTCATTATTATTTGATATGCCCAGAAATATGTAAGGACTTATGTCTGTTGGTGCTCGGTTCTCCTAGTTAGACTTGCCAAAAGAAGGTAACATCTAATCCTGAATGAATTTCTCGCATTAAAATCACTTCAATTTGGTGCATATTGGATACATTCTTTTGGCATTCGAGAAACAATTGGAGAAACGAGACAACAATGAAATCACACTAGACTATCAAAAAGAGTTTGTTCCACAAGTATACAATAATTTCCTTCTCAGCAAACTCTCTCTCAACAATATTGACATTTATTTTGTTGTTTCTTGTAGCATCGAACGTTACAGAGAAGACATTTTGTTAATCTCTTTTAACTAAGACAGCCGATAACCAAAACCTCCGAATCAAGCTGTGTCAAGTTTAGAAGTAAAACTTCAAGCACACTCTATCTAAATGAAGCTATCAAGAAATTGTCTGAAGTTCTTTTCTGAGAAGGGCATAAGGAAGGTTCTCTCTTTTACCTCAAACTGTTAACAAAGAATGAAAAACCAATCCGAAAGGATTTTAGTCATCATGTGCAAAATGTTTTTGCTTCATTCAGATAACCTGGCAGAATGGTTATTCCTAAGGACAAGGCACATAGTAACATAAGTCAAGCAGGAAGGTACTTTTTTTAGCACAAAGCCACATATATGAAGTCCACTCCGAACCCTTCTCAAATTTATATATCACAATCCACAAAGCAATGCAGACTGCTATTTGCTATGAAAATTTGAACATGTAGTCAATGCTTATTTGATCGAATAGGCCAAATGAGTTTCGCCTGGGAAGGATACTGAATAGTGTGATCAATGACTGCTCTGTTCATACAAGCAGACAAAGTCCCTGCTGGTGAACAAATCGATCATGCATGGTGCCTTCAAGACTTTGATCACATCACATGAAGTACGAACAACATAATAAATAAATTCAAGCATTTCATATTCTATTAGCACTGGCAGCTTCTATTGATTCCAATTCTTTCACGACTTTAGTCATGGAAGGCCGAAACCTAGGAGTCTCTTCAACGCATTTTGAGGCAAGCTTTGCTATTTGGAATGCAGAATATCTATTATATTTGCCCTTCAATCTAGAGTCCATTGTAGTCCACAGTTTGTCTTTACTGGATAAGAATGGTCCAGCCCACTCCACTAAATTAGCTTTGCCTCGTGGACGTCTCCAATCAAATGCCCTCAAGCCCGTTAGTATCTCAAGCAGCACGATACCGAAACTGTAAACATCACTCTTTACACATAGACGCCCTGTAAAATCCAAGAGTTTTATGTGATGTTGCAGCGAAACATTAGAAAATAACTTCCTGATATTATTGTCAAAATTCAACTAAATATTTTTCAGCACTAGGCTCCATTCATTTCGCAGAAAACAATTTTCTGGAAAAAGTTTTCTGGATTTTCCGGTACCAATTTTGTAGAAAATGAACTGATCGAGAGAAACCTTTTCCATCAATGAAAAGTCTTTTAAAATAGGGAAAAAAAAATCCTCTTTTCAAGTAGGGGAATACATTTTTCTCACTCACTCTTTATTATCTCACACTCTTGCTAGCCCTCACTTTTTTCTCTTTTTCTTTTTTAAAAACGGCAATGCTATTTCCACTCCATATATGACTAAATCCACCCCATTTTCACCGAGGAAACAGGATTGCCCTTGATCATTTACTTGCAATTTAAAGTGGCGGTCCCATTTCTTTTTTTTTCTTTTTTTCTTTTATTTTCACCTCCATCTAGAATCCAATTGCCATAATTAAGCATTTTACATATTTTGTTTTGGTCTATTATGGGCATCCTATATATATTGAAGGCATTATGTTTTCTTTTTTATTTGTAGATTTTAATTTTGTAGAAATAAATTGTCGCAAAGAAATTTTTTAAGAAAATATATATCAAGTCTCTTTAATTACAACATAAAGAATTTGTATTTTTTTTCTTTACTATTAGTCAGATACTATTACAAAGAGCATGTGAGACGTTGTAAGAGCATCTAGGAATACACTAAAGTCATCGATGTGAAAATGTTATGTATAATGAGGCATCTTGATATTTTTTATCGTGAATAATTCATGTATGCTATTAATTTTTGTCAATCCAAAATGATGAGATTTCATTAGCATTTGAAAAAAAAAAAATTATGCAATTTTTTAAATAATTAATTTTTATCTTTTAAATTTTCATGTTGGAAAGTATAACTATGATTTCATTTTCGAAAACCTTTAAAGAGGTTTTTCTTTTTTTTTTTAATCCTATCATTGCATTTGATGTATTTGTATATAAAGGACAACTGATTAGAAAAGGATTAATGATGATATGCACAACAATAGTGAAAATTTATAAACAAGTCGCTGTGTTTATCTATCTTAATTTTTATTTTTTTTGAAGTTTTCTTTGATAATCGATCCTTAAGTTTGCTCAATAATGCAAAAAAGAGTTAGGTTTTTTGAAAATTTTCTTTTCAACAAAACTAATTTCTAAGAAAATAAAATATATCAATAAAAAAGAAAACCTAGTGCACACAATATGCCAAAACAAAACATGTGAAATTCTTAATTTTGGCAGTTAGATCCTACATAGAAATAGAAAAACTAAGAAAAGCAAAGTAAATTAATTTGTGGCACACAAATTGTGTGTGTTACCACAGAAAAAAAAAAAAAATTGGGGCAATTTTGTGTGTGTGTGTGTGCACGCACTCCATAAATTTGTGGCACTATGTTAAAAAAAAAAAATGGCAGCATTAGTTTAAATTGCAATAAATGATTTGGGGCAATTTTGTCTTTTTGTTAAAAAATTGGGGTGGAAATAACACCGTCCTTTAAAAAATTAGAATTTTTAATTCTTTTTCTTTTTCTTTTTCTTTTTTCTTTTTTCTTTTTTCTTTTTTCTTTCTCAACTGGCTGCCGGCCACAACGTGAGTTTAGTCATATAAGGAGTGGAAATAGCACTACCCTCTTAAAAATTAGAATTTTTAATTCTTTTTCTTTTTTCTTTTTCTTTTTCTTTTCTTTTTTTTTTCTTTCTTTCTCGGCCAACCGCTAGCCACAGCAACAGTCGAGGATTGGCCTTTGCGAGCCTTGAGCTTGCTTGCCAGATGTCGAGCTGGCCACTCGCCGATTTGGCAAGGCCTAAGGCCACCAAGCTCAAGTTCGCCTTTGGCTAGTTACCATGGCTGGCTATCAATTGAAGAAGGAGGAGGAGGAGAATAAGAAAAAAGTGAAAAGAAAAATGAAAATTTCAAAAATAATAATTAAAAATTCAATTTTAAAATAAAATATTTATTAAAAAGAGTCCATGGAGTAAAATCGAATCAATTTTTTCATATCAAACGGCAAAAAATATTTTTTAGTTCATTTTCAAGTTTCAATTGAATACCGAAAAATATTATCATTTTTTTTCTAGAAAATGGCTTTATGAAATATAAGTTGCCAAAAGGCACTTTACAATGGAAAAATTACCGGTTGCTCTGTATTCAGGGGCAGCATAGTGAAAGGTACCCATAAACTGTGTCGTAACATGTGACTTGCCCTCTGAAGGGCCAGACCTCACCAATCCAAAGTCCGTGAGTTTGACCGTGTAAGACTGCAGAAGAACCGAACAGTAGATTAGACTCGGGTTCCAACCTAAATACAAATTGGAAACTTTTTGTGAATCTAGCAAAAGACAATATGGAAACATTTAAAAGCAACTAGGGACAGTTTAATAGTCTTGTGTTCTGAACTAAACATCAAATCTAAGAAGGATAGATTTGTGATCAATTACAACCCTTCCATCAATTAAGCAAAGGGAAACATAGGTTCTTCACTCGCTATTATGACTCTTTTCTCCTGGTTAGAGTACACAATTGCAAGTGTTCAAAGTGAGATACTAGGCATTTCATTGTCCTCATTATACTTCTCCCAAGAATTTGACTAGAATGATATGGTTCATATGAATTATGATACAAGACCTTAATCATTATAAGGAGGATAAAGTATTAACCCCACCTAGCAAAATATTTGAAGATTTGAAATCCCTGAATATTATTTGCCTCTCAAAATTGTGCTAGAAGGCCAAACCTCTGGCGGCCCCGACCGCGATCTTGAGGCGTACATCCCATGAAAGAAGATCTGCGGAGCCCTCTGTACCCAGAGTAATAAACAGTGTAAAGTGTAAGTAATTCTTAAAAGCAAATACATGTTAAAACAAGCTTGAATTTTGAAATAGGCACATGCATCAACTATGACTGAACCAATCGAGAAGATATGCTAAACAAATGGCATCCTTAAGGAGACTTTTTCTAAATTTACAAAATGATTAGACTGCTTACTTCTGAATAGCTGTTTTTCCAAACTGCCCATTGGCATGAACTCATAAACAAGAGCTAAATTTTCATCCTCTTGACAAAATCCCAGGAGCTTGGCAAGGTTAGGGTGAGATAGCCTTCCAAGAAAGTCTATTTCCTTCTGCACGGAAATAAGCAAAAGAGAGTCTCACACATGGTCAGTAGTAAAAGATATGAAAGAAACGGAAGTCCCCACACCAAACCAGGCTAATGTTTTTCTCCTTAAGCTTCAAATGGTCAAAGAAATGAAACAATCACAGTCGCATAGTTGATATCGAAACAAAAGGCACAGAATCGAAACCGAGACCTAATTCCCAATGAAATGTTCAGTTTAACTAGTAATTTGACTGAAGACTCGTGGTCATTGTGCATCCTGTAATATAAAATACATATCAATATTGGTAAAACATACTTTAAGTCATACCATCTCTGTAGAAAATATCTAGCTCGCATGAACCAGTAATAGCTATGTAGAATCATTGGAATTTGTGACTGAAAACCGTTTATAATTTGCGACCAAACTGATGACTTTATCTTGCAGTGGTGTGTCCACCCTATATGGTTTGATCAACCTTGCAATTTGTATCAGTTCTTGAATATAGAAGCAGAATTCGCTCGAAGGAAGAAGAAAACGAGTTCACTATGAAAAGAACCGCATTGCATTAGTCAAAGAAGGTTAGAAAGATGAAGTTGCCTAGGGGCTATGATCACATCGAAAAGGTTAATCATTACATGGATGGCAGACTCTGAACTTATATTTGCGCAATTTCTTCATTCCTTGCAATCGAATCGCACTTACTAGGTTCTTCCAATAGTTAGCATCATACAAGCCAATGGCCACACACACATGGCATGGGTTTATTAAGTCAATTACAAAATATAAGATGCAAAAAGAAAGTTCATCACCGTTAACTAAATGGAGCCCTAAAATATATTTTGCCGAGGACCTTCGTCACCAAATATTTTCAAGAACAAAACCAAAAGCGTATTTTCAACTGTAAATAAATCGTTGATCTTTCCTTTCTATCGGAATGATTGAAGCAAAATCGCTTCTTAGATTCTTCTTTTACTTCATTTAAATTCAAATAATGCGCATTATGTCCACTCAAGTGGGGGGTTAGATAACTGAAAACTTCACAAGGATCATGAACATACGTTTAGGTAATATCACCACACAATTAACACTACTCAGTCAGGCACCAACAATAGTGTTGCTGCCGCCCACTGCCATCAACTTGCACCCTAACAAAGCCGATAAGGCAATCAATGAACTCTCAGAATTATCTGATCTCTCTATAACCAAAATTAGATGCAATCCTACAAGCGCCCTTTCAGAAACAAAATTGGAAGGCAAGGCCACCGCTTATAGGAATCCTGGGATAATCAACTTCAAATACATTTGGATTTGCGTTTATATAGCCATATAAATTCAGGTTGTCTAGTATTTCTGCTTCTGCTATTTTCACAACGAGGATATTTATTGACACAGGTGAGTCGGGGCATGACAAGCTCCCATATGTAAAAATACCAAAAAATTCCTAAACCTATTCATTGGTATCAATACAGTCCTAAATCTTTCAATAGGACCAATATGATCATAAACATTTTCACATTAGTACAAATTCAGTCCATCCGGCCAATTTAGGCTGGAAATCAGTGACGTAAACATCAGCGATCCTATGTGGCATCGCCTAACCTGAACATTTTAAATAATTTTTTTACTAAATTTTCGATTTTTTGTTATTTGAAAAAAAAAATCCTTTTTTCTTATTATTCCTTTTTTTCTTTTTCTTTTTTTTTTCCTTTCTTTGGACCGTGACCGGTACCGGCCATGACCGGCGAGTGGCCACAGGCAAGGGCTGGCAAGGGCATCATGGCCCTCACCAGCCCAGGCGAGGGTGAGACCCTTGCGGCCCTCGCCAAGTCTCGCAAGGGCTCAACCCTCACCGAATCTGGCGACGGCAAGACCCTCGCAATTTGGGCGAGGGCGGCTCTTACCTGACTCAGTGGAGGTGGCGAGGCTCGATGCTCTCATCAGCCCCCACTTGTGGCTGGTCACCGACAATGGCCAGTACTAGCTGTCCAAAGAAAGGAAAAAAAAATTGAAAAAATAATAAAAAATTGAAAAATTAGTAAATAAATATTTTAAAATATCCACGTCAGCGCAGACAATACATAGGATCATTGGCGTCCACGTCACCAATTTCCAGCCTAAATTGCCGGATGGGCTATAGGTATTAATCTAAAAAGGTTTATGACTAAATTGGTATAATTAAAAGATTTTAGATTGAATTAGTACTAATGCAATAGATTTATGACTATTTTTCCCAGCTCCCATCGGTACCATCATGCATTTGGGTTGCTTCGTTTTTGTAATTGACAAAGCAAAGTACTTGTATTCGGAGAAAGGAATTGAAGACGAAACTTAGTTCTTACCAGCCACTCTCTATACCCTTGAGTGCCATTTTGGTTTAATATTTTCACGGCTATTATAGTCCTTGCACTTCCATACGGTTGCTTCCCAAGAAGCACTGTAGTCTCTGCACTTCCATGCGGTTGCTTCCCAGGAAGCATACCTTTATAGACACGACCAAATCCTCCCTTTTCCAAGCAGTGCATCGGCTGTAAAGTTTTTGGTCGAGGCTTTCAACTCTGCGAAACTGAAGACGGTCAAGCTAGGGTCTGCCACAATCTTTCCATCTCCGAAGGCCTTTTTGTCGCAGGCATCTAGCAAGTCATGGCTATTGCTGGCTGCAAAAGATGATGAAGTAGTGATTTTTAGGGGTGATCGGGTCCACGGTGGGTAGGATTTAGATCTGGACCATGTACCCGATCCTATTATAACCGGTTCCTCTTCTCTAGACCCTATACCCAACCATGTTTGTATAGGACCCTGTACTCAACCCACCCTATTTTTCCGATCCGGTTCCAGGGTCAACCATGTTTCCACCGAAATCTGTTTTGCAATCTCCCAATATCCTATACGACTTCGAATTTTATATTAATAAGCGAGAAAATAACGTAATCATCCTAATTTATATTGAAACATTAAGCACTAGTAATAAATTAATACATTAACTTTTTGATTAAACGAAAAATTAAGGATCCATAGGGCTAATTATAATAAATAAAATCATAAGGTTAGCAACAAACATGGGTCTAATATTAGTCTTATTCCAACAACTACTACATGAAGCTACTCATTTATGCAAGCATAACTCCTCCTACAAAAGAAAAATTAGACAAGCCAATCTATGTGATATACAAGAATTTGGTGGCGACGAACACCGTTTGTCCATCAGACGGTGTGAGAGGGAGCCGGTGAGGGAGAGAAGCAAGTGAGGAAGAGGAATGACAAAGAAGGAGTGTCGTGCGTGTTTGAGAGAGCCGAGAGGAAAAATATCGTGTGATTGCGGGAGTAAGAATAGAAATCGGGAGAAAAAAAAAGGGATTTGGACCTCTATTTACAAAACCGGTCCGGGAACCGGTTCCAAAACCGGTCCACGAACCGATTTCCAGGTGGGTAATCACTCGAAACCTGTTCCCGAACCCGTTTAAACCAGTTCCAAATTTTGGGAACCGATTTCAATGGGAACCGGTTCCCGACCCTGTTTTCCGAGTGGGCCGGTCCGAGAACCGGGTATACCCGGTCCGGTTGCACACCCCTAGTGATTTTCCACTTCGCTCCTGTAGTTTCAAAAAAAGAAAAACAAAGAACACAGAAAATTGCTTCAGACGATAACAAGAACATTAACGACTCCAATCTGAAGCACAAAGATTCATTTTAAGAGACTACATAGATGTAAAGATAAACATCACTCTAGGAAAAAATTTGAAGGGTACCAGATTTGAGATGACCAGCATAGCTTGGAGTAGGGAAGTCGGGAATACCGAAGCACACCCCCATATCTCTCTATCTCTCTCTCTCTCTCTCTCTCTCTCTTAACGGAACCTATGATGCTCAAACACATTGCCGGAGCTTCCGTGTCATATCCGACGCGTGTCGACATGTTGGACACGTTATCAATTCTTCTCGACACGTTCCAACACATGTGTCCAAGAGAGAGAATCATTGAAGAAGACCATGGAGGGTGGAGGCGAGATCGAGGGAGCGGAGGCGAGGCCACGAGTGACGGCGAGGGAGTGGCACAAGAAGAGCAGAGACCGAGCCACGACTGCGATGGAAGGCCAGCAGCGAGGCTGAGGCTGCAAAGGAAGAACAGCTAGAGGGCTAGAGGCGAGGCAACGAGCGATTGTGATGAGGTGACCGAGAGAGAGCAAAGATCAAGAGGGAGAGGGTCGCGCGAGGAGGAGGAGGAAGAGGAGGAGGCAGCAGCTAGGAGGGATGAAACTCAAAAAATTAAAAATGGGATTTGATGGGACTTTGGCGTGATCCTTTCTTTATGAAGGGAGGGGAGGTGTCGTGGACAAGAGGGCGTTCAATTTTCAAGAAAGAAGTGACAGGTTGGGAAGGGGGAGAAGAAACGAGGGAATGAAATTTGGGAGTGGGTATTGGGGATGGACGCCGAAGGACTTTTTTATTAGAAAAATAAATAAACAAAGGCCATAAAATCATTTCAAAAATAAAAGTATTGAATGTTAAATAATTATAAAAAAATTATAAATTTATTTAAATAAGTTAAATCTTAATTTCTTGTTAATCAATAGTTTCATCAATAATTTTTATTAAATTTAGAAATATGCCCTAAACATGGATATGCATTAACTATGAATATCTTTCGAATTTCCTATAAATAAATTTATTAATATTATTAATGTAAATTCATTGTAGGCTCTTTTTATTATTTATTTAATTATAAATTTAAATCAAATTAATAAAAATAAAAATATTCATTTAATATATAACATGTTCCAACGTAACGAAATTCTCTATTTTTGAGAAATGATGTGTCGGCGTGTATATTGTGTCATGTCACGCGTCGGTGCTATTTAGATGGGAACTATTGTCTTTCCTCTTCCTTGCCTTTGCCGAGTCTTACTTCCTCGGAAGAAGAGGCAATCGATTCTTCCGTATAGACATGCCAAACCACCCAAAACGCACTTGATGCTGATATTTTCTGGCCCGTCATTCACTCAGCAGAAAATCAAACCTGGCTCCGCACATCGCTTTCACACTAGTTGATTTTCTTATTTTTCCATAGCAGATCCCACAAATTTCCAATGCATTCCATATTGACTCCCGGTGGACTTTTACGGACAGGAAACAATAAAAGGAGAGAGAAAAAGAAAGTTCGTCAATGAGGCACAAAAATTAGATCCCTCTAAGTTAAAATCCCACGTTTAGCCATGTATGTGCTTTGATAAACATTGACTTTTCTCAAAATATGATTATACATGATAGAAAAAAGAACTATGAAAAATTCCAAACTCGCTTTTAATAGTTTTTGACAGTTTCGTAACAAAATCCTTTAGAAAATTAATGAAAGCACGCAACAAATGAGGTTTAGATCCCAAACTTTACCTTAGACTGCTTTTCCAAATTGTTAAACAAGAAGAAAAATGAACAATTAACAATAAACAAATTGTATGTATGTTTGCTCTTGTCAAATTATGTCTCGAGTTTGAGCGTTTGCAAAACGAGATCCGTTTGGATAAAAATTTTATTATTTGATCATGAAGATATTTTTCTAATAAAGATAATATTCAAGATTATGCACAAGAAAATAAATTCGAAATTCTTTTTAGGTCTTGGATGTCTTCGGTCAACAGAAGAAGCTTCGTTGGACTGCATGAAGGTTTACAAAAGAGGAAATAATATAGAATTAACGAAAAAGGAAGAGTTTCAAACCTTTACCTGCTGAAGAAGAAGTGGTTCACATTAAATATTTAAGTCGGTGGGCCCTGGTCAAAATTTTGACCTTAGGCACACATATAAACAACAAAACGCATTCTTTCTTAAGAAAGAGCCACAAGATTTGAGTGTCGCACGAGAAAGACGTCCAGAAAGAAGCCGCACAAAGCCTTGAATAGTAATGCAAAGCCGTACATACGCGGACCAAAGATGAACGCTGGAGTTCCTAATTTTTGCGTAAGTAAAGTGTTTTTGTTTTGAGCTTAAACACGTGCTAATTTTATGCAGTGAATTTATGTTCAAGTAAGTTGTTTATTTATAAACACTTTGAGTTTGGACTTAAATTTAGGTATGGAAAACACTCGAGCGTGTAAGTAATTGTAAACTATAATTCTCTGATTATAGTGGATTATTTGTTACTGGCTCTCCCCGTGGACGTAGGAACCGCTACTCGAACCGGACCACGTAAATTTCTACTATCCTTAATATTTCTCATTTATTTCTCTAGTGATTTTGTGTTGACATAAATTATAAGATCCTGTCGTTTCCGCATATTATATTCCAACAATTGGTATCAGAGCTTGGGATCGGATTTCTTGATTGTGATTTGGAGTTTTTGCTTGTCTGATTATTATCTGGAAATTCTATTATTACAATTATGTCTGAGAGGAAATCTTAAATTTAGAAGTTTAACGGGAGAAATAACTTTGGGTTATGGAGCATCAAGATGCGAGCATTATTGACAACTCAAGGTTTGGCCAAGACATTAAATGGTGAAGATGAGTTGCCGATTATAATGAAAGCCTCTAAGAGGGTAGAGCTAATGAAAAGAGTAAAGAGCACAGTCCTATTAAATTTGTCGAATGAGGTTTTAATAGAGGTTGCCAAGGAGAAAGATGCCGCAACGTTATGGACAAAACTTCAAGTACTCTATATAAAGAAATGTTCGAACAATCGCCTATACATGTTGAAGAGGATGTTTCAATTTAGATATACTAAAGGTACGTCTATCAGAACCCACCTAGATAAATTTAACAAACTCATGATGAATTTGAAGAACGTTGGTAAGATACTTTATGATAAAGAACAAGGCCTCTTTACTAGAGTCATAAGAGCACTTTACTAATTCACTGTTGCAGGAGCGTACTACAATTACCTCAGAAGAGGTAAAATCCGCCTTCTTCTCTAAAGAATGGCAGAGAAAGTTACGAGATAACGGTCTGGCGCAAGAAGTAGCGCAAGCACGGACGATTCGGGGTAGAGAACAACATCGAGGGCCTAGTAGCAGCAGAGGTCAAAGCAAATCGAAATCACGTCATAGAAAGTCCAAGGGACGCGTGAAGTGTTTTGAGTGTCACAAAGAGGGGAACACTAGTGATAGGAAAGCAATGTGGAGGATTAAAGGTGATAGGCAAATGACACAAGCAATGTGGCAAACGTTGCCGAGGGGAGCACTAGTGATGCAGAAGTTGTTTTATGTGTGACTACTACTTCGTCAGGAGACGAATAAGTGCTAGATTCATGGTGTTCTTATCATATGACGCCTCATAAGAACTGGTTTATTACTTACCAGACTGCAGATAGTGGTAAAGTTTTTTTGGGGAATAACGCAGTCTGTAAGGCTGTGAGGTGGGGACAATTCGGATTCGGATGCACGATAGAGTGGTGCGCACATTGGGGACACTCAATGACATTGGGTGTAAGTACACCACTGAAGGTGGAGTACTGAAAATCTCTCGATGTGCCATGACAGTGATGAAGGGGAAAAAAGTGAATACTCTCTTTTTTCTACTGGGAGAGACCGTGACCGAAACCGCTACAGTTTTATCAGGTAAGTCAGATTCTGACTTGACTTAATTATTGCATATGCGTTTAGGGCACATGAGTGAGGCAGGTATGACACTACTGAGTGAAAGATGGTTGTTGAATGGTCAAAAGACAGGGAAGCTAGACTTATGTGAGCACTGCATCTTTGCGAAGCAGCACCGAGTTAAGTTTACTAGAGCTGTTCATTCGACCAAACGATCAGTTGAATATATTCATTCAGATATCTGGGGCCCGTCTTCGATTCCTTCGAAAGGACATGCCCGATATATGCTGACATTTATTGACGATTATTCGAGGAATGTATGGGTATTATTCCTGAAGCACAAATATGATGTGTTTAATCGATTCAAGAAATTTAAAGCACTGATTGAGAAGCAATCAAATAAACAAATCAAGTGCCTGAGAACTGATAATGGCATGGAGTTCTGTGGTATATATTTTATCGAGTTCTGCGAGAAAGAAGGTATTATGAGACACCGCACAGTACCTGGGACACCACAGCAAATGGCATGGTAAAACGGAAGAATAAAAATTTGCTTAAACAAGCTCGATGTATGCTTCCGCATGCAAGATTTCGCAAGAAATTTTAGGCCGAAGAAGTGAACATGACATGTTACCTGGTTAATCGATCTCCAGCATCTGCTATCGAGTGGAAGACTCCCAAAGGAAGTATGGTCGGGGAAACCTGTTGATTACTCCGGATTACGTATATTCAGATGTCCTGTGTATGCTCATGCGAGTGATGATAAGCTTGAGCCGAGGGTGAAGAAGTGAATATTTCTATATTATGCACATGGGGTAGGCTATCAACTATGGTGCACTAATCCCATATCACCCAGTTTTCTAATAAGCAAAGACGTGATCTTCGATGAGATTACAATGCTTCAACAGAGGAGTTCTGTAACATAACCAGTAGAGAAAACAGATCATGGTGTCATCAGTGAGGTGGAGTTCCAAGTGAAGACTTTGGAGACCTCGAAGGTAACAAAAGTTGAGACCGCAGCTGAAGTCAGTGATAGTAAACAACCAGCAAAGCCACGGCACACTATAGCCGCAGATAGATAGAGAAGGCAAATTAAATTACCGGTACGTTATGATTATACGGATATTGCTTATGCATAAAATATAGGTGTTAAGGTGGAAATAGATGAACCTTCGTCTTACTCTGAGGCGATGGCTAGTTCTAAGTCGTTGCAATGGCTAGGGGTTATAAGTGAAGAGATGAAATCACTCCATCGAAATCAGACATGGGAGCTGGTCAAAGTACCCAAGAACCAGAAGATTATCGAAAGTAAATGGGTCTTTAAACTGAAAAAGGGCATTCTCGGTGTCAATGCAGCGAGGTATAAGGCGAGACTTATGGCGAAGGGATATACACAACGTGAGGGCATTGACTACATTGAGGTGTTCTCTCCTGTGGTAAGACATACTTCTATTCGTGTTTTACTTACCTTAGTTGCTTCGCGGGATCTCGAGTTAGAGTAGCTAGATGTAAAAACTACGTTTCTTCACGGTGAATTTGATGAGCAAATTTATATAAGGCAGTCAAAGGGATTTGCTATTCCATATGAGGAATATCATGTTTGCTTGTTGAAGAAATCTTTGTATGAGCTAAAACAATCTCCTAAGCAGTGGTATAAGCGTTTTAATATTTTCATGGCTAGTCAAGACCACTCGAAAAGTCATATGGATAGCTACGTTTACTTTAAGAGATTGGAGAATGGTTCTTTGATTTATCTACTTTTTATATGTTGATGATATGCTAATAGCAGCTAAGAATATGTCTAATATTGATGTACTGAAGTGGCGGTTAAATGCTAAATTTGAGATGAAAGATTTAGGTGCTACAAAAAAAATATTGGGTATGGAGATTTTGCGTGACAAGATTACAGGACTTTTACGTTTATCTCAGAAAAAATATATTGAAAAGATCGTGGCACGTTTTAATATACAGTCAACAAATTATGTAAGTACACCTTTAGCAAGACACTTTAAACTTTCGGATAAATTATCACCGCAGACTGAGGAGGAGGAGAAGCATATGTCTCATATTCCTTATTCTAGTGCCGTGGGTAGTATTATGTATGCTATGGTGTGCACTAGGCCTGATATTTCACAAGTTATGAGCATGGTTAGTCGCTATATGAAGCGTTCTGGTAAAGCTCATTGGAAAGTTGTGAAGTGGATCCTTAAATATTTGAAGGAGATAACAGACGTGGATATAGTGTACCGGAGGAACATCAATGGTAGTGGGACCACTAGTTTTGTGGATTCGGATCATGCTGGTGACTTGGATGATCGTAGAACTTTAGTAGGGTACGTGTTTACGCTAGCAGGTGGTGTAGTTAATTGGAAAACATCCTTACAAGATCACATTACCTTATCTTCGACTAGGGCAAAGTACATGGCACTAACCTTTTTTTAGCGAAGGAGGTGATATGGTTACGAAGTTAGCTCTCGAACTTTGGGTTAGAACAAAAAAAAGTGTGGATATACACTGTGATAACCAAGGTGTGATATATTTGGCATATAATCTAGTTTATCACAAGTGAACGAAGCATATTAACATCAAGTACCACTCCATCTAAGATGTCTTAGTTAAGGGAAATGTTATTGTCAAAAAGATTGCTACAGCAGATAACTCGACAAACATGATAACTAAATATGTTCCTTTGGCGAAGCTCAAGCTCTGCTTGAACTCTATTGGCGTCTGTGGAGAGTGAGCGCCTGTCGGGGCATCGGGAGGGTAGCATGGATGATGAGCACTGTAACTTAGCTTCAAACATCGAGCCAAGATGGAGAATTGTTTAGTTATGTCTTGAGTTTGAACGTTTGCAAAACGCGATCTGCTTGGATAAAATTTTTACTATTTGATCGTGAAGATATTTTTTTTAATAAAGATAATATTCAAGATTACGTACAAGAAAAGAAATTCGAGATTCTTTTTGGGTTTTGGATGTCTTCGGTCAACAGAAGAAGCTTCGTTGGACTGCGTGAAGGTTTACAAAAGAGAAAATAATATAAAATTAAAGAAAAAGGAAGGGTTTCAAACCTTTACCTACAAAAGAAGAAGTGGTTCACGTTGAATATTTAAGCCGATGGGTCCAAGTCAAAATTTTGACCTTGGGCACACATATAAAAAGTAGAACACATTCTTTCTTAAGAAGGAGTTGCAAGATTTGAGTGCCGCACGAGAAAGACGTCCAGAAAGAAGTCGCACGAAGCCTTGGATAGGAATGCAAAGCCGTACGTATGTGGACCAAAGACGAACACTGGAGTTCCTAATTTTGGCGTACGTAGAGCGTTTTTGTTTTGAGCTTAAACACGTGATAATTTTTTGCATGAGTTTATGTCCAAGTAAGTTGTTTAGGTGTAGGAAACACTCGAGCGTGTGAGCAATTGTAAATTCTAATTCTTCAATTATAGTGGATTATTTGCTCTTGGCTCTCTTCGTGGACGTAGGTACCAATACTCGGACCAAACCACATAAAATTTTTGTGTCCTTATTATTTCTCGTTTATTTCTCTGGTGATTTTGCGTTGACATAAATTGCAAGTTGTTTCCGCGTATTATATGCCAACAGCTCTGATTCTCTCTCTATTTTCTGTTCGCATCCTAAGTCGGCAGCTCATTGTCTTTTATTATTCTGTCAACTTTGTTAGAACTAGATGAAATTGGATTTGTCATATCCTACAAATTCAATATATTATGTCTTGTCGCATTCAGATATTCTCCTTTTGTGTCGTATTTTACCTCAAGTTGTGTCCCCCATTACCCGCCCTAAAAAGTATCTTTAAGCAAGAACTCAAGAAGTGTGGATTAAGAAAAAAGTACACATATGAGAATTGCTGCAGTGGCTAGGTACCCAGTCAATTACGAGCAAGTTGTCTCCCGTCAACATTCTCTGTCATCTGCGGGATTTTGATGATTGACAAGGTTCTCTCATCTCGTCAAAGCCAGTAAAATTTTATACTGAGACTTTAGGACATTCATCTTCACACAAAAAAAATATATTAAGGTCTTAAAGGAAACAAATGCTGCTTTTCTTCCTAATAATCAAGATGATGAAAAGATGATCGCAAAGTTGCATCAACTGAGCAAAAACTCGTCCATCCTCTTGGATTACAATTCCAACTCATTCTGCTGAGGCGTTCATCTTCTCTCCAAAAGGCTATCTTAGTAGAAAGATGGGCTAGATTATCTAGTACTTAGAAAGCAGCTCTCAAAACATATTTTGCACGTCAATGTGGCAGATGGTTCCAAAGCAGAAGCAGGGTCAATCATAGCAACAATCAGGTAATAATCACAAGACATTCAGCCATGACATGAGGAATGATTCCTAGTCCAATGGTTTGGGAACAACATACATACCAGAAGCGAAGGCGAGTACCATCCCACTAATGGCAACCGCATGTTTGGCAAATCTCACCCCCTTGAAATTTCCCCCAAAAGCATTTGCATGTTACATATCACAAAGGCAGTTTAAAGCTGGCCTCCCTGCTAGAGTAGCCATTCCTAGGTTAGGCCCATTGTTGGTATAGTGCCCAGGCATTGGATGAAGCCGTGAAGGTGACGGTAGTTATGAGCACCATGACAATCATCTCAAGCTCGAGCAGGCTTCTTTATGAAGAATCTATTTCATCTAGTTGGGTCATATTGCTTCCTGCGATCCTGCTCATGGCTGATCGACGCTTGACTAATCTTTTTGTTACCTGACATAATCAATAACTCAATGGATCCGCTCAACATGTTTTCTACTTTCGCTATTTTGAAACCAATCTAAATGGACAGAATGTATCAGTCGATAAGCTATCCCCTTTCATAGTGGGATACATCAGCAATCTCGCAGTCCATTTATAGAGAACACAAATGCATTCAAAGTTCACTAATAGTTGATGTTCTGTTTACAAGCCATCTGATCATCTAGAGGTGGAATGGTGCTCGTTGTTCTCTCGGATAAGACATAAGGAAAGGGTCCTGCCTCGAAAGGATCCGTTTCACCAAGGAATAAGGGGTACCCTGGAGCTGCTAACATGAATACATGTAGTGACGAGTAATTGTCCAAGCAGTTGCCCCTACGCCCCGGCCAACTGAGCCTAAGTTATTTTTGCAGCACAATAGACATCTTATATGGAAAGTAACACATATTTAAGTTAGATAGTCGTAGTCTTTTGGAATGTGAATGGTGCGTGCGCATGGCAAGTCAGAAACAAATAGAGCCTCTAACAGTGTTTAAGTGGACGTACATCTACATGACCACAGAAAATGCCGAGGGGGTTCAAACCATCATTAATAGGGGCTAAAATTTTCCCCCTTTTGTCACGGACAATGGCCTATATGATGTTATATAGTCTGTAAAGGGTAGCCAAATGCAAAGCCATGTTTCCATCCTTCTCTGGCTCATTTATAACATCCTCAAGGTTGGGTATCTGCAATATCTACTTGACTACAATTTTCTCTGCCACCGATATAACTGTAGCATGAAGTACCATTGGTCCTTTGTCATTGATTAGCATCGAGACACAATCTAACCATCTCGGCAATGACACTGATGTGGTCTCTGTAAGTGCTAGTATGAAAACCTAGAGGGGGGTGAATAGATGTGAAGATAATTTTTCGCAAAAAACAGTAAAAATATTTTGTTTTTAAAACTGAGTCTAAAGAACAACAAACTTTGAGCGAGTTCAGACTTTAGCAGTTAAATAGAACTACGAACAAAATAAATGAGTTCGGGAAAGAGAATAAGAAAATAGAATTTATAGTGGTTCGGCTTAGATCAAACCTACATCCACTCTCCCACGCTTACAGCATTCTGCTGGATTCCACTATGCAATCAACAAGAGATTACAACTTTGAGTGCAAACACTTAGTGGTAGATCACACTATCTCATTAAGTCACTCTTTTGGTATTTCTCTCACAATCACAAACGTTTAAGCTCACAAGAGACAAATGTATGATCGAAGTTGGCTCAGACTTTGGAATTATAAATTCTACGCTCCATCTCTTACTTGCTCATCGGTCCTTGATTTCTTTGATCTACTTAAATACTCCTCCACTTCCAAACTAGCCGTTGGACAATATCTTAGAGGATTGTCTTCCAATCTACCCATTGGACAGATCTGTATTTAGAAGATTTGGTAACCGTTGAGTGACAAAGGTAGAATCCCAAATTGATTCCGATCGTCCATACAAACAGAATCTTAGTTTCCATAAGTAGAGCTTCTTCGTATAGAAAGTTCTTGTCTTCAAAATCTAATTGTCAATCAATTAGATTTAGTCAATCAAATCTATCTTGATGTAGAATCCAAACCAGATCACTAGCCGTTATATGTTTGAGCTTATATTACGTTCTATCAAGTTGTTTTGTTCTAAACATGCTTCGTTCTGAATTTGCTACGTTTTGAACTTGTGTCTCGTTCTGGACCTTGTCACGTTATGAACTTGTGTCTCGTTCTGAATGTAAAGTCTGAGAATTTTCAGACTGAAGTAGAGTTTGAGAGTCTTCAGACTAAAGTGGAGTCTAAGTGTCTTCAGACTGAAATAGACTTTACAATATGGACGTAAGTCTGGACATATTCTGCTTCTGAACATATTTAGCCTTAAGGTCTGAACACAGTCTGAATAAGTTCAGTTTCAGCATAGAGTCTATCTTCTAGTTCTTCCAAGTATAGACTTTGATAATATCATTTACATATTCTATTATCTGCATAGTCTGTTACTCAACAATTAAACACGTTAGTAGCCTTTGATTTATTTTGTCATCTTCAAAACATCATAAGGGATTTCCCTAATAGTCTCAAAATGCAGCAACATGAAGAGTGGACTCCCCGTCTTTGTCTGAGAAATTTGCTGCAGAAACATAAGGATGCCGGAATAGTTGAACTGCTTCAGCATTGCCATAGTAAGCAGCATAATGAAGAGGAGTTTAAATGGCATCTCCTTCTCTAATCATCAGGGTTCTATCATGCAATGGTTTCTTCGTAGCAACCTTCCCAAATCTCGATTAAATGATGGTTGCAAGGTATATTAAGACTATTTCAGACTTGAGATTGACTCTTATGATGTGTTGTTTCCTCAATTCTTTTTACTGCAGTCTTGAGGGCAATGCAGCAGCATATATGGCGTGGTTATCTCGACGATTTTTTTCCATCATCTATCTTCGCCTCTCTTAGATAAACTGGTGCAATTAATAGATATGTAAAACTAAACGCCATAAGTTTCTGGCAAAGGATTCCTCTAGTATTCATCAAGCGAACCATGCGCTCTTTCATTCCTGAAATTGAAGGCGGAGGCTCTAATTGGATGTCACAAAGTATTAGGTCAAAAAAATTTGATGGAAACATCACTAGATGAAGGTCTTTGCATTGCACCTCTGTTACTTCTCACCTCCCGAGTTTTCTCCTTTCCATTTCAATGAGATTGCTGATGCAGTTCAGCCTGGAAGCATCCTAGAGCCAAGAGGTTATTCAATTTTTTAATGCTTGTGCATAGTTAATCTAGTTGTTTGCTTTCTTAAAAGTAACCACACACCCAGAAGGTAAGTAAGATTGGTGTTGAAATCGTCCGCACGGTTGACAAAGATGCGCTAGCAGATTTACTTCTATCCTTATTTCTAATCAAAAATTGAAACAGATTCCCATAAGTAAGAGTCTTGGGATACTTTCAGCATGACCAACCATAGTCTACTGCATGCAAAGCACTCATTCCTCTAGGGCCCTTACAAGAGGACAACGACAGGGATGCATCTAACATCAGTCTAGTAATTGTTGGTTGAGTCCACCTTCATGTGGGGCCCAGCCAGCATTAAATAATAAGTAAATAAAATAAAAAGAAAAGAAAAAAAAAAGAAGTGGAGTGGTCGTGTGTGGGTGTGTGCCCGAAAAGTGAAGAGAGGAGAGAGAAAACAAAAACTGCACAAGCAAGGGAGAAGAGAAGAAAGGAAGAGGGCTGCAACTTTGCGGCTTCGATTCGAAGGCCAAATATTGTCGGAATCGGCTCAAATATCAGTATGTTGTTCGTGAGACCGAGGGCTACAAGTTGATGATTTTTGTTCGTCGAGAACCATCTCCAAATTCTCCAGTTGCGGTTAAGGTTTTCTTGCTCCAAACTTGTTTATCTACCTATGTGGTGAGAAAATGATGATTGTAATGTTCTTTACCAAAAAAAAACTGATGATTGTAATGTTGATGTTGAGCCTCTAGTGTGTGACTAGAGAATAATATTATGTGTATCCTGCTATTCTTGGTAATTAGTGGATGTTTTTTAGCGGTCCATGATTTTTCCTGCATCGGGTTTTCCACGTTAAATCATTGGTGTCGTTATTTGCTTTGTCTACTTATCATTTCGGCATTATATTTGCATATTGTGAGGCTATACATTGTTGGTCGTTGCTGGGGGTTAAGAGATTTTAAGTTGATTTAGTTTCGGGGGAGAAATTGATTCTGGATTGCGTTTGGTCGTGGTGAATTATTATACCCGAGATCTCCCCAACAGTAATTTGCTAAGCCCATTGTGCAGTCGCCATGGAAAGTGGGGATTCATCGGCAGCATTAAAAATGTTACACGGTTCATGATATTCTTCAACCAGCAATTTCTCTCGCTGCATAGTGCAGTGCAGTGTCCTTGTCCGAATTTGCCATTCAAAGAATCTATTTGCATGCATCAACTTGTCCTTATTGAAAAGCCCAATGCAGTCGATTTGCAAACTTAATGGAGAGTTGTTTCAAAGCATCTTACTTCAGCAGCAACGTGTAGGGGAGTGTCTCTTCCGTGGTTACTTTGCCAGGGAAGGAATGGTCCTGATGGACATTGAACGTAAGATATGATTATAAAAAGAGGAAGAAGTCGAGCTCCAAGAAAAACGCCCGCTGCTACCATAGAAGCGGCACGTATGAGAGCCAAAATAGGAGTAGGCCTTCCATGGCACCAGGTTACCATACATGAAGGAGGCATTGTCCCAATTTCCCAACTGCACCTCCAAATTAAAGAAAGGCACATAAAGTAAGAAATAAAAAGGGAATCTCATCATTATAAATCAAGTTATTGAATATTTGGAGCAAATCCCTTTTTATCGCAAAGATGTTGCGTAGACGGGATTTGATCGAGAATTCTCACTACTTCTTAGATTCATGGACCCCATGCCCCTATGGCAAAATCGGTAGAGACGTTGCTCTTGCGATGCAAAAGAGTATCTACGATCAACTTTACCTCTTGTATTGAGTGGCAACACAAAGAACGCTGTTCTACTTGGGCGTTGTTTCGTGGAAAGGAAAAAGGGAGAATGTAAACCCAATGCATGTGCGTGAAAGAGCATGCCTGCACAAGTTCAACCTTAGGAGACTTTGGAGGTATATCACAATATTCGAACAAAGAGTACTAACTTATCTTCTATAATTGATTAATTTTTTAGTCTTACTATTTTCAAATTACAATTGCGGACCATATATTCAAGCTATGGTCCATAAAGGTAAGTTATTGGTTGCAAGTGAAAACAAGTTACCGCGATTAAATATAAACTATGACTAGAGTTAAATTACGGCACTTGTTCTGGACCCAAAATGCACCCTTTTATGTTTAGTCCTATATAAGATAGAAATATGATAGATAAAATTTTGAGAGAATTTCAATTCAACTTTATCTAATACTAGCATGTAATCTTGCACGATTCAAGGATACTTTAATTCTCGGGAAAAAAAAATGCAATTTTTTATAGAACTAGAAACTTATTCATACTTCATACATAAGCAACAGTCCCTTAGCATAGGCACATGATATACATTACGATAATCAGAAATTGATTAAGTTAACATTAGTTATGTGCCGAGATTTCAGTTTCCATCTGTTTTTTATACTGGATTGTTGTTTCCATGTTCGACAACCTGTATCCAGATTGAGCCAATATTATTGTGCTCAAGTCCTGCCTCCAATTTGTTATCTATGTTCCAGGAAACCAAGAAAAGATAACGAAACAATTGGACATGTCTTGGCCGCAACAAAATAGCACCAAATTACATGTCTTGTTCAATTGGAATGGACAACCGGGCAGCTCTTTACTTTAAATGACTCGATCAGTAACCCAACCTTGTCCCAGAGCTAAAAAATAACAAGAAGAATGTACCGAATAGCATAATTCTTCCTGGAGATTGATGGTGGGCCAAGTGCCGTATGAACAAATTCATGACAGCAATAGGAATGAGCTTATGCTGATGTTTAAAGCCTAAGCACGAAAAGAAACAAAAGATCTCGGACTCTTGAAGAGCTACAGACTGCTTTTGCTAAACCTTATATTGCTAACAAAATTGAGGATTAGCCATCGAGAAACCGTTCCCCTCTTAAAGAAAGTGTAATCACATCATCTCAATTCAGAAGTTGATGCACATAATGATAGGCAAGTACGAATATTCCAAAGACCTTACAAGAAAACACAGCACCTAGTAACTACTGGGTACAATGAAGCCCAAGATTAATTCTGGGAAGCAACGGACTTTGATCCCGTCACATGAAGTACAAACAAAATAACAAATAAATTCAAGCATTCCGTAGTATTCTCTTAGCCCTGGCAGCTTCTATTGATTCCAGTTCTTCCACCACTTCAGACATGGAAGGCCGCTGCCTAGGTTCCCGTTGGAGGCATCTTAAAGCTAGCTGTGCTATTTGAAGTGCAGAGTCTGCGTAATATTTGCCCTCCAATCTAGAGTCCATTATAGTCCTCAGTTCTTCTTTACTGTATGAGTGTGGTCTGGCCCACTCCACTAAATTAACCTTGGCTTCTGGACGCTCCGGATCATACACCCTCAAACCTGATAGTATCTCAAGCAACACAATGCCGAAACTATAAACATCGCTATTTATAGCGAGATGCCCTGTAAAATCCAAGAGTTTTATGTGATGTTGCAGCGAAGCATCAGAAAATAACTTCCCCATATTATGGTCAAAATTCAAGACCAAGCGTCAGTCAGCACTAAGTCACCAAAAAGCACTTTACAACGGAAAAATTACCATTTGTTATGCATTCAGGGGCAGCATAGTAAAAGGTACCCATAAACCGTGTTGAAACATGTGACCTGTCCTGTGGAGGACCAGACCTCACCAATCCAAAGTCCGAGAGTTTGGCTGTGTAAGACTGCAGAAGAACCGGACAGTGGATTACACTCGGTTTCCAGCCTTGATAGCAATTGCAAACTTTAGTGAATCTAGTAAAAAATAAAATGGACATATCCAAAAGCAACTGGGGACTGGTTAAGGCTTTTGTCTCGCGTTCTGAAGTTAACATCAAATCTAAGAAGGATAGATTTGCAATCAACTATAACCCGTCCATCAGTTGAGCAGAGGGAAACATAGGATCCCCTCTCGCTATTATGACTCTTTTCTCCTGGTTAGAGGACAAAATTCCAAGTCTTCAAAGTGAGATATTAGGCATGTCATCGTCATCATTATCCTTCTCCCAAGAATTTGACTAGAATGATAGTAGAGCTCTTATGAATTTTGTGATACAAGACCAAAATCATTATAAGGAGGATAATAAAATAACCCCGTCTAGCAAAATATTTGCAGTTTTGAAATCCCTGTGTATCATGTTATAGGAACCGTGCAAGAAGGCCAAGCCTCTGGCAGCCCCGACCGCAATCTTGAGGCGTACATCCCATGAAAGATTATCTGCGGAGCCCTCTGTACCAGAGTAATGGACAGTGTAAAATGTAAGTAATTCTTAAAAGCAAATACATGTTCAAAGCAGCCTGAATTTTGAAATTAGCACATGCATCGACTATGACTATGAACTGATCAAGTAGATATGCTAAACAATTGGCATCCTTAAGGAGACTTTTCCGAAATTTACAGAGTGATTAGACCACTTGCCTCTGAATAGCTGGTTTTCCAAACTGCCCATTGGCATGAACTCATAAACAAGAGCTAAATTTCCATTGTCTTGACAAAATCCCAGGAGCTTGACAAGGTTAGGGTGAGATATCCTTCCAATAAAGCCTATCTCCCTCTGCACAAAAATAAGCAAAAGAGTCTCATACATGGTCAGTAGTAAAAGATGTGAAAGAAATGGAAGCCCCCACAGTAAACCAGGTAGATGTTTTTCTCCTTAAGCTTCAAATGGTCAAAGAAATGAAACAATCACAATATAATAGTTGATATCGAAACAAAAGGTACAGAATGGGAACTGAGACCTAATTTCCAATGAAATGTTCAGTTTAACTAGTAGTTTGACTGAAAACTCATGGTCATTGTGCATCCTGCAATATAAAATACATATCAATATTGGTAAAATGTACTTCAAGTCATACTAGCTCTGTAGAAATATCTAGCTCGCCATGAACCAGCAGTAGCTATGCAGAATCATTGGAATTTGTGACTGAAACCATTAATAATTTGCGATCAAACTGGTGACTTTATATTGCAGTGGTGTATCTACCCTATAAGGTTTGATAAGCCTCGCACTTTGTTTCAGTTCTTGAATATAGAAGGAGAATTCGCTCGAAGGAAGAAGAAAACAATCACTACGAAAAGAACCGCATTGCATTGGTTAAAAAGACGAGTTGCCTAAGGGCTATGATCACATCAAAAAGGTTGATCATTACATGGATGGAAGACCGTGAACTTATATTTGCACAATTTCTTCATTATTTGCAATCAAATTACACTAAGTAGGTTCTTCCAATAGTTAGCATCATACAAGCCAATGGCCACACACACTCCATGACATGGGTTTACTAAGTCAATTACAATATAAAAGAAATGCAAAAAGAAAGTTCATCACCGTTAACTAAATGGAGCCCTAAAATCTATTTTGCTGAGGACCTTAGTGACCAAATAATCTCAAGAACTAAATCGCTTCTTAGATTCTTCTTTTACTTCAATTAAATTCAAATAATGCACATTGTGTACACTAAAGTGGGTCGTTAGATAACTGAAAACTTCACGAGGATCGTGCACATACGTGTAGGTAATATCACCAAACAATTAACACTACTCAGTCAGGCACCAACAATAGTGTTGTCTGCTGCCTACTGCCATAACTTTGCAACCCAACAAAGCCGATGAGGCCATCAATGAACTCTCAGAAGTATATGATCTCTCTATAACCAAAATCAGATGCAATTCCACGAGGGCCCTTTCACAAACAAAATTAAAAGGCCAGGCCACCACTTATAGAAATCCTGGGTTAATCAACTTCAAATACATTTGGATTTGCGTTTACATAGCCATCATAATTCAGGTTGTCCAGTATTTCTCCTGCTATTTTCACGACGAGGGTGTTTATTGACACAGTTGAGTTGGGCATGACAAGCTCCCATCAGCACCATCATGCATTTGGGTTGCTTCGGTTTTGCAATTGACAAAGCGAAATATTTGTATTCCGAGAAAGGAATTGAAGACGACTTAGTTCTTACCAGCCACTCTCTATGCCCTTGAGTGCCATTCCGGTTTAATACTTTGACAGCTATTATAGTTTTTGTCCTTCCAGACTGTTGCTTCCCATGAAGCATCCCTTTATAGACACAACCAAATCCTCCCCCTCCAAGCAGCGCATAGGCTGGAAAATTTTTGGTCGCCTCTTTCAACTCTGCGAAACTGAAGACGGTCAAGCTGGGGTCTGCCACAATCTTTCCATCTCCGAAGGCCTTTTTGTCGCGGGCAGCCAGCAAGTCATGGCTATTGCTGGCTGCAGAAGATGATGAAGTAGTGTGGGCAGCCGGCAAGTTATGGCCATTGCTGGCTGCAGAAGAAGACGAAGTAGTGATTTTCCACTTCGCTCCTGTAGTTTCGAAAAAGAAAAACAAAGAACAGAGAAAATTGCTTCAGAGATAACAAGAAGAACATGAAAGACTCCAATCTGAACCACGAAGATTCACTTTATAGAGACCACATAGATGTAAAGATAAAAAGACAAATCTAGGAAAAAACTTAAAAGAGTACCTGATTTGACATGATCAGTATAGCTAGGAGTAGGGAAGTCAGGAGTACCAAAACACACCCCCATCTCTCTCTGTCTCTCTCAACAAGAACTACCGTCTTTTCGCTACCTTGCCCCTACCAAATCTTATTTCCTCTGGAGAAGTGAAAACACCTAAAAAGGCGCTCGATGCTGTCATTTTCTGGCGGCCCTATCTCCCCTAACCATTCCTGGCCCCGTACGTTATTTTCCACACTAGTTGATTTTCTTATGCCGAAAGCAGCTTCCCACCTTGTCCAAAAAAAAAAAAAAAAAAAAAGCAGCTTCCCACAAATTTCCAATCATTCATATATTTGACTCCCGGCGGACTTTTACCGTAACATTTGAGTGGTGGAACCCACACAAAAAAAAAATGAAAATAAAGAAAAAGAAGAAGGAATGCATAAATAGGGAACGCTCAGTTTTAGAGCAAACTCAACTTCCATTCAGTAGAATGTGGAAATCCATAAAGTGGATCGAGAAGAAGCTTCCTCTTCTTTTCAGCAAGTCGTCTGCCCCACTAACGCGGAAGAATTATTAAAAAAGTCTTAAACTTATTATAATTGTGCCAATTCAATCCTAAACTTTTTTTTTTATCAATTTAGTCCTAAACCTCCAGCGAGGCAATAGAATGATGACTTTGGGTTGTGCCAAGTCTGAAACCAAGTGGATTTATTTTTTGTATTTTTTCGAATTTTTTAATATTTTAATTATTTTTTTTTCTTTTTTTCACCTTCTTCTTCCTCTGGCCGGCTGGATCCGGCCACTGGCGAGGCTCGCCATCTGCGTCGTTGTTGTCGCCGTCGCCGTCGTCCCCGCACTCATACACGAGATCTCCGCCCCCACCTCGCTCTCCCCGCCGCCACCGCCGCCACAGCCGCAGTGCCCCTCTTCGCCTCTCCGCAGCCGCTCCGTCGCAGCCCTTGGTGACGGCAGCCTCGCCCAGCCTTGACAAGGGCCAAGCTCATCGAATCTAGCGAGGCTCAGCCTCGCCCAGCCTTGGCGAGGATCAACTCCCCGACCACTGGCGAGGCCTCGCCCTCACTGGCCCTTGCCTCCGGCCGGCCGGCCAGAGGAAGAAGAAGATGAAAAAAAGAAAAAGAAAAAAAGAATTAAAAAATATTAAAAAATTACCTCGCCGACCGGCCATTTGTCCCCGACATCCACGTTAATGCCGACCAGCCAATTTTGGCCGAATAGACGAATTAGCACAATTATAAAATGTTTAGGACTAAATTGGCCACATAAAAAAATTAGGACTGAATTGGCACAATTACAATAGGTTTAGGACTTTTTTGTAATTCTCCCTCACTAACGCCTTAATAAAAGGTCGATCTTTTTTCATCAGAGTCAATCAATCTGGAAAGATCATATCCAATTCCATTTGGTGGAGATGTCAACGTCTTTGGAGGGTTTTGTACCATACTCCATGTTGATTCTTTTCTCTTAGGCATCTTTCTTTGCAATCCAATAACCAAGCAAGGAGTTTTTCATGGAAGTAATTTGTTGTCGGCTTAGGACATATTTAGAAACACTCCCAGAATTAATTGATTTTGTTCTTTTATTTCCGAATGCAAAAAAAGAACAAAAATCTGTTTGATAAATTTTTTGTTCCCGGTAACAAAAATCAATTTTTTTTGTTTTCGGGAATAGACTTGAAATAGAATCAAGAAGTAGAAAAAAATTGCTTCTTATTCCCAGAAACAATTCATAAAATCAATTTTAATTTTTTTCTTTTCTCTTCTCTTTTTTCTTCTTCTCTTTCCTTGTCCTCTTCTTCCTTTTTGCCATTGTAACATCCTCGATTTCGACTTTTAAGAGGCTAAGTTAGATAGGCCTTAGATTAGTCAAACCTTCCTAGAAAATAAGTGTGAACAAGGGTGAACATATTAAATAAAGTGATGAGAAAGATATCCCTATAGCCTAGGCCATTAATATCCTAGGATCTAAGTGTAAATGGTAGGCTTTGAAACCTACAAAGGAAAAGCCACATGCAGAGAGAGAGAGAGGAGAAGGCCAAGATAAGTCCAACTTTGGACCAAGACAAGTCTACATTATCTCTTTTGGACATTAGCTAATAAATAACCGAGACAAGTGTCCAAGCTAGCATAGAGCCAACTTAGGATCTTGGGAGATAAGATTGTATATCCATGGATGACCATTGATTCAAGGCCAAGTGAGAACACTCCTCTTTTCAACTAGAATTTACCTCATTTAATTTTTGAAATTTCTAGACCTTTGTTATTTGCCAATTTTTCAGAGCTTTTTATGTTACGAATTTGGAGAAGCTTCCTTCATTAAAATTGTTCAAAATATCTTGATCTATAACATGCTTAAATTTCATATTTTTAGGTGAAATGGTTGAGACGAAGGCCCAATCAATTACTATATAGAACCTGCCTACCTGCCTAGTATAGTGAAAACGGTAACTGTTGACACCTAAATTTTGGCGACCCGTTTAGTCATTTATCACATTAAAAAATTAGGGATTAATTTTAACCCCTAAAAAAATATTAGTTAATTAATTAATTGCATAGCATATAGGTGCATTTATTTTAATTTGCATTTACATTAGGTCGATGACAGATGGGTTTGATTTCGTGGTTCCGAGCTTTAACTTAACGGGCCGTACTAAGCTCACGAAGCGAGCGAATTGGCCCAAGCTTGTTTTTATGATAATCGGAAGTTATCTCTTGAAAATAGGAATTTGAAATTTTTCGAGATATGATGGAATTTTTTCGGATAGGGCAAGTGTAACGAATATTGCGTTCGGAAAAGTGAATATTGCATTTGAAAAAAAATCTTCGTAGATATCGATTTGGAAAAAATTAAAAAAACCTAATCGGTTGCCTATATAAGAAAAAGGCGTAGGATTTCAAGGGGAGGCCACGCATATTGATACATACGGCCGTCTTAATAGGTTTCTAGAAAAAGGAAAAGTCAAAAAGTAAAAAAAAAAAAAAAAAAAGCAAAAGCTTCTGCAGAAAAGTGAAAAGGCAGCAGAAGGAAGGCGTGCAGCAGGGAGAAGTGACGCGCAGCAGACAAGAAAAAGGAAAAAAGGAAGAAATAAAAGAAAACAGCAAAAGCGCTGTTCATCTTCTTCGTGCAGCTGCTCTGCCTGCCGCCCTCTGCTTGCGACCTAGCCACCGTCGCGCCGCCTGCAACCCCTCGCCGCCCCACCGCTCGCCCCTCCGCCCGACCCAGCATCGCTGGTCCCTGCATCTGCAGTCTCCGGGGCGACACCGCCAGCCTCTGAGCAGTATCGCCGCCCCTGCCTTCCGCCTCTGCTCGACCAAGTGCCCGTTCATTCACGAAAAAGAGAGGAAAGCGTGGGGGTAGAAAGAAAGAGAGTGTTCAGGGAGAGTTTGCCTTCTCTCCTCTCTGACACCTTGACAAAAGTCAAGAGGGGATTCTTTCACGCAAAAGAAAAGAGACCCGAAGGAGGGGAGAGGAAATTCGGCCTTCTTCCTCAAGCGTCCCCTTTTCGGCCACGACCATTGTGGTCGACGGACTTCCTCGCTCGGCCTTCACGATCACCGCCCCCGACGCCGCGACCTGCCTGACGATGCTGCAACTTCGATGGCCGTGCGCCTCAGCTCTTCAACGCCGCGAGTAGTCCGACGATCCGCAGTTGCTCCATCCTCACCTCCCGTTGCTGCACCGAATTTGCTGTTCAGACGCGCCACGAGCCTGATATTCTAAGTCCCAGCAATTTCAAGCGCGGTCTCTGTCCAGCGAATAACCCTAAGCAAAGTCCAATTACTCTCGACGAGACCAAGATTTCGTGGCGAGTTTCATCCAAATCCTCGAGGCTACGCCGTTGGGCCACCTAAGGGTCAGTTGAGCCGGCACCAATCCGAAGTGTTTTCCTTCAATTTTGCAGGATCTCTTACCGAGAGCACCCACGCTGAATTTCATCAGTCAAAGAAAGACGATCCCACTTATTGCACAAAGAAAATTCGTTTACTTTGACGGCCCAAGGATGTCAGTGCGTATATGGTGAAGTTGGAAGTCCAAGTTCAGTTGTGAGGACAAAAAGAAAAAGAAATTAGGTAGTTTTATTTTCTTTTTCTATTTACTTTATTTTATTTATTTCTTTTAAGTTTAGTTGCTATTGTGTAAATTTGAAGTGATCTTCATTCCATGAACTTTGTAGGCATTATCCGCAGGGTCTTCCCCAAAATTATTGTAATTACTAATTTGATCCGTAAGATGTCGGGTCATTTTTTTAATTATATTAATTTTTGGGGTTTGTTGATAGTATTTTAATTGCTGAATCAATATGATTATTAATTTGATCCGTAAGATTTCGGATCAGATTTTTAGTTATTTTGAACCCTTTGTCGTGATATTTAGGGTTAGATAATCGTTAATTTGACCTGTGAGACAACATGTTATTTTTTTCGATTATTTTAATCCTTTATTTGTTGAATATCTTGATTGTTTAGATTTAATGTTTAGTTGATAATTGCTTGTTTTGGAGAATCACTAAAAAAAATCCAAAAAAAAAATATTTGAATTATGATTCAGTTTGTTTTGGAATATTTCTTGTTATCTTGCATATCTAGAATAGGGATTTTAGTTCGAATTTAGAAAAATATATAAAAAAAAAAAAAAAAAGAGTGCATTCATTTAGGTTGTTAGTTTTTTTTTTAAATTTAAATTGCACGTTTAATTATTTGGCAATTGTGAATTTCGAATTTTATAAAAAATAAAAACACAAAAGAATCATCATGCATATATAATGTAGAATTAGGGCATTCTTTGTACGTCATGGCATCTTAGGATAAAATTGCAAGTTTCATTTTAAATTCACTTTATTATTTAGAATAGATTGCATTTTTAGGATAAAAATCATATGCACATCATATAGAATTAAGTTCATGAAATGCACATCATCTAGTATTTATTAGATTCATTTAATTAGAACTTTCTTGTCATTAGACTAAGTCATTTAATAAATGTTGCGTGACATATAGCTCGCATGTTAAATTGCATGTTGCATGTCATTTTAGTGGAAATAATTTTGTGCGTCATTGCATCACATTGCATGTTATTAGAATTAGGTAATTTAGATTGCATTTAATTATTGCATTTCTTCATGTCATATAGTTTAGGTCATGTCGCCATGTCATATTAGATTATTAGCGTGCATCGCATGACTTTCATTAAATAAAGTGAAAACAAAAAATTGATTGCTGGTTAATTAGGAATCATATCTAGGACTGTCGATATGAATTCTGATCTAACATCGCAGATGCTTTCGTTGCTTTGAGGTATGTTTGGCATTATTTAATTGCTTTCTTGAGTGTTAAATTGGTGATATGCGCACCTGTATGATTACCTCACATGTTAGAAAAGTGAATTAAAATCAATCCAAGCTGCTTGCAAAAACATTTTTAAAAATTAAAAAAAGAAATGGTACCGAAAGGGCACTAGGATAGTCCAGTGTAACCAAATCCCGTCTTGCATTGGTCTCTCAGTTCGTAGGAGTAAAATAATTCTCCCATTATTTTACTTAGGTGTCTAATCGACCTACCGAAAACTGATTAGTGGCGACTCCTAGATAATAATCTTTTGCACGTTACAATTCTAAGTCGCGATTTGGTATGGGCTTGGGAGAGCCCGAGCTAAGCTTAAAGACTTAGTAGTCCATTAACCTAGTTCTAGGTGGTGCACCCGAAAATTAGGTCGCGACAGTAACCAAGTTGCTTTATCGAATTTTTATAAAATCTTCCCTTACGAATTTGGAAATGCTTCCTTCACAAAAGTTTAAAATGACATCCATGTCTACAACATATTATAATTTCAAAGAGTTTTGTGAAGATTTGGATTTCGAAATGAGTCTCTCTCTTTAACTGTTAAATCTGCTCGACGAACGAATTTTTGGGTTGTGTTGAATGAATTTCTGCTCTTTCCATAGCACGAATTTGGCTAAGTTTCCTTCATGAAAAATGTTTCTTAAGGTCTTTTCTAAATCATATTAAAATATCATAAGTTTTCGATTTTGTTTGATAAGGTAAAAATACTAATTTCGGAAATTGTTCAAAACTGTTTTTCTCACCCAAGAGGTATGAGTCACACCCAAGCTTGGACTCAAGTCTTTAAATGCCATGTTGAGGTGTACCTAATGATCTCTTCCTTGGCCCTGGAGTCAACTTGGATGATAGATTTTTTTAGATTGCCTTCTTGAGAAAGGAAAATTTGCCTTCTTAAAGAAGGAAAAGAAAGTAGAAAGAAAACTCTAGAATTCTCTCATGAAGAATGTGAGGTGTCCCTTGACTTTTCAAAGGTCATAATTGTGGTCCAAAATATCTTGGATATTCTAGAAAAGTGGCATACACATGAACCAATTAGAGAGCAATACATGGGCCCTCATTAATGACCGAAGATTCTAAAATTTGCCGAGTTGGTAACTTTGGCATTATTATTATCAAACTTCATTAAATGCTCATTAATGTCTGGTATAGGTGGACCAATAAAAAAGTGAAAAGCGGGTCATCATCGATGACGCCTATGAGCTTAAGTTGCCAAGTAAGGCCTTTTAGCCTTCCAACTCATCATTTAGGCTTCAATTATTTGATCCATAGCCTTGCCACCCAAGAAATTCAGGTGAGACACTTGGAAACATTGGAATGGACCGCTTGGCATGGTAATGATGGCTCCAATGGCTATAAATATGAGGAGCTCTCTTCATTTTCCTCACTTTGCTCCCATTTTCTCCACCCACCATCTCCTCAAACGCCCTCCACCTCACATCTCTCTCTTGGCCTTCAAAGTAAGCCACCCTTCCTTTGTAGTTCGTGCCTTAGCTCGAGATTCATCGAAAGTAAGTAGAATCTCTAACTCTTGGTTAGGGCGATAGCCTACATCATCAAGTTTAATAGTGTGCTCACTCGTGTAAGCCGTGTGTATGTTATAATGTTCATTTATGTGTTTGCTCATGTTTGCATGTTTGAGTGTGTTCACGCCATAGGACGTGGTCAAGGTTCGCTCGGCTTGAAATCAACGTCAAGTCGCGATGGCCTAAGCATTCGACCCAAGCCACGAATCAAGAATCATTCTCGACATATTTTATAATATGATGTTGAGGATCATGGCACACTCACTTGAATGAGCACGCCTTCTGGCCTTACATATGTTGGTTAAGATAAGAGATGAAAAATCGACTTGTGTGATACAATTGTGTGTGCACTTAAAGAAGAAAAAGTGTCTGTCGCCACATAGTGTTGGCGGCGATGCCTTGTTCATTGAACGGGATGCCCTAATTGAGCCAAGATGTCTGGGTTTGAGCCCGGATGCCTCGGGTAAGCTAGCCCCAGGATGTCCTGGTTAAGCCAGGATGCCTAAGTTGAGCTCGAATGCCTTGGTGAGCTAGCGCCAAGATGCCTCAGTTGAACCGAGATGCCCTGGTTGAGCTAGGATGCCTCGGTTGAGCCAGGAGGGCCTAGTTGAGCTAGGACGACGATAAATGAATTTGCATGAGTGTTGGTATATGCATAAGTATGATATGTTGATGTGTTCATTGACAAGCTAAAGGTAAGCATGCATTGAAGCATGTTGCGATGGACATTTGCATATAGTCGAGGTGTAGCAATAAATTTGTTAATGATCTACCATCGATATTACATTGCAAGTATTGTACCTACTAGATTTTGATGATAAGATGTCTTCCTAGTAGAGAATTAGGGGTTTTACTTGTTGAGTTTCCCCAAAACTCACCCCTCATTCTTTCAGTCTTGTAGGCATGGAAGTCTTACGTCAATTTTGGAAGTTGTAGACTCGATAAAGGAGCTAAAATTTATCCCGGCCTTTTTTAGCATAGAGCCTGTAATGGTTGTAAATATAACAGCCCATGACAAAAATGGCTTGTAAATGTAACTGATGTACTTGTATGTTTTTAGATGGTTGTTTTTCTAACTGTTTGTTGTTGTCCGAGTGTTGTATGTACGCTCCTACGTGTGCTTAATGAAAATATAAAAAGAAATGAGACGGTGACGTACCTTGGACATCTCGAAAATAACACTTGCTGCTCGTGATCCCAGGAATGGAGTTGGGATTGTGACAACCATGACCAGTGATTGACAGGGCCGACAACCTCGCCGGAGTGTCGCCAGCCCCCAGCGACATCAAGCCTCATTGTGGCTAAGCAAGGCTCAGCCTCACCTTGACTAGGCGAGGTTGAACGATGCGAGGCTTGGCCTCTCCAAGCCAAGGCAAGCCTTGGCCTCACCCAAATCTAGCGAGGCAGAGGCTCGCTTTGGCTAGCGAGTGGCTACAAAGAAGGATGGAGAAGAAGAGAAAAAGAAAATTAAAAAATAAAAAATATATATAATAAAAGTATTAAAAAATTAAAAACCTAAAAAAAAAAAAAAATTAAGAATCCTACCAAACGCTATTATATCCCAAGAATAGAAATTTTGAACAGTTATCAAGCGCGTTATTTTGCTCAAAAATTGTTCCGAGAAGAAAATCAGAGAAAATTATTTGTGATCAAAAATTGTTCCCGAGAACATAATCATTACCAAATACGCACTTAACTGACAATAGTCCTAAGAAGCCAAGAGGGGAATTGATTCCATATCAGATTTCGTGTGGTTTAGGTCGGGTTTTCGCTTTCTTGCAGAGTATCCATCCACTCACAAACATTCCCAAAGCAGCAGCACGAAATGAAAAGGTACTATTAGGACCACAAGAAATTATTTTACTTCCAAGATACAATCAATTTCCTTTCCCAATTTTATAGACGGCAAGAGATTAAGGGAAGACCAGCTCTGATCTTAGGTTCCCGCGAAACATTCGGTCAGCTTGGCCGAGCAGCTTTGTCAACTGCCAACGTGAAGGCGACAGGCTTTTCTGTGAACGCCCTACAAATCTAAATATCTTGCACCTTCGAAATGCACGTCCTTTGCAAATCTTTGGTCGCTACACTTAAGACTTCCGAAGCTTTAGACCTAGACGGCTTCCACATAAACAAGCCACTTCCAGGCACGCTGCTAGACCGATGGAAAGCAACTTTCAAGCCACAATTTTCTCAAAGCCGACATGATTCCCTGCAATTAGCCAGGGACCCTAAAAGTACCGTCATTGGCCATTAATTCCAAAATGCACTCTCAGAAGCTCGAAAACTGCCAGGCCAAGATGATGTGATTAAGCTGAGCTTTTTCTTTCATCATGCCATAGAAAGCTGTCTTGATCAACATTGACTGAATTAAATTGAATAAAGATGTAGAGCTGAGCCTAGGAATCATCATCAGCCATGCACTGGTGTGGTCAAAAAGAAATTGCAGGAGAAACCGACTGCTAAATTCATGAACTCAAAATTGAACACACTAAGGGAGTACGATGTCATGCACATACCTACTAAGTTGCTAGACGATCAATAAGCTTTGATAAAAAGGCAAGGTAATCATTCAAAACTATCCTTAACAAAGTATGGAATGTGCCTATCGAGCTTAGTTGACATCCCTCTCAGATACACAACAGCATTAATTGGACAACCCCGCTTAATACCCATAGTTGGCCCCATAGACCGAGCCATAAGCTCCACCATGCGCAGCATGTCCTGGGTTCGATGCCGGAGATGCGTAAACAGAACCGTGAACTCCATAAGAATTATAACCTTGGTCCATGTGCCCAGCTGCTGGTGCCTGCGATGGTGCTGCTGCTGCCTCCGCCGTAAAATTCTGCAAAATGGGTTTTTTTCTGGCGTTAAAGTGCAGAAGCCTACATCTAATGGTCATAAGGAAATGCAGCAACATCGTCCATCTCTCCTCAGTTGAACCACTATAATAACTGTCTACCAAAAGATAGAATGCACATGGCAGTAGAGGCACTTTATATATGCGCACGCCATCACATCAACTTAACAACTTGAAACTAGAGCCAAATGGTAGCCGAGCCATTAACACCTGGAACATTTGACAAGATATAAATGCCAGCGTTTCTCCATATGTAAGGCCCTTTACCCACATTAATTGCTGTGCAGTCTGAACTAGCGAAGCAGTTCCACTAATCTCAACCGTCATTTCTCCGGGAACGCCCCTAGTTTCTTGAATGGTAACGGTAGCTCCGCTGGTTCGTCGAATGTAGCTTATACTGGAACCAGCTGACCCAATGACGGCATCAGCATAAGAAAGCGGAATTTACATTTGCTGTATGATCCGCAAAATTGAAATGGCAGCAATGTTAGCAAAGCATCAAACGGCCAAAGTTCAGCAAGCAAGATTGAGAGAGAGAGCCAGCCCAAGATTCTAAATGAAGTTTAAATTTAACAGTGACCAAATGATGACAAGATGAAGAAGAACAGACGAAACACAGGAATTACTTGCTTGATCATGGACGGTGCCGATTGGGCATTGGATGGTGCATGCATTCCCACTGGTACATCTGGAGGTGGCAATTCAAGAGGTGGATAGTAACTGTCAGGCTGCCGTGGAGGGGGCATATATTGAGAATTATGTCCAAAACCAGGGCTCCCACCGGCATTCGGAGGAAGACCAGGTGGTGAACCCCAGGACTGGTGTGGCGGCATATGCTCCATCGGAGGATTCTTTGACATTTGTATCTGATTTAAAATTTGGTATAAGGTCCTCACATGTCTTTTACTATTATATTTAACATACAAATCGTTGCCAAGGGAAGGACAGGACTTACATGCATCTCGAACAACGGGATGATACTGCGGTCAACTAAAAATTTCCTCAAATGAGATGCAATTAGCTCCACAGCTTTGTGAACCCCTGTTGGCTCTCCAACAACCTCAACAACTCTATCATTTTGAAGAGCAAACACCGGCAGTTCTTCTGCACCATTTAGTTGAAGTACAATATGTTAAAGGACAAACAAACACAAATGCTAAAATTACACCCAACATACTAAACCTTTTGTACAAAATGTAATCCAGAACTAAATCTTTTTAATTTGTGCAATGTAGTCTCAATCCTAGACCATTTTGAGGGGTTTCATCGCACTCATCTCAGTGTCCCCAATGAGATTACATGGTACTTGTTACGTGACGCCAGAGAGGAAAAAAGGGGGACACAAATGATCGAAAGACTACTTTGCACTCTTTCGAAAAATTAAGGACTTAATACGATATCCAAATTAAAAAATTGGAGAGGTCCAATGAAATTCTCCTGATGCAGAAAGGGAGAATGTAAACCCACTGCATGTGCATGAAAGAGCATGCCTGCACAAGTTCGTTCATGATGCACCAATAGCTAAGACTCATGCTCGAAATAGACACCGAATCCATAATAGATAGGAACAAACTCCACAATTTTGTGAACCCAAATTTATACACCCACAGACTACAGCTCAATTTCAATGATCCTAAAAAGTAATAGAATGTCAATTTTAAGCGCGTAAGCAATATGCTCGCATGACGGGATCATTGGGAAAAGAAGCTAGTCATTTGCATCTGAATTCGCGAAAATGTTAACTGCAAATGGAACAACAAATTAACAATTATGCTCCTTGGAGTACTATAGAACCAAATTAACACAAAAAATGCAGTGCAGACTAGCTTAGCAAACAAAGATGCAGTATCATCACTCTGCTGCAGCATGCAATTGCAATTGGAAAAAGGAAATAAGTTGTATATAGGAACCTGTGCCGAGAACTCTAACAATACAGTTTGATTCTTCCTGAATGGATTTAACTGTTCCTCCTTGTTTTCCGATTAAGCTTCCTGCCTGTGAGGCTGCCACCAGTAGCCTCGTTGAGATCTTTCCAGCTGTGCCAGAGGGAGGATTAGAGTCACCATCCAAACCATCAACAATGCGCTTGTGAACCCTCAAAAAGCCATCCACAGCAGCAGGAAGAGAAGAATCAGGCTCCTCATTCGCAGACACCATTACCTTCAATAGATTACAGGCAGAGACATCAGTTTTAGCAGTACATTGACTGGGTCTTGCGAGATAAAGATCATTCCTACATAGATTACTAGTCATCTGGCATATGATTCAAAAAAGGTCAGATTATGAAAGTTTTTTAGCACAGTTAACTACCCACTACCAAAAGTCATACTGGATACCATTCAAGACTCAAATACAAGGTGAAAGAAATGGGCGCCAAAAAATAATATATTCTTAGCTCCTAATGTATTGATGGAGAGGAGACCCGTACTCTTCTGCCTACTATAAATAACAAAAAATCTGATGATTGCCATCCATTTGATTGTATCTACTTGATAGCTCATATAAACAATTCAAGCTCCTTTAGCGAATCTTGATACGTCAACTAAAATTCCCAGATGAACAACTTGCTAAAATAAAAACATGTACTATTGTTATACTACATCTCTGATGACTTGGCATATATGGATGGCCAGAGCTACCAGAATTCATGAGATGACACTTGTCTTTCCATGTTTGGATCAGGTACATTTTGTCCTTAGCTTCTGAAGTAATCAAAGAAATGAGTCGAGAAACGTCCAAAGCAAATGAAAGACCAAACTCTCAGGATGTTTCATATTCTTGATCAACTATATTGCAAGTACGCCATAACCTATTCCTTTAATTAACCCGCCACTTCATCTTTTTTTAACTAATTCATGTTCTTCCTCTGGAAAGAGACAACAAAGAGTCCAAGATTTGTATAATCCTACTCATTCTAGTGGCGGTGCCATACATTAACTCGTATAAAATGCATTTCCCAGCTGCTGCTCTCGTCATTCCACAGGGACGAGAGGGAACAAGTGAATTTGAGATCCAGCTTGAACATCAAACTTTACAAACATTGGACTACAAAGGTACGTTCATATTTTTGTCAAAACTTAAGATTGCATTGTTGCTACTTTTCCTAAGGATCAGATGTCACTTTCCTATAAGATGCCCAATCATGAGAGTTAATATTTAACAATGAACAAGGCACCAAAGCATGCGTTATAGAAGTCCATACAATGTTACTCTCACAACATCATAGAAGTCCATACAACATTATTCTCACAACATTCTTTATTGACTTAGGGTGCGTTTGTTTGTGTTTTCTTTTTTTTTTTCCAGGAATGAAATAGAAAAAACTATTTCTGTTCGGGGAATAGTTTTTGAACAAAAAAACGCGTTTGGTAAACTGTTCCTAGAATAAAAAAAGAACAAAAACATATTTGGTAAATTTGTGTTCTTTTTTTATTTCTTTTAATTTTTAAATATTTTTATTTTATTTTTCATTTTTTTCTTTTTTTTTTTTCTTTTTTTTTCTTCTTTTGGCCGGTCGCCGGCCTTGGCCATGGCCGACGACCGGCCGACGAGGGCCGGCGGCCTCGCCTTAGCCGGGCGAGCTCGGGCTCGCCGGGCCACCGCCGGGACGTCGACCTAGCGGTGGCCGGCGAGGCCGAGCCTCGCCGATGGCCGGGCGAGCTCGGCCTCGCCGGATCTGGGCGAGCCCGAGCTCGCCCGCCAAGGCGAGGCCGAGCCTCGCCGGGGGGCCGGCGACGCTCCGACGAGGTCGCCGGCCCTCGACGGCCGGTCGCCGGCCATGGCCGAGGCGGGCGACCGGCCAAAGAAAAAGAAGAAGAAAAGAAGAAGAAGAAGAAGAAGAAGAAGAAGAAGAAGAAGAAAAAAAAAAGAGTGGAGAGAGAAAATTTGTTCCCAAAAATTGTTCCGGAACAAGAAATAACTTTTTTTTGTTTCTTGTTTCTGTTTTTTCTTTTCTTGTTCCCGGAACAAAAAAACAGATTTGGAACAAAAACGCAAACTAACGCGTTTCTGTTTTTTTTTGTTCCCGGAACAAAAAAACAAAAAATCTGTTCATAAACAGAAAAAAGAAACACAAACAAACCTGCCCTTAGTGTGACGTTAGAAGTATTGTAAGCATTTTGTAAGTATCTCACAAGCACTCTACATCTAATGCTGCTTTTTATATCTTCAATCATCCAGGCTCTGAAGTTACCCGATAGCACGGAGGGCTTCTTGGTACAGTTGTTCGGACATGAGGTGACTGAAATTATTCAGGCCAGCTTATCAGCACTTCGTAATGCTCAAAGCTGATCCCCGCAATCTGGAACTAAATGCATTTCATATTCCATATTTCTTTCGGGGATTCTTCCTTTTCACCTTCTTTTATGTATTCAGTTCATATTATGAGCGTACTTCTAATGTCGAGCATCGATTAAGTCACTAATCATCATTTCTCTTTATAATGTGCTCTCGGTTGTCACAAATGACTATTTTTAAGATACAACTCCCATTACTTCAAACATTTTTGCCACGTCTTTACTTCATGAAGGACCAAACTCATACTATGTTATATCTACACGATCAACCCAAAGTTATTCATACTTCCACTCATCTATATGGTGGTTATTAGGTTTTACCCCTCCAAAAAACGCAAAGACTAGCATATCCTAGTTTGCGCTTTTGGTTGTTATATTTTTAGAATCTTTCATGAAATTAACAACACACGGACCCCTGGAGTGCCATAACTTGGCAGAAAGACACACTTAAGTGTCATAACTTACGAAATGTACACTTAAGTGCCACATTTTAAGAAAAGTGGGACACCTGAGTACCATCTCCGGCGAAGTTGGCCGGAAATCATGCGTGGCATTAAAATATTAATATTTCTCACCGATGTGTCTCACCGGAGAGAGCCGAGTCGGCTTCGAATTCACCCCAAACGACGTCATTTCGGGTGTTGGCCAAAATAAAACTCTTAAATCGGCCAAAACGATGTCGTTTTGGCATAATTCGAATTTTAATATAATATAAAATTATTGAAATTAAATTTGAGAATAAATTTATTTAAAACATTTTAAAAAATAAATTTAAAAACTTTAAAAACTTTAAAAAATTACAAAAAAATTTAAAAAGTTACAACAAATTTTAAAAAGTTACAACAAATTTAAAAAAATTACAACAAATTTACAAAAATTTAAAAAATTTACAAAAATTTAAAAATTTACAAAAATTTAAAAATTTTACAAAAAATTTCAGCCTCCTTTTCCTAATTTTTTTAAAATTTTTTTTTAAAATTTTGTAAAATTTTTTAATTTTGTAAAATTTTTTAATTTTGTAAAATTTTTTAATTTTTAAAATTGTATTTTTAAAATTTTAAAATAAATTTATTTTTAAATTTAATTTAATTAATTTTATATTAAATTTTTTACCACGTCGGCACCAAAATGACGTCGTTTCGTGTGTTGGCCAAAATAGAGCCCTTAAATCGGCCAAAACGACGTTGTTTTGGCATAAGTTGAATTTTAATTTAATTTAATTAATTTAATTAATTTAAAATAAAATAATAATATAATTTATATTTATTTAAAAAAATGGAGGAGGAGGAGGAGGGCACCGGCGGGCGAGGGCGGAGCCCTCGCCGCCGCCGCCTCCCGCCGTCGCCGGAAGGTGGGGAGGGTCGACCGGGGCCGCCTCCCTTTTTTTAAATTTTTTAATTTTTTTTTTTTTTAAATTTTTTAAATTTTTAAATTTTTTAATATTTTAATATTTTTATTTTTAAATGTTTTAAATAAATTTAGTTTTAAATTAAATTAAATTAATTTTTATATTAATTTTTTTACCACGTCGCACCAAAACGACGTCGTTTTGCACTCCTTCGCCGGAAAATTGACACATCAGCATTTTGGCCGGATTTTGATCGGATTAGCACTCAAGTGATCCATTTTGCTCCGATTTTGGCACTTAAGTGTACATTTCGTAAGTTATGGCACTTAAGTGTCCCTTTGTGCTAAGTTATGGCACTTGAAGCGTTCTTTTGCCTGAAATTAACCATCAAATTACTACGGATGGAATGGATTATACGCCAACATAACTTTTAGTCTCCTTCTCGGCACCAAGCCCCAGTTAGAAAGGATAAGCTACCTGGCCATTCTGCATTAGCGCCGGTCCAGTCAATGGAATATGACAAGCCACTGTACTTGCCCCACATAGAAAGAGGAAAACGCCAGAAAGAACAAGCATCTCGGAAAGTCTAACAAAACCGCTCTGCGGATTGTGTGATCAGCTTGGTTATATGCGGCATTCTCCCAATGACATTGTTTTATAGAAACATATACCATAAGAGGTAAACCATATATCCATTGAGCTGTTGGTTATTCTCCATTTAGTTGCGAAACTGATCATGCAATAATCACAAATTTATTGATGGAGATTATCTGTGTTCGTGCGATTGTGATTTCATTAGCAATGGATCGTAAGAAAGTCTTATCATTTTCATTTGTGCATTTTAAATTCATTTATACTGATATATTGGTCATATCAAATAATGGACAGTATAGAATATGAAAACATCTGCTTTATTACTATGATTTACCAGATAATGAATAGATATGACAAAATTCATAAATTTCATATCTTATCTTATTTTGTCATATCCTAATTAAAAATCCAGACAACCAAACGCAGCCTCGAAGTGATAAGTTAAAAGTAGAGTAGACTTGAAGTATTGCATATCCTTTTTTTGGAAATGTGAGCCACATACGTGTCCTTATGAACCCCAATTAACAACCACATTTCTTTTTCCTAGTAGTGGCTCTAAAAAAGACGAGGTCCACATGCAAAAGAAGGCGATTGCAAGAACACCGTGTTAATTGGTTTGGCTCTTTCAGAACACTTGTTTACGACCCAAATATTGAACATCTTCCGAAAGGAAAATGACCTCTCACTGGATAGCTACCAAAATTGTCAATGCCATCTTTCATTATATCTTCATATGAGGGTGTTGATTGATTGCTGCTCACTGTGTAAAACCCAGCTTAAACATAATTTCTTTTGCCTACTCTGCGCTAAAAAGGTTCAGAATTGGTCCCTCCCTCCCTGCCCCTTTTTGACCGCGTCTCGCCTTGATTTTCCGTGTCCCCCTCTGTCTGCACTTGGACCGGACCATTCTCTTTATATCCTCTCTTTTCTAATTCGTGTTTTTCATTTTTCTTTCGCACCACCACTACACCCTTCCCATCCTCCTGCCCCCTCCCCGTCTCTCTCTCTCTTTTTTCCTTGCTTTGGGGAGATTCCATTTAGGAACGGCACCATTCCAAGCTTCTCGAGGATTCCACAAGTGATAATGGGAAGCTTCAACCCAACTTTCAACCCCCTCACTCACTCACTCACTCGGGTCCCCAGACCAGATCCAAGGTACCCTTCGAAAACACTCGTCCTCTTACCCAAGTTCATTCGCACCCCACTCCTTCCTCCTTTTCCTCTCTTCCCATCGCTCCATAATCATCCTCCCCTTTCTTCCTTCATTGCCATTATCCAAGACCAGCTCGAGCACACAAGTGCAGAGAGAATAATAAACATCCAAACTAAGGCTAATATTTTTCACCGCATATATTAAACACTAAGAAGAACAAGGCGAGTAATCCTTTGTTTTCTATGCTCCACTTACTTATTTTATGTTTAGTATCCAGTGAATTTTAAAGAATGGTTTCTTCACCCTTTTCTTTTTACACGGCTCAAACAAATTGAATCTTTAAAAAAAAAAAAAAAAGCTCAAGTATACGCTATGGATAGACCGAGGTACAAAAAATTGTGGGCAAAAGAACGCTTCAAGTGTCATAACTTTGCACAAAGAAACACTTAAGTGCCATAACTTACGAAAGGTACACTTAAGTGCCAAAATCGGAGCAAAATGGATCACTTGAGTGCCAATCCGGCCAAAACGCTGACGTGTCAATTTTCCGGCGAAGCGAGTGCAAAACAAAGATCGTTTTAGTGCGACGTGGTAAAAAATTTAATATAAAAATTAATTTAATTTAATTTAAAACTAAATTTATTTAAAATATTTTAAAAATATCTAAAATATTTAAAATATTTAAAAAATTTAAGAAATTTTAAATATTTTAAAAATTTTAAAAAAATTTAAATATTTTTAAAAATTAAAAAATTAAAAAAATTAAAAAATTAAAAAAATTAAATAATAATAATAAAAAAGGGAGGCGGCCCCGCCGAGCCTCCCCACCTTCCGGCGACGGCGGGGAGGCGGCGGCTGCGAGGGCTCGCCCTTAGCCGCTGGTTGCCTTCCTCCTCCTCCTCCACCGTTTTTTTTAAATAAATATAAATTATATTATTATTTTATTTTAAATTTAATTTAATTAATTTTTATATTATATTAAAATTCAACTTATACCAAAACAACGTCGTTTTGGCCAATTTAAGGGCTCTATTCTAGCCAACACCCGAAACGACGTCGTTTTGGTGCTGACATGGTAAAAAATTTAATATAAAAATTAATTAAATTAAATTTAAAAATAAATTTATATAAAAAAATTAAAAAATTAAATTTTAAAAATTTACAAATTTAGCAAAATTAAAAAAATTGCAATTTTTAAAAAAAAAATAGAAAAAGGAGGTGGCTGAGGGCTGAAATTTTTTGTAATTTTTTTAAAATTTTTGTAAATTTTTTAAATTTTTTGTAAATTTTTTGTAATTTTTTAAATTTTTTGTAATTTTTAAAAAAAATTAAATGTTTTATATGAATTTATTTTTAAATTTAATTTAAATAATTTTTATATTATATTAAAATTCAAATTATGCCAAAAGGACGTCGTTTTGGCCGAATTCGAGCCGACTCGGCTCTCCTCCGTGAGACACACCGAGAAATATTAATATTTTAATGCCACGTATGATTTCCGGCCAACTTCGCCGGAGATGGCACTCATGTGTCCCACTTTTCTTAAAATGTGGCACTTAAGTGTCCCTTTCTGCCAAGTTACGGCACTCTAGGGGTCCACACGTCAAAAATTGTGGTAGAAAACTATCAAAAACCCCAAACTTTGCCCAAACTAACAAAATTTGTCCCAATTTTTTTTTTTTTTACATGAAAAACTCCAAATTTTGCTAACCATGACACATTTACCCTAAAAAAATTTCGTAACATAAAAAACCCTAAATTTATATCCGTGTGACATATTTACCTTAAACTATAAGGCATTTTCGTCTTTTACTTTAAAAATAATCTTTTTCTTTTTTTTTTTTTTTTTTTCTTCTTCTCTCTTCCTTCGTCGGTGTCGAGCAAGGACGGCCCTCGCCAAACTCAAGCAAGGGCAACCCTCGCCAAACTTGGTCCAGGCGAAGGCCGCCCTTGCCTGGGCTGGCGAGGGCAACACCTAGGCGAGGGCCGCCTCAGGGGAGGGCCATGATCAACAAAGGGAAGAGAGAAGAAGAAAAAAGGAAAAAAAAAATAGAAAAAATAAGACAAAGATGTTCTTGGTGAGATAAATGTGTCACAGTTAGTAAAGTTTAAGGTTTTTCATGTCATAAAAAAAATGAGGTAAATTTGTCACTTTAGACAAAGTTTGAGGTTTTTAATGATATTTTCCCAAAAACTGTCAATGCCATCTTTCATCATATCTTTATATATTGGTGATTTATTGCAGCTCCCCGTGTGAAACCCAGCTTAAAACGGAAGCTTCTTTGCTTAATCTCCGCTAAAAAGGTTCGAAATTTTGGTCGCCCCTTCTCTCTGTTTTTGGCTCCTTGCTTTGAGAAACGGCACTATGCTCTGCCTCACGAGGATTCCACTCGTGATGACGGATAGCTTCAACCCAACTCGCAGCTCTTTCGCTCTCACTTACTCACTTCTGTCACCAGACCAGATCCAACCTACCCTTCAAAAAGCAAACTTTTTCTCTTCCTATCACTCCGTATCCTGCCTCCTCCTCCTCCTTCATCGCCATTATATAATCGGCTTCCGGCACACTCACCTTAGCAGGAGCAGCGCAGGTAATTATCTCCCTCCCGAACTGTCTTTCAGTTTTCTTTTTTCTTCGTACTTAACCTCCGTGCTAACTCTGTTTTTGCTCTCTTTATCACCTTTGGCTCTTTTAGCCGGGTCGAGGCTAGTCTTGGGCCAGCTCAAGCACACCAGTCCAAGAGAGTGAAGAACAGTCCCAAGAGAGAGAGAAAATGATGGCTCACGTCATCATCATTGTAATCGCAATATTGTTGCGACCCACAGGGGATGTGGTAAGACCGGAAGATCTCAAACCTGGAGATCGCATCTATACTTTTGGGTGATATGACTTGTACACCCACCATGGTTAGTCATTCATGCTCTTCTTCTTCCTTTTCCGGCATCACTATCATTTTTCTTGAACATGGATATCTTCATATGTAGCTCGACTAAAGTTTACTTTATTATCTTATGTTGGCCCAAACAACAGCAGTTACATAGCTTCAGAGATAAAGCCTCTCCTCTGCCGGTCCTCCGCCACCGTCGCACGTTCCAGCCGCTCCCCTCCGGCCGCCCCATTGTCGGCCCTTCTCCTCGGCTGTTCAGGTGTTCGACGAAATGCCAGAGAGAGCCTGACTGAGCTGTGCTTCATTTCTTTCTTTCCGGTCGCCGATCCATTTCCAGCTTCGCCGTTATACTTGTCAGCAGTTCCAGCTTCGACCATCTCCTTCTCCAGCGAATCTCCATCTTAGACTCCTCATCTCGGCCGCTCTACTTCGCTACTTTGTTGGTGTTGACGAGATGTTCGACAAAATGCCAGAAAGACGGTAAGATTGTAGTCCCCCTCCATTCCACAGCGCCGCCGTTCCTTCTGGTAGCTGTTCAAGGTCCAGGTTTTCGAGCGCATCAACCCAGCATCTTCCCTCTACTGCCGACAACGATGGTGGGACATAATCCGATGGCATGGGAAAGCAAGCGTCCCAAAGTCGTCGTCTTCGACGGGAAACAAGCTCGTCACTGTTCCTCCCTCTGAGGCTTTAATCAAGGGTAAAACACTCTTTGAAAATTTTCTTGTTGGATATTTCCTTGCTGCCAATGCATCATTCTACTTAGTGAAAGGTATTGCGGAGAAATTGTGGTCATTCGACAATACCTATTTACTACATGTGGGATAATTTGGACAATTGATTATTTTTCTATATTGCACATACTCATTATTGATTATAACAGGAATCTACGCTGGAGAGGGTTATGTGACTCATTTAACACGAACAGGAGTTGAGGAGACGAGTCTCCATCGCTTCCAGCAAGAAGGCATGAACCTCCATTCCCTCCGCTTATATGCATATGGGGGGCCACAACTTGGGTATTGGCTGACGAGATGGGGGACTCGCACCACCTTACCCGAAACCAAATTGCCCCAGGAAATCGTGAACAAGGCTTGCGAGCTTCATGAGCACGATAGTTTCAGCAAGTACAACCTCATCAATAACAACTATGAGCATTTCACCTTGTTTTGCCGGACCGGCATACGGGCAAGCACACAGGCAGCATTGGTCAGTGCTTGTCTGCAGAAGATCAGTGAAGTCAAAGAATGGTCCATGAAGTTTCTGCATACGAAGTAAGTTCGAGTGACTCAAAATTTCCACGAATCTTTCCTTCCCTATCTTTCTTATTACTAGCAACTATTTTCATCTGTTTGAGAGTCATTGTCTGTCTAACAGCAGTAAAAGGAATGTGACTTTAGTTTTGTATATCCAGTTTTGGACTGGAATGGGCAGCGAGAGACATGCACACGTACGCGGAGGAAGAACTGAGATAAGAAAATGTAAGTAAGCCGCAAAACTATGTTCATTATTATTTGATGTACCCGGAAATATGTAGGGACTTGTCTGTTGGTGCTCAGTCCTCTTAGTTGGACTTGCCAAAAGAAGGCAACATCTAATCCTGAATGAACCTCTCACATTAAAATCACTTCACTTTGGTGCATATTGGATACATTCTGTTGGCATTCGAGAAACAATTGGAGAAACGAGACACCAGTGATCGTCAACTTCATCCCTGTAGTTTCACAAACAAAAAGAGAGAGAAAACAGAGAGAATTGCTTCAGACGATGACAAGAAGAATATTAAACAATTCCAAACTGAAGCACAAAGATTCATTTTAAAGAGACAAGATAGATGTACAGATAAAAGAAACCTCTCGCAAAAACTTCAAAGGGTACCTGATTTGAGAGAACCAGTAAAGCTAGGAGTAGGGAAGTCAGGGGGAGAATTACCAAAAAAGTCCTAAACCTATTGCAATTATGCCAATTCAGTCCTAAACTTTTTTTTTGGCCAATTTAGTCCTAAACCTTTTACAATTGTGCCAATTTAATCCATCCGGCCAAAATTGGCCGGCCGGCGCTGACGTGGACGCCGGCCGGGGACAGCTGGCCGGCGAATGTTGATGTGGCAATTTTTTTATTGTTTTTTCGAGTTTTTTTTATTTTTTTTTTTCACTTTCTTCTTCCTCTGGCTGGCGCGCGAGGGCCGGCAAGGCTCACCCCTACCGGCCACTGGCGACAGCGGCCTCGCCAACCACCAGCGAGGACCGTCGCCAGATCTCGGCGCCAGATCTGGCAACTGTCCTCGCTGGTGGCAAGCGAGGCCGCCATCGCCAGATCTGGAGAGGCTCGGCCTCGCCATGACGGACCCATCAAGGCTTCGGAACCAAGTCCGGCCCCGGATCCGATGAAACGACGGAGGTTGCAGACCCAGGGCATGGAGGATGCCGTGGGGATCTTCCTCTGCGACGCCTCGTGGCTCTCACCGTCGCTCGAGCCGCTGTACATGGCCGGTGTAGGATGTCTGGAACGGGCAGATCTGGCGACGGTCCTCGCTGGTGGCCGACGAGGCGGCGGTGGCCGACGAGGTCGCTGTCGCCAGTGGCCGGCGGGGGCAAGCCCACCGGCCAGAGGAAGAAGGAAGTGGAAAAAAAATTTTAAAATTTAAAAAAAAAAAAAAAAAAAAAATTGCCACATCGCATTCGCGGCCCCGTCCCCCCGCCACCACGTCCCGGACCGGCCGGCCAATTTTGGCCGGATGGACTGAATTGGCACAATTGTATAAGGTTAAGACTAAATTGGCCAAAAAAAAAAAAAGTTTAGGACCGAATTGGCACAATTGCAATAGGTTTAGGACTTTTTTGGTAATTCTCCTAATTCTCCCGAAGTCAAGAGTACCATAACACACCCCCATCTCTCTCCTTGCCTCTCCCAGACCTTGTTTCCTTGATCATGCAACGGAAACAACTCACGCTGAATTCCTAAGACCGTGCATCGTTTTTTCTTCTTTTTTTCTCGCCCACCGAACACTCTTCCGGCGGAAAAGCAACCTGACTCGCACGCACATCCTTGTCCTCATTAGTTGATTTTCTTGTCTCTACCATAGCAGATCCCACAAAACTCCAGTGCAATATTGTTCGGACTCGTGGTGGACTTTTTACCAAAAAAAAAAAAAAAATGAGAGAGAAGATGAAAGTCATTCAATGAGGCACAATCATTGAAAATCTCCCTTTAGCCATGGGAGTGCTTACTAATTGAAATTTAATGCCACGAAAAATCATAAATTACTATTTATACAAAAAATTTCCCTCGTACTAAATTTTTTTATCATCAAAAACCTCAGACTAATTCATTTCTAATAAATCTACATTTGTTTCCAATAAATTGGATTAATACCATGACAAATCCAGATACAGACCCACAAGGAACCCAACCGCAACCCCAGCCAAGCCATGACCCAGCCTCCTCCTCGTCCGCCACCGCAACCAACCCTGACATAATCAACGCCCCGCTGCAATCCACCTCTCCTGCGTCCTAAATCTCCCCTCCACCTGTAGAAAATTCACAAGCTCTCCCTGAATCTTCCACGCTCTGGAGATGAGGCAGGAGATGGAGAAGCCCTGGATAGGGGAGAAAGGTGGGGGAAAAAGGAGCAGCTATGTGGAGACGAGGAACGCACGAAGAAGCCCGTGAGAAAGGGGGAAAAATGATCCCCAGTTTTAGACGGGTATTTTCTGTTGACCGGAATAGAATTTCCTCACTGTAATCCTACATGTGATAAACATAGGAGAGATGACATTTTGAGAGAATTTCAATTCAACTTTATTCAATACTAGCATGTAATCTTGCACGATTCAAGGGTATTTTAATTCTTGAAAAAAACGAAGTGCAACTTTTTATATAACTAAAAACTTGTTCATACTTCATGTGGAAGCAACAGTCCCATAACATAGTCACCTGATGAAATACCCTGCGATAGTCAGAAATTGATTGACATTATTAGTCATGTGTCGATGTTTCGGTTTCCAAATCCCTACAGATCTTTGTATACCACGATTTGTGTTTTCGACACTGTATTGTTGTTCCCATGTTCAACAACCTACATCCAGATCGAGCCTAGATTATTTCACTTAAGTCCTGCCTCCAATTTACTGTTATCTATATTCTAGGAAACCAAGAAATGATAACGGAACAATTGGACATGTCTTAGCTGCAACAAAATAGCACCAAATTACATTTCTCGTTCATTTTTAATGAATAACTGGGCAGCTCCTTGCTTTAAATGAGTCAATCAGTAACCCAACCTTGTCCCAGAGCTCAAAAATGACTACGAGAGTGGACCAAACAGCATATTACTTCCTGGAGATTGGTGGCTGGCCGAGTACTACAAGAACAAATTTCTGACAGCAATAAGAATGAGCTTCTGCTGACGTTCAAAGCTTGAGCATGAGAAGAAACAAATGAGCTCGGATCTTGAAGAGCTACAGACTTCTTTTGGTAAACTTTAGATTGCTAACAAAATTGAGGATTAGTCGTTGAAAAACTGTTCCCCTCTTAAAGAAAGTGTAATCACAACATCTTAATTCACAGGTTGATGCACATAATGATGGACACGCATGAATATTCCAAAGAACTTACAAGACACAATGCCTAGTAACTACTGGGCACAATGGAAAAGAACATTCAAAGCCCAAGATTAATCCTAGGAAGCAACAGACTTTGATCTTACCACATGAAGTACGACCAACATAACAACAAAATTCAAGCATTCCATAGTTTTCTATTAACAATGGCAGCTTCTTGTCACAAAGCTGATTAGAGAACCCGCAGCAAATAGCAAGAGAGAAAGAAGGAAGAGAGAAGGAATAGAGAGGAGGAGGAGAAGAAGAAGAACGTAAAAGAAACAAAGAGGGGGCTGTAGATTTCTTTGTGTAATAGAAACCCTACACCTATTGTGTTTATATTAAATATAAATTGTATATAACCATAATACCCTTATGTAAGTAAAAAAGAAATAAAACTCTGAAAATAAAAAATAACTCAATTAAAAGTAACTTAACACTTCTATTGATTCCAGTTCTTCCACGACTTTAGACATGAGAGGCCGCAGCCTAGGTCTTTGTTGGAGGCATATATAAGCTAGCTGTGCTATCTGGGGTGCAGAGTTTGCATATTTTTCGCCCTCCAATCTAGAGTCCATTATAGTCTTCAGTTTTCTTTTATTGCGTAAGTGCGGCCTGACCCACTCCACTAAATCATCCTTGCCTGCTGGACGGCTCAAATCAAGTGCCCTCAAACCTGTTAGTATCTCAAGCAACACGACGCCAAAACTATAAACATTACTCTCTACAGTGAGATGCCCTGTAAAATCCAACAGTCTTATGTTATGTTGCAGCGAAGCATCAGAAAAGAACCTCCCATATTATTGTCAAAATTCAAGACCGACCATCAGTCAGCACTAAGTCACCAAAAAGCACTTTACTACGGAAAAATTACCAGTTGTTCTGTATTCAGGGGCAGCATAGCCATAGGTATCCATAAACTGTGTTGAAACATGTGACTTGTCCTTTGGAGGACTAGACCTCACCATTCCAAAGTCCGAGACTTTGGCCATGTAAGACTGCAGAAGAACCAGACAGTGCATTAGACTTGGTTTCCAGCCTAGATATCAATTGCAAACTTTAGTAAATCTAGCAAAAAACAAAATGGAGATATCTAAAAGTAATTGGGGACTGGTTAAGGGTCTTGTCTCGGGTTCTGAACTTAACATCAAATCTAAGAAGGATAGATTTGCAATCAATCATAACCCGTCCATCAGTTGAGCAGAGGGAAACATAGGATCTCCTCTCGCTATTATGACTCTTTTCTCTTGGTAAGAGGACAAAATTTCAAGTCTTCAAAGTGAGATACTGGGCATGTCATCGTCACCATTATCCTTCTCCCAAGAATTTGACTAGAATAATAATAAAGTTCGTATGAATTTTGTGATAAAAGACCATAATCATTATAAGGAGGATAAAATAACAACCCCATCCAGCAAAATATTTGTAGTTTTGAAATTCCTGTGTATCACGTTACAGGAATTGTGCAAGAAGGCCAGGCCTCTGGCAGCCCCGACCATAATCTTGAGGCGTACGTCCCATGGAAGACTTGCAGTGGAACCATCTGAACCAGAGTAATGGACAGTGTAAAACACAAGTAATGCTTCAATGCAAGTACATGTTCAAACTAGCCTGAATTTTGAAATTAGCACATGTATAGACTATGACTATCAACTGACCAAGTAGTTATGCTAAACATTCCTTGAGGAGACTTTTCTGAAATTTACAGAGTGATTAGACCACTTACTTCTGAATAGCTGGTTTTCCAAACTGCCCATTGGCATGAACTCATAAACAAGAGCTAAATTTTCATTGTCGAGACAAAATCCCAGGAGCTTGGCAAGGTTAGGGTGAGATATCTTTCCAATAAAGGCTATCTCCCTCTGCACGAAAATAAGCAAAAGAGTCTCACACATGGTCAGTAGTAAAAGATATGAAAGAAATGGAAGCCTAAACAAGGTAGATGCTTTTCTCCTTAAGCTTCAAATGGTCAAAAAAATGAAACAATCACAATGGAAAAGTTGATATCGAAACAAAAGGTATAGAATGGGAACTGAGACCTAATTTCCAAGGAAATGTTCAGTTTAACTAGTAGTTTGATTGAAGACTCGTGGTCATTGTGCATCTTGAATATAAAATACATATCAATATTGGTAAAATGTATTTCAAGTCATACTGGCTCTGTAGAAAATATCTAGCTTGCCATGAACCAGTAGTAGCTATGCAAAATCACTGGAATTTGTGACTGAAACCGGTTATAATTCGTGATCAAACCGGTGACTTTATCTTTCAGTGGTGTATCCAACCTATATGGTTTGATAAGCGTTGCAATTTGTTTCAGTTCTTGAATATAGAAAAAGAATGCGCTCGAAGGAAGAAGAAGTTAAGTTCACTATGAAAAGCACCACATTGCATTGGTCAAAGAAGGTTAGAAAGACAAGTTGCCTAAGGGCTATGATCACATTGAAAAGGTTGATCATTACATGGATGGAGGACTGAACTTATATTTGCGCAATTTTTTCATTCCTTGCAATCGAAATACACTAAGTAGGCTCTTCCAGTAGTTAGCATCATACAAGCCAGAGGCCACATACACTCCATGACATGGGCTTACTTAGTCAATTACAAAATAAAAGAAATGCAAAAAGAAAGTTCATCACCGTTAACTAAATGGAGCCCTAAAATCTATTTTGCTGAGGACCTTAGTGACCAAATAATCTCCAGAACAAAATCGCTTCTTAGATTCTTCATTTACTTCATTTAATTTCAAATAATGCACATTGTGTACACTAAAGTGAGGGGCTAATAACTGAAAACTTCACGAGGATCGTGAACATATGTTTAGGTAATATCACCAACAATAGTGTTGTCTGCTGCCTACTGCCATAAATGCACCCCAACAAAGCCGATGAAAGAATCAATGAACTCTCAGAAATATCTGATCTCTCTATAACCAAAATCAGGTGCAATTCCACAAGGGCCCTTTCAGAAACAAAATTAAAAGGCCAGGCCACCACTTATAGAAATCCTGGGATAATCAACTTTGAATACATTTGGATTTGCGTTTACATAGCCATCATAATTGAGGTTGTCTAGTATTTCTCCTGCTATTTTCACAATGAGGGTGTTTATTGACAAAGTTGAGTTGTGGGCATGACAAGCCCCCATCAGTACCATCATGCATTTGGGTTGCTTCGGTTTTGTAATTGACAAAGCAAAGTATTTGTACTCCGAGAAAGGAATTGAAGACAAATTAGTTCTTACCATCCACTCTCTATGCCCTTGAGCAGCATCCGGGTTTAATATTTTCACAGCTATTATAGTCTCTGTACTTCCAGACTGTTGCTTCCCATGAAGCATCCCTTTATAGACACGACCAAATCCTCCCTTTCCAAGCGGCGCATCGGCTGGAAAATTTTTGGTTGCCTCTTTCAACTCTGCGAAACTGAAGACGGTCAAGCTGGAGCCTGCCACAATCTTTCCATCTCTGAAGGCTTTTTTGTCGCGGACAGCCAGTAAGTCATGGCTATTGCTGGCTGCAGGAGATGATGAAGTAGTGCGGGCAGCCGACAAGTCAAGGCTAGTGCTGGTTGCAGAAGATGATGGAGTGATTTTCCACTTCGCTCCTGTAGTTTCAAAAAAGAAAAACAAAGAACAGAGAAAATTGCTTCAGACGATGACAAGAAGAAGATCAAAGACTCCAATCTGAAACGCAAAGATTCATTTTATAGAGACTACACGGATGTAAAGATAAAGATCACTCTCGGAAAAAATTTAAAGAGTACCTGATTTGAGATAACCAGCACAGCTAGGAGTAGGGAAGTCAGGAGTACCAAAACACACCCCCATGTCTCTTCGTCTCTCTCAACAAGAACTACTGTCTTTCCCTTACCTTGCCCCTACCAAATCTTATTTCCTCGGGAGAAGAGGACGTTCACTTGATTACGAATAGACAAGTGAAACCACCTAAAAAGGCCCTCGATGTTGATTTTCTTACGCGCAAAGCAGATCCCACAAATTTCCAATGCATTTCATATATTGACTCCCGGTGGACCTTGACCGTAATATTTTACTTTTGAAAGATGGTAGGACCCACACAAAAAATAAAAATAAAAAATAAAGAAAAAGGAGAAGGAAAGAATAGGGCACGCCCGGTTCGAAAACAAACTAACTTCCATTCAATATAATGTAGAAATCCATAAAGTCGATCGAGAAGAAGCTTCCTCTTCTGTTCAGAAAGTCGTCTGCCGACTCTGCCCTGCTACCGCCGGAATAAAAGGTTAATGCTTTTTTCCATAGATCATGTCCAATTCTATTTGGTGGAGACGTCAATGTCTATGGAAGGTTTTGTACCGCACTCCATGTTAGTTCTTTTCTCTTAGGCATCTTTCTTTGCAATCCAAAAATCGAGTAACGAGTTCTTCATGGAAGTAGTTTGCTGTCAGCTTAGCTGGCAATAGTCATCCAACAAACGAGTAACGAGTTTTTCATGGGAGGTTTGCTGTCAGTTTAGCTGGCAATAGTCATCCAACAAACGAGTAACGAGTTTTTCATGAGAGGTTTGCTGTAAGCTTAGCTGGCAATAGTCCTATAAAGCCAAGGGGGAGATTGATTCCATTATCTGCTTTCGTGTAGTTAAGTCAGGTTTTTGCTTTCTTACAGTGTATCCATCCATTCACAAACATTTCCAAAGCAACAGCACAAAACGATACGCGGACCCCTATAGTGCCATAACTTGGCACAAAGGGACACTTAAATGCCATAACTTACGAAAGTGATACTTAAGTGTCAAAATCGGAGCAAATGGATCACTTGAGTGCCAATCCGGCCAAAATCCGGTCAAAATGCTGACGTGTCAATTTTCTGGCGAAGCAAGTGCACAACGACGTTGTTTTGGTGCTGACGTAGTAAAAAATTAATATAAAAATTAATTTAATTTAATTTAAAATTAAATTTATTTAAAACATTTATAAAAAAATACAAAATATTAAAAAAATTAAAAATTAAATAAATTAAATAATAATAAAAAGGGAGGCGGCGGAGCGGCTTCCTTGCCGCGCCGGCAAGGACCGGCGACGGAGGGGGAGGGTCGGCCGAGGTCGTCGGGCCTTGACCAAGGGTGGTCGGGCCTTGACCGGGGCCGGCGACCCCGGCCAACCGCGCGCGAGGGCCCGCGAGCCCTCGCCTCGATCCGGGGCGAGGTCACGGCCCTCCCCGGTCGAGCCAAGGGCCACCGCCCACCGAGGCGACTCTAGCGGGCGACGGCCCTTGGCCTGACCAGGCGAGAGCCACCGATGTTAAATTATGTCTCGAGTTTGAATGTTTATAAAACGCGATTCACTGGATTCTTGAAGGTGCACAGAAGAGGGAATAAAATAATGTGTGTGTATATATATATATGGGCAGCAAAGTTTTCTTTCTTCGTTGCGGAGGAGGCCGAATAAGCCGAAGAGGTCGTGGGGCCCAAAAGTCTAACACGCGCACACACATGAAAAAAAGGCTACGAAGGAAGTTTACCTGCAAGTGTCCGTATCCTCCTTTAAAGAAGGAATTAAAGTGATGGGGCCCAAAAGTCAACACACGCGCACACACATGAAAAAAAGGCTACGAAGGAAGTTTAGCTGCAAGTGTCCGTATCCTCCTTTAAAGAAGGAATTAAAGTGGGGCCCAAGGTCAAATTTTTTACCTTGGGCACACACGTATATATATTTAAAGTGGACATCACATAGAGGTTTTCTTTCTTTTGTTGCTGCACGTACAAAGCGAAGGAGTCGCTGTAGCTTTACGTAGAAGGGAGCCGCGAGAGAGAAAAGAAAACCCTACGAAGCCGCATGTCCATGATACGCGAGAATTCTATAGCTACAAGTCCTTGAAGCCGCGCGCGTTATACTTTGAGCTTGGACGTGCGATAATTTTGTGCCATGAATTTATATCCAAGTGATTTATTTATTTATAAATACTTTGGGTTTTGGGTTAAATCTAGATATGGGAAACACTTTAGCGTTTGAGAAATTGTAAACTCTGATTCTCCAATTATAGTGGATTATTTGCTGTTAGCTCTCCTCGTGGATGTAGCGATTGTAAACTTTGATTCTCCGATTATAGTGAATTATTTGCTACTGGCTCTCCCCGTGGATGTAGGTACCGATACTCGGACCGAACCACGTAAATTTCTGGTATCCTTATTTTTCTCGTTTATTTTTTTGGTGATTTCGTGTTGACGTAAATTGCAAGATCCTGTCGTTTCCGCGTATTATATCCCAACAATTGATATCAAAGCTTGGGGTTGGATTTATTGATTGTGATTTGGAGTTTTTGCTTGTCTGATTATTATCTAGAAATTCATTCTTATCGCAATTATGTTTGCGAGGAAATCTGAAATTGAGAAATTTAACGGGAGCAACAACTTTGTGTTATGGAGCATCAAGATGTGGGTATTATTGACAACACAAGGTTTGGCCAAGGCACTAGATGGTGAAGATGAGTTGCCGATTATAATGAAAGCTTCTAAGAGGGTAGAGCTAATGAAAAAAGCAAAGAGCATAATCCTGTTAAATTTGTCGGATGAGGTCTTAATAGAGGTTGCTGAGGAGAAGGATACTGCAGCATTATGGGCAAAACTTCAAGTACTCTATGTGAAGAAAGGTTTGAACAATCGCTTGTACATGTTGAAGAAGATGTTTCAATTTAGATATACTGAAGGTATGTCTATCAGAACCCACCTAGATGAATTTAATAAACTCATGTTTGATCTGAAGAACGTCGGTAAGATACTTGATGATGAAGAGCAGGGCATGATATTATTAGCCTCTTTACTAGAGTCATGGGAGCACTTTACTGATTCACTATTGTAGGAGCGTACTACAATTACCTCAGAAGAGGTACAATCCGCCTTATTCTCTAAGGAGTGGCAGAAAAAGTTGCGAGATGACGATCTGGCGCAAGGGGCAGCACAAGCATTGACGATTCAGGGTAGAGAACAACATCGAGGGCCTAGTAGCAACAAAGGCAAAAGCAAATCGAAATCACGCCATAGAAAGTCCAAGGGACGAGTGAAGTGCTTTGAGTGTCACGAGGAGGGGCACATCAGGAAAGATTGTCCAAAGCGGAGGAATAAAGTTGATAGGCAGAATGCCACAAGCAATGTGGCAACCGTTACCAAGGGGAGCAATAGTGATGCAGAAGCTGTTTTATGTGTGACTGCTACTTCGTCATGAGACAAATGGGTGCTAGATTCGGGGTGTTCTTATCATATGACACCTCATAAGAACTAGTGTACTACTTACCAGACTGCAAATGGTGTAGAGTTTTTTGGGGAATAATGCAGTCTGTAAGGCTGTGAAGATAAGGACAATTTGGATTCGGATGCACGATGGGGTGGTGCGCACATTGACAGTTTTGAGGCATGTACCAGAGCTCAAGAAGAATCTTATTTCTCTAGGGACACTCGATGACATCGGGTATAGGTACACTGCTTAAGGTGGAGTACTGAAGATCTCTCGAGGTGCCATGACAATGATGAAGGGAAAGAAAGTGAATACTCTCTATCATCTACTAGGAGAGACCGTGACCAGAACCGCTGCAGTTTCATCAAGTGAGTCAGATTCTAACTTGACTCAATTATGGCATATGCATTTAGGGCACATGAGCAAAGCAGGTATGACGATGCTGAGTGAAAGGGGGTTGTTGAAGGGTCAGCTGGACTTATGTGAGCACTGCATCTTTGGGAAGCGACACCAAGTTAAGTTTACTACAGATATTCATTCGCCAAGCGACCAGTTGAATATATTCACTCAGACGTCTGGAGCCCGTCTTCGGTTCCTTCGAAAGGAGGTGCCCTATATATGCTGACATTTATCAACGATTATTCGAGGAAGGTATGGGTTTACTTTCTGAAGTACAAATATGATGTGTTTGATCGATTCAAGAAATTTCAGGCATTGATTGAGAAGCAATCAGATAAACAGATCAAGTGCCTAAGAACCGATAATGGCATGGAATTCTCTGGTAAAGATTTTACCGAGTTCTGTAAGAAAGAAGGTATTGTGAGACACCGCACAATACTTGGGACACCACAGCAGAATGGCGTGGCAAAACGAAAGAACAGAACTTTGCTTGAGCGAGCTCGATGCATGCTTTCGTATGCAGGACTTGGCAAGGAATTTTGGACCGAAGCAGTGAACACGGCGTGTTACCTAGTCAATCGATCTCCATCATCTGCTATCGAGTGGAAGACTCCTGAGGAAGTATGGTCGAGGAAACCTATTGATTATTCCGGAATACGTATATTCGAATGTCCTGCGTATGCTCATGCGAGTGATGGTAAGCTTGAGCCAAGGGCAAAGAAGTGCATATTTCTAGGTTATGGGGCTATGAGTGAAAATATGGAATCACTCCATCAAAATCAGACATGGGAGCTGGTCAAAGTACCCAAGAGCCAAAAGATTGTCGGAAGTAAATGGGTCTTCAAACGGAAAGAGGGCATTCCAGGTGTTGAGGCGACGAGGTATAAGGCGAGACTTGTGGTGAAAGGGTATACACAGCGTGAGAACATTGACTACAATGAGGTGTTCTCTCCTATGGTAAGACATACTTCTATTCGTGTTTTACTTGCCTTAGTTGCTTCGCAGGATCTCGAGTTAGAGCAGCTAGATGTGAAAACTGCGTTTCTTTATGGAGAGTTGGAGGAGCAGATTTACATGAGGCAATCAGAGGGATTTGCTATTCCGGGTAAGGAAGATCATGTTTGCTTGTTGAAGAAATCTTTGTATGGGCTGAAACAGTCTCCTAGGCAGTGGTATAAACGTTTTGATACTTTCATGGTTAGTCAAGACTATTCAAAAAGTCAGATGGATAGATGCGTTTACTATAGGAGATTGGAGAATGGTTCTTTGATTTATCTACTTTTATATGTTGATGATATGCTGATAGCAGCTAAGAATATGTCTGATATTGATGTGCTGAAGAGGCAGTTAAATGCTGAATTTGAGATGAAAAATTTAGGTGCTACAAATAAATATTGGGTATGATTTTGCGGGACAGAACCGCAGAAATTTTACGTCTATCTCAAAAGAAATACATTGAGAAGATCATAGCACGTTTTAATATGCAGTCGACAAAATCTGTAAGTACACCTTTAGCGAAGCACTTTAAACTTTCAGATAATTTATCACCGCAGACTGAGGAGAATGAGGAGTATATGTCCCGTGTTCCTTATTCTAGTGCCGTGGGTAGTATTATGTATGCTATAGTATGCACTAGGCCTGATATTTCATAAGCTGTGAGCGTGGTTAGTCGCTATATAAAGCGTCCTAGTAAAGCTCATTGGGAAGCTGTGAAGTGGATCCTCAGATATTTGAAAGGGACAACAGATGTGGTTATAGTATACCAGAGGGACAGCAATGGCAATGAGACCACTGGTTTTGTGGATTCGGATCACGCCGGTGACTTGAATGATTGCAGATCTTTAGCAGGGTACATGTTTACGCTAACGGGTGGTGCAATTAGTTGGAAAGCATCCTTACAGGATCACATTGCCTTGTCTTCGGCTGAGGCAGAATACATGGCACTAACCTTTGTAGCGAAAGAGGCGATATGGTTATAAAGTTTGCTCTCGAACTTTGGATTAAAATAGAAAAGTGTGGATATTCACTGTGATAACCAAGGTGCGATATATTTGGTGTATAATCTAGTTTATCATGAGTGAACGAAGCATATCAACATCAGGTACCACTTCATCTGAGATGTCTTAGCTAAGGGTAATGTTATTGTTAAAAAGATTGCTACAGAAATAACCCAGCATACATGATGACTAAGTCTGTTCCTTTAGTGAAGCTCAAGCTCTGCTTGAGCTCTATTGGCGTCTGTGGAGAGTGAGCGCCCATCGGGGCGTTGAGAGAACAGCATGGATGATGAGCACTATAACTTGGCTTCAAACATCGAGCCAAGGTAGAGAATTGTTAAATTATATCTCGAATTTGAGCGTTTACAAAACGCGATTCGCTGGACTCTTGAAGCTGCACAAAAAGGAAATAAAATAGAATATATATATATATATATATATATATATATATATATATATATAGGCAGCAAAGTTTTCTTTCTTCGTTGCAGAGGAGGTTGAATAAGCTGAAGAGGTCGTGGGGCCCAAAAGTCAACACACGCACACACGCATGAAAAAAAGGCTACAAAGGAAGTTTACCTGCAAGTGTACGTATCCTCCTTTAAAGAAGGAATTAAAGTGGTGGGGCCAAGGTCAAATTTAAAGTGAACATCACATAGAGGTTTTCTTTCTTTTGCTGCTGCACGTACAAGCCGAAGGAGTCACTGCAGCTTTACGTAGAAGGGAGCCGCGAGAGAGAAAAGAAAGCCCTACGAAGCCGCACGTCCACGATCCGCGAGGATTCTGTAGCCGCAAGTCTTTGAAGTCGCGTGCGTTATACTTTGAGCTTGAACGCGCGGTAATTTTGTGCCATGAGTTTATATCCAAGTGATTTATTTATTTATAAACACTTTGGGTTTGGGGTTAAATCTAGGTGTGGGAAATACTTGAGCGTTTGAGCGATTGTAAACTTAAATCTAGGTGTGGGAAACACTTGAGCGTTTGAGCGATTGTAAACTCTAATTCTCCGATTATAGTGGATTATTTGCTGCTGGCTCTCCCCGTGGATGTAGCGATTGTAAACTCTTATTCTCCGATTATAGTGGATTATTTGTTGTTGGCCCTCCCCGTGAATGTAGGTACCGATACTCAGACCGAACCACATAAATTTCTGGTATCCTTATTTTTCTCATTTATTTTTCTGGCGATTTCGCGTTGACGTAAATTGCAAGATCCTGTCGTTTCCGCGTATTATATCCCAACAGCCGACCCTCGCCCAGATCCGGCGAGGGGGGAAGGAGGAGGAGGAGAGGCAGCCCACGGGCGAGGAGGAGGAAGGAGGAGGAGGGAAGCAACCGAGCCCTAGCTAAGGGCCGACGGCCCGGCCGACCCTCCCCCACCCTCCGACGACGGAGGGGAGGCGACGGCTGTGAAGGCTCGGCCCTCGGTTGCCCGCCTTCCTCCTCCTCCTCCTCCTCTTTTTTTTTTTTTTAAATAAATATAAATTATGTTATTATTTTGTTTTAAATTTAATTTAATTAATTTTTATATTATATTAAAATTCAAATTATGCCAAAACGACGTCGTTTTGGCCGATTTAAAAGCTCTATTTTTGCCAACTATAGAAACGACGTCGTTTTTGGTGAATTAGAGTGAGTCAACTCTTCGATGAGCCACATCGGTGAGAAATATTAATATTTAATTGCCACATATGATTTTCTATCAACTTCGCCGAAGGTGGCACTCAAATGTCCCACTTTTCTTAAAATGTGACACTTAAGTGTCACTTTCGTAAGTTATGGTATTTAAATATCCCTTTATGCCAAATTATGGCACTTGAAACGTTCTTTTGCCAGCACAAAACGAAAATGTATTATTAGGACCAAAAGAAATTATTTCATTTCCAAGACACAATCAATTTCCTTTCCCAATTTTAAAGACGGCAAGAGATTAAGGGTAGACCAGCTCTGATCTTAGATTCCTGCAAAACATTCGGACGGCTTGGCCGAGCAGCTTTCTAAACCGCCGACGTGAAGGCGGCAACGGGCTTTTCTCTAAACGCCCTACAAATCTAACTATCTAGCAGATGCACGCCCTTTGCAAATCTTTGGTCGCTACACTTGAGACTTCCGAAGCTTTAAACCTAGACGGATTCCACATAAGCAAGCCACTTCCGGGCACGCTGTTAGACCGATCGAAAGCAATTTTCAAGCCACAATTTTCTCAAAGCCTACATGATTCCCTGCAATTAGCCAGGGGGGACCCTTAAAAAAGTACCATAATTGGCCATTAATTCCAAAATGCACTCTCAGAAGCTCGAAAACTGCCATGCAAAGATGATGTGATTAAGCTGAGCTTTTTCTTTCATCATGCCATAGAAAGCTGTCTTGATCAACATTGCCTGAACCGCCTGTTTTAAATTGAATAGAGCTGAGCCTAGGAATCATCATCAGCCATGCACTGGTGTGGTCAAAAAGAAATTGCAGGAGAAACCGACTGCTAAATTCATGAACTCAAAATTGAACACGCTAAGGGAGTACGATGTCATGCACATACCTACTAAGTTGTTAGACGACCAATAAGCTTGATGGAAAAGCAAGGTAATCATTCAAAACTATCCTTAACAAAGTATGGAATGTGCCTATCGAGCTTAGCTGACATCCCTCTCAGATACACAACAGCATTAATTGGACAACCCCGCTTAATACCCATAGTTGGCCCCATAGACCGAGCCATAAGCTCCACCATGTGCAGTGTGTCCTGGGTTCGATGCTGGAGATGCATAAACAGAACCGTGAGCTCCACAAGAATTATAACCTTGGTCCATGTGCCCACCTGCTGGTGCCTGTGATTGTGTGGCTGCTGCTGCCTCCGCCATAAAATTCTGCAAAATGGATTTTTTTTGGCGTTAAAAGTGCAGAAGCCTACATCAAATGGTCATAAGGAAATGCAGCGACATCGTCCATCTCTCCTCAGTTGAACCACTATAACAACTGTCTACCAAAAGATAGAATGTACGAGGCAGTAGAGGCACTCTATATATGGGCATGCCATTACACCAACTTAACAACTTGAAACTAGAGCCAAATGGTAGCCGAGCCATTAACACCTGGAACATTTGAAAAGATATGCAAGGCCCTTTACCTGTATTAATTGCTGTGCAGTCTGAACTTGCGAAGCAGTTCCACTAATTTCAACCGTCATTTCTCCAGGAACGCCCCTAGTTTCTTGAATGGTAACAGTAGCTCCGCTGGTTCGTCGAATGTAGCTTATACTGGAACCAGCTGACCCAATGACAGCATCAGCATAAGAAAGCGAAATTTGCATTTGCTGTGTGATCTGAAAAATTAAAACGGCAGCAATGTTAGCAAAGCATCAAACGACCAAAGTTCAGCAAGCAAGATTGAAAGAGAGCCAGCCAAAGATTCTAAAAGAAATTGAAATTTAACAGTTGCCAGAATCATGACAAGATGAAGAACAGACGAAACACAGGAATTACCTGCTTGATCATGGATGGTGCCGATTGGGCATTGGACGGTGCATGCATTCCCACTGGTACATCTCTTCCATAAGCAGATATGCCCTGATGAGACTGGCTCCACAGGAGGTGGCAATTCAGGAGGTGGATAGTAACTGTCAAGCTGCCGCGGAGGGGGCATATATTGAGAATTATGTCCAAAAGCAGGACCCCCACTGGCATTCGGAGGAAGACCAGGTGGTGGACCCCAGGACTGGTGTGGTGGCATATTCTCCATCGGAGGATTCTTTGACATTTGCATCTAATTTAAAATTTAGTGTAAGGCCCTCACATGTCTTTTACTATTATATTAAACATACAAATCATTGCCAAGGGAAGGACAGGACTTACATGCATCTCAAACAATGGGATGATACTGCGGTCAACTAAAAATTTCCTCAAATGAGATGCAATTAGCTCCACAACTTTGTGAACCCCTGTCGGCTCTCCAACAACCTCAACAACTCTATCATCTTGAAGAGCAAACACCGGCGGTTCTTCTGCACCATTTAGTCGAAGTACAATACGTTAAAGGACAAACAAACACAAATACTAAAATTACACCGAAAATACTGAAGTTTTTGTACAAAATGTAATCAAGAACTAAATCTTTTTAATTTGTGCAATATAGTCTCAATCCTAAATTATTTTAATATGTTTCATTGCACTCATCTCATGGTGTCCCCAGTGATGATTACATGGTACTTGTGACATGACGCCAGGAAAAATGGGGGACACAAATAATCAAAAGACTACTTTGCACTCTTTCAAAAAATTAAGGATTAATATGCTATCCAAATTAAAAACTTGGAGAGGTCCGATGAAATTCTCCTGATGCAGAAAGGGAGAATGTAAAGGCAATGCATGTGCATGAAAGAGCATGCCTGCACAAGTTCGTTCGTGATCATGATACACCAATAACTAAGACTCATGCTCGAAATAGACACCGAATCCATTATAGATAGGAACAAACTCCACAATTTAGTGAACCCAAATTTACACACCCACAGGCTACAGCTCGATTTCGATGATCCTAAAAAAGTAATAGAATGTCACTATTAAGCACGTAAGCCATAATGATTGCATGATTGGATCATTGGGAAAAGAAGCTAATCATTTGCATCTAAATTCGCGAAAACGTTTTTTTTTTTTTTATGACCGAGGGACCGCAGATGTCACGTCTCAATCCTCAAGCGCGCGCCCATCCCTCACCTGGTCGACATAATAATGACATCTTATGACGCATCACCGACCCTTTCATTTTAATATACATGCAGAAAGCATATTAATAAATCCCCAAACAATAAAACAATGGGATAGAAAAGTAGAGTTATAAATTTTTCCAACCAAAACGGCCTTCTATAAACAAACAGGTTTATTCACAACAATAAGTCGTTTACAAAAATATCAGTTTAACCAAAAAGGAACTGTCCTATGACTAACTAACCAAATAGATTTGCTGATTCTGTTTCTTCCACCTTTCCAACTTCGAGGCTTCGGGTCCTCCACAATCGCCATCTAAGGACCTGAAAATGGTTATACAATAACCAGTGAGACGATGTCTCAACGAGTTCTACACTCTAAGACTCGATTAGAAAGCTAATACGCTATAAGGGCTGCTTATGCACAACACGGGTCAGAGGACTTACCTTGGCCTCAAATTCCACCTGCAATTCAGCACAGTTCTAATACACACCCAATCATTTATCAGAGATCGAAACATCCATCAATCGATCTAGTCGATTACATGTCAATCAAATCATTTCCCAATCATTCCATTCAGTACTATCTATGAATCCGATCAACATCCAATATTCCTCAATCAAAGTGAAATATAAATAGTATTATCCTATCTCCAGATGACATATAGAGCCATCGAGCGGGTATGCATAACGTTCTATCTCCGAGACGACATATAGAGTTATCGAGCCGTTATAACATACATGTGCATAACGTTCTATCTCCAAGACGACATATAGAGTCATCGAGCCGTTATAACACACCGTTGGGTCATACCGTCCTATCTCCAAGATGACATATAGAGTCACCGAGCCGGTATACAAGCAATTCTTTCTCAAGATGACATGAAAGTCATCGAGCTGTCAAGTTATACCGTCCTATCTCCAAGATGACATATAGAGCCATCGAGCTGGTATACAAACAATTCTTTCTCAAGATGACAAAAAGGCCATCGAGCTATAATAGTATAACGTCAATTCTCCAGATGACATACGAATCATCGAGCCATTATAGTATTTTTATTCTGAAGACACAATCAATTTTACCATTTTTATCATACTTGATAAAAATACACGTGTGTGGGTACACGGTCGGCCTTAACCAAAATACGATAATTTCACTTTTGATTTTCCCACTTCTTTCAGCAGTCCAAAAAAAGATTTTTGGCACTGTAGACCGACGCTCGGTCATTATCCAATTAATTATCAAAATTTATTAATTTAGGAAATAAATTCAAAAAATCGCAATTAAATAAATTCCTCACAATTTAGCACTCAAATAAATAAACAGAGAATACCACTGCAATCAGCATAAAATTCCGGTTACTGGAAATCCCGGTCTTCGGAAAATAATTAATTAATTAATTAATTACGAAAAATATTAAATAAATGCCAATAAATCCAATTTAGGCCCGTAATGCTTAATTGGACGCCGAAATGGACCCGGAAAATTTTCGAGATTCGTTCAATAATTACTCGAGCCTATCTACTCATTAATTACACTAACCATTTGCCTAACATGCATAGGTAAATCCTTAATTTAATTATTCTAATCTAATCTATCCACCTAATTACACTTAATTAAATCTAATCAACCCCTAAGCATCATTAGTCTACTAAGCGAGGTTTAGTAAGTAAAACTCACTTTTTTATCGAACCGTTCAGTTCAATTCGACGGGAACGCGACGGGGCTCAACTTTTCCAAAGGCGGGCCTAGGTTTCGAGGCCCGGAACACCTCCAAAACAGGCCCGACGGCACCTTAGAGACCTACAAATTTTCTGTTATGTTCTTGCTGAAACAAAGGGGAAACAAGCTCGATTTAGGAGGAGATTGATCAAGGAAGAGTGCAAGGGCCAAACCAGATCATGGCGGGCACTCACAGGGGTCGGAGGCGGGCTGGACAGCTTCGGCACGGGCTGAGGGGTTGCTGGAATGCAGGGACTGAGGCCTAGGACGGTGTGAGGGAGACGATGGCGCGGCAAGGCAGTGGCGTGGGCGGCGACGCGGGCGTGGACAGTGACGGCGATCCGGCGAGGCGTGCGACTCACGGCAACTGGCTGGCTGGCTGGATCCAGTGACCTCCTTGGCTAATGTTGGTGTTCCAACAACAAGGGAGGAGGGAGATGGAGAGGGTTTTGGCCGGCCAAGGGGGAGAGAGAGAGGATAAGAGGCAAGAGGGGGCCACTTGGTCCAATTTTTCCAACCTATTGTCCCCCTTAGATCAACCTCAGCCATGTGTGGCTTCCATGGCTGCAATTCAGCCACCAAGACCTTCACTTTACAACCTTGGAATGATCCAAAGACCATAGGGAAATGGGGCATACGAATTTGGGTGGTTTCTCCTTCAATTGAACACTTGTTCTCACCCAAATCAATACCATTTGGCCTTAATAAAATCCGTTAGTACCTCAATTATCAAATTGGTATTTTTTCTCACCAATTGATCCATCTCGCATCCCAATTGCATGATCAAAAACAGTCCCTGTCTTTTTCTGAACAAAAACAGCCATGCAACGACTTTTTCCCAAAAAGTCTCAGATTTCAGAAAAATCTTCTGAGACTGAGTCGGCGTTCCTAAAATGTATTGTGACATGACAGAATCTTTAATTTCTGAAATCGAGCTCAAATTCACGGTTAATCTCAATTTCGGCGCTTTTTTAGCGTGACCTAGGCTACCAGGTAGTTTTCAGAAATTTTTAATGCAAATGACCCGTGGTTGATTTTCTTCGAGCCACAATGAACCCACTCGACTCATTGGCGACTCTCGGTTGTCATGAAAATCTCGATGATTCATATACGGATACAGGGTACCAAAACAATGACAAAATCAGTCTAGTGTCGGTCGACGAGAATTTTCCAATTTAATGGTGTCACCCACGACTAGTCACACATCTCTGTCGAACCAACCTATCTCTGATCTCAAATCAATTTTTAACTGTGCCGTAATGGCCTCGAAGGATGAACCCGGTCAAGAAGCCGATTTCTGGTTGAATTCTTAAGTCTATTACCTTAAAATTCCTTAATGGTTTCTCTAGATAGTCTAGTTATCTCGAGAGTGATCAACTATGAGAACAGCCCTATAGGCGCGTCAATGAAATGCCCGATTTATTTAATAGAAAACATGATTGAAAATCTGGGATGTCACAACAGGATATCACCTTTCGGAGATCACACGACCCTCCGGTACTTAGTAGCACCGGTGGGGCCTCGCCGCAAGCCGCTATTTAGACGTAAACCCTCGGGAGGCTTGCCCAATAAACCACCCCTCCTGGGACCCCCACTTAAGTCACAAGCATCCGGAGAATCGAACACGTTTCCTCTGCGATGAGGAAGTAAAGCCCAACCATCACGGCTACATATGGGTGGGTAAATTCATGAAATTGTTAACTGCAAATGGAACAACAAATTAACAATTATGCTCCTTGGAGTACTATAGAACCAAATTAACACAAAAAATGCAATGCAGACTAGCATAGCAAACAAAGATGCACTAGAATCGCTCTGCTGCAGCATGCAATTGCAATTGGAAAAAGGAAATAAGTTGTATATAGGAACCTATGCCGAGAACTCTAACTATACAGTTTGATTCTTCCTGAATGGATTTAACTGTTCCTCCTTGTTTTCTGATTAAGCTTTCTGCCTGTGAGGCCGCCACCAGTAGCCTCGTTGAGATCTTTCCAGCTGTGCCGGAGGGAGGATTAGAGTCACCATCCAAACCATCAACAATGCGCTTGTGAACTCTCAAAAGGCCATCCACAGCAGGAGGAAGAGAAGAATCAGGCTCCTCCTTCACAGACACCATTACCTTCAATAGATTACAGGCAGAGCCATCAGTTTTAGCAGTACACTGACTGGGTCTTGCGAGCTAAAGATCATTCCTACATAGATTACTAGCAGAGCTAACTACCCGCGACCAAAACTCATAATGGATACCATTCAAGACTCAAATACAAGGTGAAAGAAATTGGCGCCAAAAAATAGTATATTCTTAGCTCCTAATGTATTGATAGAGAGGAGGCCCGTAATCTTCTTCCCTACCATAAATAACAAAAAATCTGATGATTGACTACTATTTGATTGTATCTACTTGATAGCTCATATAAACAATTCAAGCTCCTTTAGCAAATCTTGATAGGTCAACTAAAATTCCCAGATGAACTACTTACTAAAATAAAAGCATGTACTATTGTTATACTACATCTCTAATGACTTGGCATATATGGATGGCAAGAGCTGCCAGAATTCATGAGATGACACTTGTCTTGCCATGTTTGGATCAGGTACATTTTGCCCTTAGCTTCTGAAAAAATCAAAGAAATGAGTCCAGAAACGTCCAAGGCAAATGAAAGACCAAACTCTCAGGATGTTACATATCCTTCATCAACCATATTAGGAGTACGCCATAACCTATTCCTTTAATTAACCCGGCACTTCGTCTTTTCTTAACTAAGTCATGCTCTTCCTATTGAAAGAGACAACATAGAGTCCAGGATTTGTATAATCCTACTCGTTCTAGTGGCGGTGCCGTACATTAACTCGAATAAAATGCACTTCCCAGCTGCTGCTCTCGTCTTTCCACGGGGACAAGAGGGAACAAATGAATTTGAGATCCAGCTTGAACATTAAACTTTACAAATATTGGACTACAAAGGTACGTTCATTTTTTTGTCAAAACTTAAGATTGCATTGTTGTTACTTTTCCTAAGGATTAGATGTCACTTTCCTATAAGATGCCCCATCATGAGAGTTAATATTCAACAATGAACAAGGCACCAAAGCATGCGTTATAGAAGTCCATACAACGTTACTCTCACAACATCATAGAAGTCCATACAACATTACTCTCACAACATTCTTTATTGACATTAGTGTGACGTTAGTAGTATTGTAGCATTTTGTAAGTATCTCACAAGCACTCTACATCTAATGCTGCTTTTTATATCTTCACATGCTGATTAAGAAGATAACGTTCCCCCCGCAGCGTTTAACACCAGCAGCAAATCAATCATCCAGGCTCTGAAGTTATCCCGATAGCACGGAGGGCTTCTTGGTACAGTTGTTCGTACATGAGGTGACTGAAATTAATTAGGCCAGCTTATCAGCACTTTGTAATGCTCAAAGCTGATCCCTGTAATCTGGAACTTTGTTTCTGCATATTGGGGTCTTATTGAGGATAGATTCGTGGCCTTAAATTTGCCGATGGAACCTGCACAGATCCACTTTGGTTCCTGAAGTGAAGGAAGTGCATTTCATATTCCATATTTCTTTCGGGGATTCTTCCTTTTCACCTTCTTTTATGTATTCAGTTCATATTATGAGCGTACTCCTAATGTCGAGCATCGATTAAGTCACTAATCATCATTTCTCTTTATAATGTGCTCTCGGTTGTCACAAATGACTATTTTTAAGATACAGCTCCCATTACTTCAAACATTTTTGCCACGTCTTTACTTCATGAAGGACCAAACTCATACTATGTTATATCTACACGATCAACCCGAAGTTATTCATACTTCCACTCATCTATATGGTGGTTATTAGGTTTTACCCCTCCAGAAAACACAAAGACTAGCATATCCTAGTTTGCGCTTTTGGCTGTTATATTTTTAGAATCTTTCATGAAATTAACCATCAGATTACTGCGGATAGAATGGATTATACGCCAACATAACTTTTAGTCTCCTTCTCGGCACCAAGCCCCAGTTAGAAAGGATAAGCTACCTGGCCATTCTGCATTAGCGCCGGTCCAGTCAATGGACTATGACAAGCCACTGTACTTGCCCCACATAGAAAGAGGAAAACGCCAGAAAGAACAAGCATCTCGGAAAGTCTAACAAAACCGCCCTGCGGATTGTGTGATCAGCTTGGTTATATGCGACATTCTCCCAATGACATTGTTTTATAGAAACAAATAGTAAACCATATATCCATTGAGCTGTTGGTTATTCTCCATTTAGTTGCGAAACTGATCATGCAATAATCACGAATTTATTTATGGAGATTATCTGTGTTCGTGCGTTTGTGATTTCATTAGTAATGGATCGTAAGAAAGTCTTATCATTTTCATTTGTGCATTTTAAAATCATTTATACTGATATACTGTTCATATCAAATAATGGACAGTATAGAATATGAAAACATCTACTTTATTACTATGATTTACTAGATAATGATATGACAAAATTCATGAATTTCATATCTTATCTTATTTTGTTATATCTTAATTAGAAATCCAGACAACCAAACGCAGCCTCAAGGTGATAAGTTAAAAGTAGAGTAGACTTGAAGTATTACATATCCTTTTTTTGGAAATGTGAGCCACATACATGTCCTTATGAACCCCAATTAACAACCACATTTCTTTTTCCTAGTAGTGGCTCTAAAAAAGACGAGATCCACATGCAAAAGAAGGCGATTGCAAGAACACCGTGTTAATTGGTTTGGCTCTTTCAAAACACTTGTTTACGACCCAAATATTGATCATCTTCTGAAAGGAAAATGACCTCTCACTGGATAGCTACCAAAATTGTCAATGCCATCTTTCATTATATCTTCATATGAGGGTGTTGATTGATTGCTGCTCACTGTGTAAAACCCAGCTTAAACGTAATTTCTTTTGCCTACTCTGCGTTAAAAAGGTTCAGAATTGGTCCCTCCCTCCCTGCCCCTTTTTGACCGCGTCTCGCCTTGATTTTCCGTGTCCCCCTCTGTCTGCACTTGGACTGGACCATTCTCTTTATATCCTCTCTTTTCTAATTCGTGTTTTTCATTTTTCTTTCGCACTACCACTACAACCTTCCCATCCTCCTGCCCCGTCCCCGTCTCTCTCTCTCTCTTTTTTCCTTGCTTTGGGGAGATTCCATTTAGAAACGGCACCATGCCATGCTTCTCGAGGATCCCACAAGCGATAATGGGAAACTTTAACCCAACTTTCAACCCCCTTACTCTCACTCACTCACTCGTGTCCCCTGACCAGATCCAAGGTACCCTTCGAAAACACCCGTCCTCTTACCCAAGTTCATTCGCACCCCACTCCTTCCTCCTTTTCCTCTCTTCCCATCGCTCCATAATCATCCTCCCCTCTCTTCCTTCGCTGCCATTATCCAAGACCAGCTCGGGCACACAAGTGCAAGAGAGCGAAGAGGAGCCCCAAGAAAGAGATTAATAAACATCGAACTAAGGCTAATATTTTTCACCGCATATATTAAACACTTACTAAAAGAATACTTTTACGGCATTTACAGCATTTGTAACAGACACGCTCGAACAATTTTACAGACATACCGTTCTGTTTTTTGCTCCTTGCTTTGAGATCTGCCTCTCGAGGATTCCACTTGTGATGACGGATAGCTTCAACCCAACTCGCAGCTCTCTCACTCTCACTTACTCACTTCTGTCACCAGACCAGACCCAACCTACCCTTCAAGAAGCAACTTCCTCTCTTCCTATCACTCCGTATCCTGCCTCCTCCTCCTCCTTCATCGCCATTATATAATCGGCTTCCGACACACTCATCTTAGCAGGAGCAGTGCAGGTAATTATCTCCCACCAGAACTGGCTTTCAGTTTTCTTTTTTCTTCTTACTTAACTTCCGTGCTAAGGGCCCCTTTGGTTCGGCTTTTGGGGAATGTATTTATAAAAATGCAAATACCTTTGGGTGAATAGGGTTTTCCGAAATGCAAATGTCATTTGGTAAAATTTGCATTGAGAAACAACTTTGGCCAAAATACTGTTTGGTAAAATTTGCATTTGTAATTAACTTTTATTAAATTAAAAAGCAAAAATATGTTTATATTTTTTTTAAGTCCAACCACCGGATCACCGGATTCGGCGGCCGAACCGCCTGAATAAAAAATATGTTTATATTTTTTATATAAACATATTTTTATATAAAAAATATATATAAACATAAAATATATAAATATATATTTATATAAAAACAATCGAAGAAAAAAATAGATATGTTTATATTTTTATAAAAAAATATAAATATATTTATTTTTATTCGGCATTTTGCACGACCCCTTGGCTGGCGGTTGTCAGCCTCCAATTGGCTTCTCCACCGGAGAGATAAACAATACTGGAAGTTACATTCCGAAAATGCAACTTCCCAATGGACCTCTACCCCTCCATTCCCTCAAAGCCCTTTAAAGCCAATATGCAATTGCATCTCCCCAAAATCCCCAAAAACTTGAACCAAACATCACAGCATTTGGCCAAACCCGTTAGAGCCCCAAAGAGCATTTCAAATACTGAACCAAAGAGAGCCTAACTATTTTTCCGCTCTCTTGATCCCCTTTGGCTCTTTTAGGCACGTCGAGGCTAGTCTTAGGCCAGCTCAAGCATACCAGTCCAAGAGAGAGAAAATGATGGCTCACATCATCGTCATTGTAATCGCAATATTGTTGCGACCCACAGGGGATGTGGTAAGACCGGAAGATCTCAAACCTGGAGATCGCATCTATACTTATGGGTGATATGACTTGTACACCCACCATGGTTAGTCATTCATGCTCTTCTTCTTCCTTTTCCGGCATCACTATCATTTTTCTTGAACATGGATATCTTCATATGTAGCTCGACTAAATTTTCCTTTATTATCTTATGTTGGCCCAAACAACAGCAGTTGCATAGCTTCAGAGATAAAGCCTCTCCTCTGCCGGTCCTCCGCCACCGTCGCACGTTCCAGCGGCTCCCCTCCGGCCGCCCCATTGTCGGCCCTTCTCCTCAGCTGTTCCGGTGTTCGACGAAATGCCAGAGAGAGAACCTGACTGAGCTGTGCTTCATTTCTTTCTTTGCGGTCGCCGATCCATTTCCAGCGTCGCCGTTATACTTCTCAGCAGTTCCAGATTCGACCATCTCCTTCTCCAGCGAATCTCCATCTTAGACTCCTCATCTCGGCCGCTCCACTTCGCTACTTTGTTGGTGTTGACGAGATGTTCGACAAAATGCCAGAGAGACGGTAAGATTGAAGTTCCCCTCGATTCCACAGCGCCGCCGTTCCTTCTGGTAGCTGTTCAAGGTCCAGGTTTTCGAGCGCATCAACCCAGCATCTTCCCTCCACTGCCGACAACGGTCCATCAAGTGGGACGTAGATCCGACAACGATGGTACGAACATGGCATGGGAAAGCAAGCGTCCCAAAGTCGTCGTCGTCGTCGGGAAACAAGCTCGTCGCTGTTCCTCCCTCTGAGGCTTTAATCAAGGGTAAAACACTCTTTGAAAATTGTCTTGTTGGATATTTCCTTGCTGCCAATGCATCATTCTACTTAGTGAAAGATATTGCGGAGAAATTGTGGTCATTCTACAATACCTATTTACTACATGTGGGATAATTTGGACAATTGATTCTTTTTCCATATTGCACATACTCATTATTGATTATAACAGGAATCTACGCTGGAGAGGGTTATGTGACTCATTTAACACGAACAGGAGTTGAGGAGACGAGTCTCCATCGCTTCCAGCAAGAAGGCATGAACCTCCATTCCCCCCGCTTATATGCATATGGGCGGGCACAACTTGGGTATAGGCTGACGAGATGGGGGACTTGCACCACCTTACCCGAAACCAAATCGCCCCAGGAAGTCATGAACAAGGCTCACGAGCTTCACGAGCATGATAGTTTCGGCAAGTACGACCTCATCAATAACAACTGTGAGCATTTTGCCTCGTTTTGCCGGACCGGCATACGGGCAAGCACACAGACAGCATTGGTCAGTGCTTGTCTGCAGAAGATCAGTGAAGTCAAAGAATGGTTCATGAAGTTTCTGCATATGAAGTAAGTTCAAGTGACTCGAAATTTCCAAGAATCTTTCCTTCCCTATCTGTCTTTTTACTAGCAACTATTTTCATCTGTTTGAGAGTCATTGTCTGTTATCCGGCAGTAAAACGAATGAAACTTTAGTTTTGTATATCCACTTTTGGACTGGAATGGGCAGCGAGAGACATGCACACGTGCACGGAGGAAGAACTAAGATAAGAAATTGTCTGTAAGCCACAAAGCTATGTTCATTGTTATTTGATGTGCCCGGAAATATGTAAGGACTTCTGTCTGTTGGTGCTCGGTCCTCCTAGTTAGACTTGCCAAAAGAAGGTAACATCTAATCCTGAATGAATTTCTCACATTCAAATCAATTCACTTTGGTGCATGTTGGATACTTTCTTTGGGCATTCGAGGAATAATTGGAGAAACAAAACAACAGTGAAATCGCACTAGACTATCAAAAAGAGTTTGTTCCACAAGTGCACAATCTTTTCCTTCTGAGCAACCTCTCTCTCTCGACAATATTGTCATATATTTTGTTGGTCTTGCTTGGCCACCATTGTCATTTACTTTAAAGCATGAAATGAATGACCTTGTTTTTCTTCACGATGATCTCTCTCTCTCTTGACAACAAGGTTCCAATTATATAATATGAATTGGGTGGCCACATGTAGCAGAGGGTTTAAGTTAGATTGGTGTTCTGTTGACGTGGTCTGCACCGTTAACAAAGACGCTCTAGCAGATTTACTTCTATCATTCCTGTAATAGTTGGACAAAAAGAAAAGTTTGAATCGGTCCAACTTGGTGGCTTTATAATAAAAATAAAATAAAGTAAAAAGGGAGAAACTGCCTCAATTAATGAGCTATCTCTTCACTTCACACACACAAGTACCACCTGTAGCATAGCAAAAGTGCCAACGAGTTCTATAACGTTACTGAGAAGTCATTCTGTTCATAGCTGATAGCCAAAGCCTCCAAATTAAGTTCCATCAAGTTAAGAAGTACAACTTCGAGCGCACTCTATCTAAATGAAGCTATCGAGAAATTGTCTGGAGTTCTTTTCTGAGAAGGGCATAAGGAAGGAAGGTTCTCTCTTTTATGTTGCACATACTCATTATTGATTACAACAGGAATCTACATGGGAGAAGGCTATGTGATTCACTTCACATGAACAAGAGTTGACAAGACGAGTGTTGATTGCTTCCGGCAATAAGCTCTATTCCCTCCGCTTATGTGTATATGGGCCACCACAACTTGGGTATTGGCTGACAAGATGGGGTACTTGCACCACCCAGGGAGGCATGAACAAGGCTTGCGAGCTTCATGAGCACGATAGTTTCAGCAAGTACAACCTCATCAATAACAACTATGAGCATTTCACCTTGTTTTGCCGGACCAGCATACGGGCAAGCGCACAGACAGCATTGGTCTGTGCTGTCTGCAGAAGATCAGTGAAGTCGAAGAATGGTTCATGAAGTTTCTTCAGATGAATTAAGTTCAAGTGACCCAAAAATTCCACGAATCTTCCCTTCCCAATCTGTCTTTTTACTAGCAATTATATTCATCTGTTTGAGAGTCATTGTCTGTCATCCAGCAGTAAAAGGAATGGAACTTTAGTTTTGTATATCAAGTTTTGGACTGGAATGGGCACAAGAGACATGCAGGTGTGCGCGGAGGAAGAACTGAGATAAGCAAATGTATGTAAGCCGCAAACCTATGTTCATTATTATTTGATGTGCCCAGAAATATGTAAGGACTTATGTCTGTTGGTGCTCGGTTCTCCTAGTTAGACTTGCCAAAACAAGGTAACATCTAATCCTGAATGAATTTCTCGCATTAAAATCACTTCAATTTGGTGCATATTGGATACATTCTTTTGGCATTCGAGAAACAATTGGAGAAACGAGACAACAATGAAATCACACTAGACTATCAAAAAGAGTTTGTTCCACAAGTACACAATAATTTCCTTCTCAGCAAACTCTCTCTCAACAATATTGACATTTATTTTGTTGTTTCTTGTAGCATAGAACGTTACAGAGAAGACATTTTGTTCATCTCTTTTAACTACGACAGCCGATAGCCAAAACCTCCGAATCAAGCTGTATCAAGTTTAGAAGTAAAACTTCAAGCACACTCTATCTAAATGAAGCTATCAAGAAATTGTCTGAAGTTCTTTTCTGATAAGGGCATAAGGAAGGTTCTCTCTTTTACCTCAAACTGTTAACAAGAATGAAAAACCAATCCGAAAGGATTTTAGTCATTATGTGCAAAATGTTTTTTCCTTCATTCAGATAACCTGGCAGAATGGTTATTCCTAAGGACAAGGCGCATAGTAACATAAGTCAAGCAGGAAGGTACTTTTTTTAGCACAAAGCCACATATATGAAGTCCACTCCGAACCCTTCTCAAATTTATATATCACAATCCACAAAGCAATGCAGGCTGCTATTTGCTATGAAAATTTGAACCTGTAGTCAATGCTTATTTGATCGAATAGGCCAAATGAGTTTCGCCTGGGAAGGATACTGAATAGTGTGACCAATGACTGCTCTGTTCATACAAGCAGACAAAGTCCCTGCTGGTGAACAAATCGATCATGCATGGTGCCTTCAAGACTTTGATCACATCACATGAAGTACGAACAACATAATAAATAAATTCAAGCATTTCATATTCTATTAGCACTGGCAGCTTCTATTGATTCCAATTCTTTCACGACTTTAGTCATGGAAGGCCGAAACCTAGGAGTCTCTTCAACGCATTTTGAGGCAAGCTTTGCTATTTGGAATGCAGAATATCTATTATATTTGCCCTTCAATCTAGAGTCCATTAAAAAAAAAAAAAAAAAAAAAAATCTAGAGTCCATCCACAGTTTGTCTTTACTGGATAAGAATGGTCCAGCCCACTCCACTAAATTAGCTTTGCCTCGTGGACGTCTCCAATCAAATGCCCTCAAGCCCGTTAGTATTTCAAGCAGCACGATACCGAAACTGTAAACATCACTCTTTACACATAGACGCCCTGTAAAATCCAAGAGTTTTATGTGATGTTGCAGCGAAACATTAGAAAATAACTTCCTGATATTATCGTCAAAATTCAACTAAATATTTTTCAGCACTAAGGCTCCATTCATTTCGCAAAAAACAATTTTCTGGAAAAAGTTTTCTGGATTTTCCGGTACTAATTTTGTAGAAAATGAACTGATCGAGAGAAACATTTTCCATCAACGGAAAAAATCTTTTAAAATAGAGAAAAATGTTTTCCTCTTTTCAAGTAGGAGAAGACATTTTTCTCACTCACTCTCTATTATCTCACACTCTTGCTAGCTCTCACTTATTTCTCTTATTTCTTTTTTAAAAACGACAATGCTATTTCCACTCCATATATGACTAAATCCACCCCATTTTCACCAAGGAAACAAGATTGCCCTTGATCATTTACTTGCAATTTAAAGTGGCGGTCCCATTTCTTTTTTTCTTTTTTTCTTTTTTTCTTTTATTTTCACCTCCATCTAGAATCCAATTGCCATAATTAAGCACTTTACATATTTTGTTTTGGTCTATTATGGGCATCCTATATATAATGAAGGCATTATGTTTTCTTTTTTATTTGTAGATTTTAATTTTGTAGAAATAATTGTCGCAAAGAAATTTTTTTAAGAAAATATATATCAAGTCTCTTTAATTACAACATAAAGAATTTGTATTTTTTTTCTTTACTATTAGTCAGATACTATTACAAAGAGCATGTGAGACGTTGTAAGAGCATCTAGGAATACACTAAAATCATTGATGTGAAAATGTTATGTATGATGAGGCATCTTGATATTTTTTATTGTGAATACTTCATGTATGCTATTAATTTTTATCTATCCAAAATGATGAGATTTCATTAGCATTTGAAGAATATATATATATTGTGTAATTTTTTAAATAATTAATTTTTATCTTGTAAATTTTCATGTTGGAAAGTATAACTATGATTTCATTTTCGAAAACCTTTAAAGAGGTTTTTCTTTTTTTTAATCCTATCATTGCATTTGATGTATTTGTATATAAAGGACAACTGATAAGAAAAGGATTAATGATTATATGCACAACAAAAGTGAAAATTTATAAACAAGTCGCTGTGTTTATCTATCTTAATTTTTATTTTTATTTTGAAATTTTCTTTGATAATCGATCCTTAAGTTTGCTCAATAATGCAAAAAAGAGTTAGGTTTTTTGAAAATTTTCTTTTCAACAAAACTAATTTCTAAGAAAATAAAATCTATCAATAAAAAGAAAACCTAGTGCACACAATATGCCAAAACAAAACATGTGAAATTCTTAATTTTGGCAGTTAGATCCTACATAGAAATAGAAAAACTAAGAAAAGCAAAGTAAATTAATTTGTGGCACACAAATTCTATGTGTGTACCACAGAAAAAAAAAATTGGGGCAATTTTGTGTGTGTGTGTGCACGCACTCCATAAATTTGTGGCACTATGTTCAAAAAAATAAATAAATTGCAGCACTAGTTTAAATTGCAATAAATGATTTGGGGCAATTTTGTCTTTTTGTTAAAAAAATTGGGGTGCAAATAACACCGTCCTTTAAAAAAATTAGAATTTTTAATTCTTTTCTTTTTCTTTTCTCTTTTTTTTCTTTCTCAACTGGCCACCGGCCACAACATGGATTTAGTCATATAAGGAGTGGAAATAGCACTGCCCTCTTAAAAATTAGAATTTTTCTTTTTTTTTTTCTTTCTTTCTCGGCCAACCGCCAGCCACAACAACGGTCGAGGATCGGCCTTTGGTGAGCCTTGAGCTTGCTTGCTAGATGTCGAGCTGGCCACTCGCCGATTTGGCAAGCCTAAGGCCACCGGGCTCAAGTTCGCCTTTGGCCAGTCACCATGGCTGGCTATCAATTGAAGAAGAAGGAGGAGGAGGAAAAGAAAAAAGTGGGAAAGAAAAATGAAAATTTGAAAAATAATAATTAAAAATTTAATTTTAAAATAAAATATTTATTAAAAAGAGTCCATGGAGTAAAATCAAATCAAATTTTTCATATCAAACGGCAAAAACTATTTTTTAGTTCATTTTCAAGTTTTAATCGAATACCAAAAAATATTATCATTTTTTTTTGTAGAAAATGGCTTTATGAAATATACCGGTTGCTCTGTATTCAGGGGCAGCATAGTGAAAGGTACCCATAAACTGTGTCGTAGCATGTGACTTGCCTTCTGAAGGGCCAAACCTCACCAGTCCAAAGTCCGTGAGTTTGGCCGTGTAAGACTGCAGAAGAACCGAACAATAGATAGACTCGGGTTCCAACTTAAATATCAATTGGAAACTTTTTGTGAATCTAGCAAAAGACAATATGGAAATATTTAAAAGCAACTAGGGACAGTTTAATGGTCTTGTGTTCTGAACTAAACATCAAATCTAACAAGGATAGATTTGTGATCAAGTACAACCCTTCCATCAATTAAGCAAAGGGAAACATAGGTTCTTCACTTGCTATTATGACTCTTTTCCCCTGGTTAGAGTACACGATTGCAAGTGTTCAAAGTGAGATACTAGGCATTTCATTGTCCTAATTATACTTCTCCCAAGAATTTGACTAGAATGATATGGTTCATATGAGTTATATGATACAATACCTTAATCATTATACTGAGGATTAAGTATTAACCGCATCTAGCAAAATATTTGAAGATTTGAAATCCCTGAATATTATTTGCCTCTCAAAATTGTGTGTTGGGAATAACGGATTCCCTAAAACGGATTCGACACTAAATCGAACCCCTAAAACGAATGCAGAAGACGAGCCTAGGAATCACATATATCACCGATCAAAGACACACCACGGAATCGAGCGTACCTTATTGTCCACAGATTAAACGCCGATGTTGAGGTTCGAGGAAGAATTCTGATCCTGTTCTACCGAGGAGCGTACTGTTGCTTCAAGGGGGAGAAAAGTTACGTTCTTTTTGTCTTACGTTGTCTGGAGGGGGAGAGAGTGTCTTCACATACGTATGCCAAAAGGTACGTTCCTTTTTCTTTTTACTTTCCCTCGAAGCGTCTCTTCCAAAGGACGCATCCCCTCAACATAACACCTCCTCCAAAAGACGCAATCTTTCCTCCATGGGCCCTTAACCTGCGGACCGGGTTCTTAGGCCCAACATGGGCGGACGGGCCTTAAGCCCATCATTATAGACTAAACCCATTATCTCCCACTCGCACATGGTGGGTCGAACAGGATCTTCTTTACCTCTCTACAACATTCATACCGGTGAATAATCCGTGCGACCAGCATACTTTGAGAGCTCGTTGCCATAGATCTGTTAGAAATATATAGCAGCTCATAATTGGCATCACACTTTGAGTAGATTTAGTATGCAGTACCCTAGATCGATCAATCACATTTATATCTCTCTTAATCTCTTTTTAAACAATGATATATTGTATTCACAATTATGATTATTCCAAAGACAGTCATAATTGGTCGACTAGTAAATACAAAAGTAAAATGTGATTCTCTAAATTCGATCTTCCTCTTTCCTTCAAACTCTCAATTTCAGTTCAGCTTGCTTTTCTAGAAATGTCCCATTAGATCGAATCAATTCATGATCATTGGCAACATCCCTAAGATAGCAAACACTGAATAGAAATCTTGAGAATAAGTAAGAGTCATGAGGGCACTAAAATAAGGAACTCCTTTCCTCAAGAGTCTCACACGGCATAAAAGTTGAGATCAAACTTTTGCCACTCTTATTGGTCGTCTCATGCATACGTAGTATGAAATACGTATTACGGTATTAACTCATTTCCCATGGAGCGTATGTCTGCACCATCAAATACCGTACAGATAATAGTTCAGACATACATAATGTCTAACTTGAGTTCACATATCTACTCATTCACAGAATTCATAAGAACTCACATCTGGCATTATAGACAGATAAAGTAAAATACGTGGGTTATTTTACTTTCGGACATATTAAATATTATGTCCTCATCTTAACACTTAGTTAAAGCGACATATATATTTTAAGCTTGAGCTCTCAATTATCACCTAGATAATAAGCTTAAAAACCGTCTCATCTATATTTATCACATAGTAAATAGAGGCGATTACCCGTGTGAGTGGGCTAATCTTTTATCTGTCCGACATACTTTCTCAACTTTATATAATGCACTAAGCATTAAGATGCATAAACGTCAAACAAAGATTCATAGGCATTAATAATGAAAAAACACAAATTCATTAAATGTGAACACTTCAGGGAAATTGCAATATTCAGTACATCAGTCTCTACGCAGTCCTAGAGATTTTACATGACCACAAAACACATCTCTAGGTATTGGCTTTGTCATAGGATCTGCTACCATTCTATGCGTAGATATGTACTGTAAGTTCACATCTTTTCGTACAACCATATTCTTGACAAAATTATACTTGGTATATATATGTTTGATCTTGTCATGATATTTTGGATCTTTGGTGTACGCTATAGCCGCTTGGCTATCACTATTAACCAAAAATGGATTTTCAGCATTCCCAATAACACCTAAATGATCCAAAAGTCTCTTAAACCAAACTCCTTCTTGTACTGCTATTGATAATGCCACGAACTCAGCTTCTATCGTGAACAAGGCTATACATGTTTGCTTCTTACTGCTCCATGATATGGCGCCATTATTTAGTAAGAAAGCAAATCTAGAGGTAGATTTCATTTCATCTAAATCTCCTCCCCAATCAGCATTTGAATAACCTTCAAGTCGCAGATCCTTTCCTTGGTAATTCAGCTTGTAATCAGCAGTCCCCTTTAGATATTTTAGTATTCTTTTAACGGCTTTCCAATGTGCTTGACCTAGATTGGATTGGTATCTACTCACCATTCCAACTGCAAAACATATGTCAGGTCTTGTACACATCATAGCGTACATCAAGCTCCCAACAGCACTAGCATAAGGAACACGTTTCATTTGTTCCTTCTCTTGTGGAGTACTTGGACACAGTCTATGGCTCAATCCTTCACCCTTTGCAATAGGAGTATCTATGGGTTTACAATATTGCATACGAAATCGTTCAAGAACTTTATTTATATATGTTTCTTGCGAAAGAGATAATGACATCTTCGAACGATCTCTTGAAATCTTAACTCCAAGAATGTATGCAGCCTCACCCATATCTTTCATCTCAAAGTTGGAAGATAACCAACTCTTGACAGTATTAACGAACTCCATATTGCTTCCGGCAATTAGTATATCATCAACATATAATGATATGATCACAAATTGATCTTTTGATATATACACAATGATCCTCATCAATCATTGTAAAATCATATGCCATTGTGGCATTATGAAACGTATATACCATTGTCTTGACGACTGCTTAAGGTCATATATCGATCTCAAAATTCGACATACATTTTCTTCTTAGCCTTCCATAATGAAACCAGCAGGTTGTTCCATATATATTTCTTCTTCTAATTCTCCATTGAGGAAAGCAGTCTTTATATCCATTTGATATAACTCAAGATCCATACTTGCCACTATTGCCAGAATAATGCGAATCGAGGTAAATCTCACTACAAGAGAAAATATTTCTTCATAATCAATTCCTTCATGTTGATTATACCCCTTCGCCACAAGGCGAGCTTTATGCCTTTCTATAAAGCCATCAGCTTTACGCTTTATTTTGAGAACCCACTTGTTCACAATGGCTTTGCGTCCTTTTGGAATATCAACCAATTCTCAAACATGGTTTGACTTCATTGACTCCATCTCCTCTTCCATTGCATGCATCCATTTTTCCTTACTATGGCAATTTAGAGCATCATTAACATTTCTTGGCTCATCCTCATCTTGTGGAGCAACCATAGAAGTTTCCCCTTCAATTTCAAAACGTCGATGGGGAATACTTTTGCAACTTGTTCGCCGTATGGGAGATTGTACACTTTGTACATCATTCCCCATCATGCTCCCACTCGGATTTGATAATGACGATATCATCTCATCATGTGGTTGTAATTGAGAGTGAGTTGAATTAAATTCATCACTTCTCATGTTACTCCCACTTGAACGAACTCCACAAAGTTCATTATCTTGATCCAAAGTTTCAAATAGGGAATAATCATCACCTATTTCGCCCTTCTTAGGAAATTCATTCTCCAAGAATGTGACATCCCGTGATTTGAATTCAGTTATACTTCCACTATCCTGCTCACCTATGAACACATACCCTTTCGAGTGTTCAGAGTATCTTATGAAAATACTCTTCTTTCCTCTGGGACCCAATTTCCCAAACTTGTGAGAGGACTCGTGAGTATAAGCAGCACAACCCCATGACTTAAGAAAACTTAAGTCCGGTTTTCTACCTGTCCACAACTCATATGGAGTGGAAGTAACTGATTTGGAAGGCACCCAGTTAAATATATAGGCAGTAGTTAATAACGCATCACTCCAAAAGGTGATAGGTAAGTTAGCTTGTGCCATCATGGACCTAATCATTTCCAGTAGGGTTATGTTCCTTCTCTCCGCAACACCATTTTGTTGAGGAGTATATGGAATAGACAACTGTCTTTCTATTCCTTTTTCATCACATAATTTTCTGAACTCATCAGATAAATATTCTCGACCTCGATCGGATCTCAATACTTTTATTTTCTTGTCTAATTGATTTTATACCAAGTTCATAAACCTTTTAAAACAACTCAATGCTTCATATTTATGACATATCCGAATCGAATATAATCATCTATAAATGTGATGAAATAAACAGCCCCATGCATTCCTCTCACATTCATCGGACCACAGACGTCAGAATGGATTAATTGCAAAGGAAATTCAACTCTTTTACTTTTTCCAAATAGTTTCCTTGTCGTTTTCCCTACTAGGCAATGCTCACATATAGGCAAATCGACTTGGGTAGCCTATTCATACGTTTTCCCAACAAGCCCTCTTTGGGTAGCATATTCATACGTTGTTGGCCAATATGACCAAATCTAGCATGCCACACACTCACATCATTATCATATGAATTAGAAGATGTGAAAAGGGAATAACAAACATTGGCATTACTATAGTCAACATTCAATACAATAAAACCATCTAGAAAAATACCACAACCATAGTAATTTGTATCCAAATACAAATCCACACCACTATTATGGAAGTTCGTATTAAAACCAAGCTTAACCAACACTAAAAGAGACATTAAATTCCGACGAATCTCCGGAGCATATAACACATCATGTAGGAATAAAGTGCGTCCACCACGCATGTTCAATTGACAGATGCAAATTCCTTTTACTTTGGCTCTAGAGTTGTTTCCTACATAGATCCACTTAGTTCCACTTGGTACTCATCGGAATTCCACGAAGGATTCTTTATCATTCGCTATGTGGTCTGTCGCTCCTGAATCTACAGTCCACAAAGGATTAAATTCAGTTAAGAATACAGAACTTGACACATAAGCAAAGTTCTCAATAGTACAAGGGGTGCGTACCTTCTTTGACTCGCAACAATCGCGAGCATAGTGACCCTTCTTGTCACAATTATAACACTTCACCCTTGTCAGCTTCTTTATTCGAGGACGCTTTCCTCTTTCATGTTGGTCAACATTTGGTTTCTTCCCTGAAGAACTTGCTCAATTGCCTTTCCTTTTATCGAACCAGTTGGGACGTTTGCGCTTGGAGCTCGAAGCTCCATGTGAGCTGGAACCAGCATGATAAATTTCAGTTTCCTGCTTAGCCGCCAAGAGGCGGTCATCTTCCAGCTCAAAATGACGCACTGCATCCTCAAAGGTTTTAATATTCTCATTATGGGTCAGGTGCACCTTCATATGCTTCCAACTCTGAGGCAAGGAACGAATCACTGCTTACACTTGCTGCTCATCAGTCAGGACATGGCCAGCATCCTTCAGCTCATTAATCATGTTTGACATCTTTCTAAGGTGTTGCTTCATGGTCTGACCATGAGGCTTCTTATAAGAGTCAAACCTAATAGTGAGCTGCCTCAGTCTGGTCACCGAAGTATGATCAAATCTTGCTGCCAATGATTCCCACATTTCTTTGGCATCCTCAAAACGCCTGAACTCTCGCATAACATCATTTTCCATGCTACTCAGCAACGTAATGCGAGCAAGAGAGTTCTTTCTTTTCCATGCAGCAAATGCATCCTTATCTCTCTTGTGTTGTGCAGTGTTTCATTCTTCAGGTTCTTCCATGGTCAGGTTAAGAGCTTCTAGTGCCTCTTGCTCTTCCAACACATATTGGATTTTCATGTGCCATATTCCATAGTTATCGCCATTGAGCTTATCGCCTTTGTTCAGCTCAGCGACTATGCTCTTTATGGCTGAAGCCATTGATCTGAACACACCAGACATATATGCACGAATTATTAATGCCTATCATTTATGCATCCATTTTGCATAAACCCATCATATTAATGAATAATTTCAAGTAAGGTTTCAGAATCAAAAGGTCACTATGTTTCCAATCATCATCCAAAATCCTAACTTAGAATTATTATTAATATAATATTCTATGCAAAATAATTTCTTTGAACTACCCACAACAGTTAATAATAACAGAGGCAGATAATATTTAACATTCAATAATGATATAATAATAATGCTTCCACATAATACAACTAGCATATCAGTTGCTACACCAACAACAACTAGGTATAAAACCAGTCAGTTGCTACACCAACATAAGATGTCCATAAAGTATACTAAATAAAGACCAGTCAAAACATCTAAACCCAAGTCAATATTTGAACTGGGAAATATCCTTTTTTGTTCAATTTCTTGATCTTTTCTTTTGTAACAATCCGGTAATGTTCATCTATAAAAGCCATCACAAGTCTACTATACGAAGTAGCGCTGTTGACTTCCCATAGGCGATTCAACACTTATTGCCATATCGGTGGTAGAGTGTTCATGAAGAATCGCACCATCTCAGATTGTGGCATAGGACGACCATTCCATATGACCTTTTGTATTTTCCCGTTGACTTCAAGAACATGATCAATTAAGTCTCCACTCTCCCATCAATAATCAGTCCGCTCAGCTATCAACCTAGAAATCCTTTCCTTTTGTTCATCGGTAATTGCGCGAATAGGTGTGCGCAACTTAAGGGGAGGCATTGTTCCTGCAACAAATGCAGAACAAAAAAGGATTAATACATAATCCATATAGACATAATTGGGAAAAAGAAACACATTCCTTTCCACCTCTTTTTTTTGTTTTTGGGTCAACGGTCAACGGTCAGACGGGTCGAGGTCAACGGGTCAACAGGTCGGAGTCAACGGGTTGGGTCAGACCGGTCGGGCCGAACGGGCCGGGTCAGACAAACCGACCGGCACGTGCCACGCGCGTGCGTGGCTGACGTCACGATGACGTCAGCTGGCACGTGCGCGGCACGCGCCGCCGCACGCGCCCGGGGAGTCCAAGTCGGCGCGTGCAACCGCTGCTCCGCGGCGCGTCCGGCGACCCCCGGCGGCAATCCACCACTCGTTTTTCTCGTATCGACGAGATCTTCAACCATATGCTACCAGAACAAAACTTCGACTTACAGAAAGTCAAAAAGACTAGGGGGAACAGTACGGTGTCGGGATTTTCCATCCCCAATCGACCGGCAGCAGCTTTTCTCCACTTTCGACCATAAAAAAAAAAAAACCAATAACATAAAATAGGGGATCGGGAAACATGAACTAGTGCTCTGATACCAATGTTGGGAATAACGGATTCCCTAAAACTAATTCGACACTAAATCGAACCCCTAAAACGAATGCGAAAGACGAGCCTAGGAATCACATGTATCACCGATCAAAGACACGCCACGGAATCGAGCGTACCTTATTGTCCACAGATTAAACGCCAATGTTGAGGTTTGAGGAAGAATTATGATCCCGTTCTACCGAGGAGCGTACTGTTGCTTTAAGGGGGAGAAAAGTTACATTCTTTTTATCTTACGTTGTCTGGAGGGGGAGAGAGCATATTCACGTACGTACGCCAAAAGGTCCGTTCCTTTTTTCTTTTTACTTTCCCTCGAAGCGTCTCTTCCAAAGGACGCATCCCCTCAACGTAACACCTCCTCCAAAAGACGCAACCTTTCCTCCATGGGCCCTTAACCTGCGGGCCGGGTTCTTAGGCCCAACATGGGCGGACGGGCCTTAAGCCCATCATCATAGACTAAACCCATCATTGTGCAAGAAGGCCAAGCCGCTGGCGGCCCTGACCGCGATCTTGAGGCGTACATCCCATGAAAGATTATCTGCGGAGCCCTCTGTACCCAGAGTAATAAATAGTGTAAAATGTAAGTAATTCTTAAAAGCAAATACATGGTAAAACAAGCTTGAATTTTGAAATAGGCACATGCATCAACTATTACTGAACTAATCGAGAAGATATGCTAAACAAATGGCATCCTGAAGGAGACTTTTTCTAAATTTACAAAATGATTAGACCACTTACTTCTGAATAGCTGTTTTTCCAAACTGCCCATCCGCATGAACTCATAAACAAGAGCTAAATTTTCATCCTCTTGACAAAATCCCAGGAGCTTGGCAAGGTTAGGGTGAGATAGCCTTCCAAGAAAGTCTATTTCCCTCTGCACGGAAATAAGCAAAAGAGAGTCTCACACATGGTCAGTAATTAAAGATATGAAAGAAATGGAAGCCCCCACACTAAACCAGGCAGATGTTTTTCTCCTTAAGCTTCAAATGGTCAAAGAAACAAAACAATCACAATGGAATAGTTGATATCGAAACAAAAGGTACAGAATGGGAACTGAGACCTAATTTCCAATGAAATGTTCAGTTTAACTAGTAGTTTGACTGAAGACTCATGGTTATTGTGCATCCTGTAATATAAAATACATATCAATATCGGTAAAATGTACTTCAACTCATACCAGCGCTGTAGAAAATATCTAGTTCGCATGAACCAGTAGTAGCTATGTAGAATCATTGGAATTTGCGACTGAAAATCGTTTATAATTTGCGACCAAACTGATGACTTTATCTTGCAGTGGTGTGTCCACCCTATATGGTTTGATCAACCTTGCAATTTGTTTCAGTTCTTGAATATAGAAGCAGAATTCGCTCGAAGGAAGAAGAAAACGAGTTCACTATGAAAAGAACCGCATCGCATTAGTCAAAGAAGGTTAGAAAGATGAAATTGCCTAGGGGCTATGATCACATCGAAAAGGTTGATCATTACATGGATGGAAGACTCTGAACTTATATTTGCGCAATTTCTTCATTCCTTGCAATCGAATCGCACTTACTAGGTTCTTCCAATAGTTAGCATCATACAAGCCAATGGCCACACACACACACGGCATGGGTTTACTAAGTCAATTACAAAATATAAGAAATGCAAAAAGAAAGTTCATCACCGCTAACTAAATGGAGCCCTAAAAGTCACCAAATAATCTCAAGAACAAAACCAAAAGCGCATTTTCAATTGTAAATAAATCGTTGATCTTTCCTTTCTATCGGAATGATTGAAGCAAAATCGCTTCTTAGATTCTTCTTTTACTTCATTTAAATTCAAATAATGCGCATTATGTCCACTCAAGTGGGGGGTTAGATAACTGAAAACTTCACGAGGATCGTGAACATACGTTTAGGTAATATGACCACACAACTAACACTACTCAGTCAGGCACCAACAATAGTGTTGCTGCCGCCCACTGCCATCAATTTGCACCCTAACAATGACTGGGAGTGATTATATACGTTCCGCTTGCATTTAATTGAAAGAATGGGTCGGTAATAAATTCTGGAACATCGCAAGTTTATCGACTGTTGAGGGATGCTCGCGCGCTCGGGGGTTCGGGGCGTGGCAATCTTCTTCCACCAGCAATTTTTCTCGCTGCATAGCGCAATGCAGTGTCCTTGTCCGAATTTGCCATTCGAAGAATCTCTTTGCATGCATCAACTTGTCCTTATTCAAAAACCCAATGCAGTCGATTTGCAAACTTAATGGAGAGTTGTTTCGAAGCATCTTACTTCAGCAGCAAAGTGTAGGGGAGTGTCTCTTCTATAGTTGCTATGCTAGAGAAGGAATGGTCCTGATGGACATTGAATGTAAGGTATGATTATAAACAGAGGAAGAAGTCGAGCTCCAAAAAAAAATGCCCGTTGCTACCACAAGAGCGGCTGTATAAGAGTCGAAATAGGAGTAGGGCCTTCCATGGCATCAAGCTACCATACATGAAGGAGGCATTGTCCCAATTTCGCAACTGCACCTACAAATTAAAGAAAGGCACATAAAGTAAAAAATTAAAAAGGAACCTCATTATTATAAATCAAGTTATTGAATATTTGAAACAAATCCCTTTTTATCACAAAGATGTTACGGAGATGGGATTTGATCCAAAATTCTCACTATTTATTAGTTTCATGGACCCCACGCCCCTATGGTGAAATCAATAGACATGTTGCTCTTACGAAGCATAAGAATATCTACAATCAACTTTGCCTCCATGTATTGAGCGGCAACACAAAGAAGGTTGCTCTACTTGGGTGGTGTTTCGTGGAAAGGGAAAAAGGGAGAATGTAAATGTAAATATGGGTTTTGACCCAGTCAAAAAAGAAAAGGGAAAATGTCACAAATGGTCCCTATACTATTACTTAATGTGCAATTTGGTCCCTGAACTTTCGATCGGCTCAATTTGGTTCCCGAACTATTGATATATGCCCAATTTTGTCCCCGAATTTTCGATCGCTCAATTTGGTCCATGAACTATTGATAAATGTCTGATTTAGTCCTTCGTTACTATTTTTCCTTTTTTTCTTTTTTTTTTGCTTATCGTAACGAAATTGAAAAAATAAAAAAAAAAAACGAAAAAAATAGTAACGAAAAAAAAAATAACGAAAAAAAATAATAATAATAATAATAATAATAATAATAAAAAAATAAAAAAAATAATAACGAAAAAAAAAAAAAAAGAAAAAAAGTAAAGAAAAGGAAAAAAATAGAAAAAAAATAGTAACAAAAAAAAAAGAAAAAAAAAGTTCAATAGTAACAAAAAAAAAGAAAAAAAAAGAAAAGGAAAAATAGTAACGAAGGACTAAATCGGACATTTATCAATAGTTCAAGGACCAAATTGAGCCGATCGAAAATTCAGAGACCAAATCGGGCATTTATCAATAGTTCAGGGACCAAATTGAGCCAATTGAAAGTTCATGGACCAAATTGCATATTAAGTAATAGTATAGGGACCCTTTGTGACATTTTCCCTATTTTTTTTTTTTTCAATTTCGTTACTATAAGCAACAAAAAAAAAAGAATAGTAACGAATGACTAAATCGGACATTTATCAATAGTTCAGGGACCAAATTGAGCCGATCGAAATTTCAGGGACCAAATTGCACATTAAGTAATTGTATAGGGACCATTTGTGACATGAACCTCATTATTATGAATCAAGTTATTGAATATTTGAAACAAATCCCTTTTTATCACAAAGATGTTATGGAGACGGGATTTGATCCAAAATTCTCACTATTTATTAGTTTCATGGACCCCACGCCCCTATGGTGAAATCAGTAGACATGTTGCTCTTACGAAGCATAAGAATATCTACAATCAACTTTGCCTCCATGTATTGAGCGGCAACACAAAGAAGGTTGCTCTACTTGGGTGTTGTTTCGTGGAAAGGGAAAAAGGGAGAATGTAAATGTAAAATATGGGTTTTGACCCAGTCAAAAAAGAAAAAGGAGAAAGAAGAAGGAGAGAGACCGAGTCTCTTCGGGAGAGAAGAAGAAAAAGAAGAGAGAGAGAGAGAGAAGGAAAGAAAAGAAAGAAAAAAAAAAGGGGGGGGTTGGGGAAAGGAGGAGATAAAAGGGAAAGAGAGAAGGAAAAAGGAGGAGAGAGAGAAAGGGAGACCAAAGAGCTCACGCTCAAAGAAAGGAATAGGAAGAGAGGAGGAAGAAGAAGAAGAAGAAATAGGGTTTCATGCATTTTCATCATGGGAGCCTCGCCAAGCCACCTTAACTACTAACACAATGCCCGGTAAGAGCTCATGCCACTCGTTCATTCAATCAGAGTAATTTCAAACCTAGGGCTTGAAATTCGAACTTTTGGGAAAATCGAGCAACGAAGTATGATTTTTGAGTCATTGAGCCACGTATTTTTATAGAAATGATAGTTTATGGTGTTTTAAAGCCGTAGGATTTTACGGATCTAATTTGAGTTTACAGTTTGTCCGAAACAAAATTTTGAAGTTTATCATGCGTGATGAACAGAGCACGACCAGGACTTTAGGGCCATATTTTGTTAATTTTCAGCTTAATTTCGGGTTGGCTAAATTAGGATTCTTATAGTATGTTGGATGGGCTTTCCATTGACTATAAGTACGTTTAAAACGGAGTTCGGTGGAAAAAATTATGGCATGATAAAGTTTCATGCTCAAGCTTCGCGCTATGGACGGCTTCAAGTAATTGCTTTGGTTGAGCAATTTATTGGTGCGTGGGAGTCGTTTTCTAAGCACTCACGCTTAGTTTAGTCAAGTCATAGTCGTTTTCTAAGCGCTCTCGTTGTTTATCATTTATTTGATAGGATCGCGAGTTCAACGATTTGAGTAACGCTTGTTATTTGATCGTAAGTATTCCGAGGTGAGTGGTGCTATCTCTTCTAAGAATTTATAAGCCCATATTTTTAAAATGATAAAGGATTGATATTTTATGAGTTATGAATAAGTATATTTGTTGTATAAAATTTGGATCAAGCATTTACTACGCTTTGGTATTTGAGAATAGTGTGGGAACTTTTTGGTGGAAATATATATTCTGTTTGATGAATGAAGTTGAGAAATACTACATGTTTTGGGGTTTGTGAAACCTTTTTACGAAATGTTCGACTTTGAGATGGTTTATGGAATGTTATATAGATATCGATTTGTGATAAGCTTTTTGAAATGTATTTGATTTGATTCGATTTGTAAAATTGATTTATGAGATGAATTTTGAAATTATTTTAGAATGTTTTATGAAAAGTATTTTTGGTGAATGAGTTGAATTGCAAAATCTTTTGGTGATATATGAAATGATTTATGGATTTGGTTTTGTGGATTGTGGATAGTGCTATTCTAGATTGGTATTAAAGCTCAATATCGTTGTGAGCCCAGTGAAGAGCTTGTGGGTATGCACATACTAGTCTAGGATATCTTTGTGGGCCGAGTCACAAACTAATAATAGGTGAAGACCTTGCCAAGGGGAGAATTTTGGTCATCTCGTCACCAGGCGTTGTATCGTGACCTTGGTTTGATATTGAGCAACGGATTGGTCAATGGAGTGGACTATTGACATGTGATATGAGTTTGGTCGATGGAATTGACCATTGATGTGTGATTTGAGATTAGTCGTTGGAATGGACCATCGACGTGTAATTTCATTAGACCATTGATATGTGGCATGAGATTAACCAATGGAATGGACCATTGGCGCGTGAATTAATGAGATTAATCAATGAATTAGACCATTGATTGTTATTTTGATATTATTTATAATATTTAAGCGCATGTACTTATTCTTTTAGTTTATGTTTGTTATATCCTAGATTTGAGTTAAGAGAGTTGTGGTTTGATTTATAAATATGCATAGCGGGTGCTCGATCCACTTAGAAAAAATGCACTATTCAATGAGCTGCGGTTGCTCACCCCTGTATTTACCAATCTTTTTTAGATCTCTCAGCTAATGATGAGTAGTACGAAAGCAATATCCACGAGGGGACTTTTAGAAGTTGGATTTTGGGAGATTTGGGGCTACGTCTTTCGAATGGAAAGACGGCCTTGTCATCCTTCATTCATGATGGTTTTGGGGTGTGACAGTAAACCCAATGTATGTGCGCAAAAGAGCATGCCTGGACAAGTTCAACCTTAGGATACTTTGGAGGTAAATTACAATATTTGAATAAATGATACTAACTTGTCATCTATAATTAATTAATTATTGAGTGTTACTATTTTCAATTACGATTGCAGACTATATAATCAAGCTATGGTCCATAAAGGTAAGTTATTGGTTATAAATGAAAACAAGTTCCCACGATTAAATATAAATTATGACTCAAATTACGAGACCGGTTCTCGACCCTAAATGCACTCTTTTCATGTCTAGTCCTACATGAGATAGAAATACGATAGATAATATTCTGAGAGAATTTCAATTCAACTTTATCTAATACTAGCATATAATCTTGCACGATTTGAGGATACTTTAATTCTCCAAAAAAAGAGGTGCAACTTTTTATAGAACTAAAAACTTGTTCGTACTTCATACATAAGCAACAGTCGCTTAGGGTCTGCATGAGAACATTTCTATTCCTAAGAATTTCTGTTCTTTTGTTCCCCGGAACAAAAAAAGAACAAAAACCGTTTGGTAACGCTAAGTTGATTTCTATTCCCCTAATAGAAAAGTTAGCCCGAGAATAGAAACAAAAACAAAAAAAAAAAATTGCTTCTTGTCTTAACAATTTCTAGAAATAAGCAAATTTTCTTTTTTATTTTTTTTATTTCTCTCTTGTCGTGGCCACCTCCAACCGCCGGAGCCACCGCGACCGCCGCCGACCGTGAGCAAGAATAAAAAAACAAATAAATACAAAAAATAAATAAATAGAAAACAAATACAAAACAAATAAATACAAATAAAAAACAAACGCAAGAAAATAAAAAAACAAAAAAATACAAAAAAACAAATAAAAACAAAAATAAATAAATAAAATAAATACAAATAAATACAAATAAATACAAAAAATAAATAAATAAATAAATAAATACAAAAAAACAAATACAAAAAATAAATACAAATAAACAAATCAATACAAATAAAAAACAAATGCAAGAAAATAAAAAAAAACAAATAAAAAATAAATAAATACAAAAAAATAAAAAAAAAAAAAAAAAAAAACAAATAAATACAAAAAAAGAATAAAAACAAATAAATACAAATAAATACAAAAAATAATGAAAAAATAAAAAATAAAAAAAAATAAAAAATAAAAAAATACAAATAAATACAAATAAATACAAATAAATACAAAAAAAGAATAAAAAACAAATAATACAAAAAAGAATCGTTGCGTTACCAAACGCATTTCTATTCTTTTTCTATTCCAAGAGTAGAAATTTTGTGCGGTTATCAAACGGGTTCTTTTGCTCAGAAACTGTTCCTCGGAATAGAAATAAAAAAGAACTATTTCTGGAAAAAAAAACTCTTCCCCAGCCAAGAAATTTTACCATGCGCACCCTTAGCATAGGCACCTGACGATATACATTACGATAATCAAAAATTAATTAGTTAACATTAGTCATGTGTCAAGATTTCAGTTTCCAAATCCCTACAGATCTTTTTATACCGTGATTTCTGTTTTTGACATTATATCGTTGTTTCCACGTAACAGCCTATATCTAGATTAAGCCTATATTATTGTGCTCAAGTCCTGCCTCCAATTTGTTATCTGCGTTCCAGGAAACCAGGAAAAGATAACGAAACAATTGGACATGTCATAGCTGCAACAAAATAGCACCAGATAACATGTCTTGTTCAATTGGAATGGACAACTGGGCAGCTCTTTACTTTAAATGACCCAATCAGTAACCCAACCCTGTCTCAGAGCTCAAAAATAACGACGAGAATGTACCGAACAGCATAATTCTTCCTGGAGATTGGTGGCTGGCCAAGTGCCGCGTGAACAAATTCTTGACAGCAATAGGAATGAGCTTTTGCTGATGTTCAAAGCCTGAGCATGAAAAGAAACAAAAGATCCTGGACTCCTGAAGAGCTACGGACTTCTTTTGGTAAACCTCATATTGCTAACAAAATTGAGGATTAGCCATCGAAAAACCGTTCCCCTCTTAAAGAAAATGTAATCACAATATCTCAATTTAGAAGTTGATGCACCCAATGATTGATATGTACGACTATTCCAAAGAGCTTACAAGAACACAACACCTAGTAACTACTGTGTACAATGGAAAAGAACATTCAACATTCAAAGCCCAAGATTAATCCCAAGAAGCAACAGACTTTGATCCCATCACATGAAGTCCAAACAACATAACAAATAATTCAAGCATTCGGTAGTATTCTATTGGCACTGGCAGCTTCTATTATTTCTAGTACTTCCACGACTCCAGACATGGAAGGGCGCAGCTTACGAGTTAGATTGAGGCATATTAAAGCTACCTGTGCTATTTGGAATGCAAAGTCTACGCAATGTTCACCCTTCAGTCTCGAGTCCATTATCGTACTCAGTTTTCTCTCACTGTGTAAGTGTGGTAGGGCCCACTTCACTAAAGTAGCCTGACCTGTTGGAGGCCCTGGTTCACACGCCCTGAAACCTGTTAGTATCTCAAGCAGCACAACGCCGAAACTATAAACATCACTCTCTACAGTGAGATGCCCTGTAAAATCCAAGAGTCTTATGTGATGTTGCAGCGAAACATCGGAAAATAACTTCCCAATATTACTGTCAAAATTCACGAGCGACAGTCAGCACTAAGTCACCAAAAAGCACTTTACATTGGAAAAATTACCGGTTGTTTTGTATTCAGGGGCAGCATAGCAATAGGTACCAACAAACTGTGTTGAAACATGTGTCTTGTCGTCTAGAGGACCAGGCCTCACCAATCCAAAGTCCGAGAGTTTGGCCAAGTAAGACTGCAGAAGAACCGGACAGTGGATTAGACACGGTTTCCAGCCTAAATATCAATTGCAAACTCTAGTAAAACTAGCAAAAAACAAAATGGAGATATCTAAAAGCAACTGGGGACTGGTTAAGGATCTTGTCTCGGGTTCTGAAATTAACATCAAATCTAAGAATGATAAATTTGCAATCGACTATAACCCGTCCATCAGTTGAGCAGAGGCAAACATAGGATCTCCGCTCGCTATTATGACTCTTTTCTCCAGGTTAGAGGACAAACTATCAAGTCTTCAAAGGGAGATACGAGGCATATCGCCGTCATCATTATCCTTCTTCAAAGAATTTGACTAGAATGATAATAGTGCTCATATGAATTTTGTGATACAGGACCATAATCATTATAAGGAGGATAAAATAATAACCCCATCTAGCAAAATATTTGCACTTTTAAAATCCCTGTGTATCATGTTAGAACTGTGCAAGAAGGCCAAGCCTTTGGCAGCCCCGACCGCAATCTTGAGGCGTACATCCCATGAAAGATGATCTGTAGAGCCCTCTGTACCAGAGTAATGACAATGTAAAATGTAAGTAATTCTTGAAAGCAAATATGTGTTCAAACCAGCCTGAATTTTGAAATTAGCACATGCATCGACTATGACTATAAACTGATCAAGTAGATATGCTAAATAATTGGCATCCTTAAGGAGACTTTCCCGAAATTTACACAGTGGTTAGACCACTTACTTCCGAATAGCTGGTTTTCCAAACTGCCCATTGGCATGAACTCATAAACAAGAGCTAAATTTCCATCGTCTTGACAAAATCCCAGGAGCTTGACAAGGTTAGGGTGAGATATTCTTCCAATAAAGGCTATCTCCCTCTGCACGAAAATAAGCAAAAGAGTCTCACGCATGGTCAGTAGTAAAAGATATGAAAGAAATGGAAGCCCCCAAACTACACCAGGTAGATGTTCTTCTCCTAAAGCTTCAAATGGTCAAAGAAATGAAACAATCACATTGGAAAAGTTGATATCGAAACAAAAGGTACGGAATGGGAACTGAGACCTAATTTCCAATGAAATGTTCAGCTTAACTAGTAGTTTGACTGAAGACTCATGGTCATTGTGCATCCTGTAATATAAAATACATATCGATATCGGTAAAATGTAATTCAAGTCAAACTAGCTCTGTAGAAAATATCTAGCTCACCATGAGCCAGTAGTAGCTATGCAGAATCATCAGAATTTGTGACTGAAACCATTGATAATTTGCGATCAAACTGGTGACTTTATCTTGTAATGGTGTATCCACGCTATATCACTGGATTGGCTTTTCAATTTGTTTCAGTTAATATAGAAGCAGAATTCGCTCGAAGGATGGAGAAAACAAGTTCACTATGAAAAGAACCACATTGCATTAATCAAAGAAGGTTGAATGACTCCGTCCATCAAGGCCGATGAGTGAGACGAAGTCTCCTAGGGACTATGATCACTTCGAAAAGGTTGATGATCACATGGATGGAAGACTGAACTTTTATTTGCACAATTTCTTCATTCCTTGCAATCTATTCACACTTGGTAGGTTCTTCCAATAGTTAGCATCGTACAAGCCAATGGCCACACGCACTGTCATGGCATGGGTTTACTTAGTCAATTACAAAATAAAAGAAATGCAAAAAGAAAGTTCATTACCGTTAACTAGAGGGAGCCTTATAGTCTAATCTGCCGAGGACCTTAGTGACCAAATAATCTCAAGAACAAACCCAAAAGCATATTTTCAACTGTAACTAAATCTTTGATTTTTCCTTCATGTCGGGATGATCGAATCAAAATCTCTTCGTACATTCTTCTTTGACTTCATTTAAATTTAAATAATGCACACTGTGTACACTAAAGTGGGGCTAGATAACTGAAAAATTCACGAGGATCGTGAACTTATGTTTAGGTATTATCACCAAACAATTAACACTACTCAGTCAGGCACCAGCAATAGTGTTGTCTGTCGCCCACTGCCATCATTTTGCACCTTAGCAAAGCCGATGGGGCAATCCATGAACTCTATAACCAAAATCAGATGCAATCCTACAAGGGCCCTTTCAGAAACAAAATTGCAAGCAAGGCCATCAGTTATAGAAAATCCTGGGATAATCAACTTTAAATACATCTGGATTTGCGTTTATATAGGCATATAAATTCAGGTTGTCTGGTATTTTTGCTCCTGCTATTTCACAACGAGGGTGTTCGTTGACACTGTTGAGTTGGGCACGACAAGTTCCCATCAGTACCATCATGCATTTGGGTTGCTTCGTTTTTGTAATTGACAGAGCAAAGTATTTGTATTCCGATAAAGGAATTGATGACGACTTAGTTCTTACCACCCACTCTCTATACCCTCGAGCATCAACCACGTTTAATATTTTCACGGCTATTATAGTCTCTGTACTTCCAGACTGTCGGTTCAGATGAAGCATCCCTTTATAGACACGACCAAATCCTCCCTCTCCAAGCAGCGCAGTGCGACCAAAATTTTTGGTCGTCTCTTTCAAATCTTCGAAGCTGAAGACGGTCAACCCGGGGTCTGCCACAATCTTTCCATCTCCAAAGGCTTTTTTGTCGTGGGCAGCCGGCAAGTCAAGGCTATTGCTGGCCGCAGGAGTGCGGGCAGCCGGCAAGTTATGGCAATTGCTGGCTGCAGAAGATGATGAAGTAGTGATATTCCACTTCGCTCCTGTAGTTTCAAAAAATAAAAACAAAGAACAGAGAAAATTGCTTCAGACGATAACAAGAAGAACATTAAAGACTCCAATCTGAAGCACAAAGATTCATTTTATAGAGACTACATAGATGAAAAGATAAAGACAGATATAGGAAAAAATTTAAAGAGTACCTGATTTGAGATGACCAGTATCGCTAGGAGTAGGGAAGTTGGGAGTACCAAAACACACCCCCATCTCTCTCTCTCTCTCTCTCTCTCTCTCTCTACAAAAACTACCGTCTTTTCGCTCCCTCGCCTCTACCAAATCTTATTTCCTCGGGAGAAGAGGAAAAGGGCGATGCTAACATTTTTTGGTTCACCTGAGAAAAAAGCGGCCTAAAATGGGTCGGATTGGAAACACATAGAAATCCACACAAAAAAAAAAAAGGGGCAATCGGAGATAGAGAGTCGGGCGAGAGAGTGTGCAGAGGAGGGAGAGAGAAAAGTGGGGAGAAATCGTGCAGAGGGGGGAGAGAAAAATGGGGGGGAATTTCCCTGACACTGTGGGCCCACGTTGGACACGTGGCGCAATTTTGAGGTGTCTTCTTATTTGCCACGTTAGATATTTTCTCGGTTCACCTAAGACCGTCAGTAGAGAGTCAACCTGGCTCCGCACGTGATTTTCCACACTAGTTGATTTTCTTACGCGCAAAGCAGATCCCACAAATTTCCAATGCATTCATATATTGACTCCCGGTGGACTTTTACCGTAATTTTGGCTTTTCAAAGGTGATGGCACCCACGCGAAAAAAAGAAGAAAATAAAGAAAAAGGAGAAGGAAAGCAGAAATAGGGCACGCCCGGTTTTAAATAGGACACGCTCGATTTTAAAACAAACTAACTTCCATTCAGTGGAATGTGAAAATCCATAAAGTCGATCGAGAAGAAGCTTCCTCTACTTTTCAGCAAGTCGTTTGCCCCGCTACCACCGGAATAAAAGGTCGATCCTTTTTCATCGGAGTTAATCAATTTGGAAAGATCATGTCCAATTCCATTTGGTGGAGATGTCAAGTTGTCGACGTCTTTGTAAGGTTTTCCACCGCATTCCGTGTTATTCTTTTCTCTGAGGCATCCTGCTTTGCAATCCAACAATCGAGTAACGAGTATTTCATGGAAGTAGTTTGCTGTCAGCTTCGCTGGCAATAGTCCTATGAAGCCAAGAGGGGAATTGATTCCATTATCTGCTTTCGTGCGGTTAAGTCAGGTTTTTGCTTTCTTGCAGTGTATCCATCCATTCACAAACATTACCAAAGCAGCAGCACGAAATGAAAAGGTACTATTAGATCAAAAGAAATTATTTCATTTCCATGACACAATCAATTGCTTTCCCGATGGTTTGTAGACGGCAAGAGATCGAGGGAAGACCAGCTCCAATCTTAGGTTCACTCAAAACATATGGGCAGCTTGGCCGAGCAGCTTTCTTAACCGCCAACATGAAGGTGACGGGCTTTTCTCTGAAGGCCCTATGAATCTAACTATCTAATCTTTGGTCACTACACTTACTTCCGAAGCATTAGACCTAAGCTTTAGACCTAGACAGCTTCCACATAAACAAGCCACTTCCAGGCACGCTGCTAGACTGATAAAAAGCAAGTTTCAAGCCACAATTTCCTCAAGCCTATATGATTTACAGCAATTAGCCAGGGACCCTTAATAAAAAGTACCGATTCCAAAATACACTCTCAGAAGCTCGAAAACTGCCAGGCAAAGACGATGTGATTAAGTTGAGCTTTTTCTTTCATCATGCCATAGAAAGCTGTCTTGATCAACATTGCCTGAACCACCTATTTTAAATTGAATAAAGATGTAGAGCTGAGCCTAGGAATCATCATCAGGCACACACTGGTGAGGTCAAAAAGAAATTGCAGGGGAAACCGACTGCTAAATTCATGAACTCGAAATTGAACACACTAAGGGAGTACGATGTCATGCACATACCTACTAAGTTGTTAGACGACCAATAAGCTTGATGGAAAAGCAGGGTAATCATTCAAAACTATCCTTAACGAAGTATGGAATGTGCCTATCGAGCTTAGCCGACATCCCTCTCAGATACACAACAGCATTAATTGGACAACCCCGCGTAATACCCATAGTTGGCCCCATAGACTGAGCCATGAGCTCCACCATGCGCAGTGTGTCCTGGGTTCGATGCCGGAGATGCATAAACAGAACCGTGAGCTCCATAAGAATTATAACCTTGGTCCATGTGCCGAGCTGTTGGTGCCTGCGATGGTGCTGCTGCTGCCTCCGCCATAAAATTCTGCAAAATGGGTTTTTTTTTGCGTTAAAGTGCAGAAGCCTACATCAAATGGTCATAAGGAAATGCAGCAACATCATCCATCTCTCCTCAGTTGAACCACTATAATAACTGTCTACCAAAAGATAGAATGTACGTGGCAGTAGAGGCACTTTATATATGCGCACGCCATTACACCAGCTTAACAACTTGAAACTAGAGCCAAACGGTAGCCGAGCCATTAACACCTGGAACATTTGACAAGATATAAATGCCAGTGTTTCTCCATATACAAGGCACTTTAGCTGTATTAATTGCTGAACTTGCGAAGCAGTTCCACTAATCTCAACCGTCCTTTCTCCCGGAACGCCCCTAGTTTCTTGAATGGCAACAGTAGCTCCGCTGGTTCGTCGAATGTAGCTTATACTGGAACCAGCTGACCCAATGACAGCATCAGCATAAGAAAGCGGAATTTGCATTTGCTGTGTGATCTGCAAAATTGAAATGGTAGCAATGTTAGCAAAGGATCAAATGACCAAAGTTCAGCAAGCAAGATTGAGAGAGAGAACCAGCCCAAGATTCTAAACGAAGTTTAAATTTAACAGTGACCAAAAGGATGACAAGATGAAGAACAGAGGAAACGCAGGAATTACCTGCTTGATCAAGGATGGTGCCGATTGGGCATTGGATGGTGCACGCATTCGCACTGGTACATCTCTTCCATAAGCAGATATGCCCTGATGAGACTGTGGCTCCACAGGAGGTGGCAATTCAGAAGGTGGATAGCAACTGTCAAGCTGCCGCGGAGGGGGCATATATTGAGAATTATGTCCAAAACCAGCGCCCCCACCGGCAATCGGAGGAAGACAAGGTGGTGGACCCCAGGACTGGTGTGGTGGCATATGCTCCATTGGAGGATTCTTTGACATTTGCATCTGATTTAAAATTTAGTGTAAGGCCCTCACAAGTCTTTAACTATTTTACTAATGTATTAAACATACAAATCGTTGCCAAGGGAAGGACAGGACTTACATGCATCTCGAACAATGGGATGATACTGCGGTCAACTAAAAATTTCCTCGAATGAGATGCAATTAGCTCCACAGCTTTGTGAACCCCTGTTGGCTCTCCAACAACCTCAACACCGGCGGTTCTTCTGCACCATTTAGTCGAAGTACAATATGTTAAAGGACAAACAAACACAAATACTAAAATTACACCGAAAATACTGAAGTTTTTGTACAAAATGTAATCAAGAACTAAATCTTTTTAATTTGTGCAATATAGTCTCAATCCTAAATCATTTTAAGATGTTTCATTGCACTCATCTCATGGTGTCTTCAGTGATGATTACATGGTACTTGTGACATGACGCCAGGAAAAATGGGGGACACAAATAATCAAAAGACTACTTTGCACTCTTTCAAAAAATTAAGGATTAATATGATATCCAAATTAAAAACTTGGAGAGGTCCGATGAAATTCTCCTGATGCAGAAAGGGAGAATGTAAACCCAATGCATGTGCATGAAAGACCATGCCTGCACAAGTTCGTTCATGATGCACCAATAGCTAAGACTCATGCTCGAAATAGACACCGAATCCATTAATAGATAGGAACAAACTCCACAATTTAGTGAACCCAAATTTACACACCCACAGGCTACAGCTCAATTTCGATGATCCTAAAAAGTAATACTAAAAAGTAATAGAATGTCAATATTAGACAAAAGAACCTTTCAAATGCCATAACTTGCACAAAAGGACACTTAAGTGCCATAACTTACAAAAGGTACACTTAAGTGACACACTTTAAGAAAAGTGGGACACCTGAGTGCCACCTCCGGCGAAGCCGGCCGGAAATCCTACGTGGCATTAAAATATTAATATTTCTCGCCGCCGAAGAGATGAATCAGCTCAAATTTACTCAAAACGACGTCGTTTCGGGTGTATTAGCTAAAACGACGTTGTTTTGGCATAATTTGAATTTTAATATAATATAATATTAATTAAATTAAATTTAAAATAAAATAATAATATAATTTATATTTATTTAAAAAAAAAGGAGGAGGGAGGCGGCCGACGGCCGAGGGCCGAGCCCTCACCGTCGCCACCTCCCCGCCGTCATCGGAAGGTGCGGGAGGGTCGGCCGGGGCCGCCGAGCCCGGGTCGAGGGTCGGCGACCCCGGCCCGACCGGCGGTGTGGGCCTGCGTGCCCTCGCCCGGATTCGCCGAGGACACGCAGGCCCTCGCCGCCGATCGGCCGGGGTCGCCGGCCCTCGGCCAAGGCTCGGCGGTCCCAACCCTCACCGCCGGGCCGCCTCCCTCCTCCTCCTTCCCCTCTCCTTTTTTCCTTCCTCCTCCTCGCCCGCCGGTTACTTCCCCTCCTCCTCCTCCTCCTCCCCCCGATCCGGCGAGGACCGCGAGCCCTCACCGATCCGGGCGAGGGTCACGGCCATCGCCCACATCCGGCGAGGGTCGACGGCCCTCGCCCGCCGAGCCAAGGGCCGCCGCCCGTTGAGGCAACCCCCGCCGAGCGGCGGCCCTTGACCCGACCAAGCGAGGGCCGGCGACCCTCGCCAGATCTGGGCGAGGGCTGCGAGCCCTCGCCACTCACCACGATGCGGGCGAGGGTCGCGGCCCTCGCCCGATCCGACGAGGGTCGCCGCCCTCGCTGGCCGGGCCAAGGGCGCCACCCGGCCGGGGTCGCCCCCGGCGCACGGCGGCCCTTGGCCGGGCCTAGCGAGGGCCGGCGACCCTCGTCCCGATCTGGAGCGAGAGCTCGCGAGCCCTCACCGCCGGTCGGCTGACGGATAGCTTCAACCCAACTCGCAGTTCTCTCACTCTCACTTACTCACTTTTGTCACCCGACCAGATCCAACCTACCCTTCAAAAAGCAACTTCCTCTCTTCCTATCACTCCGTATCCTGCCTCCTCCTCCCCTTCATCGTCATTATATAATCGGCTCCCGGCACACTCACCTTAGCAGGAGCAGTGCAGGTAATTATCTCCCTCCGGAACTGTCTTTCAATTTTCTTTTTCCTTCTTACTTCACCTCCGTGCTAACTCTTTTTTCGCTCTCTTGATCCCCTTTGGTTCTTTTGGGCGGGTCGAGGCTAGTCTTAGGCCAGCTCAAGCACCCCAGTCCAAGAGAGTGAAGAACAGTCCCAAGAGAGAGAGAAAATGATGGCTCACGTCATCATCATTGTAATCGCAATATTGTTGCGACCCACAGGGGATGTGGTAAGACCGGAAGATCTCAAACCTGGAGATCGCATCTATACTTATGGGTGATATGACTCGTACACCCACCATGGTTAGTCATTCATGCTCCTCTTCTTTCTTTTCCAGCATCATTATCATTTTTCTTGAACATGGATATCTTCATATGTAGCTCGAATAAATTTTCCTTTATTATCTTATGTTGGCCCAAACAACAGCAGTTGCATAGCTTCAGAGATAAAGCCTCTCCTCCGCCGGTCCTCCGCCACCGTCGCCCGTTCCAGCCGCTCCCCTCCGGCCGCCCCATTGTCGGCCCTTCTCCTCAGCTGTTCAGGTGTTCGACGAAATGCCAGAGAGAGAACCTGACTGAGCTGTGCTTCATTTCTTTCTTTCCGGTTGCCGATCCATTTCCAGCTTCGCCGTTACACTTCTCAGCAGTTCCAGCTTCGACCATCTCCTTCTCCAGCGAATCTCCATCTTAGACTCTTCATCTTGGCCGCTCCACTTCGCTACTTTGTTGGTGTTGACGAGATGTTCGACAAAATGCCAGAAAGACGGTAAGATTGAAGTTCCCCTCCATTCCACAGCGCCGCCGTTCCTTCTGGTAGCTGTCCAAGGTCCAGGTTTTCGAGCGCATCAACCCAGCATCTTCCCTCCACTGCCGACAACGATGGTACGAACATGGCATGGGAAAGCAAGCGTCCCAAAGTCGTCGTCGTCGTCGGGAAACAAGCTCGTCGTTGTTCCTCCCTCTGAGGCTTTAATCAAGGGTAAAACACTTTTTGAAAATTGTCTTGTTGGATATTTCCTTGCTCCCAATGCATCATTCTACTTAGTGAAAGGTATTGCGGAGAAATTGTGATCATTCTACAATACCTAAATACTACATGTGGGATAATTTGGACAATCGATTCTGTTTCTATATTGCACATACTCATCATTGATTATAACAGGAATCTACGCCGGAGAGGGTTATGTGATTCATTTAACACGAACAGGAGTTGAGGAGACGAGTCTCCATCGCTTCCAGCAAGAAGGCATGAACCTCCATTCCCTCCGCTTATATGCATATGGGGGGCCACAACTTGGGTATTGGCTGACGAGATGGGGGACTCGCACCACCTTACCCGAAACCAAATTGCCCCAGGAAATCGTGAACAAGGCTCACAAGCTTCATGAGCACGATAGTTTCAGCAAGTACAACCTCATCAATAACAAGTATGAGCATTTCACCTTGTTTTGCCGGACCGGCATATGGGCAAGAATGGTCCATGAAGTTTCTGCATACGAAGTAAGTTCGAGTGACTCAAAATTTCCACGAATCTTTCCTTCCCTATCTTTCTTATTACTAGCAGGTCATTGTCTGTCATTCAGCAGTAAAAGGAATGTGACTTTAGTTTTGTATATCCAGTTTTGGACTGGAATTGGCGGCAAAAGACATGCACACGTACGCGGAGGAAGAACTGAGATAAGAAAATGTAAGTAAGCCGCAAAACTATGTTCATTATTATTTGATGTGCCTGGAAATATGTAGGGACTTGTCTGTTGGTGCTCGGTCCTCTTAGTTGGACTTGCCAAAAGAAGGCAACATCTAATCCTGAATGAACCTCTCGCATTAAAATCACTTCACTTTGGTGCATATTGGATACATTCTTTTGGCATTCGAGAAACAATTGGAGAAACGAGACAACAGTGATTGTCAACTTCATCCCTGTAGTTTCACAAACAAAAAGAGAGAGAGAAATCGGAGAGAATTGCTTCAGACGATGACAAGAAGAAGATTAAACACTCCAAAAGCACAAAGATTCATTTTAAAGAGACAAGATAGATGTACAGATAAAAGAAACCTCTTGCAAAAACTTCAAAGAGTACCTGAGTTGAGGGAACCAGTAAAGGTAGGAGTAGGGAAGTCAGGAGTACCATAACACACCCCCATCTCTCTCCTTGCCTCTCCCAGACCTTGTTTCCTTGATCATGCAACGGAAACAACTCACGCTGAATTCCTAAGACCGTGCATCGTTTTTTCTTATTTTTTTCTCGCCCACCGAACACTCTTCCGGCGGAAAAGCAACCCGACTCGCACGCACATCCTTGTCCTCATTAGTTGATTTTCTTGTCTCTACCATAGCAGATCCCACAAAACTCCAGTGCAATATTGTTCGGACTCGTGGTGGACTTTTTACCAACCCAAAAAAAAAAAAAATGAGAGAGAAGATGAAAGTCATTCAATGAGGCACAATCATTGAAAATCTCCCTTTAGCCATGGGAGTGCTTTAGAGCACTTATTAATCTGAAGCGCAAAGATTCATTTTATAGAGACTACACGGATGTAAAGATAAAGATCACTCTCGGAAAAAATTTAAAGAGTACCTGATTTGAGATAACCAGCATAGCTAGGAGTAGGGAAGTCAGGAGTTCCATAACACACCCCCATCTCTCTCTCTCTCTCTCTCTCTCTCTCTCTTTTAACAGGAACTACTGTCTTTAAGCCACCTTGCCTCTATCAAATCTTATTTCCTCATGAGAAGAGGACGTTCACTTGATTACGTATAGACAAGTGAAACCACCTAAAAAGGCCCTCGATGCTGACGTTTTCTGGCCGCCCTTACACCGTCGGTAGAGAGTCAACGTGGCCTCCCACATCACTTTCCACACTAGTTGATTTTCTTACGCGCAAAGCAGATCCCACAAATTTCCAATGCATTTCATATATTGACTCCCGGTGGACCTTGACCGTAATATTTTACTTTTGAAAGGTGGTAGGACCCACGCAAAAAATAAAAATAAAAAATAAAGAAAAAGGAGAAGGAAAGAATAGGGCACGCCCGGTTCGAAAACAAACTAACTTCCATTCAATATAATGTAGAAATCCATAAAGTCGATAGAGAAGAAGCTTCCTCTTATGTTCAGAAAGTCGTCTGCCGACTCTGCCCTGCTACCGCCGGAATAAAAGGTTAATGCTTTTTTCCATAGATCATGTCCAATTCTATTTGGTGGAGACGTCAATGTCTATGGAAGGTTTTGTACCGCACTCCATGTTAGTTCTTTTCTCTTAGGCATCTTGCTTTGCAATCCAAAAATCGAGTAACGAGCTTTTTCATGGAAGTAGTTTGCTGTCAGCTTAGCTGGCAATAGTCCTATAAAGCCAAGGGGGAAATTGATTCCATTATCTGCTTTCGTGCGGTTAAGTCAGGTTTTTGCTTTCTCGTAGTGTATCAATCCATTCACAAACATTCCCAAAGCAGCAGCACAAAACGAAAAGGTATTATTTATTAGGACCAAAAGAAATTATTTCATTTCCAAGACACAATCAATTTTTATTTCATTTCCAAGACACAATCAATTTCCTTTCCCGATTTTATAGACGGCAAGAGATTAAGGGTAGACCAGCTCTGATCTTAGATTCCTGCAAAACATTCGGACAGCTTGGCCGAGCAGCTTTCTTAACCGCCGACGTGAAGGCGGGCTTTTCTCTGAACGCCCTACAACTCTTTAACTATCTAGCAAATGCACGTCCTTTGCAAATCTTTGGTCGCTACAATTGAGACTTCCGAAGCTTTAGACCTAGACCGCTTCCACATAAGCAAGCCACTTCCAGGCACGCTGCTAGACCTATAGAAAGCAACTTTCAAGCCACAATTTTCTCAAAGCCTACATGATTCCCTGCAATTAGCGAGGGACCCTTAAAAAAGCACCATCATTGGGCATTTATTGGCCATTAATTCCAAAATGCACTCTCAGAAGCTCGAAAACTGCCATCCAAAGATGATGTGATTAAGCTCAGCTTTTTCTTTCATCATGCCATAGAAAGCTGTCTTGATCAACATTGCCTGAACCGCCTGTTTTAAATTTAATAGAGCTGAGCCTAGGAATCATCATCAGCCATGCACTGGTGTGGTCAAAAAGAAATTGCAGGAGAAACCGACTGCTAAATTCATGAACTCAAAATTGAACACGCTAAGGGAGTACGATGTCATGCACATACCTACTAAGTTGTTAGACGATCAATAAGCTTGATGGAAAAGCAAGGTAATCATTCAAAACTATCCTTAACAAAGTATGGAATGTGCCTATCGAGCTTAGCTGACATCCCTCTCAGATACACAACAGCATTAATTGGACAACCCCACTTAATACCCATAGTTGGCCCCATAGACCGAGCCATAAGCTCCACCATGTGCAGTGTGTCCTGGGTTCGATGCCGGAGATGCATAAACAGAACCGTGAGCTCCATAAGAATTATAACCTTGGTCCATGTGCCCACCTGCTGGTGCCTGTGATTGTGTGGCTGCTGCTGCCTCCGCCATAAAATTCTGCAAAATGGATTTTTTTTTGGCGTTAAAAGTGCAGAAGCCTACATCAAATGGTCATAAGGAAATGCAGCAACATCGTCCATCTCTCCTCAGTTGAACCACTCTAATAACTGTCTACCAAAAGATAGAATGTACGTGGCAGTAGAGGCACTTTATATATGGGCATGCCATTACACCAACTTAACAACTTGAAACTAGAGCCAAATGGTAGCCGAGCCATTAACACCTGGAACATTTGAAAAGATATGCAAGGCCCTTTACCTGTATTAATTGCTGTGCAGTCTGAACTTGCGAAGCAGTTCCACTAATCTCAACCGTCATTTCTCCAGGAACGCCCCTAGTTTCTTGAATGGTAACAGTAGCTCCGCTGGTTCGTCGAATGTAGCTTATACTGGAACCAGCTGACCCAATGACAGCATCAGCATAAGAAAGCGGAATTTGCATTTGCTGTGTGATCTGCAAAATTAAAATGGCAGCAATGTTAGCAGAGCATCAAACGACCAAAGTTCAGCAAGCAAGATTGAGAGAGAGCCAGCCAAAGATTCTAAAAGAAATTTAAATTTAACAGTTGCCAAAATCATGACAAGATGAAGAACAGACGAAACACAGGAATTACCTGCTTGATCATGGATGGTGCCGATTGGGCATTGGACGGTGCATGCATTCCCACTGGTACATCTCTTCCATAAGCAGATATGCCCTGATGAGACTGTGGTTCCACAGGAGGTGGCAATTCAGGAGGTGGATAGTAACTGTCAAGCTGCCGCGGAGGGGGCATATATTGAGAATTATGTCCAAAACCAGGGCCCCCACCGGCATTTGGAGGAAGACCAGGTGGTGGACCCCAGGACTGGTGTGGTGGCATATGCTCCATCGGAGGATTCTTTGACATTTGCATCTGATTTAAAATTTAGTGTAAGGCCCTCACATGTCTTTTACTGTTATATTAAACATACAAATCACTGCCAAGGGAAGGACAGGACTTACATGCATCTCAAACAATGGAATGATACTGCGGTCAACCAAAAATTTCCTCAAATGAGATGCAATTAGCTCCACAGCTTTGTGAACCCCTGTTGGCTCTCCAACAACCTCAACAACTCTATCATCTTGAAGAGCAAACACTGGCAGTTCTTCTGCACCATTTAGTCGAAGTACAATATGTTAAAGGACAAACAAACACAAATAGTAAAATTACACCAAAAATACTAAACCTTTTGTACAAAATGTAATCGAGAACTAAATCTTTTTAATTTATGCAATGTAGTCTCAATCCTAAACCATTTTGAGGGGTTTCATTGCACTCATCTCAAAGTGTCCCCAATGGTGATTACACGGTACTTGTTACATGACGCCAGAGAGGAAAAATGGGGGACACAAATGATCGAAAGACTACTTTGCACTCTTTCTAAAAATTAAGGACTTAATACCATATCCAAATTAAAAAATTGCGGAGGTCCAACGAAATTCTCTTGATGCAGAAAGGGAGAATGTAAACCCACTGCATGTGCATGAAAGAGGATGCCTGCACAAGTTCGTTCATGATGCACCAATAGCTAAGACTCATGCTCGAAATAGACCCCAAATCCATAATAGACAGGAACAAACTCCACAATTTAGTGAACCCAAGTTTATACACCCACAGACTACAGCTAAATTTCGATGATCTTAAAAACTAATAGAATGTCAATATTAAGCGCGTAAGCCATACGATTGCATGACTGGATCATTGGGAAAAGAAGCTAATCATTTGCATCTGAATTCACGAAAATGTTAACTGCAAATTGAATGACAAATTAACAATTATGCTCCTTGGAGTACTATAGAACCAAATTAACACAAAAATGCAGTGTCAGACTAGCTTAGCAAACAAAGATGCACTAGCATTACTCTGCTGCAGCATGCAATTGCAACTGGAAAAGAAAATAAGTTGTATATAGGAACCTGTGCCGAGAACTCTAACAATACAGTTTGATTCTTCCTGAATGGATTTAACTGTTCCTCCTTGTTTTCCGATTAAGCTTCCTGCCTGTGAGGCCGCCACCAGTAGCCTCGTTGAGATCTTTCCAGCTGTGCCAGAGGGAGGATTAGAGTCACCATCCAAACCATCAACAATGCGCTTGTGAACTCTCAAAAGGCCATCCACAGCAGGAGGAAGAGAAGAATCAGGCTCCTCCTTCGCAGACACCATTACCTTCAATAGATTACAGGCAGAGGCGTCAGTTTTAGCAGTACATTGACTGGGTCTTGCCAGCAAAAGATCATTCCTACATAGATTACTAGTCGTCTGGCATATGTTTCAAAAAAGATCAGATTATGAAAGTTATTTAGCACAGCTAACTACGCACTACCAAAAGTCATACTGGATACCATTCAAGACTCAAATACAAGTTGAAAGAAATGGGCGCCAAAAAATAATATATTCTTAGCTCCTAATGTATTGATGGAGAGGAGATCCGTAATCTTCTTCCCTACTATAAACAACAAAAGAAATCTGATGATTGCCATCCATTTGATTGTATCTACTTGATAGCTCATATAAACAATTCAAGCTCCTTTAGCGAATCTCATTACATCAACCAAAATTTCAGATGAACAACTTGCTAAAATAAAAACATTTACTATTGTTATACTACATCTCTAATGACTTGGCATATATGGATGGCCAGAGCTACAAGAATTCATGAGATGACACTTGTCTTTCCATGTTTGGATCAGGTACATTTTGTCCTTAGCTTCTGAAGTAATCAAAGAAATGAGTCCAGAAACGTCCAAAGCAAATGAAAGACCAAACTCTCAGGATGTTACATATTCTTGATCAACCATATTGCAAGTACGCCATAACCTATTCCTTTAATTAACCCACCACTTCATCTTTTTTTAACTAATTCATGCTCTTCCTCTTGAAGAGACAACACAGAGTCCAAGATTTGTATAATCCTACTCGTTCTAGTGGCGGTGCTGTACATTAACTAGTATAAAATGCATTTCCCAGCTGCTGCTCTCGTCATTGCATGGGGACAAGAGGGAGCAAGTGAACTTGAGATCCAGCTTGAACATTAAACTTTACAAACATCGGACTACAAAGGTACGTTCATATTTTTGTCAAAACTTAAGATTGCATTGTTGCTACTTTTCCTAAGGATTAGATGTCACTTTCCTATAAGATGCCCATTCATAAGAGTTAATATTTAACAATGAACAGGGCACCAAAGCATGCGCTATAGAAGTCCATACGACATTACTCTCACAACATTATAGAAGTCCATACAACGTTACTCTCACAACATTCTTTATTGACATTAGTGTGACGTTAGAAGTATTGTTAGCATTTTGTAAGTATCTCATAAGCACTCTACATCTAATGCTGCTTTTTATATCTTCACATGCTGATTAATAAGATAACGTTCCCCCCCGCAGTGTTTAACACCTGCAGCAAATCAATCATCCAGGCTCTGAAGTTACCCGATAGCACGCAGGGCTTCTTGGTACAGTTGTTCGTACATGAGGTGACTGAAATTAATCAGGCCAGCTTATCAGCACTTTGTAATGCTCAAAGCTGATCCCTGCAATCTGGAACTTTGTTTCTGCATATTGGGGTCTTATTGAGGATAGATTCGTGGCCTTAAATTTGCCGATGGAACCTGCACAGATCCATTTTGGTTACTAAAGTAAAGGAAGTGCATTTCATATTCCATATTTCTTTCAGGGTTTCTTCCTTTTCACCTTCTTTTATGTATTCAGTTCGTATTATGAGTGCCCTCCTAATGTCGAGCATCAATTAAGTCACTACTTATCATTTCTCTGTATATAATGTGCTCTCAGTTTTCACAAATTTCAAATGACTATTTTTAGGATACAACTCCCATTACTTCAAACATTTTTGCCACGTTTTTACTTCACGAAGGACCAAACTCGTACTATATTATATCTACACCGTCAACCCAGAGTTATTCATAGTTCCACTCATCTATATAGTGGTTATTAGGTTTTACCCCTCCACAAACCACAAAGAGTAGCATATCCTAGTTTGCACTGTTGGCTGCTAAATGTTGGAACCTTTCATATAATTAACCATTAGATTACTGCTGATATAATGGATTTTATGCCAACATGACTTTTAGTCTCCTTCTTGGCACCAAGCCACAGTTAGAAAGGATAAGCTACCTGGCCGTTCTGCATTAGCGCCAGTCCTGTCAATGGACTATGACAAGCCATTGTACTTGCCCAACGTAGAGAGAGCAGAACGCCAGAAATAACAAGCATATCAGAAATTCTAACAAAATTAGCCCGCAGATTGTGTGATCAGCTTGAACAAAAGTTCCTCGAGAAACACTTGGCAGCATTCTCCCAAATACGTTGTTTACAGAAACGCGTATAATAACAGATAAACCATATATCCATTGTGCTGTTGGTTATTCTCCCTATTGGAGTGAGCTTAATACTAAGACCTAATCCAAATCAGAATCTAGTAAAGATCTATTAACTTCAAAAATTCATTTTCCAGTCAGCAAATATGTCCTACGAGAACTCCAAGACAGACAGACCGAATGAGTAAGCCTCGAAAACAGCAAGCCATCAGAAAAGCGGGAAGGAGGACTTACAGCTCTTTCGGCAGTTCCAGGAGGACCGTCGAGAATCTTAATCCGAGCTCTCGTCTCTTCGACGATTTTCTTTATGAACTCCCCTTTGCGCCCGATGATACTGCCCACCTTCTGTGCCGGGACCAACATCCGGAAGACGCTATCCCCGGGCCATCCGGGCCACCTCTTCTCGGCGGCGGGAGCTCCTCCGGCCGCCGCCGGAGGGCTCTCCTCCTGGGGCTTCTCCGCGGGCACGTCCTCCGCCGGCTCCTCCTCCTCCTCCTCCTCCTCCTCCTCCTCCTCATCGGGGGTCGGCTGGAGAGTCTCCTCGATGGCCTGCTCGAGGGCCGCCTGCTCCTCGGGGCTCTGCTCGGCCTCGGCGGCAGCCGCGTCGTTCTGCTCCTCGAGGTTCTGCTCCTCGAGGTTCAGCTCCACTTCCGCCATGAGTCCTGCACGAAAGCGGACAAAGCACATGAAAACCCGCCCGCATCTCTTCACCAACGAATCCAACACGCGCAAAATCGCAACTTTCTCGTCCGACGGAAGGAAACCAAGAAACCCAAAACCCTAATCGACGCGAAACATCGATAGGGCATCTCGGCGGAGCGATCCCTAATCGGAAACGATCGAAGCGACGGAAGCCCTAGACGGAGATTGACGATGCTCACCTGAGGGGGTGGAAAGGGGGGGAATCTTGCTTCTAGGTTTTCGCTCGCAGAAGAGAGAGAAAGAGAGGAGATAGAGAGAGATAGAGAGAGAGAGGAGAGGGAGAAGGAGAGTAGATGGTATCTGCGAGGAGAATTCGCGTTTTGTGGACGGAGAAATGTCGCCCGGTTTTTTTCTTTTTTCTTTTTTTTTAGGGGGGTCTTTTGGAGAAATGTCATTTTGATGAAGGGCATTTAGCTGTACGCTTTTGGAAATACAGATATTCTTTTATGTTTAAAGTAACGCGATTCTTCGAAAATGAATGCGTCGTTATTCCTGTTTTCGGCGATTTATTATCGTAACGAAAGTTCACGAGTTTCGCATGTCTCGAGCCCCCTGAGAGGGGAAGGGGGAGAGTTTCTACCTCCATTTTTCTAGGCCTCCCTCGTAGCACTTCGAAGATTGTCGAGGACTGGTTTATCGACAAGGCTAGCCTGCAGGCCTAGCAATGTTCTTGGGGTAAAACCCTATTTAGAATAGTAAAGAAAGAAAAATTGTCCAAATTACACGATAGTCAATTTAATTATAAACTTTTTAATTATGTAAATTTAATTATAAATCTTTTGACCATTTATCAATATAATCATTTCAGCCAATTATCGAAATAATAGGTGTAGAACTAGATTGACAAAACTCAAAAGTTTTATAACCAAATTGGCAAATCATCATACGGTTTAAGATTACGTTTGGTCACGTGGATTTATAACTATGATAGAATATGGATTGGTGATTGTAGTGATAAAATTGGATATACTGACATGGTATCATATATATTATTTAGTTAAAAGGCCAAATCAATATAAATTAATCATAATTTCACAAACAAAGATGGTAAAAATCTCTTGTAACACTCTTGTCAACTCTTTTTTTTTAATTTCCCTCTCTTTTTCAATTAATTTTTTTATTTATTTCTTCCCCTTCCATAATTCTCTAATGAAATTTTATTAATAGAAGACTGTACTAATATACCTAAAATACTAAAATGCCTATTTAAATTTGTTAATCTAAGAATTTTTTATTTGAGAAAAAACTTTTATATTATGAATATTAGAAATTCTATCCATTTTTATCGCACTTCCCCCATGAGATAATTTTATCCAGCCTACATTCATTTTATATCCAATTTTATCTTGTCTTGAGCATGCTTTATATATAGGATAGGATAAATTTTATCCTATCATAAATTTAATCTTGATCGTCAAACTTAGCTTAAAGATTTAAATATGAATTAGTCGTCATACAATAGGAATAGGACTTTTTGGACGATTATCCCACATTTTCTTCATTCCAAAGCTTCCCCCATTTTCAACATACGTCCTCATCTGACATAGTAATATTGAGGGAAGGGGGAGGGACATGTATAAAAATAAAACTAAAAGAGATCTAGATAAAGGGGAAGATGTTGAGAAGGGGCCCAACATGGAAAGGAGGCTGGAGATGTACGTTGAGCCATTTATGATGAATGGAGGTCAGGATGGACTGAGACGGAGAATAAATAGTTATTACTACATGCAGAAGAAGGGCTTGCCGATGGGGAAGGGCAACAAAAGGTAGGAAAGGAGATTGAAAATGGGTGCAAAAACCATGGTGATGAGGAAGGCAGGTGTATATAGAAATTCATGGACTGATGGAGATTTCTTTGGGGGGAATAGTGGCCGTAAATGAAGGTAAAAAAGATGTCATCTTAAGAGGTAAGGAGCACTCAGAAGGCGGCATCTATCCCCAAATTCTAACCTTCATTTAAAAAAAAAAAAAAAAAAACATTGATTTATACTTGATTTATATCGTATCTGAAAACTCGGGCGCCTATAAAGACCCAGAACTTTTCGACGACCAATTTGTCTAGGACGAGGTGATAATGATTCCTACAACTTTTCAGGAATGCTTTCCTTAGTTTCATTCCAAACATTGCTCCTACTTTTGCTGCTCATTTGACAATGTAGAGTTGTAAGCTGGAAGCCATCTTCTGGCATTGTTTGATTATCGAGAGAGAGATGATGGGATGAGTTTTGCACACAACATAACTATGCACGGCCAGAAAATCATATCAAGCCTCTAAAAAAGTACCTGCTTTGGATGTTCTGATAGATAGAAAGGGGGAGAGGATAGAAATTAGGAAAGTCAAAAGCAGAAAACCCTTCAAACGTCCAGCACATCAGCAAAAAAGCCAGGATTGCATTAGCAAACTTTGTCAACGGTACTTTACAACTCTGCATGCCGGGAAACATACAACTGCAACTTCTCCTATTAACTTTATCATCCGTTACATGTTTCTTTTTTTCCATTCTTTTCAGCTTCATACACTATACTCAAATCCATCTTTGGTTCTGCAATTGAAAACGAAAAGACTAGCCACAGAGTTGCTCCAGTAAAGGCGGGCAATGCCTAAATAGATTTTAGAAAGAATGACCTTATCAAGTAGAGATCGAAATTGACGTGACCCATCTTAATCGTCACTTCTTTTCGTCGTCAGCTGCGGCAGTGGCGGGTTCTTTCGCTGTATCAGTCGTCTCCTTTTCTGTATCTGTATTAGCTGTGGTTGGTTCTGTGCTTGTATCAGCCGCCTCTGGGGGGCTTTCGCCTTTATCAGATTTCTCTAGCACGATCTCGATCTAATGTCAAAATGGAGAAGGGTCAATAGCCTACAAGGATTCAAACTATTTCCAGATGGATTGCTATTGCAAAAGGAGAGGCAAAAAGAAAATGAAACCTTGGCCTTTTGGATCATCCGCCCTCTGTTCTCGTCCTTCATTCCAACCGATGATGTCAAAACCTCTGTTCCATCACAGGAAAATGAATGAAAGATATCAAACGGGATTGGTTAATATGTCAAGCAACAACAGTACTACAAGAGGAGGCAAAGGCATACTCTTTTCAGTAGCAACGCCATTGTTCTTGAGTATCTCAGCGATTGTGACGACGGTCGTAATTGCTGCAATTATATGCATATCGGGTATTAGAATACTTTTAACGACTTGCAGTATCCAAAAATTAACCGAGATGAGTAATTTGTTCACTCTTCCAATAGTTATGTGCTAACTTTAGGTGTGGCATAAAAGCTTTGTTCACCACAAACATAAATTATCAACATTTCGCCATCTGAGTTTTATGCAGTCGTATGACGAGATTCAAATGGATATGCAAACAAATAATCGATTCCAAACGAAAGGAAGTGGGACAGTAAAATGAGAGAGCTGAAGATTACCCATGCCCAAAGCAGAAAGCTCAACTTCATTATGCTGTTGTATGTACCTCTGCATCGCAAAGACAGAGAAACTTTAGAACTTAGGAAAACTGCACACCCTGTTGGTAACTACAACTTTTCAGCTTGCAACATTGCATCCATATGAAACCCAACTCGAGTTTTGATGCGGCATTAACTAGTAAATCTATAATTGAATGGAATCAGCTCATACCACGCCAGATAAAGGAGAAAGCGACACAGCACGAGAAGCTACACACCTTGGCAAGGTTGACATAGAAAAAGAGGGGCTTCTTGGTATTGGACACCTGAATCCTGTTCTTCTTCGGGGCTAGAACATTCTCCGACGACGCCATGAGTGTATCGACAGCCATTGTCATACAAATCTTCGAGTTCTCTCTTTATCTATTTTATCACTTAAGGGATCAGGCAGGGAAAGCGAAGAAAGTTGCCCCATTATATATAAATATAGAGGTCATCCAGAGCCTAGAATGGTGGGAGTTTGCCAAGAAAAGGGAGTGACGACTTGTGTGGGGAAATCCGTTTTGGATTGATGGCTGGGAGTGAAAATAGCAAAAGAGAAGGGAAAGAGCATTGATTTTGTGAGAGAAAACCGTGAGGCAACCCTTTGTTTGAGAATGCATGACCAAGTATTTAGTGATTGTTGCTTAGCCTGAGATGGCCCGGTTTCAGGGTTGAGCAAAACCTGATTGTGGATTCTGCTAAACCAGACACCAGCAAGACGTGTTCATCTGAGAACTTGGCCAGAAAATGATATGGACCCGGAAATGGGCCCTCCATGGACTTGTTTGGGCCCGAGAGGCGTGCCCCATTTTGGTGTGGCCCATTTGCCCTCCTCTTCCTCCTCTTTGTTGCTAGAAGAAAAAGGTCTTGGCAAAGGGTGCTTTGTTGAAGTGGGGAATAAGTAGAGGCTCATGAAAGCTATTTCCTTAAGCTTGTAGTAGACCCGATCATGAGCTCAAAACCAGTTAGGTCTGTCGCGACATGCATGAGCCGACACTGTCTTAATTGCAAATTGGGCAAACCTAGGCAAGCAATTTTGGCCACATAGGCCCACCTAGACCCATTGATTTTGCGAGAAATTTACTGCCCTTTTAAATCATAGAGGGGTCCGGGTAAAGACCTTTAGACACGATTGGACCCAACTTGTCCATTGATGTTTTGGAGTGAGGAAAAGGCAAGAAAAAGGGAAACTGAACTCATTGTGCAGTTCTTCAAAGCTTAAAAAACTCTTGGTTTAAGTTGCTACGCGCCTCATGGAATGCTGAAGTTCTCGCAAGGAAGGAAAACAAGACAAACGTAAAATGATTAAAACGAGAGACAAGCTGAACCGACAAATCGGGAAACCCCACTGAACTGCTTTGAGTCCTGGTAAAAGGGGAAGGGGATGGCAACCGGGAGTCTCAATCAGGAGCAGCCCCTCTGATTAAGAACTGTGCCTTTGTATCCATCACCAGTAATTGCATCTAACAAATTAAAGTTGTCCTCCATTTGGCCTCTGCCCCTCTCTCTCTCTCTCTCTGTCTGAAAATGATTGGATTGCAGTGCTGCGCACTAATGGTGAGCAAACTGGTCAGACTTGATGTGAGGGTGACAGTGCATTTAGAGAGGGGGCTTTGTAAGCTTCAATTACGTGGAACGAGACCAAACGAAGATTATTGGGATACTCTCCCTTGTGAATGGTCCCATTCCATTCCAAGGGAAACTTCCTCCCTTAAATTTTCACTAACCGTGACACGGAAAGAGCACATCTTCTACCCCCCCTCGCCGGGCCAACATAAGTAACAATGATGAACTTATGTAGCCACAATTGAGAGCTCCACACCTAATAGCAAGAGAGAAAATCGCGCAATCAAAACAGCTTAACCTAACGCCATCTCTTCCTTTTTACAAGACTTGAAGATGCAGATCTAAATCCACGATTTTCTCATGATGCATCTCCTTCGTTGGCCAACGTGCCTTCCTTAGATCTGACCAACTCTCATTTGATCCCTGTCTATTTACTACATTCATCCTGAAAGCACTGTGGAATTACAGAAAGTCGGATGATTGTTCGCCCGAATCTCTCCCTCGGTCAAAAAAAAAAGAAAATTACTGAAAGTTGGACACTTTCACAGAGGGGTCAAAGCCAGGAGCACGATGCTGCATCTGATGAGCAGGCCATCCAAACCGGCTCTGCCTTTTCTTCAACCGAAATGACCATACGCCATGGCATCTCCAGAGGGTTCTTCCCAATTCAAATCAGTCAACCTGCACCAAACAATTCTTGGGTGTTTTGTCCAATCATTGTTCCTCTTTTTTAGGCGGGGCAGGAGAGGATAAGAGTAAGAGAGGCTCCCGATTCATGGCCGCCGAGGGGTGCTTTAGGGACGGATTGGTCGGTGATTAAGATTTGCAAAATAGACACAACAAGCGGATGGGCCATGCCAGTGTGTGTGCATACACATACAGCTTTTCATGCGGAATATGACGCGTTGGATTTAGACAAAAGGGCTTTTCGGTTCAATCCGGAGAGATTCGCACCCGTGCGAGGAAAAGCATAAATAAATGTAGAAAAATGGGAGGAAAAATTGATTTCGAGCATGCCCCAGATCTTAAATTCCATTGAAAATGGGCCCTGTAATGGAATGGAACCTATGCTATTTTATTTTTTCGCATGGAAACTTCGTGGTTGTCGTGTGCGCTTTCCACGCCCGCTTTGTCGTTCTGAGTCTTTTTTTTGGGTACATGGAACTCAGCTCAGCAAGATCCGCAAGTCGGCAGATTCTTTCTTCGTTCGCTTTTTCTTTCTAGGATGCACGGATAGGTAGCTAAACTAGCTTTTTCTTTCTAGGATGCACGGAACTAACGTCTCCGATCAATATCACGGTCTTGGTGACCGAATGAACGAACCGATATGGACAAATTTGAGGAAAATTACTTAAAAAGTCCTAAATTAATTTTATTTTTGTCAATTTAATTTTAAACATTTTAATTTAGCCGATTTAGTCATAGATAGATCTTTTTGTTGAGGTTAAAATTTATAATTTCTTCGAGCACAATCCTCTTACTAATGTGAGCTCTCTTGGATCAAATAAGGTTGCAAAACCGCTAGACTTTACAAGTTCAATTTTAGAAGGATGTTGGGGAGATCACAAAATCCTTTCCTTCATTAAGATCAAGAAACATGATAAATTAGATTAGAGGTGAGCGGTTTCAAGTTCTACTTAGAACCTATCTATTGGAATAAGTTCATTATTTTTTTTGAACTTATAACCTACCATACATACCTTAGAACCTAGCACCTATCCTGTCACGGGTTTTAGGGTCGATTAAAAATTTTACCCGAGTTTGATCTATAATATTAATTAAACGATTACAAGTCATCGTCTTTAATGACCATCAATTGATGTTATAATCTACTGACCACGACTTATATTTGACACATGAAGAATATGAAACATTGACGAAATAAAGATCTCGATCATAAAATTGAAACTTGAACTAGTGGTTCAAATTCTACACTCATCATCGGACACTATGATATACCGTAGTATCGTGCAAAGATATAAATCAAGAAAATCACAAAACTTGTTTCAGGTTCCAAGTTTCAAGTTCATCTATCTAGATCCTGGAACCTACCTATCGAAACAGGTTATCTAGTTTTTTGAACTTGAAACTTATCCTACATACCTTTGAACATAGAACCAAACATGTTCTCATTAATCTGATTATTCGATTTCAAGTTCTACTCTATAATCATGCTCACCCCTAATTTGGGCGAGACATGATGTACTAAGAAAGATACGCGAAAGTTATCCTCCACCAACCTTAAATAATCTTTAATTTTTCATACATTCAATGTCAAACGAGAAAGTCGACGAATCACACGAAATCTTAATAAAGTGTAGATTCACATACCCACATGGTAGTAGATTTGAAATATCGAGATGAGATGCATCCTCTCTAATTGCCTTCACATGAAACTCAAAGTGACAATAAAGCTAGCACAGGCATTTTGGGAGGGCGGGGGTCCAACATGGGGATCTTGAACACGGCAAACCAAATTTGATTCCCCTTTTGTTTTGTCAAGACTTGCCGCCAATTTGCTACTTTCACAAATAGTCTCTTTATGTTCAACTTCTACACATACTTTTTGCTTTTTGTTCTCTTCATTTTATATTTTTTCGGCGAAAGAATTCTTCTTTTTTAATTAATGCGGGGGAAATATAGTGTCGAAGGAGGCAGGTGTGAGGTTGACATAAAGAAGTGTCCCCAGTACATGACAAAGATCTAGAATTTACAGCACGAAGGGACCATCTTTGATCTCCCTTGAAGCCCCGGTGAGTCAGGCGGAAATTTCAAAAAGGTCATCGACTTAATAAAAACAGAGAGAGTCACCCAACTTTTACCAATATCACCTACTTCCAATTTGGGTCTCGTGTTGTGAGTCACTCCAACCTCAACGCGCATAGTATCTTACTATACTGATGAAAAAGAGAACTACCTTGTGTGTTAGAAGAAAATTATTCTGACGAACGGGGTTCACATTAATGAATTTTCACCCAAAATAGGAACTTTGTAAAAGGGAAAATTATGTAATTCTGTATACATTAAGGATATGGGAGATTCTTGAACGATATGCTACGGGTCTACGGCATTAATTATAATCAATCAGAAATGTGCATAATCAAGGGAAATATGTGCGCATAGAATCAAGGGCGAGATGTAAATCTCTTAACAGCCGGCGAGTTCAATGCACTGATTATCCGAGTAAAAATTTCACAATTTTTTAATGCTGAGATTGAGCCAGCTACTAAAGAAAATGAAATCCAGGGTTGAATTTCGTTCCTCTGACTTTCTCCACCCCCAGCGTGGAGTGCGATGATGGCCCATAACCATAGGATATATGGGAGTTTATGGAATGATTGTGGTGTGCCAATACAAGGAAACTTGAACGAAGCTCATCTTATCCCTTTGAATCTTTATTTAAAGAATGTTAAATTTTCAATAAACATGATGGAAGCTTTTTGACCGGCGCAAACATTAGTTTTTGGGAGAAGTGGGGATAGTCAAAAGGCGGGGGACATGGTGGGCACAAAGTCCACTGATTTTGAAAGGGGCGGTTCCTCAATTCTCCATCCATCATTCACTTTCTGCCTCTGTGGCTACTCCAGCCGTGAAGGGCGGTCAATGAACACCACCCCCAAACATTCACACACAGCCACACATTTCATTGACATTTACACATCTCCTAGGAAAGAAGGCAACAGGGGAGGGCAGGTAGAGTTTAAAATATGGTTTTTAAATACACATTGATAGAAGTTTTTAAGTGGACCATAAACTTATTTCTCAACCCATATTTAACGAATTGGATTGTTACGTGAATCGGTTATATTCAATAAATGAATTTAGACCCAACTCTATGGATTGTAAACGGATTATATATGAGTGTAAAATAGGTTCATATCTTATTTAGACAAAATCCATTTATATGACTCTCTCCTCTCTATGGTTCTCCACCTCGTATTCGCTCGCTCCATGTTTTCACCTTAGTTTAATTATGAGCTTTCTTAAATCGAGTTAGACATAAAAGTGTTTGTCGGGTCGGATCGAATCAAGTATAGTGTTTATATGAAATAAAGTTAATTTGGATCAAACCATTTTCGACTTGACTTAATATGAGTCGGGTCAGATCGAATCAACTATAATTCATTAGATTTGTATTGTACGAAATGAGGTCAATTTGAGCAAGATAATTTTCAACTTGACCTAATATGATCTATCCGTTTGGTAGGTCCTTTTCCAATGTCCTCACGGTTAATTACAGTTGGGTCTGTTGCGTTAGGTACGTAGAGATTGATGGAGTTCAGCTTCAGAACAGTGAAAGCATTCCCACCTCCCCCTAATTCTCACACTGGTCCTGTGCCTGACTTTGTAGTTTTCGCCAATCTTTTCAAACTTCTCTCTTTTTATTTCTTTTTCCCTATTTTATTTTAGAAAGGGTCCATTATGCCCAATAATCATTTTACAGCATGTATAACCTGTCATCATAAAAAGCTATTGTCTAATTAACACAATACTGAAGGCCCGCTTTTGTCTATTGCACATCAAATTATAATACAAACCCTGGTTTTTGTTTAGTCCTGAAAAATAGAAAAGAACAAAAAAAAAAAGGAAAGAAAGAAAAGATGTCTAACTCATTCACAATTGACTATGATCGACTTTGAAGCTAAGAACCCGGCATGAGAACCGTGATAGACATCATAGGAATAAATGAAAATTTCCAACTAAGCACGTACTATGCTTTCCTGTGAACATTAAATAGAATGCGGGAGAATACCTCCCATTAATTGCGCTTCTAATTCCTGTTACTCTAAGTCTTCATATTAGAGATCTCATTCAATACAAACTTCAACAACTAGAACAGCTCCAACTCATTCTTATCACCCACGTCTCAATCCAGTGTAATTTTCACTTTTGCGAATTCATTCCTAGCACCCTTGAAATAGGGCTTAAATACTACATCCAGAGTTTAAATTTTTCGGTCCGATATAAAAATAAATCCCAAACTTGAATTGTGACTTTAAGGAACAGCTACAACTGGGGGCCTTCAGGACTTTGTGTCCTGGTCTCTGAAAATGTTTCTAATTTTAAGGGGCCAAAACAAAGAATGTCTCCTGGTCTCATGGTGGACAGTTCACTGATATTCTTGTCCAAAGTCACTTGACTCTTCAGTCTCCAGTCTTGCCCACATTATCCTGGACCATGCCCTATTGTTCAAACTCTTACCAGGAAACTAAAAAAAAAAAAAGAAAAAAAAAAGAGCAAAAATACAGCCTTTGTAGCTAAGACATTAGTGTTGTCACAGATATTGTCTGTCTGCACCGCGTGGAATCTTTCTCGAAGTTGATTCATGGATGAGCTTCAAAAGAGCTGCAGATCTCATAACTGAGATAAGCATGTGTGGAGGAAAAAGACAGTGCCTCTCCCCTCCTTGGTCCCCAATGGATACAGAAGCACCAAATTTTGAAATGTATGCTGGTTGTTTAGAAAGGGCATCCAATCTAGAGTGCCCTAAAAAGCCCAAAAAATTAAATTAAAAACAAGTAGTAAAAATTGTAGAGCCACAGAGAAAAAAGTCAAGTGAAATTTCAAATTAGAGAAGCGGGTAAAGGAATAGTGAAGGGGGGTAGTTACCCTTTATATGTAAATTTTTGTTTCGTGGGAGTGCAAAGTTTAAAAATAAAGCAGGGGGCTTTTTTAAGTACGGACGAGCACAAAAAAGCAAATTCCGCCTTTAGCAGATTGGGTGGACCGTTTGCTTGCGCATTGGCCATTTAAGCTGTGGCATTTAGCAATTTCATCTCTCTGAAGAAACAATTGAATGTGGCAAGCATTTTTATTGACTCGTTAGCTTTGATTTTTTGCTTTCTTTTCGGATTTTTTGAGATTTGGTTGGAGTGATATTTGCTTTCGAATTTTTATTTATTTTCCAAATCTTTCCATGAGTGCATTATGACTTTTTTTAATCTTAAATCTGTGAAAATTTAACATATATATATGTTGACATGCATGTCCCGGTATGCTATTTCGTTCTTCAAAATTTATAAAATATTTTAGACTCTAGCAAGAAATTAAAAGGTTACGTTAAACTTTCTTTTTAAGTTGCAACAAGCACACTAGTTTCTTAAAAACTAACTTTTATTGACTAAGATGCTCGAAATTTTTCAAAATGTAAGAATTCCAAGATATGGAATCATCTATAGTGTTTCGTGAATTTTTTAGAGTTAATTTTAAGTTCTAGTGAGAAAATCAATAAATAATTTCTTAGAAAAAATGACATAAAGAGTCATTAAATTTTGACCCAATATGCAATGTCATAATTTGGGGACTATATTATATATGTAACAAAAAAATTATGAATCACATTAAATAAATTAAAATATCAAGGAAGACATTCATATTATAATATTATTTAGATATTATATTGAGCATAATTAGAACTTCATTGATCTCATTGCATATTACGCCAAAGGTTAAAGATTAATTACGTAATTACCCTCCTTTTTATGTAGAATAAGTTAAAATAAATAATGCTTAAAGTAAAAAGAGTGAATTAGACTTTATGAGCAATCATTGGTAAAGCAAGATTTTTTTTACTGAATTATTGAAAAAAATAAGAATAAAAAGAAAACAGGAGCAGGAAGCTTCCTTAGCCATTGGGTTGAAAAGGCACAGCAAGCACAGTAGACTGGACAAATCTTTCCCATCCTGTCTCGCTTGCATCCAAGATTTTGGGGTCCCCAATATGATAACAAGGTCAATACGTGTAGTCCATAGATTTGATTGAATTGCAAGTGTTTTAAGCTCAAAGATTTACGATCAACAAAAAGGCTCGGAGATTAGGACGCATTAGGTGGGCATAGCCTTTTCGGACATAGATGTTTTCTTGCTTATCGTCGAGTTAGTTTTCCATCACTGTCCCTTAATTAAGATTGATGGGGCAACATTCACAAATAAATTTTTGTTCATAATTCATGGCTAATGATACCCTAATGACATTGTTGTTTGAGTTTTTTTGTAACGCTACTCCAATGACAACTTGAAAAATGCATGTTCAAGAAAGATGGCACGCCATGTGATTTCGATGGTTTTCAATGGTTTTGAAGTAGATCATGAGGAAATTGGGAACCGATTAAATTTGGGTATTTGACCTGTGCAAATGGCCCTACCTATGGGTGATCGACTCCCACCTCGGTACCGGATTTCGGCTCGGTCATGATTGGCTCCTGGTCTATAAAACCGCATGTCCACTTTATAATCTAACAAGTTATTCTTGATTCTAAAGATTTGAAATAAAAAATCAGACAAAATATGGTAAGAACCACCCAAATCTCACCAATTTGATTTGATTCCCAGGTTGGATAGAACCAATGCGATTTGATTCTATAGTCATAATCAATGGTAGTTTGCATGTGATTGATGGAATTTGAATGGATAATCTCTAGTTTTAGTGCTGGAAATAATCTCATGCCCCAACCAGCTAAGCTAACCTAAAGAATAAAACTCCATGCCATATTTAGGGATATATACTCTCAACTACCAAAATGAAGAGAAGTTACGACTAATTTAATAAATTAAGGCATCTTTATAACGTGTGAGATATGACTTAGTGGAACATGGAATTAACAAGTTGCATTACATAAATTAAGTTGCCCAATTTGGATTATGCACGAGGAACAATGGTTAGATAAGGAGTCTATTATTGAGCTGGTTACACTTGCACAGAATCTTAAAACTAATTTAGTAAAAAATATATTGGGGAGGCCATGATTGGAGACAACAACCAAATTAAAACTAACTTTCACATGATTACAAAAGCCCAAAAATACAAATAAATAAATAAACGTGAGATGAATTTTTCCCCTTTTTTATACATTTTTCTGTTAATTATTTTTTATGACTAATTATTCGCAATTGGCCAAGGCGTGCATCATGAGGAGCATTACCTACAATTTCGTTGAATGGACGTCATGAGAAGAAAAGGCCAGACAATGATGATTTGTGGGGGAAATTGCAAATCAATTTATAATGTGGGCCTTAATTTAGTGATTAACTGCTCAACAATCTGGACGTCAGACTCACGGCCATAGAATCTTCTCTTAATTATTCCCATTTAGACTAAAGTCATCGAATTCCGAATAAAGTTCAAATAGATAGACATTTGAACGGCTATGAATTCACTTGATAAGTAATCTCGTTTTTCTCCAAATAACCTTAATATATAAATAATATAACTAAAAAAAAGACCCTACCAAAGAGTAGTTTTTATTTTCCTCGGTGGGCATTGGCCTATTTTTTTTGTAATTGATAAAAAATGAATAAATCTTAGGACCCGCCAGACAATATAGGCGGCGACCTCGGCCGCTAGCTTATTATTTTAAATTATTGTAAGCAAAAGTAATGTCATTACTGAGCAGATTTAGCCAAGACCCAAACTACAAATCAACTACCAAACACTTTCATATAATTAATTAATTAATTTTTTTGTCGTTAATGCCGCTAAACCAAATTCTGTAAAAAGGGGTTATAGAGAAATGGTCGAATCTACAAACTAAAAAAAAAAACCCACGAGGAGTCCCTGAGATGGGACCTCGAAGAGGACAAAAAATCGGTGAAAGGAAGACACGTCTCTGTATCTGGCGTTCCGGAGAGGATCAAAATAAAAATAATACTAATTATAATAATGATAATAACAATGATAATGATGAGATGATGATATAATAATACAGAAAAATAAAATGAACCGAAAGCCACGTCTCGTTCGTCAGAAGACGGAGTCCAACTTCAACTCTAACACGCCGTGGAATCGTGGGCTTTGATCTGCTGCTTCTTCGTTAATCCAACCTCTGCCTGCTAATTAATTGAAAAATTAGGAAGGTTAACCGTCGACTCGACGTGACTTGAAGTGTATTCTACGGAATTTATTTACTTAAGTTTGGTCTTTTCCTTTTCTTAACCTCTTCTTTCTTGCTGCGTGCCCGGCGGTCGAAGCTTTTTCCCACTACGGACAAGAAATGGATGGGGAAGTCTTAAAGACGTGATGGAGCAGGACCAGAAGATATGATGATTAAAGGCTTTTTTTCTCGAGATGTCTTTTCGCTAAATGCAAAGAGCTCAAAAGAGAGTAGGACAAGAAGAAAGGGCGTGAGGATTGAATTCGCTCTCCCAACCGCTGATTTGGAAGATCCATGCTTGATCGTGAAGCAAAAGTAATTTAGGATGAGTTGTTAAGATTGTCGAATGAATCCGATTCTTGGGTAAAATGGGAAATCGATTGATTCGATTCCAAGGAAATTTTTGGATCTAGCAAATTCGGTTTGATGGAATTGAGAGCTAACATTCTGAAACTGACCCTTTTTTGGAACCGATTAACTTTAGTGACGTTTCACCGAATGTCATTTATTTAATTATTTTCTTTAAGAGGCAACTTCGGCATTTTCAAATCCAAAATTTAAAGCAATTGCAAGACTTGGATTTGAAATCAAATAAGACCCTGAATAATAAGTTGGGTAAAACAATAGCTCCAAGAACGGTTTTGAGACTATAGTAGGCAAAATGGAAAAATATGAAAGTAATCTGAAGAATTTAACATTTGAGTTGAATCCAATTGTCAACTCTAATAAACAATTATAATCGTAGGTCAAATTGATCCTCCATGGTGGAAACTAGCTAATCCAATTAGTAGGTCTCCCCCTCCCCTCCCTACATAAAAAAAATCAATAGGTTTGTTGGCTCTAGAAGAAGTTTTGTACTGAGAAAATAGGAATAATAACACAAACAGTTCATAAACTTTTGTCTAATATGCAATTTGATTTATAAATTTTTAATTTATTCAATATAATCTATCAAATTTTGTTTAATATGCAAATTGATTTATAAACTTTTAATCTATTCAATATAGTTCTTAAACTTTAGCCTAATATGTAATGACATTCATGAACTTTTAAATTATTCTATGTGATAATTGAATTTTTGATATGTCAAAGACAATATATGAAAATGTTTAACGTAGTCTCTGGTCTTGAATTAATAGGACTCCACTAAACATTTCATATAGTACGGAACTGTATCGAATATGCACAAAAAATTAAGGGATTACACTACACATTAAATTATAGTTCAGAGACTATTTGTATTATCATCCAAAAAAAAAAGTATAGACTACCACAGTTACTTAACATTTCATCATCGCTAGTACAAGTTTCAAGAACAGATATGGTATTCTCCAATGGTTCATCATCAAGGGAGAAGATGGATTCGAGATCATCATCGTCAAGATAAATCTCAATCGTTTTCCAAAGTTTCCGAATCATCTCGACATGCTTATTTCTTTCAAGCCACCTCGATACAAATAACCAAAACCCTCACCCGCACCCGCCCTCTCCCGTTCAAAAAGCACACTCTCCACGAGCACAAGAGTTCTAACTCTCAATAAATTCAGTCCCTCCAAAAATTTGAATCCACCGGTCACTTTTCCTGCGTGAGCGAAACGAAAGAAGGAGCCAAACCAATTCAAAAAAGCCGGAGGATCAAAAACGAAAAGAGACACCCAACAATTAATACCAAAAGGACCCCCTCTCTTCCCCCTTCCTCGCCCCGTTAATTCCGCAAACGCCGTCACCCGAAATTCTCCCCCACAGGATAACGAATGGAACTCGACAACGAGGTCAGCTAAAATTAAAATCTTTATTTAAAAAAAAGAAGAAGAGAGAGAGGAAATTACGCCTACTGGAAAAACCGCACTATATATAACCACCACCAACAGAGACAACATTAAAAAAAAAAACTGTTTTTTCCTTTTCCCCTGTCTCTCTTTCTTTCTCTCTCCTTGGCTTGAGAAAAAGGGGTGCACCCCAAAAAAAAAAAAAAAAAAAAAAAAAAAAAAAAAGCAATGATGGAAATGCGTTCTTGGTAGTTTTCTGGAGAGAGGAAGGAGAGGAGAAGAGGAGGAGGAAAGGGTCGAAGGGTGGTCGGGAGATCTTGCCAGATCGGGCCGGAAGCCGGAGGGAATCGCCCGCATTCCATCCCTTTCAGGTCCTCATGAGGTTCTTGTTTCGGATTCGTGTCTAGTTCTTGCAATGCGGGTCAATCTCTTCCGCCTCGCCCCCTTTTTTTCTTCTCTCTTCTGGTTCGGTTTTTGTGCGAAAGCTGTGGTTTTTTCTAGTTTTTAATGAGATGGGGTGTTGGGTTTTCTGCGTTATTGTCTTGCTTGGGGTTTCTATATGAGTGGTTTGATTAGTGCACGCGAAATGTGCTTGAAAATGAGATTTTCTTGGTGTTCTTTCTCTATCTAAGCCTTCTGGGGTTTCTTTCAGTTAGATCCTCCAATGCTCAAATTTGGGTTTCTTTCTTTTTTTAATTTCGCTTCATTTCTCTTTCGGGTCCTGCTGATTTTGCTTGCTTAAGATTTTTCATGAATCAAGAATTTGTTTTTTTTGGGGTCAATTTTTCAGCTTGTGTTGCTGCATCTTCTGCTTTTTTGGTTTGTCCCTTTCTGCTGTTCAAGCAGATAAAACGCTGAGAAGTCTAATCCGCGCGTCTTTATTAATAGTCTGGCATTTCTAGTTTTCCCCCAGTTCCCCCGAAATCTGTCCCTGTTTCTAACATCTTTTTCTGGTCCCAAAACTTGATTCTTGATCCTACTCAGGAACAACCGCCGTGCTGTTGCTTTTTCTGCTTTGTTGCTTTTGTTGCTTGAGTTAAACACGGAATTACCAGGTGATATTTGCACATGCTTAAGATTTTTGTGGTGGGGTGGGTTGCGAACTGAGCTTGTCTGGCTAAGGTCGAGGCTCAGTCAACGTTGCGAGAGGAATTTTCAACGCTCCGCTTTTCAACTAGCTTTGTGGTGTGAAAAGGACATCCGGCCATTTTAAGTAGAATGGGCAATTAGCACGTCTCTCTGGGTTTGTCTTCCCTCGTGCAAGTGCTGGTTTCCCTTTTTCGTTTGCGTGCTTTGCAAATATTGTTTGGCCCTTCGGGAGCTTCATCACCACCTTTTCCAGCGATAGATTTGCAGTGATCCACGGTTTAAAGAGAGCTATTCGAGGGAAAAGTATTAAGGGTTTTCTTCTTTTTGGCTCTGTCTTCGTGGGCTTTGACCGTAACTTGTGAAGGGAGAAAAGGTGTTCAGGGTTAGCTTCTCTTATGGAAGGATTAGCTTTGCTTGTGGAAGGAACTAGGTAAACACGATCAAGAACGGTTTAAATACCTGGGATGTAACTTGTTATAGAGCATGGCCGGCAAAGTTGTTCTTCTGGGCTGGTTTCTTTCTTTGCCCTTTGCTGTTCTTTATTGCTGGGTTGTTTTGGGAGATATGTCGTGTGTAAATTTAGTATGATGCATATGAGTAGATCGAATGAATTCGTTTACCTTTTGCTGGTTGCTATATGTTGCCTTTCCTTTTCTTAACTTTCTCATCTGCCGTTTATAATTTTACCATGCAGTACCATGGGGAGGGAACTCAAAGATGTGGAGTTGGACAAGAAGGTTAATGGCCTTGCCATGATTGCAAATGGCGCTTCTTTCGAGAAAGTCCATGTTGCCCCCAGAATCCCAGAAGACAGCGTTGATAAGGAGTATGAGGTGAAGGAGTGCACAATAGAAAGTTCGGCACTCGAAGAATGTCAAGAGAAGCAAGAGGTGCTGGGGGTTAAGAGCACGAACTTTGATGGTGATGTGGCTGATGAAAAGAACGAGAGGCTAGAGGATCAGAAGCTGAGCAACAATAGAAAGTCGAATCCTTCGGTGACGAAATCCAGTGCCAACGGCCGCACAAATCATACCGTTCCCCACCCATTCACACTGGCTACCGAAAAGCGGAATAACTGTGTAACACGACATGTCGGAGCTGAATCTCCTGTCAGCATGAACTCACCGAATGCTAATAATGTGAATTCGCCTTTCAGAAGTCCCCAGGTAATTCTCGAGCGATCTTATATGCTTTTCATCTCTGCTCTGTAGAAGCAACTTATGGTTTGCCAGTGGTAGGGCAGTCTTTCATGTTAAAGGTAGGTATAAAGAACAATGATCTGAGCTTTTACAAAAGTTCCAAGTCACCCTTCATAGTCCAAGTAGATAATCTGGAGGAAATACCAGTGAAAAGTACTCTTTTTTACCTTATATTCCCGATAGATGACATTTATTTTGTTCATGTTCTGGAATGAAGAGATTGTGTCTGTGTTGATCGAGCACTAAAAGTTTGCTTAGTTTGGCATCATTCGATCCACTTAGTAAGCATCGTCGTTTTCCTTGCAAGCACGGATATACGCCTTAGTTGACAAATCCTGAATTTTTGTAGAACTACTTGATCTAATGACTATTCCTTCTTCTTTGGGTCATCCAGCCAACCACACCTCCAATTCCAAGGAAGCCGCTGCAATCTAGTAATAAGAAGCATCAAGATGACGACGACAATTGGTCTGTCGCTTCCTCGTATCCTTTATGAACAGTAGTCTGATCGTCCAGTATGAGAAATGGCTAATATTTATTATATTAGTATAAACTCTGTTGTCTTTAACTTTGCATAGAGCTGCTGCATCTGTGCGAACAGTAAAATCAGTTAAATCCAAGATAACTGTTGGTTCAGCTCCGACATTTAGGTCCAGTGAACGTGCTGACAGAAGGAAGGAGGTAAGTTTCATGACACCTTTAATTTCCCTTTCATTGGCATCTATTGCCACATCCATTTTTTTTTTTTCCACCTATTCATTGCGTGTTTCTTCATATAGTTTTACATGAAATTGGAAGAAAAACACCGGGCTCTGGAGGCAGAGAAAAATCAATGTGAAGCGAGGAACAAGGTATGTTCTTTTTCCGTACCTCTTGCTTTTGCTTGTGCATTTGTTCTGACTTTGCTCATGTCCTCTTCATTCTGACGATTAACTTCAATGTGAACTTTTTAAGAAATGGTTGATCAACTACTCTGATTTGTCCTTTGTATGATGAATTTTTCAGGAAGAGCAAGAGGCTGCTATCAAGCAGCTCAGGAAGAGCATGGTTGTTAAAGCGAAACCAGTGCCAAACTTCTATTATGAAGGGCCTCCTCCAAAAACTGAGCTTAAGAAGGTAATATTGATGGGTACTTATTTCAGTCAGTATGGGAGAACTGTTATGTCGAAAGTTGTGATTCTGGTAGGCATAGACTGTCAGGGATGTTAACCAGATATTCCTGTTTCTTGTACTAGTTCTACATCTGGTAGGCATGTAACAGGACTCCCGATACTTGAGCCTAGCCAGATATGAAATAGTTTGAATCTCTCTCTCTCTCCCTCTCAACACACACACACACACACATGCTGGTTAGTTGATTATGAAAAATTAGGATAAGAAGCCTGTTCAAGGGAATATCTTGTATACTCTTAAGAGTACCAGGGGACTTTTCATTTACTAATGAAAATCAACCGGCCCATGTACTGTTTGTGTCTCATTACTTCTTCACTGTCTAGTTTGAGTCATTATTAAATGAATTTCTCTGCTCTGGACTTCGACTTGAGCTGGGTCCTGTTATTTAAATTGATTCTATAACTACTATTTGAGCTTTTCTTGTGTCAGCTCTAATGAAAAGGATGGTTATACGTATTGCAGCTGCCACTCACTCGGCCAAAGTCGCCAAAATTTGGCCGAAGAAAGAGCTGCAGTGATGCAGTCAACTCTGCACAAGAGGAAAAGGGCAAAGTCTGTGGCCGGGCACTCCGCCACAGCATTGGTGGTTGCAAACAAGAACCCAGCTTGGTCAATAGTCCCAAAACTCCAAAAACTAAGACTCAAGTGGGGATTCGACATGGTAACACCACGGCTAAAGTAAGAGAGCAGCCACATGAAGAAGAGACGGTGAACCCAACTTCTGCTCCTTGTAATATCCCGGAGCAAACAATTACCGATGTCGCGGTCCAATCATGAGTGAAGCGTTTTCTCTCTCTTACATCTAACTTCAGTTGGGAAAATGAAGCAGACTACTCTCAAGTGTCTCGGTGCTGTGTAGGGCTCTTGCAAGGAAAATAGCCTGTTTTCTTGTCATCTGAAGACAGCTTATTTGTTGTGGTGAATTGTATATGTTTATTTAACTCTGTCGCATCGATGATGTTGTTGAGGGAAAAAGGAACTTGTTATATCATTACATATTCGGAGAGTTGGTGCCTTCCGTTGTGAACTGTACTAGTACTAGTGTTTCTGGGGAAGAAGAGTGACTATTTGTGTAGTTATAGAAACTATATATCTTGGTCCTTTCCTTTTGATGAAAACTTCATGTTACATGTCGTGTTTGGAATGTCAAGGGAAGAGAAACGAAGCTTCTTCTGTGGCTGTCGTGATATGAACAAGTCGCCTGTAATGAAATACCCCGTACAATGCTTTCTTCTAAGGTGAGAGGAAAGCTCAGCAGTGCCTAGTAGAAGCACTTGGGAGCAAGAGAAAAGGCTGGAAAGGATGAGCATATATAAGCAGGCGTTCGCCAGCGGGATTAGACGTGGACGACTCAATCGGCTCCAGTGTGGATGAAAATATTCCCATCTAGATCATATATCGAAGTCTGTTAGAATGAAAAGAATTTCCTTTATCTTTCTGAGAAGCAAGCAATAGCGCCATCGCCATCTTGGTCTGGCTCTCCTCTTGTTAGAGACCACCGTGGCAGTGGTCGCCTGGACATCGATGCTCTCCCTTTGTGCAGCATTGACGACTGGCAGGATAAACACAATAACCATGATGGTGGTCGACGATCACTATACATGACTGACTAACCTATAGTTTATCGGGTTTTGAAATTGTGGTGTTATTTGTGCGATTTCTCCAACTTTTATTCTATGTTTTTTGAATCTATTCAGCGGTTTAAGCTAGAACTTGGTAAAAGGAGGAGAGTTTTGATGGCCGTCAATGCAACCTCGACTAAATTGGCAGTGAAAAATGGCATTTCCAAAAGAAGGCAAGAAGAAGGAAGGATATATAAAATAATGAAATAAAAACACAATGGTCTCTAAATTTTCAATGTATGATGTGATTTATGAACCTTTAAATTATTTAATACGATTTTTGAATTTTAGTTCAATATTCAATGTGATTTTTGAACTTTTAATATGTTCAATATACTTTATAGACTTTTGATATACGTTCAACTTAGTCCCTGAATTATATAAAAATGTTCAATGTTGTCATTTTATTAATTCAAGTTTAGGGACAACGTTGAATATTTTTATATAGTTCAGAGACTAAGTTGAATATATATCAAAAATTTATAAATCACATTGAATAAATTGAATATTTAGGGACTATATTACACATTAAGCTAAAGTTAAGAGATCGCATTGAACAAATTAAAAATTTATAGATTACATGTTGAATCAAAGTTTATGAACCACTCATGCCATTTTCCCTAAAATCATCAGCCTAACAACCGCCTCTTGAAGGGTAGTGAAATCTCTCAAAGTGGGTCAAATAACCAGTTTTTTTTCACTCATTTGATGCTCAAACATGCTAAAAAGTGCGTCAATTTACTGAAGTTTGGAGGGCAAAAGGGGGCCATTCCGGAATAGGGACCGGTTCTTCCTCTTCCCGCAAATCGACTCTGCAAAAACCAGCATCCGAGAAAAGGCAGAGAACTCAGGGAGATAAGCATTAAGCTCGGTTCCACTTTCCTCTCCAAGAGTCATGGCCACCGCCACACTCTCTCCGTCCATCGCCTCCACTACATTTCTCCTCCAACCCCTCAAGCTCGCCAAACCCACATGCCACTCCCTCCCTTCCAAGCCCTTCATACTCTGCACTTCCCAGAACAGACCCGGTTCAAGTTCCAAGAAGCAGTCCACGAACGGCGGCAGACCCACCTCCAAGAACCGCAGAAGATCGTCTTACGGGACGTCCAGGAGGTCCATCCTCAAGAAAACGTTCAACCAGGAGCAGGTGGATTTCACCGCTCCAATCCCTGACGACCCCATCGTCGGAATTTTAGGTGGCGGCATGTCTGGCTTGATTTGTGCCCTGAATTTGGAGAAGAGAGGGATCAAGTCCACGGTTTTTGACACGGTTGGTTAGTTTTTTCCCTCACTCCATGGGTTTCGTCCTAATCTTAGGCAGCAACAAGCTGAAGTTCCGTGCTTTTGTATTGCCTGATGTTTCTGTGCTATATATCGTTTTACTCTTGCAACTCAACGATGAAATTTATGTTTCAAACGCTTGACTGTGCTTAAGAAAACACGTTTGGTCGGAGAAGGATGTAACCGTGGATGACAACTCTCGGTGGGATACATTGCTTAGAGGTTTATTGTAATGTTGTTGGTCTAGGGAATTCATGGTCTGGGAGGAAGGATGGGAACAAGAGTGGTAGAACCTCAGCAGCTGATATTTGACCATGCAGCGCAGTTTTTTACGATGAGCGATCCTCGTTTTGCTGAGATTGTTAATGATTGGCGAGAAAAAGGCCTGGTCGGAGAGTGGCCGGGTACCGTTGGAGAGCTTGAAGCTGGTGGTCACTTTGTTCCTCTTCCTTCTTCTCCACCAAGATACATTGGTGTGAATGGAATGCGGCCTCTAGCTGACTCATTGTTGTTGGAGGTAAGTCATGTGACGTTATACATATGCTTGTGTTCTCTCTCCTCTTCTGCTGTTGTTGATGCATTGTTAAAAATCTCATCTTGTTAAGAACATGATGCTTTATTGTGGACTAAGATGTCAAGGTGCAATCTAGGGAAAGTCTTGAGAGCTATTTGTCAGAATTAATTGAACTTGACCTTGGTGGTGCTTCAATTAAGCTATGCACGTTGTTATATTATATTGGTAGTTAACAATGCTCTAGTCACCTTCTGAGAGTGGTTTTGCTAAATCTTGAGAAATGAGTTCTCATGATCTGCTAAACGATTACTGGACGTTCAACCCTGCAGTCTCATTGGATAATATTTTGTGGAAGAGATAATTCTTTTCCTTATGATTTGGATGAACTCTATTGGCCATAATCCTGGCCCTTTTCCTTTCCTTGTGAGTTTTCTGATGCTAACCAGCTAAAGTTTGAAACTTTATGCAGACATCTATGGTAAATGTGGTGAGACCTTGCTGGATAAGCAAACTGGAGCCATTTAATGGAACGTGGCATTTGAGTGAGAATGGAGAGCATCGTGGGCAGTTTGATGCTATTGTTATAGCACATAATGGTAAGCTTCAGTATCTCTTTGAATAGCCAATTTCTTATGGAATTAGTTAGTACCATTTCTGAGTTGATTTTCAAGATCCAGCTAAAATATGATGGGCACTTTCTTGGTCAGCAATAATTCCCACTTTGTATTTCAATCGATGTTGTTATTCATTATCCCCATCTTGAGGACTGGTATATAATCGAATTTGTTCCTATTGTTGAACTTCATGTCATGTATTGGTATGGCTATCTCTATTTTGTGAAATGATGATTCATATTTTTAACTTTTTTGCTCGAATTGGATGGCCATTATCTCTTGGGTTCACCAAATTGTAAAGAGGAAGATACACCTGACTCTACACATTATGACATTGCATATGCTACACACTTGAAACTGCTCATGTGCATGTTATAGAGTTTCAAATTTCAATTGAAGTGTTTGGAAGGAATGGAGTACTTTCTCTTGCTTATGGTGATAAATTCTCTGACAAACAGGCAAATGTGCAAATCGCCTGCTAGCTCCCGCAGGGTTGCCATTAATTGCTAGGCAAATGAAGGTACTTGATTCAAATCGTGTTATGAAATAGAGATTCTTGAGCTCTTATACTTAATGAAATGGCTGGTCCATTGAGTTACTGCTTCATGTTGCCTTCTTTTACTGCAGAGACTGGAACTTAGTTCTATATGGGCTCTCCTTGCAGCATTTGAAGATCCACTTCCCATTCCAAGTAACACAGTGACTCCACCTTTTGAAGGGGCTTTTGTGAAAGGTGTTGACTCTATCTCATGGATGGCTAATAATTCGAGAAAACTTCTGAAGTCTCTGGAAACTGGCCCACACTGTTGGACCTTTTTCAGCACATCAGCTTATGGGAAACGAAACAAGGTCCCACAGGTTGGTTACGACTTGTATATCTGAGCAGAGGGAAATTATCATGTCTTAAATTGTCAAGCTGTGCCACATTATATTTCGCTTGCTGCTGGTCCAAATAACTGTTGGCTGTGCTTGTTCCATGGAGAATGTACTGGCCATTAATCGATACTATAAAAAATGATTGGGATGCCAGTGCCAGAAATGCTTGTCAATTGACTCCGAGTTATCGAATTGCTACTAAACCTTCTGACTGAAAAAATTAATGTGGGTGTGATATTAAACTGCACCGCTGCATCTATTATGGATGCATGTTTGACTTGACGCAAAACTTGTGTATCGCATAGGAAAATATCCCGGTTGCCACAGCTGAGAAGGTGAAAGCAGGTATGCTGGCGGGTGTTGAAATGGCTCTTGGACTGCCAGAAGGATTGCTTCCTAGACCAATTTATACCCGTATCCAGCTCTGGTGAGTAAATTACTTGCCGTTTCAACTTCTATTCGCAATACTGTTGAATGAAGATCGATATGAGGGCAAAAGAACGCTGACCTGTTTATCTGGTTAAATTACACATTGTTCCGTCTTTTCAAAAACCTGGATTTCCGACAATAGCACCATTGGACCTATGTCACCTATCACTTCTCTAGAGATGGAGATAGAGTTTCGTCCCATCAATTGTGATAGTTCCATGATCGATCCATCAAAATGAGAACCTGGCATGATCATGACGTGGTTTCTAGATACTTTTATTCAGTGCATATCGCATCGCTTCATAAGCAAGATAATCAGAGAGACAGACTAGCCTTTATCTCATTTCATTTAAGCATCTACTTATATTGGCAATGATTTTTAATAGCATATATAATCTGGTACAGGGGCGCCGCACTGCCTATGAACAGCCCCGGGATCCCCTGCATCTTTGACCCTCGTGGAAGAGCTGGGATATGCGGTGATTGGCTACTGGGTTCTAGCCTAGAGTCAGCAGCTCTAAGTGGCATTGCTCTTGCTAATCATGTACGTGTTTTAGTGTCCTGCTTTTACCTTTTAACTTCACTGGAATTTTCTATCACTGGATTCTAGATTTCCAGTTCCAGTATACACTTATTTAATTGTGCTGTAAAGAGAATTATCTCTATTTTGCTAGTCTATAGGATTTGTTTTGCCTTCCAATAGAAATGAAATTATAATCTCATGTGCAATAATGTTAATTGCTATACTTTGTGATGCAGATTGCTGACTACTTTCAAGGCGGTGGAGCTCGGTCTGAGGAGTTTGCAGTTGGGTTGCACCAGGAGTTTCAACCACTAAAAGGTCATGATATCGGACAATTTCCTGGATTGGACTCAGAAATGCAAAAGGATGGGATTCAGAATTATCAGCTTACTACATGAAAATGGGATTCAGATGTGGTGAGTCTTAACTGCTGTCTTTGCACTAATTATCCTGGAAACTAAACTCACTTGCAGATGCTGTTTGATGTGTGATATGTGCTTGGCTCATGCATTAAGTGAACATTGTCAAGATCTCACAAATTCAGTAAATTCTTTAGCAGTTGTACTGCTCGAGAACAGTTAGCCGATATTAATGGATGGTGATAGTCGAGGGCCAGAGTATTCAATGTAACCTATACATTAGCTCTTGCTAAATGTGTGCATGCCTTTGTGAGCGTCATTTCAACAATGATTTTAAAAGGTCAAGTGGCTAAATGAAGTCTGACGTGGTAATTGTGCCTGTTTGATCTTTGTACTTACGCCCGTCTGTAACTAGTATCATTCTTGTCTTAAGTCAGGTCATGCGACAATCTGGTAGTAGGAAGGATGATACCGCGCTGGTGCGACTTCAGACCTCTCAAGAAGCCTCTTACAAAGGGTATGCACTTCTTTAGACATCATTATCCTGTCAAAAGCAGTAAGTTGCTAGTACTAATTTAGACCGTGGTCCGTCTTTTGTTCCACTTTGCAGGGTTTGATTTGCTCGAGATTGTCTATGGGTCAGGCTTGACCAAAATGAAATGCTCTAATCCGATCGGTGCCGGCCTCTTCCAATCGTCCTGGATCGGCGTAATTAAATATAGTAGCAAAATATGTACTAGGAAACCATACACAATCAGTCGTGCAAAATGCTATAGTCTACGTCATTCGGGTTTTGTGTTTACTTAAACAAATTGTCGTGCTAGAGCCGGCCTCAGTTGCGTGGAACACATGCTCATCACTCGTCAGAAAACGAAGGCAATCCAGTTGTATTCCAATCATTCACTTTTGAAAAGAAAAATGACATCTCAATTTCCAAGACATTGAGTAATATATATATATATGAATAAAGAGATAATAAAACTGCAGGCAGCGATTGTTTCTCTTTAGTGTCACGTTCCCTGCTTGAACGAAAAACCCGAATGAAAAACAATGTAGAATCCACCATAAATCAGCAGTTCCTCCCGACCCATTCCAAGCTCTTGGCAGTTTTCGAATTTTTGAAAACGAAATCCCAGAGAGCTTCAAAAGGTAGATTGTACTTTCAGAAAAGCAAATCTGGCTCTAGTTAAGTTCAAAAAAGTTCCTCATTTTTCCCCCCGTTTTTTCTCTGCTGCAAAATTTAGATGCGAAAGCGATAACTCCTCGTTTTCTATGGCTGGAGAAACTGCTGCAAACGCGAGCTGCAGAGAGCATCGATACGGACGAACTAAATGGGGGGACCAACTTTCGTACGGTCCACTCGAGACCACTACCCATTTCGTCCTTTTCCTCGGAATCTTTACGTAAGACTAATCAATGCCTCCGTTCATTCTGCATCGCCGAGAATGGCTGAACACTTTCGCTTTCGGTGAGAAAGAAATGGAACGACCCCAGAACCAGAAGAAGAAGAAACCGCCATTAGAGCACACCCCGAAGTCAGAGCTTTTTCGATTCCCCCACTATCAAACACAAACCCATCTACTAATAATCATCCCTCCTAGAAAAGCTTACATAGAATAGAAACATGGGCTAACAAGAATAGAGTTAGCACGATTCGAAAACCAAGAGGAAAAAGAAAGGAAGAAAGAAAGAAAAGGGCTGCTGCTATGTCAAATGTCGCAAAACCATCTTCTTCTATACACAACCAAATCCTCGAGTCTAAAATCCCGTCCCCTACGCTAGAGTAAAGAACAGAGCGCCAGCTTGCTCACTTCTTCGCCTTCTTCGCCGGCGTCTTCACGCTCTTTGGCTTCTTCACGGGCGTCTTCTTCGGCTTCGCGGCGGCCACCTTCTTCACGGCCTTCTTCGTCGGCGTCGCCTTCGCGGAAGTCTTCGCCGCCTTGGCCACGGGCTTCAACTTCGGCTTCTCGGCCGCCTTCCTCTTCGCACCCGCCGCGGCTTTCGGCTTCGCGGCTGCCTTAGGCTTGGCAGCGGCGGCCTTCGCCTTGGGAGCAGCCGCCTTCGGCTTCGCGACGGTCTTCGGCTTGGACTTAGGCTTGGCGGCGGCAGCAGCCGGCTTCGCCTTGGGCTTGGCCGCGGCGGGGGCGGCCTTGGCGGCGGTGGGGGGCAGCTTGAACGAGTTCTTGACCTTGACGAGCTTCCCGGAGGCGACCTGCAGCCGCAACTGGACCAGCAGGAGCTTCCTGAAGTTGGCCGGCAGCTTCTTGTGCTTCTCCTCGACGAACTTCTGGATGGCGTACTGGCTCGACCCGGTCCGCTCCTTCAGCGTCACGATGGCATCCGTTATCATCTGCAAAACGACACCAACAAACCCACCAGATCAAGACCCGCGGATCGGCCACGAAATGCGCGGAAAAATCGGGACTTGCGAGCGACCCAGAATTCCGCATACCTCGAAGAATGGAGGGTGCGAGGACGGGGATCGAGACTTCTTCGCGGCCACGGCAGCCATTGGAGAGAGCTTGCGTTTGCGTGAGACGACTTCAGAGAGAGAGGTAGAGAGAGAGAAGGCGCTGGCGAGTTATGAGAGAGAAGGCGATGGCGAGTGGGGAGTTTATATAGGAGGAGAGAGAAAGGAGCGGAGAGTTCTGATTGGCCGACGCGAGGGCGACGAGGATCGAGGCGGTTTGGGGGTTTGAATGCGGACCGTCGGATGGGGTGGGGCATCTACGGTCGGGAGGGCGCCACTTCGCGGTTAGGCTTTCGGATTAGTGCGGATGGACTCCGTTTCGGAAAGGGGGAAAGTTGGGGGTGGGGAGGCATTGGGGCTTTAGGAAGGAAGGAGGGGGTGTGCTTTTGGGTTTGATTTTGGATGAGAGAGGGTGGAGATGGAGTGGATGGAATTTGATGGGATTTTGATGGGGGGATAGCATGAGATGTGTGCTTTGCAATGGTGGTTTTTGCATAGTGAATTTGGTTGGGTGGGATGGGAGAAATCGATTGGGAATATGGCGAGGTTCGTAGGTGCTGAGCGTGGTCTTTTTCGTAGTAAGTTTTTTTTCTCTCGGAGAGCTGGTGTGATTTCTAAAGAAGACCGACGTTGTGGTCGTTCAGGAAGTCGGGAATGGTGATCTGGGCAGACATGATAGGATTGGAGAATTTATGACCGGTCCCATTAAAGATGTGTCGAGAAGATCTGGTTGCTGATCTATCATATTCCGAACTATTGGGGATAAAATTGAATGGGATAGTGTGAACACTTTTGATGTTTATTGGAAGATACTTTATTTCTTGTATATGATTAAAAAAAGGGTTTAACGGTTTATATTTTTAAATTGAGAAAAAATGACAACTTTAAAATGATTTTTATTGATTAAAATCATGTCTTTCATACTCCGAACTATTGGGAATGAAGTCAAATGAGATATTATGAACACTTTTGGCGTTTCTTGAACGACGCTTTACTTGTATATTATTAACAACTTATATTTCAAGATCAAGAAAATATGACGACGCCGAAACGGTTGTTATTAATCAAAATCGAGTCTTTGCTCCAAATCTAGTGGGATGTTATGAAACTGGTGAGCATTGTTGCTATAACAAAACCCTTTGAATGCCTCGAAGAAGGAATCTCTCTTTGGAAATCTGCATAATTGGATGTGATTGGAGTGTCGACGGTTTATTGAACGTTTTGTTTATTTCCATAAATCAAACTTTGACTTTGCAAATCAAGAAGCAACAACGATGTATGGAAAACGCTCGTTACAGAAAGAAAATCAACCTCGCCATCAAATCATGCGATGTCAAGAAATCTTTTCGAGCAACTGTTTTAGGTTACGGGAAAATCTAAATTACTTTCATCTAGGGAAGAGTTTATTCCCAGTGAATGTGTTTGTTTCCTCAATTTATTTACCTTTACGACTACGAATGATTGTGACAATATCGATTCGCTCCATAGGTAAAGAAAAGAATCACTTCCACGTGATATTCCCGCCATCATACTAGCATGTTTAGAAGGATAAAAAAGGACCTCGAATAATGGATACCGTTTGTGAAACATGCTATCGGCCAATCGAATCTACCTTAAATAGACGGAAAACGAATCACGGATGTAGTATGTTATGAGACGAACGAATTAGATAAAATCAAAGATGATAAAAAAGCCTTCAATTTGTTGCAACAATTGTTTGTTTTCAAAGTGTTGACTGTTAGCCTTTGCAAATCAAGAAAAAATGACCATTTTGAAGCACTTGTCCCGAAGGGAATAATTAAAACCTTATGTAATGAATCCAGTCGAAATTTAAATCTTTGTCAAAAGGTGCAATCAAATCTTATTGATTTTGATTATTTAGGCATACACCGATCAACGCAAACATAAAAGATGAATCTAACTTATCACAATTTAGACTCATTTCCCAAAATATGACTAAATATTGACGTTTGGATTAAAGACCTCAACACTCGAGCATCGGTCCATGATGCTCATGCATGGGTCCTCGGCGGTCGAGCTTAGACCCAAAGGCTAGGCTTGGGACCTTGATGCCTATGCTCGAACCCTCAATGCTCATGCTCAAGTAATTGGCTCTCGGACTAGGGTTAATTGAGGTCGTGATTGGTTCCTCAACTGTTGGGCTAAGGTCCACAAAAAGGTTGGGCCTAGGTCCCTAAAGGCTAGGCCCAAAACCTCGATGCCCATGCTTGAGTTTTCAGCGTCCATGATTGTGTTTGGGTACTTGACTCGTACATCTAGGTCCTTAAAGGCAATGCTCGTGCTCGTGTCCACAGAGGTTGACTACGGGACCCTAGTGCTTATGCCTAGGTCTTAGGTGGCCATGCCTGGTTACCTAACTATTGCACCCAAGTTATTGGCGCTTGGGCCCAAGTCTCACCAGCCATGTATGGGTGTCCGACTCTTGCCTCGAGTCATTGACACTTGGGCTTGAGTCTCTTGAGGCCGGGCCTAGGACCCTCATCCAATGTTTTTACTCAAGTTCCCAACTCTTGTGCTCAAGTCTTCGGTGCTTGTATCCGAGTCCTCAATGCTCATACTTGGGTCCTCGATAGGCATGCATGGGTATTGAACTTTTATGCTCGATTCACTAACAATTGCACTCAAGTCTCTTGAGGCCAGGCTAAGGATCTTGATGCTCGTGCTAGAGTCCTCGACTGACTTGCTCATATACCCAGTTCTCAAGTCTAAGACATCAACTGTTGTGCTCAAGTCTCTGGTGCATGTATCCGAGTCATGGGTGCTCATACCAAAGTCCTCGATAGGCATGCACGGGTATCGGACTTTTGCACTTGATTTTTCACTAAAAATTGAACTCGAGTCTCTTAAGGCCAGGCTAGGGATCTTGATGCCCGTGCTAGAGTCCTTAATTGACATGCTCGTATACCCAATTATTGTGTCCAAGACATCAACTCTCGTGCTCAAGTCTCGAGTGCTTGTATTCGAGTCATCGGTGCTCACACTTGGGTCCTCAATATGTATGCATGGGTACAAGACTCTTGTGCTTGATTCAACTGCACTCGAGTCTCTTGAGGCTAGGCTCGGGATCTTGATGCTCGTGCTAGAGTCCTCAACTGAGGTGCTCAGATACCCAATTCTCGCGTCTAAGACATCAACACCCGAGCCCAAGTCCATAGACATTGGGCCTTAGATGCTTGAGGTTAGGCTTGCGACCATGATACTTGTGCTTGAGTCCTCATCGGCTATGCTTTAGTACTCGACTCCCCTGCCCAAGTCAAGACCCTATTATAGAGAGATCAAGCCCCTGTCTCTCCTAGTCTGGGGATGTAGTGCTTGTGCTTGGGTGCCCGGTGGCCATGCTTAGGTAACTAGCTACCATACCCAAGTCACTAGCGCTCAGTTAGGACTAGTTCCTTGGCAACTAGGTAAAAGTCCATAAAGGTTGGACTCAAGTCCTTTGAAGTTGTGCCTTAGACCCCGACACTCGTGCACGGATACCCAATTCTCACGCCTAAGTCATTGGCATCCAGACTTGGGTCTACCAAGGCAAGGGAATCAAGTCCCTAGTGCCCATGCTTAGGATCCCATGTCAAGGTTTGAGAAACCTTGGCTCCTATGATGGAGCTCCAGTGGTTGGGCATCTCTTATATTGCATGAATAGTGCAATTCTCCTTGAAAAAATAAAAACAAGTTTTTCTTTCCAATATAAGGAGCCATTAAGACTTACTCTCGGTCGATCAACAAAGCCGCATAATATTTGACCAAATCATTAAAAAAAATTCAAGATAAAGAGAACAAGATCCAGCATTACAAAACGACAAAAGGCAGAGACACTCGAAAAACCAAAATCGAAAACTAATAAAAACGTAAAAAATTAAAAACAATGGCTGGGCCACGGCGGAGGCCCGACGAGGGTCCGACTGGAACAGCGAGTCAGGCTCCGAAACTCGACCAAACCATGATCCGACCCGAACCGACCCGACCCGGATCAGCGAAGCCGACAACCACCATATAAAAGCTCGCTAAACGGAAAAAAAGCGAGGGCAATCTCATCTCCGAAAAAAACCCTAATCTCCACAGTCAGCTGCACCACCGCCAGCTCGCTCGACCGCGGCTCGCTGCATCGAACATGGTGAATTCTCGCTCCGGCCGCCGCCTCCTCCTCCTCTTATTCTCGATTTCTCCGATTCCGACGGGGTCTTGGCCGGAAAAGTTTGGTTTTTTTTTTTTAACCTTCGTCTCATCGCGCCTCTTTTCGGGTTTCCGCAGGCGGACGTGGAGGTAGAAGTTGCGGCGGGGCAGCCGAAGAAGAGGACGTTCAAGAAGTTCAGCTTCAAGGGCGTCGACCTCGACGCGCTCCTCGACATGTCCACCGACGAGCTCGTCAAGCTCTTCGGCGCCCGCGCTCGCAGAAGGTATGCCTGGGCGCGAAGCGTCTGCTTTCGCATCCGGTGTTGTTTTCTTCTTTTTCTTGTGCGATCTGGAAATGATATGGGCTGAGATTGGATTTTGGTTTGTTTGCGGAATTGGGTAGGTTTCAGAGAGGCTTGAAGCGAAAGCCGATGGCTTTGATCAAGAAGCTGCGCAAGGCGGTAAGATCTGTTCTTTTTTATTTTTATAATCTCTCTTGGATTCTTGGATTTATGCAATGCTATGTGATGTGATTTTATAGAACTGGCTTATGTGGAATTGAAGATCTCTGAGATTTGGAAAACATTAGGCTGTATGAAGTAGTCAGCTAAGCTGTCAAAACTCACGCTGCTGATTTTGGTGTTCATTCTTATAAAGGGGATGTGCATTTTGTTATGGCTAGTAGAGCATTGGCTTGGATTTAAGGGATAATATCATGGCTTCAAAGGAATTCCATTGGTGTGCATCTCTGAACGGCGAAAAGAAGTCTTGCTGAACTGATATAAGGCCTGCTTGCGATGGCTAGGGCCCACAACATCGTATTGCCATGACAGGCATTGCTTCTCATCTCCTTCACTGCCGTGGGCCATGCCATGGCATGACTATATATTGTCTTATTTTCTGAATAAAATAACCTTATGCGATCTTCTGATCCTGATTGCTGTGTTGGTCTTTTATGGCCGGCGGTTGAGTAGGTTCAACTTACTTTTGCAATGGCATTTGCCTTACACTTTGTCCCCGAGTTTTGAGGTCCGATATATTCATGACCAGATATCGTTAGTTGCGATGTGCTTCAATCAATGCTGTTGCTTAACACATGCCATTAATTTGGGTCTTTCTTTGAACCTTGTAACAGAAACGGGAGGCTCCTGCTGGTGAGAAGCCTGAACCAGTAAGGACCCACCTGCGGAACATGATCATAGTTCCCGAGATGATTGGAAGCATCATCGGAGTCTACAATGGCAAGACTTTCAATCAAGTTGAGATCAAACCTGAGATGATTGGCCACTATCTTGCTGAGTTCTCCATCTCGTATAAACCCGTCAAGCATGGAAGACCCGGTATTGGTGCTACCCATTCCTCTCGCTTCATTCCCCTCAAGTGAAAACACAGTGTGTTCCGTGACATTTTTTCTTATTGTCCATCCTTTTTGAAGCAGTTGTCGGAGACACTAGATTTTGATACTCAATTTTGATGTCCTTCTAGTTAAGTTTGCAGCGCTTTTGTTGCCAGCGAACCTGAAATTTGAATTTCAAACTTCACCGAGTCTCCTGGTTTACATCTACTATATTATATGTAGTTTTTCATTGGATGCTTTGGGAGTAATTGAGCAAGGAAGTGGAAAGGTGGGGGAAAAGAGAGGCTGCAAATGTTTAGGTTTTGTTAATGTCAATCAGATAGCAACTGTTCGTTTTTCCAAGGTTCTAAACTTACGATCTTACAGAATATGTTGTAAGGCCCAATACAATCTTATGGAATATGTTATGTTATAATCTCGGATCCAAGGTTGCCACCCTCACAATCCTAGAGCTGGGGTCGCCCAAGGGTCGGGCTCGCGTTTGGCGTCAGCCATGGCTAAAGGTAGAGAGGTTGTGACCACAAACTAGCGATAGTTGAAACTACAGTCCAATGCTTGGAGGTCGCCACCACGACGCTTGGAGGTCGCCTGAGGGTGGGCCTCCTCGGATCAGTCACGTCGGTGGCCTTGAGGATGTCCCCTTGCTGAGAAACGCTGGAACTTAGCTCCAGTTAGCATAGAGGAAAGATCAGTAAAATGGTAATTGGGCGCGCCTATATTCGTGTTTTATCTGGTACCTGTCAAACCTTGTATAAGGTAATATTAAATTCCCACGTTATCTTATCCTATCTTTATCTTAACTGATTTTATTCTATCCAACAAAAAAATCTGTACGACGAAACATTAGCCTAGATGTGCGGGATCAAGTGGCAGATGAGATAAGTACTAGCTAGTCTCGAATATCTGGGGGAATAAACCACACATATTGGCGATGGAGCGGTCTTGACTTTGCTGGATCTCCGTTACGTAAGCTCACCGGAGAATGAAAAGAAAAACTATGAGTGGACAAAGCTTGGATGTCATAGGTAGACAGATGATCCGACAGGGTGAGAACACATAAAGTATTAGCGGTAATAAGTAATGCCAATTTATAGATTCTTTTGCAAGAAAAACCCCCCAACAATTGTCAATTCAGTCTGAATGTCGCAAGTACAGATGCAGCTTCACCTGGTGTTACCTTCAACATGCATCCCACTTAATGTTACTATCATAAAAACCAGAAAATAAAGTCAGAATCATCTAGGTAAATTGGCAAATGGGGACGGTAACGGCGTCCTTATCGGCCTTTCGGATTGACTATCTGTGAGAAAATAGCGTTCACGTTGTCCGAATCTTGGGTCAGCTCGTGCTCGCTGCCGATGCTCAGGCTGTTCACGTCCAGTCGTGGAGCGACTTCTTCGGAAACATTGCTTCCTGCTCGGCGAGAGGAATGGCTAGAACCATCCGCGTTCTCCTGCAACTGGAGAGCGAATTCGAGATTCCACAGCACGTCGCCCATGGTAGGACGCTCAAGTCCGTGCTCGCACAAGCACTTCTCAGCGGTCTCCGCGAACTTCTTCAAGCACTCGGGGTTGATCTTGCCCTTGAGCTGAGCATCAATGATCTCCTCGAGGATTCCCTTTCTTTGACAGTTCAGAGCCCAATCTGCAAGACTGACTTGCTCCTTTGGGAGGCTAGGGTTCAATGCAGGTCTTGCACACAAAACTTCAAACAGGACGACCCCGAAGGAGTAGACGTCGGATTTCTCGGTCAGCTGTTGCCGGCGGAAGTACTCAGGATCCAAGTACCCAAAGCTTCCTTTCACCACAGTGCTAACATGGCCTTTATCCATGTTAGGACCGGTCTTTGAGAGCCCGAAATCTGAAACCTTCGCTACCCAGTTCTCGTCCAGGAGAATGTTGGTGGTCTTGACATCCCTGTGAATGATGGTATACCTTGCCCCTGTATGAAGGTAGTGAAGTCCTCTCGCTGCGCCGATACAGATCTCCAACCTCTGCTTCCAGGAGAGCGGAGTGTTGTTTCCTTTGTAGATGTGTTCCCTCATCGTTCCGCGTGCCATGTAGTCGTAAACCAAGCACATCTCGTTTTCTTCCTCGCAGTATCCGATCAGCGACACCAAGTGCTTATGTCTCAACTTGGAAAGCATCTCCACTTCAGTCTGGAACTCATTGACTCCCTGTTCTGAGGAAGGGTTTGACCTCTTGATGGCCACCTTCATGGTCTTATCAATGACTCCTTTGTAGACCTTGCCGAAGCCTCCGACCCCAATGACATGAGACTCGTCGAAGTTCTTCGTCGCCTGTTTGATTTCAGCTAACGAGAAACGTCGGCTGAGACACTGAGCCTCTGACGAGAGGTGGCTAGCAGCAGAGGCATGCGATTTGCTTCCCGCCGTCTGGGAGAAACCCGAGATGGGCAACCAGCTAGTTGTATGCGATTCGGTTCCGAGGACTCTCTTCTTTTTAACGTAGACCGTGATGCATATTGCTGCCAAGGCACCAAATGCAGCAGCTCCTCCAGCCGCCCCGCTGATCAACTTCACATGGCTTGTTGACGACGTGAAAGCCTTTGCTTCACTAGCCTTAGCTGCGGCCTCGGCCTCAGCCTTGATTAGCATCTCCGATGGCTCCGGGTTGGGACCTGCCAAGTTTTCGGTCGCATCACTTATCTTAAATATCTCCAGCCCATTAAGGAGAGCGTCGTAGTACTCCGGTGGAGGATCTGCCGTGACAGAGGGATTCATCATTATCGAGATTTGCTCATCCCCCTTCCCGTCGCTGACAAAAATCGCATAATCCTTATAGACCGGCACCCCCTCTGCACTCGCCCATCCGATCACGTCGGCTGCTTCCTGGGCAATCTGATTGTTGATGTAGATATTGAAGACTCTCTGGTTGACCTTAGTGCAGAAGTAATCACAGAAGTGCATCCTCACAAGGTAGGTGAAATTTGCATCCACCTGAAACTGCCAAGTCAGATTGTAGTTCTTGTTTAAATTCTTATCGTACCCCATGGATCTTGCGGTTCTGTAAACATCAACCGGCGCAACATAGTCAGGCAAATCATTGTACTGGATCTTAACTTTTTTGTCGGCCTCATTTGTGACTCCTGCCACTGCTCCATACAAATAAGGCGTATCATCGTACCATGTTCGAGTGAGCGAACCGGAGTCATTGCTTGGAGGAATGTACTGCCCTCCAACATTTAACCTATACATCGTCTGTAGATTTGCAGCCTTGGCATCGACAGGTTGGTCTGAGAACCCGACCATCTGTGCCGAGTCGAACAAGTCCGGGATCGGAATCAGCTCAATGCCATTCACAAAGCCAAATGCTCCACTGTGCTTATCTGAAGGCGTGAAAGTGATGTTCACAAAATCCGAGTCCAAGGGCGCCAGAGAATATTCCTTCACGAGGTAGGCCTGTGTGAGAGCTTGAGCCGTGACTGAGGCGCTGAAATTCTTCAAGAGGGTGACGCTGCCGGCAACCACCGAGAAGTACGCGTCTGCAGGATCAAGGGATCCATATGAGGACGGGTAAAAGTGGAGCCTGACCCAGTAGCGGTTGCCGGATTTCACAGGCAGCTGATACGTCGCTGCGGAGGTGAAGATCCGGGCGGACATGTATGGGACATCGGAGGGGAGCGAGGGGTCTTGAAACATGGCTTTCTCTGACGTTGAGTTGTTGGAGGTGAAGTACTTAGAATCCGAATCCCATTTTTGCCCGTCGGCATCCTTCCCACCGCCAGTCGACCCACAGCTAAGGATCAACGGAGCCGGGTCCGCACTTGACGCGTAAAGGGAATTGAAAAGAACGGATACAGATATAATAGAGAGCAAAATCTGGATGTTTTTGTACATGTTTACTCAACAAAGAGAGGACCTTGGCGTACAGGAAAACAATTCAGGATTGGGTTAATCAGTCGTAATTCATTCGAAGAAAGGGAAGAGAAAGAGAGGGACTCCTGTACGCCAAAGCGAACGATTAGCGGATTCTGGGTTCTCTCTCTTCTGTTCTAGAGATCATGCCGAACGGCTCCAATCAGTCATGGAAGCTCAAAACATGCTTTGCCCTCACCTGGAGCGGAACCAGGCAAGAAAACACGACAGGATTTTCTTGTTTTGCTTTTGTATGATGAATGGAACACCTCTCTCTCTCCCTCTCTCTCCTTGCTCCTATTTTCTGCTACCCATTTTTGGGGGTTCACCCGATGATCGATCCGAAGGTCAGAGTTGGTTAAGAATCGATGAAGGCGAGGGAGATCCGACACATTGTTTTTTCGCGCGAAGGCGGGTACTTTTCCTGGAAGGGGGATCCGGAAAAAAAACTAGAAGCCTAAATTTAGCAGTGCCCTCCTGAAAACTCTCCAGGGATAGAGCAGAACACAGTTGTACAACGTTGTTGGCGTAACTAAAGTACGTGCAAGAATAGAATCGAACTCAAAAGCATCGGATCTTCTCGAAAGGCCCTTTAAAATGCTGTTGAAGGTATCCTGAGATCGAGTTCTGTCATTCTATAATAACCCACCGGATGTGCATAAAACATTTATTACATCTCTAACTGATGAATCCTAGCGGTTACCCATAATAATTAGCAGTCCTCTGCTTAAACACTCTAAAATCTCTCCACTAAGCAAATTCAGAAGATGGTTTCTAACTTCAAAGTTTTCTTGATAAAATCGTAAAAACCGCCGTCGTGAATTATAATAGCATAATATCACATTAGGGGCAAGAAATCATAAATCAAAATTAAATTGAACTATGGGTGTATTTATTTTGAAGAAAGTTTTATGACAAAGGAAAATATTTTCTTGGAAATTATCTATCAAGAAAATGCTTTCCTTTTTTTAGGTTAAGGATTCCATTTTCTAAACTTTAAGCATGTTGTAAATGGTTTTCCTTTAACTAGTCACTTTTGGCAAAGCCAAATGTGCGAAAGTCCAAATTACTAATTTGTGGAAAACTCTTTTGCTGGTATAAATACGCCCTAATTTCTCTATTCTTTTAAGTCTCGTTCGAAGCGTGAGATGCATTAAGACTGTCAAGTTGCGGACACGACTCATTCAAAGCGGTCATTTCTAGGTTTCGTTGTTAACTGGTCACGACCGAGACAGATTAATCAAACATGTTCTTGTTAATCATCATCCGGCAAGAAGATTCTGATGCCACCATCTTTCACCTTTTTTTCATATATAAACCCTGAAACGTAGCATTCCATGGACTGTTCCCTTTCTGGTTACAGATGGACGGTGCCAGAATGACGCAAACCTTCTGATGGATGGGCGCGACTGGCGCCTCTTCCTAACCATTTTTAGGTTTTACACCGTTGTCCTCCATTAAAGCTCTCTTCATCACCTTCTTCTCGTTCTGAGCTGGTCGGGCTGGTGCTGTATCGTCGGATTCAGCCCGATAATAACAGATAATAACATCATCCTCTCTTCTTCTGAGTACAAATTAGTTCTCGACTCACACCCACTCCCCGATATCCCACCCCTGGTGGTGGTGGCCCATGCTGTTCCAGGCCTCAACATGTGCGGTACGGAAGAGGTAAACACGTTACAGCAGCAGCAGCAGCTGCCCGGCATGGAGGACGCCGACCAAGGTAATGAAGAGAAGCAGGCCTTGCCCTTGTCTTCCAGCTCGTCGACGGACCGGTCCTCATCGCCGCGGTCCCCGCACAGCTCGTCTGACCTGGAGGAGCTGGAGCGCATGCCGCTGGCACCGCCGCGGTGGAAGAGCCGGAAGCGGTTGACGAAGCAGCTGTCCATGTGCGAGACCCCCCGCGACATCGCGTGGGAGAAGCGACGGCGCCAGATTTTCAGGAAGAGTGGCCTCGGCGTGATGCCGGAGGACATCACGGATGAGGACCTGAACGAGCTCAAGGGGAGCATCGAGCTTGGGTTCGGCTTCAAGGAGGAGGACGGACAGAAGCTGTGCAACACGCTGCCGGCTCTCGACCTCTACTTTGCGGTGAACCGGCAGCTCTCCCTGAGCCCCGTGTCGACGCCGCAGAGCCAAGGGCTGTCATCGCCAACCTCGCTCGGCGGGCGGTCCTCGTCCTTCGAGAGCCCCACGGGCGACCCCGACGCTTGGAAGATCTGTAACCCAGGCAAGACTTCTGAAGATGCATGTATTCTTCGATTGAATACATATCATAATTAGAAATTATTCCCATGAAAATGCATTCGTTTTACGAAAAATATGAGAAAAATGGTTCGTCTACAAAACTTTGTAAATGGCGAGCACCTTCATCGAAACAACTGACATTCCATTCATCAGCTACTACAATCTAATCTCTGTCATCTTCTTCAATGGTCTTGAACAATTTCAATTCATTTGCATTCCAAAAGCTTTCAAAATTAGCTCAGAAGCCCAAGCCAAAGATCAACCTACTATATAACGTAACAAATTCAACCCATTACTATATATGACAAAACACACACGTTGTTTCTTGTTATCTTTGCATTTTGGTCAAAGTCATTTCATTATATGAATATCAATGTGAAGTACTTCGCTGTTTTTGAACTACAGGTGATGATCCTCAGCATGTGAAGACCAAACTGAGGCACTGGGCTCAAGCCGTGGCGTGCTCTCTAATGCAATCATCCTGAGAAATCGATTTGGGCGCGTGTGGTGCGTGGGACGACTAGCTTGTACAGGAAACGAAAAGAAGAAGAAGGGAAGGAAAAAAAAAAAAACCCGAGGAGGAACGAGAGAAAGAGAGAAAGCTTTTAACTAAAAAAAAATAGGGTATCGTTTGATGATACGTGATGCAGCCAGAACGAGGGCTGATGGATAATGATGGCTTTTGATCTTTGTGTAAATGCAGAGCCAATATAAACCGAGAAGACAGATATGTCTTCTTAACCTTCTCAATGACTAGTCGCTCCAAGACCACATATTTTGCTCTTTTTTCTCCTTGCTTCCAGCCCCTGCTTCATGAGTAATTTTGCGTTACTTGATTTAGAAGATGGCGAAAAGGGTTTCGACTTTCAGTCGACTAGCTTTACAACTGCTAAGAGTAATTCTTCGTGCCGAATGTCATATTGAGTTTCGGATCATACATGAAGGTCGAGAGTCGAATAGGCCCTTGCCGAAATAGTTTGAGTGGCGAATAAGCTAATTAAAAGAAATGTGTGGGATTTTGGGAAAAAGTATCGATCCTGGTTAGATAATCATGAAAACTCATCACTCACATGGCTCAACTAAGCAGTCTCAATGTATGTGACGATGAATCATGGGGAGAGTCGCAAGAGCTTGAATTGAATGTGATGATTACTTAGTAGAAGAATGTCGTTACCATCAGTAGAGAACGTGCAACATTTTGAGCTGTCTTTACAGGTATTCAATTCCCATTCCTCAAACTTGTTAGCGACGGCATGCTCCCTAGGGCGGCGTTTTGCCTTTTGGAGCTAATGACGGAAAAAAAAGGATTGATCAAATTCTGTTGCTCTATGCTCCATAGATTGTATTTGCTTCTTCTTTTCTTCCTTTTCTTGGCAATAATTAAAGTTTTTATTATATTTACACATTACTTTAAAACTAAACTTATTCAGAACGAAATATCAAATAAGCCAATATGATTTTCGACATAAATATGATCAACGTAAATAAAAAAAATGATAATTTCTTGTTGGGGTCTGTAATTAGACTTATTATAGTAGATAATTAGGCATGGCCACTTTAATAGTTTGGGTAATCACAGGCGGATCATTTGAATTTGGGATCATTAAGTTTGATTAAATTACCAAAAACAGAGTCCAAAAGGAAAAGCCTAGTGTTTCCTTTACCCAAACCCGGCCCGGCCGAAGGGGATTCCGGCTCAGCCCGGGCCGGACCGCCCTCGAACCGGAATCAACTCGGAGTCTCTGACCCGAGTTGACTCACCACACGGAGGGGTTGTCTCTGTCGTGTAACCTGAAACCCGGAAGAGTCCTCGCATTCTTTATTGCTCCAGAAGCGTGCGCACAGACCCACCTGCGAACTGTCGAGCAAGCTCGAATTTTTCGTCCTTCGTCGCATGAAGCAGGCCGAGACTGGTCGGATTTCCGCAGTTGCCGCGAGTTAATCGACCATGGCTCCCGATGCATCCGATGCCCTCGCAGGTCTCTGTTTCTGTCTCTCTGAATGTGCGTGTGTTGCGGATGAAGAAATGCTCTTTTTCTTTTATATGTCATGCTGGGTAACTTCGTTCATGTGCTCATGATTGCAGTGAGGCAAAAAGTTCAGCTTTTTCTGAATGCCGCCCAAACTGGGAATCTTGATTTGCTCAAGAGTACGTCTTGGCAACTTCTGTTGTTTTGGGTTTTTTTTTTTTTTTTTTTTTTTTCTCTGTGTTGTGCACTGCAATTTGTTTTTGAATTGCTGGGTTTATGGGGCGCAGAGCTAGCGTCGCAGCTCGATGATGGGAAAGGGATGGCGACGACAATAGCGGATGTTAAGGACGCGAACAAGCGCGGCGCGCTGCATTTCGCCGCGAGAGAGGGCAAGACTGAGGTGTGCAGGTACTTGCTGGAGGAATTGAAGCTCGACGTCGATACGAAGGACGATGATGGTATCCTGTTTTTAGCTGGCTGTTATTTGTTTATCTGTTTTTGACTATCTATGACCTTGTTTATTTCGGGTGGCGTTGTGTGTTATGGTTAATTTCTCTCTAGTTTTGTGAGGTTAATGATATTTGCTGGAGCTGAGACCGAAAGTAGTTATGGCTCGTAGCTATTGCATGTTGTGTCTATGTACCGAATTCGTTGAGTTTCTTGTACTGAGATATTGGCATTCTGATGCTGTGGAATTTAAGTTTGCACTGAATATGTTTGAGTCTCTTTGAGCGTCTATTTGATCACAAAGCTTTTCTCACATCTGGTCGGCTGTGGTTATGCTGGCTAATAGTTCAGTATCTATTTCAGGAAAAAGCTTATCAATTGGCTGGAATCTGTTTTTGTATTGTAGGCGAGACTCCTCTTATTCATGCGGCTCGGCAAGGGCATACTGAAACTGCCAAATATTTACTAGAGCGAGGTGCCAATCCTGATATTCCTAGTGACTTAGGTGTGACAGCACTACACCATTCTGCTGGAATAGGTGAGTTGGTTTCTATATCTTTGGAAACTGCTATGTTTGAGCATGTATGGTTCCTCACATAATATTGTTATGTTATGTTATCTTTTGAGGATAGATATGCTTATCTGTGCTTACTCGATTTCAGGTGACATTGAGTTGCTGAAGTTTCTACTTTCTAAAGGTGTTGATATTGATTCTCAAAGTGATGCTGGCACCCCTCTAATTTGGGCTGCTGGTCATGCTCAACCAGATGCTGTAAAGGTTCTCTTGGAACATCATGCTAATGTAAGCTTGTTTGAAATTGTTACTTCTTATACTTATATCTCTTTAAAAAAAGAAAGGGTACTTTCAGAAGAGAGGGAGGAGCATTTAGTCTGGCATTTTCCTGTAGAGTTACTAGACAGAAGTATTGTGATGAGGCGTGATTATTTTGTATTTAACTTTGATATCTTGTTTTGCAGCCCAATGCTGAAACTGATGATAACATCACTCCGCTCTTGTCATCTGTGGCTGCCGGTTCTGTTGAATGCTTGAAGCTGTTGATTCAGGTTTTAGAGTTTCTTGGCCTTTAAGATTTAAGTCATGTCTTGGATATACTGTTGTTGTTGCTTTTTTTTTTTTTAAATAAAAAATAAAATTCAGTTTTCCTGGAGGCTTTTCTCTTCTTATCTATGTGTGTAAGATCTTTGACATTTTACTGCTATATTCAAGGTTCAATCAGAACCTTCCTTGATACTTGTCTTTCCTTTTTTCTTTTTATCTCCCTTGTTAGTTCTGTAAACTATGCTATTATTGCTTATTTTTTGTGCTAACACTGGTTACATTTTCTCTTATCTTTGTTTAACTAGCAGATGAAGAAATCAACGTCCATTTTCTTGCAAAATTTTCATCATAAACTTTGTTTAATTCTGGATATTTAACTAGGACTTCCATCTGAATGCTTCTTTTGATTTTTGGAAACTACAGTTTATACTCATCTGAAGTTGATGCTGTGGATGCCATGAATCTTTTTTCCTTGTGCATTTGTGCTTGCTTTTACAAGCATATATTTCAACTAGTACCCAGAAGTAACTTAAGTTTATCTCTTGTAATGATTCTTGTGATTTTGCCTTCCATTCAGGCTGGTGCTAGTGTGAATATTAGTGCTGGAGGAGCGACACCTTTGCACATTGCTGCTGATAATGGGAACCCAGAAATCATAAACTGCTTATTAGATGCTGGAGCTGATCCCAATATCATGGATGAGGTTGAGAACTTTAAAAGGCTTTAATTTGCTAAATGTTTGTATCTTATGTTAGCATTTTATCGATTTGCATTTTCTTAAAGCTTGCTTGTTTTGTATATCATTAAATTAAGTCAAGATGGTTGATAAACAGTTCCTTTTATACTAAAGATGGGAAAGAGATGTTTATGATTGCTAAGAGTTTTGCTTGGTTTGGTGCCTTATCATAAAAATAAGGGCATATCTGAATAAATTTTTAATTTTTGCTTGATCTAAATCTTGCGGCAGATGCAGTTTGATTTTTATTTTTATTTTTTGAAACCCAGATGCCTGAAGCTATCACAAATGTTGGCATGTAGGTTCTCATTCTTTTTTTCAATAATTCTCTCAATTTCAATAACATTTTAAATTTTGTTAGGAAAGAAAAAGTTCCTTTTACTTAAACTTAATTCTAAACATACAGGTCCAAGATTTATTTTACTTAACCAATAATGCTGAAGGCATTAACCACAATAGGTCTGGGGATGAATTTCTGAAGCAGTAGTATGATTTCACTTTCACAGGGTTGTCATTGAAAATGGTTTATGATACAGCATGCAAGTGTAATTTTACTTCTCGTCATCACAGGATGGGCTGAAGCCTATACAGGTTGCAGCATTAAGAGGCAATCGTGCAGCTGTGGAGATTCTTTTTTCAAAGACTACCCAAGTTCACAGTATTCCCAAATGGAGTGTGGATGGAATCATTGAGTATATGCAGACTGAAGCTGGTAATGCACAGGTTGGTGCTGCGACTTAAATCGTTTGTTTTTGGTGTTTTTTTTCCTCAATTGCTTCATTGGACTGGACGGACTTGTCCAGAAAAGATCACATGTCATATGCTTTGCATTTACTTGTGCTTTTGCTTGATCACATAATTTAGATGTTCATTGTAATTAAGGGGGAATTTTGGAAGAGAATATGCTAATCAAACATGAAGATATTACATTTAATATTCTTTACTCCGACCTTAAGAAAGAGCCTTTTCGTACAATCTCCTTTTCAATTTCTAATTGTTGTACTTAGGCATCCACAAGTTCATCATCTGGAGGGAGTCCTTCAGTTGGAACGAAAGTATATTGGTGATAGCGCAGATTTTCTAGCGTTTATCTGATGTGAAATCAGATTCTTGTGATTCTTGTATTGTGTTCTAGCTCAAAAGTACAATCTGCAGGAAGAAGTCAAGGCGACTAGTGGACAGAAGAATACTGCAACGAAAATCGGAAACCTTCCTGAGGTGATGCTTCATTGGATTTTTCACTTCTCGTTGATCGTGTTCTCTTTTATCTTATTGTAATCTATTTATAGTTTGTGATTTCCTTCTTCTATTGGTCAGGTGGACTAGATGATTTTTGATTTGCTTATCTTGTAATGATGTTTTCTTTCTTGATGCATTTAAATGGATAGTTAATGAAAATACAAGCAGTTTTTATTATCACTCTGCCATTCATTTGCAAGTAACTCATGGAGGAAGAAATTTTGATAGCATAATGAATTGAAGAGGAAATTCTAGGTGGGTGATTAACAATACCTAATGTTATTTGTAAAAGTTTGCCTATGGTTGTTGAGATTGTGATTGGTTGAAAGTTTAATAATGGACTAATTGTCTTCTTGTTTTCTATGAAATGTTAGGGGTGAGCGGTTACAGGTTTCATCTAAGTTCCTCCATTTTTTAGAATATAAAACCTTCTGAAACCTAAAACCTAACCTGTCACAGGTTCCGGGGTCTACCCGAGAACTGCCCAATTTCTTTTTTTTTTTCGTTTCATTTTTAGTTAGCCTAATATCCTTTTATTTTTTTGATTTTGACATGAAAAAAGGTTTGAAATTACCTTGTTTTGTAGACTTTTTAAGTGCGCCACAACTAAAGAGGACTCGGTGGCTATATTTAGTTGTTGATAGTCCATGGCTTTGCTTCGGCTTCGGCAATCAATTCAGGTTTAAGTAGCAAAAAAATACTTGTAAATAGGGGTGAGTGGTTCCAAGTTCTATCCAAGTTTCAAGTAAAACCTAGAACCTACCCATCGGAATAAGTTCCTCATTTTTTTGGAACTTGGAACCTACTCTTCTACACACCCTAGAACCTGGAACCATGCTCACCTCTAATTGGTGTTATAGCTTTCACTCACCAATTTACGCCTTTGGATGTGTATGTACCTGTGATCCATCATATATGTGATTCATTTATGCTTGTAGCTCACTCACCTTATGTGTGATGTTTGATGTGGACATGTTGCATGCATGAATTTCTATCAATTTAATCTTGTGATATATTTGCTTTCTCAGGTAAGTGGAGAAGCAAAACAGAAAGCTGCAGAAGCAAAATCAAGGGGAGATGATGCTTTTCGAAGACAAGACTATCAAGCAGCTTTAGACGCTTACACACAAGTATTCCTTCCAAATGCATTGTCATTTAGTCAACTCGTGTCTCCAGTATAACAAAGATAGAAACTTTTTTTGGCTAATATATGAAATGTGGATCTAAATGTGATGTGCTCTCAATCCGACTCAAATGAACCACTCTTTTGGTTTGGTTATTACAGGCAATAGACTTTGATCCAAATGATGCGACTTTGCTTTCCAACCGAAGTCTTTGTTGGATTCGCTTGGGACAAGCTGAACACGCTCTTGTTGATGCAAAGGCCTGTAGGGAACTTAGACCAGACTGGCCCAAAGCCTGCTATAGGGAAGGCGCAGCATTACATCTTTTGCAGGCATGTGTTCTCTTATTCTCTAGTCCATTCGTCCATCATCAGCATTAGTGTTTGTGCCTTTGTGCACCTATATATGACTGGGAAATCTACTGCAGAGGTTTGACGAAGCAGCTAATTCTTTCTATGAGGGTGTCGAGCTTGACCCTGAAAATAAGGAGCTTGTAAATGCTTTCAGGTTAGGCTGAGAAGACTTCTCCAATCTGAATTAGGACATGTGTGTGACTAGATTTTTGTTTTGGTATTGTCTGTGACTAAAGAAAAGGTTGAAGCTAAAAGTTTGGGTGTGCCCAACGCTAAAGCCTCTGAAAACTGGCTGTAATTGTGAGATAGAGCGATAGTGTCAAAGAGTTGAGGGACACTACCATATCCTGCTTCTTCTGTCCGTGGAGAAGATTTCATGGTCTAAAATGCAAAGTATCTGTTCCTGTCAAGTGCATTTTCAGCTGTTGCTTTTCACATAAGTAGAATTTGCATGAAATATGAGTTTAGCCTTTTGACATGTTTTCTGGTCTTTGCAGAGAAGCTGTTGAAGCTGGGAGGAAGTTCCATGGTACGGACAAAAAGAGTTCATGACTTGAAATGCTTGAGATGCTGTGAGAAAAAAACTTGATGCTCGAGTTGAGGGGACATTGCTTGTGATAGCCATGCGCCATTTTTCCTGAGAAAGACTATATGCCTCGTGCCAAATTTTGCTGTAAAATTAGTAAAAAAAGAATTGTAGCATGTGAGGGGAGGCCATTTGAGTGAGAATGACGGCATTAACCTTTTTTTTTGGGTTTTCCTTTTTGAGCTTGTTCGAATTTTGTCCATCAGTTGCATATCATGTTCTTGGTAACGAGCTCTATGCATTTTTGTCCGAGTGAGGCCTGCTGTTGTAAGATTTTGCCATCCACCGAGAATGGTATGCTCGGCCTTGGTCGTTGAGCTGTGTGACTGATCTGCTCGGTCTTGGCTCGTTGATGGACCGAAAAAAGAAATGATCTTGTTTCGACCATCATAGTTGAAGTTTTCCATTTCTTCTCCGATGGTCTCTCGAGTCAAAACCAGATTAATTTGATCTTGTTCCCTTTTCAGCAAAGCCATGACTAAAAAGAGAATGCTCATCCACTTCCATGCACACACTCATCTGTTGTTTCATAATTTATCAGACAACCTCAACAAGGAAACTGGAGTCTCCATCTGATGATATTTCATCGTTCATTTAATTCCATTTCCATCCTCAAATCTGTTTTACATGGGTCATTTCATTTCATTACTAAATCAGGTTGTGTAAGGCAATTTGGTGTTTATCTACTTCTTTTTGTTTCTTGGCCACAGGGGTGTTATCTAGTTTTGATTTCGCCTTTTAGCCTTTTGATTTTGCCTTCTGCTTTGCTTAACTTACTGATTATAAATATCCTATTTAATGACAGAAATATAATCGCTCGAAGTATTCTCAATTTCGAATATATTAAATTCTATTTTTTGAGTGAAACATTGAAGTGTTGTTCTTGACAAAGTGAATTGTAAGCCAAGAGCAGCCAAAAACACCAAATCCGCCTATAATGTAAACGAATAACACCACAAGTCCTAAATCTTGTGAGAAATCGTGTATGTTGTAAACAGAAAAACCATTTGATCGTTTTGCTAAAGTCATAAATCTTTATCGGAAAGTATAGTCGAGTTCTAAATTTATATTACAAAGTGCAATTTCAAGCCATTGCATAGGTAATTTCTGGATGTCGTGTGCGCCGATCTAGGAGTCGTTTGCTAAAAGAACTCGATTGTACTTTTTTTTATAATAAAAAAAATTGATCAAATACTTGATTGCGCTCTGTACGTATAAGTCTTAAGACTTTCAATGTACTTTTGCTCCGTGGAATTCAGTTAAGTACCGAACAAACTCAAGTCAGCAACGTCTAACTGTTAACTACCGCAACTGTCACTTACCAGCATAACCGTTCTTCGCACTGAGATTTTGCGCGGGGTTTGGCCATGCGAAACCGTTAAAAGGCATGCCCCTTTCGAGATTCTGCCACACCTGATCTACCAATCACACTTCGTGCTCTTTGAGCTCTGTGAAAGCTTTGGCCATGGCGTCTCCTGCGTCCACTCCCCTCAAAGGTCTCTCTCTCTCTCTCTCTCTCTCTCTCTCTCTCTCTCTCTCTCTATGTGCATTTGTAATGGCGGGGAGAAATAGGAGTACATATCATCATCGTTTGAACGGGAAATCGAGTACATTTTCACCATTTTAGTTTGCAGTGATTCTAAGCGTGCTTCTTGATGATGATAAGATGTTCTTAACTTCATTCTCGAACCGAACTTTGCAGTGTGCGCGAAAGTCCTGAGTTTTCTGAATGCAGTTCGTGCCGGAAATCTCGGCTTACTCGAGGGTACATCTTGGCTTCTTCTTCTTCTTCTCGCATCTTTTTCTCGGTCCGAGTTTCGATTTCTTTCCTTTGGATTTCCGCATAATGCGCTGCATCTGTTGAATAATGTGGTGAAACAGAGGTGGCTTCGCAACTCGATGATGGGAGAGGGATGGCGAGAACTATTGCGGATGCTAAGGACCATGATGGACGTGGGGCGCTTCATTTAGCCGCGATACTGGGCGAAATCGAAGTGTGCAAGTACTTGTTGGAGGAGTTGAAGCTTGATGTGGACCCAAAGGATGTTGCGGGTATCCCCGGTTTTAGCTATATCAATTTTGCCCTGTTATTTCTTTAGATTTTTGTCAAAGTGTGGAAGCCTGGTTTTGCGAAACTTGTGTCTTTTCGGGCTACTGCTTTTCATGGGGTTGTGGCTACCCTGCTATGGTTCACTATCAGTAATACCTGCAAGTAGGAGACGCATAATCTTCCGAAAAATGTCTTTCTTTTTCAGGTGAGACTCCTCTTCATCTTGCTGCCGGAGCGAAGCATATCGAAACAACGAAGTATCTAATAGATCGAGGTGCCGATTCTGCTATACCTAATGGTGATGGTCTGACGGTATTGCATTACGCAGCTGGGTCCGGTAAGTCATTTCTGTAACTTTGGTAAGCATCACCGTTTACCAATTGCCGCAATTGCTTTCCAAGATAAAGCTAACATTTATGATTTTTCATCCTAAGTTAGCGATCTCTCTCTCTCTGTCACACACACACAAACAAGCAAAAACATGAGCGCATGCACATTGCATCTTGTCCTGATCAACTGAAGATGGGCATGCTTCTGTGTGCTTATTTCTTTGCAGGGAACATCGAATTGATGAACTTTCTACTTTCTAAAGGGGCCGACGTTGATTGTCAAAGCTCTGTTGGCAGCCCTTTATATTTTGCTGCTGGCTGTGCTCAGCAAGATGCTGTGAAATTTCTCTTAGAACATCATGCTAACGTAAGCTTGATAAATATGTAATCTCTTAAATTTTCTCTCTTTTCATCGCAGACTTTTGTGACTTTGAATATCTGTATCCATATAGAGAGAGCGAGAGAGAGAGAGAGAGAGAGAGAGAGAGAGAGAGAGAGAGAGTTGCAACTTCGTGCATATGCCTTCTGCAAGTGCACTTTTCTTCATGAACAAAATGCAAGAAATATATTCCTCTATAATCAATTATAGAGAGATAGAGAAAGGTGGAAATGGTTGCCTGGTTGGAGGAATTTAGCTGTTCTGTGATGATGCTATAGTAGTAAGCATGTGGAACCGCGCAATGTATGGAGTTAACTTTTATGTTCTAATTTCACTGCATGTATTAAAATTATCTAAATCAGGTATTTTTTATATGCACTAACATTCAAAATGTATTGCCATTGTATATATGTTTGGTTGGTAGTTGTTGTAGTGGCTTTTCATTAGTAGATGAATTTCCATTGTCAAGTTCCCTCCAGATTATGGTGGATTCTCCTTAATTTGTTTGATGATAGGGAAAAATCTGAGAATTGTTTAATCAACTTAGAGCATGTGCTGTATTCCAAGTAAAGTCTTATCGACAAACATATTTTCATTGTGGACGCATCCTCATCTTTGGATGCATTAACGACGAAGTGGATGGGTGGATTGAAAGTTGAGGTAATACATTATGATTGCTATGGTATTGCTGGAGTAGTTTCAACAAGACCTTGAAAATTGGACGTAATTGATGATTTTAACAAACAGACACCCATGACAGCAGTGTGATTTGAGATGGCAAGGTGCATACATTTTTGGCAACGAAAGAGAGAAAACAATGGTGGAACATTTGAGAATCATTTTTTGTTGGCCTACCACATTGTTAAATTGCTATTTCATGTCTCTTCTCCATTTATATCAGCGTCGTGCTGAGATTATTCCATAAGCAGTGACAGAAAAGGAGTTTTGGGATGTGGTGGAGCAGTTGGCATTTAATCTTGTTTTTTCTGTTTTGCAGCCTAATGCGGAAACTATTGATCATTCAACTCCGCTCTTTGCATCTGTCACTATCGGTTCGCTTGAATGCTTAAAGCTGTTGATTCAGGTTTGTATAATTTTTAGACATTTAGGAGTTAATATCATCCTGAATATACAGTTGTTTGATTACTTTCATTTTCTTGTACTCCAAGCTGCCTATCTGTCTCCATCATACCCATTTATCTTTTAACAATTTGCATAGGTTAGTTGACGCTATATTGCTTTACTCAAGTTTCGGTCAGTCAGAGTCTCCACTGTCATTTGTGCTTGCTTATTTGTATCCTTTAGTCGTGCCTTCTTAATGCCGTGTGCTATTCTCTGAATTAAACTCTGATAATAGAGTCACGCATAGTTTAATCAGCATTCCTTGCTTGCTAACATTCAAGTTCCATGGAAGACTCAATTTAATCCCAAAGATTTACAGGAGGGTTATGCCTGTTTACCTCTTTTTATTGTTTAGAAGTATCATTTATAATCGATTTGAAAAAAAGTACTGTGGCTGCTTGGAACTCCGACTAATGCTCTTGCTTGCTTTTACGTGCTTATGTATAGCGTTATATCTCTCACGTGCACATAATTTTATTATCCATACAGTGGGGTGCAAAGGTGAATGTTTCTTATCCTGGAGGAGGAACACCTCTGCACGTTGCTGCTTACATCGGGAACCTCGATGTCATAAATTGCTTACTAGAAGCTGAAGCCGATCCCAATGTCAGAGATGAGGTCGAACTTTAAAGCTTTAGTGCTCCCTAATTTTTAATTTCATGTTCATAGAACTACTTTCTCTGCCCCCTTCTTCTGAAGCTTGTTAAATTGCAAATGCAGTAACTTGCAGAGAAAAAGGAACAGTAGTTCCTTTGATTGATGATTGCTTCATATTTTTGCATGGTCCACGCTCCATCACAAATTATTAACGTGTAACTTGTTTGAACTAAAAACAATCACATTATGCTTTCACCTCAAAATCTGAAAATCAAACAAATATTTAAAATCTAAAGATTATGAAAAATTTCTAAATGACTAAACTTCATACGTTTGGGAAAGGGCTTTGACATTGAACGAAGGTAGAATTCAAACAATACAAAAAAGGAAAAAGAAATTCACTAAACACTTAAACTTAAATTCCTAATCTCTGATCTTGTTTATTATTGTCTTCGCCTTCATTGAAATAGATTCATGGAAGGTCTTTCGGGGACTTCAAGATTATTTTGTTGCTCTTACTTGCGGTGGATCATTCATTAAAGATCATGATTTGTTCCTGTCATCACAGGCTGGCAAAACACCCATACAACTTGCAGCACAAAAAGGCAATCGTGCAGCCGTGGAGATTCTATTTCCAAAGAATTCAAAAATCAAAACTATTCCGTGGAGTGTGGATGGTATCCTGGTGCATATGCAGGCTGAATGTGGTGATAAGCAGGTATTGAGGTCTCTGCTGCATGCGGCTTTTCCTTATTTCATCTTGCTTCATGTGAATGTTGTTCAAATTTCCAAATTTTGATGGATTTGTTAGTCTCTGTTTTTGGTGTGTCTTGCTTTTATCTGATATAAAAATTGGAATATTTGTGCGCCTTCTATTGTGTTCTTGCTCAAAAGTCATATATACAGGAAGAAGCTGGGGAAGCAGAGGAAACACGGAAGGAGGAGGACAACTTGTTGACAAAGCAAAAGCTTTCTGAGGTAAAGGTCCCCCGTAGTTTTACTTAATTTTCATCATCTTCTTTTCCTTAACATAATCTACATTTGTCAGTTCATTGAAAATTTGCTGGTTATCTTGTGTGGTCCCTTATTCTCTTTTATAAGAAGACTAGTTGATCTTTGAATTTCTGACCACCTTAAATTAGTCCATCTGAAGGGAGTCTCCAGTTGGGATATAATATTTGGTAGTAAATTCACAAAAGTGTTCTCGCATTGTTTGCTTTGAACGTGGCCTCCTAGTGCTTCTTTACCGTGTTCTAGCTCAAAAGTTCGATTTGCAGGAAGAAATTGGCAAAGCAAAGGAAACTCGTGAGGAGGACATCTTATCGACAAAGGAAAAGCTTTCTGAGGTAACAGTTCGTTGTAGTTTTATATGAAATGCAAAGGGAGAGTAAGAATTAATAGAATGGTTTGCGTATAGTCTCTATAGATGTGGAGATAATGTCTGTCATGGTCTTGTAAGAAATTGTTTGGAGGATTCTCAAAGAGAACGGAGCAGTGTTGGCTATATGCAAGCGACAAAGGATATGTCTGATGATGTTGATGCTTCATTAGGAGATATGGAGGAGAAACAGATAGTCTCCTATAACCATAGGGTTGCACCAATGGTCTTCCTTTGTCTTTCATTCCTTCTTCCTTGATGACATATCGTCCACTCTGCAATTTAGACACTCTGAACCTTAGCAAATCTCAGTTGGGGAAATAGCTACTTTTTGTCTGAATGGTCATTCAACCATACTGTGGGTGAAGCGCATCGAAAGCAGGAAACACTTCGAATGTGGATATGTACATTGATCCACGATGTGACCAATTTGTAAGGGCTTGCAGATTGCTCAACTCCTGTGAATAAACTGATGTGGAGATATCGAACGCATAAGTTTCCTCTGTTTTGTGTTGTAACATGCTCCCTTTCTCAGGAAAGTGAAGAAGCAAAACAGAAAGCTGCAGAAGCCAAATTAAGAGGAGATGTGGGGGTTAAAAGAAACGACTATCATGCAGCTTTATATGCTTATACGCAAGTAAATTCTTCTGTCATCAGTTCTTCTTGACGTTGTCCATGATAACTTTTTTCACCAATGAAGATATCAGACCTTGTCTTTAAAAAGTTCACCAAGAAAACCTGATTTAAGTACTCTTGATCTGACTGGACTAAACTACTCATCTGGTTTGGAAATTACAGGCAAGAGGCTTTGACCCAAACGACCCAGCTCTGCTTTTCAATAGAAGTCTTTGCTGGATTTGCTTGGGGGAAGCAGAACATGCTCTAGTTGATGTAAGGGCCTGTAGAGCACTAAGACCAGATTGGGCAGAAGCTTGCTGTCGGGAAGGTGCAGCTCTGCAATTACTGCAGGCATGCTTTCACTTCTTCTGTGGTCCATTGCTATCGGGAAGGTTTAATTAACTACTAACCGTATAGACTCTGAAACGTGTGCTGCAGAGGTTCAATGAAGCTGCGGATTCTTTCTTTGAGGCCGTCAAACTTGACCCTGAGAGTTGGGAATTTGTAAATGCTTTCAGGTTAGGCTGAACTCGCTCCAGTTTGCTATTAAAAACTAATATGTGGCTATCTCGTTCTTATGTCATCATCCTTAACTTCTCTGGTCTTCTGTCAAGTCCTAGTTGTGGATTTAAATAGAAAGACATTTTAAGTCTTTGACGCTGATGATGGAAGTTTTTCTCTCCAGCTAAATTATGGGGCTAGGTTCTGTGAAATAATGAAAGGCTTTTGGATAAAAGAGCGCAAAGATAATGCTAGAAGCTAAACATTTTCGGGGAACTCAGCATCAGAGTTGCCTGATCAAAGATGTAGAATTTGAATATCGCACCCTGCTTTCATAGAGCAATTAACCTAGAACATATGGTCTTGCACACTTGACTTTAAGATGCTAAATAAATCATATCTTTCAGGGAATTCGAGTTTTACACCCTTTCTTCATACGTGCTTTGTCATCTTCGCAGAGAAGCTTTAAAAGATTCAACAAAGTTTGGCGGTAAGGACCAAAAGAGTTCGACTTCGAGCAAGGTGAAGACAGACGATCTTGACGCTTGAGCTGGAGAGAAGGTGCTTGGGATGGCCATGCATCGCTGCCCGAGAGAAAGAGAACACAAGCCTCATGGTGACTTTCTGCTGGAAAATCAGGAAAGGAGTGAAGAACATGAGTGGAGGCTATTAAAACTAACAACAGGAGACATCATGACTCTTTCTTCTAGGTTTCATGGATTTTGCATTCTGGTACCTATCATATTTTGATGTGAGCCTTCACTGTTCTTTACTGTTTCATACGTTTTGTTCATGGACCAAAACAAGAATTTTTTCTGTTCAGTCAGTGTTGAAATCCGCAGACACTCCTCCTATAGTCAATCTCTTTCTGTCTTCCAATCCTTTACTGCGAACATCGAACGTCGTGGTACATTGTGCAGCAACCCAAGATGAGGATAGTGCGATCCTCTCCAATGCTGCCAACCACGACTCCTCAATCTGCCTCCTAACCCCAATGTATTCACCATATATATAGGTCATGCACGGCCGCCAAACAAAGCATAGGGAATGTTTGGATACCTGTGTAGTGGCCCGACTTGGGGTTGGCTTGGTCTAATGGTGACAGTATCGCCGGTTTGAAAGGCTAAACTATTCCCGAACCTGAACCTGAACCAAACTCAACCATCGTTGTTGATTATCCTGATTGAAACTCGAGTGGAAGTGATGCCAAAATGCACCCGGATTGCAGTATTCATGTTCCTATACTGGTTAAGATGGTAGCTAAAATGAGCCTCTAACGGTCAAAACCCATTCCCTGGTCTAACAAATTTTGGCTAAAATGGAGAAGGCCAATCTTCTCTATGATCTTGACCGGCAAAAGTTCTGGCAAATCGGGTACTGAATTTAATCGACTTGGTTGCCTTCCCTCCTGGGTCCAATCGACCAGTATGGTGCCAATGATCGAACTCTCGGCCCCGCCTGGCCCGGCCTGCTCCGCTCGCACGACATGAGATGCGCGGGAGTTTCCCCGCATGGCGGAAGGCCGGAAAGACGTGGCCCTTCTTTTCCAAGTTTCTCTGCATCGTCTCGAAGCAAGACTCTTGCGCTTTGCGGTTCACGAGACCTCTCGGTCATGGGCCCCCGGTGCTTCTCGTCTCTCTCTCTATCTCTCAGTAGTAATGGATGAAGATGGGTTACTATCAGATCACTCGGCTGGAGCCAAGAATCCTTGTATATTACGTGCTATTTGTTGTCAAAAGCTTTTTTATATATCTATGCTTGCGTGCCCATTTGCAGTGAGGAGAGTAGTTCTGCGTCTTCTAACTGCTGCCTGTACTAGGAATCTTCATCTGCTCAAGAGTATGTCTTGGCGTCTTTCTTCTTTTTTTGTCCGTTTCATTTGGGTGCTTTAAATCCTATTTTTTGGCTTTTCGGTTTCGGTATCTGCATTATGCACGGGCCAGGGATGGCGGTAAGGACTTCAGAAATTGCGGGGCGTTTCACTTTGCTGCGCTGCAGGGGAAAATTGAAGTGTGCAAGTACTTGTTGGAGGAATTAGAGCTTGATGTTGACCCGATCGGCATAGATGGTATCACGCTTAAAGCCATTTATTGCTTTGTCGATTTTGAGGTGTGAATGATTCTTCGGACGCATTTGGTAACGTTTCTGTTCAAAAATTATTCTCGTGAACAGAAATAGAAACAACTATTTCTGTTCCGGAAAACAATTTTTAAACAAAAAAACGCGTTTGGTAACTGCACAAAATTTCTATTCTGTTCATGGAATAGAAAAAGAACATAAACACATTTGATAAATTTGTATAATTTTTTTGTTTTTTTGTTTTTTTAATTTTTTAATAGTTGAGTTCGAGGATGATTTTGCTTGGACTTATTACAACCTAAGCTTGTGAAAATTGATTTTTAGAGAGTAAAATCATTGTGGGGTCTGTAAAATCAGAGTACTAGATCAAATCTTGAACTCACGGTACATCAACTGAAGTTAAAATCTACAATATACATCATGGCCAGCATCGTTTTGTCAAATTCTAAATGTAGATTATGGTCGAAACATATATCAAGAAGAAGAAGAAGAAGCAGCAGCAAGTAAAAAGAGAGCCAAACTCGTTTTTGACACAAAGGAGGCTACTTCACTAGGATATGATGGTTTTTCTACAAAGCTAGATCCTCGAGACTAATTGCAAGACCCAATTTTAGCAAAGTACTCGCAAAATATTTACACAACTTTTGCTTTCTCTCATTATATGCTTTTTTCAATTAATTTAGCACGAGCATCCTTTATTGTTTTATGTAGCTCTTTCAGAAGCTCTAAGACTGCTGTGTTTTGAATATTAACGGTATCCTACCCGACAATATCATTGTGCTCGATTAAGATTTTATCAGATGTTGACGTTTCTCAGAATTTCAAGGAGAATCTAGTGGAAAAGTCATGATTTTTTCATATACGTGAATAAATGCTTTCCCCAAAGTCGACATTGGAGAGGTTTCTCTTTGCTCCGATTGCAAGCAAAAATAGTTAATAGCCCTAACGTTCAGGTGTCGAATCCAATTTATATATAAGTATTATATATAAATTAAGAAAATATATATTATTCAATTGTTTCTGTTAGGCTATATGAGGTTTCTTCACACGGGGGTGTTGATTTGAGGGGCTTGGATTTTGAAAGTGGGTGTAGGTAATTTTTTGTATCTATGCTGTTTCGTAGATGGATCTCTTGATGGGATTCATGCTTTGAGAAGAGAAGAGGACAGACTTCATTGCCGGTAGGATGTGGTTGGGAAACTTTGATCTAGATTTGTTGGATTGCTTCGGTTGGAGTATAGGGTTGATCCTGCGAAATGAATGTGCGATTTGGTTTAGCAATGACTCGGATATATGCATGTGTATGTTACGGGTCAATCGATCAATGTAGCGTTCTCTAAGGATTTCTCCCAACATATTGATCTAGCGCATTCCCTATCCTCTAAGTCTTTGGATTTCTCCCAAGTTAACCTTATTTATACTTGACTTGACTCACAAGGATACAAGAGAGAATCTCTAGATAGTGAAGTTCGTTAGTGTATTTTCGCTTGTGAATGTGGTAATACAATTTAGGGGAAGGAATCCTATATATATATATATATATATGTATGTATGTATATATAAGTACATGACTAATCATAACCGCAAATCTCCTCTTTGATCTAACAATGGAGGTTAGATCTCCTGCAATCATTACGTAAGTGTATAATTACTGCATTGCCCCTTTTAGAGGAATATTCTAGAACACTTAAAAAAACCCCATCACTTTAAGAAGTTGTAGGGTCACTTGCTCATGGATAGACCATGACCCTTTTGGAACACATCAATATATCGGGCCGTGACATTTACCCGAGACTATTCAAATTCAGCTAGCACAAAATTGATATGGTATAATGATTTCAACGAAAATTAGATCTCGATTGGGATGGTAGTGGCTTTCCTAGTTTTGTTTCATAGGGTCCTAATTGTACGGCTCATTAGTGTAGCTTAAAATTTTTCTAGTGTAGGTGTAGTTTTGTATGAATGATTTTGTTTAAACTTATTATACAATCAAGTATGTGAAAATTGCTTTTTAAAGAGTGAAATCATTGTGGAGTCTGTAAAATCAAAGTATAAGATTGAATTTTGAACTCATGATACATCAACTGAAATTAAAATCTACAAAATAGGTCACGGCCAGCATCTTTTTATCAAATTCTACACGTAGATTATGGTCGAAATATATATCACAAAAAAGAATGAGGAGAAGCAAGCAAAGCTTTAATATAGAGAGCCAAACTCGTTTTTGACATGAAGGAGGCTTCTCCACTTTGAACTGATGGTTTTTACACAAAGCTAGATCCTTTAGACTAATTCCAAGACGTGGTTTTAGCTAACTACTCGCAAAAACTTATCATCTTACTTTTTCTTTCTTTCATTCATTTCTTTTTCCTCCTCAATTATATGCTTGTTTTCATTAATTTGGCTAGAATATTCTTTATTGTTTTAGATAACTCTTTCGAAAGTTCTGAAACTAATCAATTTTGAAAAAAGATTATGAGTTTTTGATATCGACAAATTTCGTTACGTCAATCAAACTTATCTAACTTTTCGATGTTATGTTGGAGATATTTCGATCGCTCGATTAAGATTTCATTGGACGTCGACAGTTTTTTAGAATTTCGAGGAGAAATTAGCGGAAAAGTCATGAATTTTTTAAGTAATGTGAACAGATGCTTTCCTCCACAGTCCACTGCTCTTTGCTCCAATTGCAAGCAAAAATAGTTAATAGCCGTCACGTTCATGGGTTGGATCCAATCTCTATATAATTATTCATTTCAATTTTTTTATATGAATAAAAGGGGTCGAAATGGAATACAAAAATTACTTATTATATATAACCAATTAATAAAATTATTATAATTTTTAATCGAAAATCTAGGAAAAAGTTAAAAATAGCAAAAAGAACAACTTTTCCTCCCCATGTTTCCCTCTCTCTTTAGATCTGTCAGCTGCGTTCCCCTCTCTCTCCTCTCTCCTCCCTCTCTCTTCCATCGACGATGAAGCCGCCGGCGGTCCCCAACTACGGCACCGCCACGACGACGACCACCGCCTCCTCCGCCAGGCCGGCCGCCGCGCTCTTCTACACGTCGCGGGCCACCACCGCCTTCCCCACGCGCCGCCCCTGGCGGGAGTTCCTCGACCTCTCCTCCTTCTCCCTCCCCTACAGCCTCGCCGACGCCGCCTCCCGCGTGGCCAAGAACCTCGGCCACTTCCGCCTGAACTACGCCGTCTTGACGCTCTTCGTCCTCTTCCTCAGCCTCCTGTGGCACCCGATCGCGCTCATCGTCCTCACCGCCGCCCTCTTCGCCTGGTACGGCCTCTACTTCTCCGTCGACCAGCCGCTCGTCGTGCTCGGCCGCAGCTTCGACGACAGGGTCGTGCTCGCGGGGCTGAGCTTGGTGACCGCGGTCGCGCTGGTCTTGACCGGGGTGGGGTTCAACGTGTTGATCTCGCTGGCGATTGGGGCGTTCGTGGTCGGATTGCATGCCGTGTTCAGGAATTCGGAGGATTTGTATGTGGATGAAGAGGAGAGCGGGCTCTTCTCTGTTGTTAGCAACCAGCCCTTGAGACCCACTTCTTATACTAGGACGTGAAGCTTTGTTTGTGATTCAGATGGGGAATTTCGGAATTTGGAGGTTTAGTAAAGTTGGTATCTTTTTGGTGTTGGAAGTTGGAGGCGTTCTTTGTTTTTAGTGGTGTGTTCTTGCTCGTTTTTTCTGATAGGTTATATGAGGTTTCTTCACACGGGTTGTCGATTTGAGTAGCTTGGATTTTGAAAGTGGGTGTAGGTAATTTTTTGGATCTGATGCTGTTTCGTTGATGGTATATACGGTCATGCTTTGAGAAGAGAAGATAAGAGGACAGGCTTCATTGCTCTATTAGAATGTACTTGGGAAACTTTGGTTTAGGTTCATTGGATTGCTTCAGTTGGGTATATGGTTCATCCCGCGAAATGATTAGTGTGTTTTGATTTAGCATTGACTCGAATTTTGGGATAATTTGCCCCGAGTGGCGAGAGTAGATTGGTCGGATCATTCAGTTTAGCCATGACTGCTATTGTTTCGATGATGCTGAGACAGTGCATCCTTCTCTATTTCTCTCTCTGGTCAGACATTCTTCTTGCCTTAGTCATGACTGCTATTGTTTCAATTATGCTGAGACAGTGCATCCTTCTCTTTTTCTCCCTATCTGGTCAGACATTCTTTTTGCCTGCTGCGGTAAATGCAAGCTGAAGACCTTGCAAACCTGGAACAATGCCGAAGTTGGCAACCATACTTGGCATTTCATGGCCTCAGCTAATGCCCATATATTACATCTCTTGGCCACCACAATTCAGAACCAGCTTATATTGCCAGAAGTTCATGTCTTGGTCAAGTTCAATATGAAGGACAGATTGCATATTTGAAGAGGGTCAGGCTATGTCTTGAGTGACACCTTCCTCAAATCCTTTCTTTGAATTAACCATTCTTTCGCTTTTCACCTAAAATGCTGTAGATATTTGTAATTCCTATCTCTCTCAATACTCGAACACTTGAAAATTTACGCAGATGTTTCAATACTTGTCATGGTTTTGAATAGATGTTTCAATACTTGTCATGGTTTAATTATGATAGTTCTGAATGTTAGAAGACTGCTTGCATATCCTTCTGTCGGATATTTGAAGTGCCTCATGACTGCCCCTTCATCCTTAACCATCAAAAGTTCTTTCCTGCCTTTTCTACATGTGAAAAGGGTGCGGCCTGTGAAGGTGGTTCTGTTACAACTACTAAGATCTTGAAAATTTTGCTGTATCGAAATGCTCCGATTTAAAAAATTGGTTCTATTCCAGCTACTAAGATCTTGAAAATTTTGCTATATCGAAATGCTCTGATTGAAAAAAGAACTTCGTTTCTTTCTTTTATTAGTTCCAAACAACCTTGATCGAAATTGAAACGCTTGAACTGTGACAGGTGAAGCCCACACGAATCATTCAATGAACTCTCTCATCGCACGTTCATGAGTCGTGTCTTAATCCTCTCCTCACTTCCCCCTTGCTGATTTGTTTCTCGCACGAGTCGTGTCTTAATCCTCTCCTCACTTCCCCCTTGCTGATTTGTTTCTCGCACGTTCATGAGTCGTGTCTTAATCCTCTCCTCACTTCCCCCTTGCTGATATATTTCTTTAAAGGAAACCTCTCCTCACTCCCCCCTTGCTGATTTGTTTTTTTTAAAGGAAATATGTCTGTTCAAAAACTACCGTACCAATTTGATTTCATATCGAGCTCGATACTCCTATGCCACTCATTGCGACACTACATAACTGTCGGAGTATGCGTTTGGAAAGAAAGATTGGGGGGAATAACATTCGCAAGAAAGAGAAAACCCAGAAATATAGAAAACAGTCTAATGCCGCAGCTTTAGATTAAAAGGTAGAATGACAAATTCAAGCGATTGTAATCAAGAAGGGGACCAAGTAAGCTGTAAGAACATAAAAACTAATTCATAATGGCATTTGGCGGATCACAACCAGACAATTGTATTGATCTTACAGCACGCATTCTAAATTTCCTAAAGCCGGCAAGACTAATGAGAAATGATTCAATCAACAGAAACCAAAAGAAACCAGCATTACGGCTACGTTAATCCTCTTCCAAATTGATGGAATCCCCGAACTTCCCATACAAAATCTTCTTCAACTCGGCCATCTGCGCAAGCACAGAATCTTTCTCCTCTTCCAATTTCTCCAAGTTTTTTGTAGTTACTTCTTTCATATCTTCGATTCGGCTCTCCACTTCATCCCTTGGCACGTGAGCAAAAACCTCCCCTATCTGGAAGCGCACTACCTCCTCATCAGTAAGAATTAACTCATTGCTCGCATCCTCAAGATTGTCATTTGTCTCCTGAAAAAAGTTGGGTATTGAGAGGAGATAAGCAGGGGGCTAGATGGATACAGGGTGAGAAGAGTCAGTTGTAACTTCTTCAATCCTTTTAGCACATGGTTAGATCTAAATCAGCTCACAGAAAGAAAAAAGAGAACTCATAAGTCTCTTTCCCAAAATAGGTGTTCTGAAGAAGCTACAAACTCAAGCACCCACGAGTTCACCAGAAAGTACCATCACGTAAACATCCATTGGCTGGTCATATAAGATAGATCGATATGCTCTTATGACTGCAGCATGATTTTGACCAGCATAGAAATATCCCAAATTCTTAACTATGTTAAGGATCTGTTTGTATTGTAAGTTCAAAAACATGAAATCAGAACTCCCGTTCATCCAGTAATGCCATCAAATGTGTACATACTACCATTCTCTAATAAGACACCCATCCATCTCTCAGATTTGCTAGTTAATTTATTTGCCAAAGATAATACAAAGTCATTCGCAAACAGCAAAATCATTTCACTAACCCCAGTGCATGAAAAGGTCAGATGTCAAATATGCTCACTCACTCAACCTTCTACCAAATGTGGATAAAAGATGAAGGCGCTGAAGAATTTGAATCCCAAAATTTTGGAGTGTTCCAAATATAAGGATTTGCCAACTCCATTTCCCAAGGGCCTAACAACAAACCACTTGTCGCACATTGCTGTAAACAGGTAGAGGCTAAGCAGAACTCACACAGAAATCATCAAAACCCGCTTCTTGCTCAAGCCTTTTCATCGTGTAACAAAAGATTCATGAAAAATGCTCCCCCATGAATTACCCAATCCCATGAGTAACAGGTTTTAATCTCGTCCAAAATCCCAAAAACAGATATTTCACACTCTCTACTTCAAGAAAGCCGCTTTTCGAATCCCGTCTTCAGCGATATAACAATTTCTAATGCCGGATTTTGCTAAGCTGAAGCTGACAAAAAGCCTCATCAAGAAACAAAGAATCGCAGACTGAAGCCAAGCATCGAATCCAACCCAGCAACACACTATCAGCTTACTTTCGATTTCTACTAAAAGATTAACCTCCGATCAACAACAACCACCGCCAAATTTCAGCTGCTACTCATCTCAACCAAAGGAGAACAACATCCAACGAAGAAATTGGAGCAACCCATCTAACCCATCAGCAGAAAAACAGACAGACGAAAGATCGACTGAAGACCAGCTTTCTTCATCGACGGCACGGAAAAAAGGCGGTACCTTGGCGATCCTGATCTCGTCCTCGAGCTCGTGGAACCGGTTGTTGAGCTTGGAGAACCTGTTGATGTTCTGCTGGTCATCCCAGGTGACCTCCATCTCCGATCCCCCGCTCTCCATGAGTCAAAAGTTTTCGAGCATCGTTAGGAAGATTTCAAATTCTAGGGTTTCGAAATCGATTGATTTGCTTGGAAGACGATTTTTACCTGTTGCATGGTGGATCGATGGGGGCAATTGCAGCAGAAAAAACAGGGCTTCTCCTCAAGATGTTTAGGGCTTCAGCAGAGAGGGATTGGTTTCCTTTCATACCTTTGAAGTCCCATTTCCTTTTATTTTCTTATTGGGAAAATATCACAAATAACCCCTATTTTACTCAACGTGCAATCTCGTCATTGAACTCTTAATTTACTCAATTTGATCCATAAAGTATCAATTCCGATTTAATCTTGACTGGAATTGTAGATATTTTGATTTTTTTTTTCCTTCTTCTCTCTTCCCTCTGCCGGCTTGGCAGAGGGAAGCCGGCGTCTGGCGAGGGTCGCCCCTGCTAGTGTCGGGCGAGAGCCGTCCTCGCCCGACACTAATAGGGGCGGCCCTCGCCTGACGCCGGCAGGGCCACCCTCGCCAGATCCGACGAGGACAGCCCTCGCCTGATCCATTAAAAAAGGGGACTAGCAAGTGCTAGGTCGTGGAAATGTGCAAATAATCTAATCCTATCCAAACCCTTTTGAGGGTTATGTCACGAGGAATATATAATTAATGATTCAAATATAAAAACATTTTGATAGATTTTTCATTTTAGAGAAACGTGATAGCAAATGAAAAAATGATTGAACAAACAAATTGAAAATTAAAAATTCAAGTCATTTAGCAACTAAACGGAGAAAATTATTGGAAAATTATGAGTATCCTTTTCCTCTGATTAACAAAACTATGTATCTTCGACTTTTAAATTTAGACTACACTCTATACTCTCAGAATTTTATTTTTTTTCAGAAAACACCCTAGATGTGTTTATTTGAATGAAGAATTTTCCACCATTTAATTTTCTGAATCTTCACAAATTTAGCTTGCTAAAAGTCATCTGTTAATGAAAATTATTTACAGCCAAAAGAAATATACATACATAAAGTTAGGAAAATAAATTCTTTAACTTGAAAATAAGAAAAAATCCAAAATATAATTTCTCAAAAACATTTTATTTATAATGAAATTTATCCGAAAACAAACACACCCACCAGTGTCCTTTGCTTTTCATGACCTCTGACAATCCGAAAACAAACCCAAAACTATATTTTCCAAGTGCAGGTACCTAAGTATATAAGACAATTCAAGATAAATTGTGTTATTTCTCTCATACTGTAACTTCTATGAGATTCGACCAAAAAAAAAAAAAAAAACTTCTATGAGAGATCTGTCTGAGATTGCTCTATGCTTCCACAAAATGAGCTGCAATATTTATTCCAATGGAAGCTTTCACTCATTTTGATTAGGAAAAGCACTATACTGTCAACAAAACTTTTGATTTCACCAAAAGAGCTTGGCCATATGAAAAATTCTTTACAGGTGTGATTCAATAAACTCGTGTCGCGTGTTCAATGGAACATCTTAACTTAGCAGTACCGTCTATTTAATATTTTCTCCGAATTCATGGCAGAAAAAGCAAAAGAACACTATTTTAGGTTTTGTTGATCAAAAGTACTTGTTTTTATTTGTATTACTGGCACTAAGTCCACCCGTCGATTGGCTTCGTCTACGCCATTGACAGTTAAAATGACAAACCAAGCCAAGCCGTGGCCGCGAGTTCCACGGTCCCTAGATCCCCCGCTTCTTCTATGATCGCCATCCTTGTCATCCTTGGCATGATCACCCTGTCCACAACTGGACGTGGTACGTGGTCACGAGCAGTAGGGCCGAGCGTCGCCGGCATCACCTCTCGTCATCCTTTGGCTCGGCTTCTTCGCTTTAACTTACATGTGGCTATGGTGATCAGAGAGAAACTGGGTCTGGAGAGCTCTCAGCTTCTGAGCTATGGCGGCTGATGCTGCTGCATCTTCCTGCTTCAGCCGTGCATCGTTTCCGGTTGGGGGGGGAGAGAGAGAGAGAGAGGAAGTTTGAAATTTGGACGAAGTACGGATTAAGGAAGCTGTTAAACTTGAATCTGATTCTATTGACTAGACAAAAGTGAGGGAGACTCGGAGGGTGTGAATGAAATCGTTGAACTTGAAAGAAGTGGGGCTGCCGGCACGATGGAACTTGCGGTTTCAGTTGTCTAGTCATTTTCAGAGAGAGAGGAAGTTTGAAATTTGGACGAAGTACGGATTAAGGAAGCTGTTAAACTTGAATCTGATTCTATTGACTAGACAAAAGTGATGGAGACTCGGAGGGTGTGAATGAAATCATTGAACTTGAAAGAAGTGGGGCTGCCAGCACGGTGGAACTTGCGGTTGCAGTTGTCTAGTCATTTTAACTTTTAAGGGAGTAGATAAGCCAATGGAGGGGGGATCTAGCGCCGCCCTCATCATCATCATCATCATGCGGTACACAGAGTGCAAGAACTCTTGAAATGGTCGGGTTCTGCATGTGCTTTCAGCAAGCGACAAACCGATAGTTCACGACAAGATGGCCCTGAGCGTTGCCATCTCCATCGGTGTCCAACCTGCGAAAAACGCCCGCATCCAGATCCAACCCTCCATTGCTGCACAAGTCGATGATCCTCACGGTTGCCTGAGCTCCGGTCCTCGTGTTGGTCACCTGCGCATGCCAAAGACATGAACCTTTACATAAGCAGTTCGCTACGAAGTGTGCGTATGATTGCATCATCCTCGTGCATCTTTAGGGGTCCTTAGTTCTTACCCTTAAGCACCGGCCGCAAGAGGCCTGCCCGCGAGGCCCGACTGGGCCGCAGAAAGAGGTCCAACCGTACTTCTTGCGCCATGCAAGGGGCTTATTCGCATCTATGCCCGTCAAATGGGTGGGTCAGGTTGGGTTTGGATTGGGTCGACTCATATTTGACCCATTTAACCCGTTTTGACTCATATTTATATAGTGTAAATCAAGCCAGTGGCCCATACCCGACTCGACCCATACCCGATCCGACCCGTATTGCTAAAACCTATTAATATTCTAGGAAAACCCACTTCTACTATATGCTAATTGAATTTAAACTTCAAATTAAATTTAAAATAGTAAATAAAATAAAAAAATTAAAAAAACCTATAAATTGAAATATTTATAAAGAATTAGACTATGCACATGCTTCTCTTATTTGAAGTGAACATAACATTAAATAACTAAAAACTGTAATATGAAATTTTTTTAACTAAACCCAAAAAAGCTCATTTTTATGATTTTTTATTAAAAAAAAGTATTGTTAAAACATTTTTATGCAATACAAATTTTTTAATAATTTTTATGCAATGCAAGTTTAATGGAAATTTTTTATAATTCTTTTAAAAATATATTTTTTTTAAAAAGCGAATTTTAATTTTTTAAATTAATTTTTTTAAAAAATATAATTTTAATTTTTTTAATTTTTAAAAATATAATTTTTATTTTTTAAATTTTTAAAAATATAATTTTTATTTTTTTAATTTTTATTTTTTAATAATTATTTTTTCTTTTTCTCTTTTTTTTTTTCATTTTTCTTCTTCTTCGGCCGGCAGTTGGTGGCGAGATTGAGCTCACTAGCCATTTGGCAAGGCTGAGGCCTTGCTCGATGCCGGCGAGCTCGAGCCTAGCCGACGAGCTCGAGTCTCGCCAGATCCGTCGAGGCTTGAGCCTCGCGAGTCGTTGGCGACCTGCCGGCGAGCTCGAGCCTCGCCTCGCCTCGCCTGTCGTCGGACAAGCGGCCAACCGTCGCCCTGCCGGCCATCGGCTAAGGAAGAAAAAGAAAGAAAAAAGAAAAAGAAAAGAAAAGAAAAGAAAATTGAATTATGAAAAATAATTATAATTTCGATTTTTTATAGACAAAACATTTTATAAAATTAAAGAAGGCCAAGGCCCATGGTTCAAAGTGGGTTTCCTAATAACCCATTTAGACCCATTTCTTTTTGTGCTTTACTTTCTCATACCCATTTTTTATCCATATTTAACTTTCATTTGACCCATATATGACCAATTTAACTAAAAATAGGTCATAATATGAGTTTATGACCCATTTTGCCAGCTCTATTCGCATCCCAGGTTGAGCAATAAGCATGTTGGGCGTTCAAGTCCCAGCCGCTGTGCTCGGGGTAGTAGTAATGGTACGTTGCCTTGACGTTGGAAGCGCTCTGAGCAAGAGCGGCGGCCATGGCAGAAACCGAAACTACCATGAAAATGCCGATAAGCCTCCCCATGTCATATGATGTTTTTCTGATGTGTTCTTGTGTAAGATTGTGCTTCAAGAGGAGGTTTGATTTATAGGGGACGAGAGAGAGAGAGAGAGCTCCTGAGCGGTTAACTTGAACATATGTCTATGCATTTATCTCGACTGGATGCCGTTTCCTTCGGTATTATCGTGCTATGAATGTTGATGGGAGACCGAAACGATAAGGACATTCACAAGCATATGCGCAAGTAGCACCATGGCATGAAACAAACTAGGCAATCTGGATACTCAGATGTTTCCGCTCATTGGTTTCTTAGCCAAAGCAAGGCACACCAAGGTTTTCGTCCATTGTAGCTGTATTGTACTCCAGACTATCCTCATATAGAAAGATTCTTTCCCAGTCCATTAGGACTATCATCGCCTCTGCATGAAATTGCATCCGAGCTTAACCTTGCCAATGTCAGCACCACTACGCCCTAAGTATTTTTAAGATCAATAAACGAGTCCAGTAAAGGTTAGCTCAAAACTTCTTGTGTTGCTGCAACATTGAGCTATGAATTCTAGAGCCATTTCATTTTTTTCTATTCTTGATGATATATTTTCATGTCAAGTCTCCACTATATTTTCATGAATGCTAGTGGGTTAATTCCAACATGTCTTATTTTTATTTGTATGAGATTGCATGGTGTATAACACATACTAAAACTAATCCATAATTGATTATCAAATGTGTAACTGGACCGTAAATAAACATCGATTCCGCGAATCAATCTAGCTAGACCTTCCATCCATAGGTGAAAAACCAACCCACCAAAATCCTCTTATATTTTTAAATCATGAATTACCTCTCCCTTGCGAGCTAGCACACTTTCGGGGCAAAAGAGGTATTGGACAGGGCTGGATTATCTGCACAGTTTCATGACTTAGCACCTACCAGTACATTTAAGGGAAATTATTTTTTCCCTCGACCAGATAGATTTTTCATCCAAAGAAGTACGATAGTAAACGACACGATGATTGAACATTTAAAATGACATTAATAATAGTGATTTAGCAACAGAGTGAGAAAATTATTGGAGCTGTGAAAAATCATGAAAACCATTGTAAACGTTGTCTCAATTGCACAACGCATCTTCGATTTTTAAATCGATTATGACACTCTCTAGTCTCGAAATTTGATATTTTGCACCGTATACTTCAAAAGAACAACTTAACCTATTGTTGTTCACCATTTATATTTCTTGCACTTGAAGTATAGTTTTAAAAAAGCCTAATACTGTAAAATGTATATTTTCGGGCGAGATTGCAAAGTTTCAAGAAAATTGAAGAAATTTTTTAATGTTTTCGTTAAACTGTTGACTTTTGCGAAAGATTCTTTTAAGATTATTTCACGTTTCCACAAATGAGTTGTGGCATTTATTCCAATTTTTTACTAAGGAACACAGGACAAAATCAACAAAACGCTTGGTCTCGCTAGATGAGATTAGGAATAGGTTTTGCTCACTAAGAGCTCTTGTAATTATCGTAATTGTTGCTGTTATGATCTTCATGCCGTACGCATACTATACACAACTCTGCAAATGATTGCATTTCGCATGTGTTTCTGGCAAGTGACAAACTGATAGTTCCCGTTAAGATGGCCAGAGCTTTGCCGTTTCCGTTGGTATCCAACCTGCAAAACACGCGGGCGTCCAAATCCAACCCTCCGTTGCTGCACTGGTCGATGATCCTCACTGTCATCTGAGCTCCGGTCCTCGTGTTGGTCACCTGCTCATGCCAAAGAAGTCTGTTAAATATGGTTTTCTAGAATGTTAAGGTTATATGTATATGGACGATACACTTGGATCCAAGTTTTTACAAATGTGCATATGGTCACATCATCCTCGTGCTTTTATTAAGGGTACTTAGTCTTACCCTTAAGCACCGGCCGCAAGAGGCTGCCCGTGATGCCTGACAGGGCCACAAAAGGTGGTCCAACCGTACTTCTTGCGCCATGCGAGGGGCTTATTCGCATCCCACGTTGAGCAAAAAGTGTGGTTAACGTTGAAGTCCCGCCCATTCGTTCTGCTCGGAATTGTAGTAATTCTATGTTGCCCTGACATGGGATGCGCTCTGAGCAAGAGCAGCGGCCATGACAGAAACTAAAACTATCATGAAAATGCTAATATGCCTCCCCATATCATGTGATGTTTTTTATGTGTTCTTCTGTAAGGTCGTCGTTCAAGAGGAGGGTTGATATACAGGGGACGAGAGAGAGAGAGAGAGAGCTCCTCAGAAACTATCAGAATGTTGACTTCTTGAAAGAATTATCAGCAGCCATATGAACACGTCTATGTCTTTAACTTGACTGGATACATTTTCCTTAGATATTATCGACATGATCACGATGATTGGAACTCCAGTAGCTACACTGATACGATAACGACATTCAAAAGTGAACGTGCAAATAACACAACGACACGAAACAAGTTAAGTGCTCTGGATATTCCAGTTGTTTCCGCTCGTTGGGAGGTTACTTGCCAAACATAGCAGACCAGGGTTTTGTCCATCGCCGGCCACAGGCTGGTCAGGGCGAGGGGCCCGTGCCCTCGCCGGCCACTGGCGAGGGCCGCTGCGCCCTCGCCGGCCACAAGCAAGGGCGTCGGCCCCCGCCCAGATCCAAACGAGGACCGAAACCCTCGCCTGTTGGCCGGCGACCTCGCCGGCCAAGGGGTAAGAAGAAAAGAAAAAAAAAAAAGAGAGAGAAAAAAAAGAACAAATTAAAAAATCTGAAAAAAATATAAAAAAATTATAAAATTTGTCCACGTGGCGCCACATAAGACTGCCGGCGGCCACATTAGCAATTTTCGGCTTAAATTAGCTGGATGGACTGAATTTGTACCAATGTGAAAATGTTTAGGATTAAATTGGTCCAATTGAAAATTTTATGATTGAATTGGTATCAATACAAAAGGTTTATGACTATTTTGGTACTTTTCCCATCAATTTCGCTAGTGACAATTTCCTAATGAACTACAGAGAATCCCTCGGTAGTAACCGGTTTCTCTGGTATCTTGTTTTTATGTCATCCGATCAAAAAGTTGGCCCATCACAAATTAATTACTATTCGAGGAAAACGAAATCCAATTAATTTTAGTTTTGATGTCGGAAGATCAAACGTTTTACTGAAAAAAGGACCGTCTATTTCGTGGAAAAGAACAAAATATTCCCAAGATATTCCCATGGCATCATATCATAACCGCATCAACAATTTTTTCCCCGTGATATAAAAGATCGAGGCATTTTTCAAGGGAAGAGATTAGTGGTAGGTTTTGCTGATTAAAAGCACTTATTGGTGTTATTATCATTGCGATCTTCATGCGGTACAGATAGTATAAAGAACTTTTGAGATGGTTGCATTTTGCATGTGCTTTTAGCAAGTGACAAACTGATAGTCCACGATAAGATGGCCTTGAGCGTTGCCACTTCGGTCGGTGTCCAACGCTTGAAACACGCCGGCGTCCAAGTCCAATCCTCCATTGCTGCACTGGTCGATGATCCTCACTGTCGCCTGAGCTCTGGTCCTCGTGTTGGTCACCTGTGCATGCCGAAGACATATATCTATACTTAAAAAGTCCGTTAAATATGGTTTTCTAGAATACTAATATATGCATCAGACACTTGGATCGAAGTTACAAATGTGCAAATGATTGCATCATCCCTGCGGATCTTTAAGGCTTCCTAGTTCTTACGCTTAAGCACTGGCCACAAGAGGCCTCTCCGTGAGGCCCAACCGGGCCACAGAAGGCGGTCCAACCGTACTCCTCGCGCCACGCGAGGGGCTTGCTCGCATCCCAAGTCGAGCAAAAAGCATGGACCGCGTTTAAGTCCCAGTGGTTCTGCTCGGGATTGTAGTCATTGTAAGTTGCCAGGACATTGGAAGCGCTCTGAGCAAGAGCAGCGGCCATGACAGAAACCAAAACTATCATGAAAATGCTTATGAACCTTCCCATATCTTCTGATGTTTCTGTTGTGTTCTTGTTTAAGATCTTTGTTCAGGAGAAGGGTTGATATATAGGGGACGAGAGAGAGAGAGAGAGAGAGAGAGAGAGAGAGAGAGAGAGAGAACTCTTCAGAAACTACCAAATAGTTGACCTCTTGAAAGAATTCGAAGCAGCCACATGAAAATATGTCTATGTCTTTATCTTGACCTGGATACATTTTCTTCGATATTATCGTGCTGATCACAATGATTGGAACTCCAATGGCTACATTGATGCAATGCAATAACGACATTCAAAAGTGCACGTGCAAATAGCACCAAGACATGAAACAAATTAAGTGCTCCGGATACTCCAGTTGTTTCCGCTCATTGGTTGTTTACTTAGCCAAACAAAGCATCCTAGGTATTTGTCCATCATAGCTGGATGGTACTCCAGACAATGCTCATACAGACAAATTCTTTCGAAGATCATTAGGATTGACAATCATCGCTGCAGCATGAAGTTACATACGAGCTCAACCGGGTCAATGTCTGCACCAGTGGCCTCCAAGTCTTTTTAGCAATCGACATGTTTAGCTCGTACTTCTTGTGTTGCTGCAACATTGAGCTATGAACACTTCGGTTCTGGGAAAATATAGCATGTTCTACCAAATAGATCGATGTTGAGATTTTTCTCAATGAGCGCTTCAGATAATCGCTAAGCAATTAAAGTGGGTCAGTTTGCAGCTTTTAATGCACTACTTTTCTCATGTCATTTGAAAACAGAAACACTTTCTATCATGTGTATGCTATCGCAGGTACACTGAGAGCATTACACATGTAAGCCACGTGGATGCCTACGTGGTAAATCTAATGTCAAGTTAACAAAAACTATAGCCACATCCGCTAACAATGTTGCGAATTTTAGCGGTGGGCTACATTGATTGAATCTGGAAAGTTCAAAATTTAGATTGAACAAGAAAAGTCTACATTAATCATTGAAGAAAATTTCAAAGTCCATGTAATCCCTTACTAAATATATGAAAGTGCTTTGACGAGTAGGGGAGGGGAATCAACAAGAAGAATGGGCACGAGAGATTTTACAAAAGATGAGATGTGGAAGTGGTCTTCGCCTCTTCGAGGAATCGATCCACCATCATAACTAAATTGAAAAAGACTCAAAAGAAATGGTTCGGTTGTATGCAAGTTTATTTTGTCGTGAATTTTATGCCAAATGTCACTACATATATATAATTAACCGGTTTTCAACGGAGTCAGATTTGTTAATTTGTGATCTAGTGATGAACAATTTCCCCTAGTAATGATTTTCTCAAGAAAGGAAAATGATATGAATGATTTCTGAACTTTGTTTCAATGTCCAATGTTGTCTCTGGACTTTCAATTTGGTCAATGTGGTTTTGGACTACTTGTAGAAGTACAATGTAGTCTTTCCTTTGCTTAGACGGCAAATTAGACGTTATTTTAATGACATGGATTATTAGATACTGAGTTGAAAGTCAAAATATCCATTATATTATTGATCTTCTAAATGAAATTAGGCGTTAACATGTCTAACGTTATTTGATAACATGGACTATTAATCATGATTTGAGGTGAATATCTTATATGAAAAATCCATGTATAATATTTACCGTTTGAACATAATGGATTATAAGCCGCATCAGTAGATTTTGTTAACTTGAATTAAAAGAAGGATGGCATCAAACATTTTTGTTTAGTTCATGGACTACCAATTATTTAAGGATTACATTGAACAAATTAAAAAATAAGAGACTATAATTTACATTGGATAAAAAATTCATGAATCTTTTGTGTCATTTTCCATCTAAAATCCTATAGAAAATCCCACGGCACTAACAAGGGCATCCTGTTATTTTGTCATCTCATCTGATCATAAGGCTTGCCCATCGCAAATTAATGACTATTTTAGGAAAAAGAGGTCCAAATAATTTTATTTTACTGTAGAAGATCAATTATGATTACAGGAAAGGGACTCGTCTCTCTATTTCGTGGAAAAGAACAAAATATTCCCAACATATTCCCATAGCATCATATCATAACCAACATCAACATCTTCGGATATAAAAGATGGAAATATTTTTCAAGGAACGAGATTAGCAGTAGGTTTTGCTTATTGAAAGCACTTATTGTCATTATTATCATTATGATCTCCATGCGATACACACATTATGGAGACGTATCGAAATGGTTGCACTTTGCGTGTGCTCTTAGCAACCGATGAACTGATAGTCTACGATAAGATGGCCCTGAGCGTAGCCACTTCCGTCCGTGTCCAAACTTTGGAACACGCCAGTGTCCAAATCCAACCCTCCGTTGCTGCACTGGTCGATGATCCTCACCGTCGCCTGAGCTCTGGTCCTTGTGTTGGTCACCTGCGCATGCCAAATGAATAAATCTTTAACCTAAAAAGTCTGTAAATATCTTTCTAGAATTCTAGGACTGCATATATGGATCAAACGCTTGCATCATCCCCGTGCATCTTTAAGGCTTCTTAGTTCTAACCCTTAAGCACCGGCCGCAAGAGGCCTGCCCACAAGGCCCGACTGGGCCACAGAAGGCGGTCCAACCATACTCCTTGCGCCATGCAAGGGGCCCATTCGCGTCCCAAGTCGAACAATAAGCGTGGACCGCATTCAAGTCCCACCCGTTCTGCTCGGGATTGTAGTCATTGTAAGTTGCCAAGACATTGGAAGCGCTCTGAGCAAGAGCAGCGGCCACGACAGAAACCAAAAGAATCATGAAAATGCTAATAAGCCTCCCCATATCACGTGATGTTTTTTATGTGTTCTTCTGTGAGATCGTTGTTTAAGAGGAGAATTAATATATAGAGCGCGCGCGTGCGAGAGAGAGAGAGAGAGAGAGAGAGAGAGCTCTTCAGAAACTCCCAAATGGTTGACGTCTTCAAAGAATTCTCACCAACCATGCGATTATATCTCCATGTCTTCATCTTGACCTAAACACATTTTCCTTAGATATCATCGTGCTGATCTCAATGATTGGAAATCCAGTGGCTACACTGATACGACAAACTCGTGGAAATAACACGACGACATAAAATAAGTTAAATAATCTGGATACTCCAGCTGTTTGCGCTCGTTGGTTGGTTACATGTCAAACAAAGCACCCTAGGGTTTTTGTCCGTTGTAGCTGGATCGTACTCGAGACAATCATCGCCTCCGGATGGAATTGCAGACGAGCTTAACCGTGTAACTGTCTGCACCACCAGCCCCTTAGTATTTTTAAAGACGATCAGGGAGTCAACTGAAGTTTAGCTCAAATTTCTTGTGTTGCTGCAAGATTGAACAATGGAAAATTGATTCTGGGCAGCAAATATAGCATGTTGCACAGGATAGACCATTGTTAAGATTTTCATCACGAGCACCTTTAGGATGATCATCAAGCAATAAAATAAGGTCAGTTTGCAACTTTTAATGCACGAATTTGCTCGTGTCATTTCAAAATAGAAACATTTTCTATCATGTGTATTCTACTAACAGGAGGATCAATACACTTATCAACGAAATTATGAGAGAGCTATACACATATGAGCCAAGTGAATACCTACATGGTAAATCAAAAGTCAAGTTAACGAAAACAATGGTCTTGTCAGCTGACAATGTTGGAACTTTTAGCGGAAGGACTATGGGCCGTTTGGTTCAACTTTGGAGAAATGGCTTTGCATTTCCCCAAGTATCTTCAGAGGAATGGGCATTTGATGAAGGCAAGAGTGTTTGGATACTCTCATTTTGGTGTATTTTGCAAAGTAGCTTTGAAGAGAAAAGAAAAAGGAAAAAAAGAAAAGGAAAAAGGAGGAGGAGATGCTGAAGTAGAGGGCGAAATGATCGGGAGGCAGCCGGAGTTGGTGGTTGTGGTGGGGGAGGCGGCTGGTGGCAGTGGTGGTGGGGAGGTGGTGGGTCGCGTGACCCAGACGCTTGAGGTCGCGCAGGTCTCATGACCCAACAGCCTGACGTCATCGACCTCAAGAATCGTGACCCAGCCGCCTGAGGCTGCGCGACCTAGGCGACACTGCCTAAGGCCGAGCAACCCAAGCGGAATTGCTTGAGGCCGCGCAACCCAAGCGACGACGGTGTGTGGGGTCAATGCTTGAGGTCGCTTGACCTCAGGCGACCCTTCTCGGCAACCAGATCTGGCTGGCAGAGCTCGCAGTGAACTCCGCCAACTGAGCTTCATTGGTGGAGCAACAAGTCCAAGGAGGAAGACGATGAACAGTAATTTTTTAGGGTAAAAGAGGAAAACGCAATTATCAGTGAGGGCAATAATGGAAGAAAAAAAAATCATTAAACCCCTATTTCAGCATTCCAAATGCTGGCATTGGGCATATGACGCCTCAAAATGCTGAACCAAACACTCGATATTTTTCCCAAGAGACTTTGGGGGCTCAAAGCTCATTGGGAATGCTGAACCAAATGTGGCCTATATTGATTGCATTTGGAAAGTTAGAATTATGTTGAACAAGAAAAGTTCAAAGGCTACATTGAATAGTGAAGAAAAATTCAAGTATTAACCCATGTCATTATCCATTAGAGGTGTCAAACTGGAGTTAAACGCCCATCATAAAGCCATTTATGATAAGTTGGGTCATATATGAGTTAGCTAAATTTTTTTAATTGAGTTGGTATTGATTTGAATAAAATCCAATAAAAATGTGGGTCTTTAATAGGTCTAAAGCCCAACCCACTTGTAGTCCCTCTTCACTTGTCTTCGAGTTCAGGTTTGGGGTTTGCAAGTGGGGCAACTTTAGTTTTATCTTCTACTTATGATCTTCCTTTATTTTTTTGGAATAAATGTACTAGAAGTCCTGAAACTTGTCATGAAAGTGCAATTAAGTCTTAAAACTTTCAAAAAGTATAATTAAGTCATAAAACTTATTAAATTGGTTCAATCTAAAATCCGTCAACTCCGTCCAATTAGACTAATGGAAAATGCTAAAATATCTTATTTTATTACATTTTAAGACATATGGCAACGATGTGGTGCTCAACAAGCGCCACATCAAAATAATAGTAAAAAATTAAAATAATACAAACTAAATTAGATTAAAAAAAAAAGAAAGCTAAAAGTTTTTTTTTTTAAAATAAAACATATACTGTAAAAAGTAATTTTTGATACTCAAAAATACCCTAGAAATCACATGCTAGTCACGAGGAGTAGAAACCTTTAAAATCACCCTCGTTACCACATGTAGGCCGTGATTTACATTAACCTAGCCCATAATGATCATAAAAACGAAGGTTAGCCAAGGATTTTGAATAACCTTAGGCTAGATTTCGATGGACCTACAAGTGAAGATACATAATTTTATGATGAAGCAGTTGGTTGCCACGTGTCGAAGCCAAGATACATTGTTGAAGACATAACATTGACAGCAAATTTATGCAGCAATGGTTAAAAGGGTGCAAAACTCAAGAAGAGCGGTTAATACTTGCTGGACAAACCATGCTAGTATTGTCAAACAAGTCAAAAAGTAACCAGATGTAGATGAAGCGATTTAGCATAGAACATGAAGTGACTGTTGAGGAAGAAGCAACCAACCACTGACAGTTACCAAATTAGCCTATAAATACCGTAGGCAATCCAATAGAGGAACCCTCCCTCCACCCTCCCGAACAACATATAAAACTACGTTATCTTACTTTTATCCTTGCTTAGTCTAACTTAGTTGTAGTTTAAGATTCCCATCATAGATTCAATTATGGCAAGCCTCTACATCCTAGGCAGTGCTGTTGATTAGATTCCAATGCTACCCATTGTTTATCATCGTCGATTAGATTCTAACGTTGTGTCCTCATACTCATCTAGCAACAGTGTTTGCAAGGTGTTGCTACCACTGTCTATTGTCATCGATTAGATTATGATATTGTGTCCTTGTACTCATCTAGGAGTAGTGTTTATTAGTTTTTGTCACCACTATCCAACGTCGTTAATTAGATTCCAACGTTGTGTCCTCATATCCATCTAGGAGCAGTGTCAACTAGGTGTTATTCTTATTGTCCAACGTCGTCAATTAGATTCTGACGTTGTATCCTCGAACTTATTAGAAAGCAATGCTTTCCGGACGCTTTTGTTGATATCCAATGTTGTCGAATCATTTTCGATATTGTATAAATTGCTTTAATTTTAATGGGCTTTCATTATTATGTTAAAGTGAATTTAGATGACACCATTGATTAGATTTTGACATTGATTATTGTTGGTATTAAGTTGGTGTTAAGCATATTAAGCGACTTCTTTAGATTTGGGATTATATAATATAGTCTCATTTGCATTTGACCCTCTTTGTCTAAAATTAACGCAGAACCCAAGTTTCCTTTAATAAAAACCGAAATATAACACTTAGTGAAAGAAATTTTGTTGTAGGATCTAAAATTGGCGGTAATAAAATAAGATACTTTAGCATTTTCCTGACATATTGTTTTTATGTCATCTAATCATAAAACTAGCCCATCACAAATCAATGGATATTCGAGGAAAAAAAATTCAAAATAATAACTTTAATGTTGAAAGATCAAATGTTTTATCAGGAAAGGACTCTTCTATTTCGTGGAAAAGAACAAAACATTCCCATGGCATCAGATTATAATCGACATCAACATTTATTTTCGCATGATATAAAAGATGGAAGTAATTTTCAAGGGAGGAGATTATTACGTTTTGCTAATTAAAACCACTTATTGTTGCTATTATTATTGTGATCTTCATGCGGTACATGTACTATAGAGAACTTTTGAGATGGTTGCATTTTGCATGTGCATTTAGCAAGTGACGAACTGATAGTTCACGATGAGATGGCCTTGAGCGTTGCCACTTCCGTCGGTGTCCAACCTTTGAAACACGCCGGCATCCAAATCCAACCCTCCGTTGCTGCACTAGTCGATGATCCTCACCGTCGCCTGAGCTCCGGTCCTTGTGTTGGTTACCTGTGCATGCCAAAGAATAAATCTTTACCTAAGGAGTCTGTTAAATAGGATTTTCTCGAATATTAAGACTATATGTATATGGATCATACACTCGGACCAAACTTATAAATGTGCATATGATTACATCATCCTTGTGCATTTTTAAGGGTACTTAGGGTCCGTTTGGAAACCACTTTGCAAAGCCCTTTTGGGGTCCAAAACCCATTTGCCCAAATATTGGGTGTTTGGGAACACCCAATGAAACTCACCTTAAAGAAATGCTGGCATTCCAAAGTTGAAAGCCCAAGGCAGCTTAGGGGTTGCCTTGGGCTTTTAGCATTTCAGGAATGGGAATGGCCGAGCACTGTTCAACTTCTTCGTTAGGGAGGCCGGCGAGGTGTTGTGGTGGGTCGGCGACGGGCAAGAGAGGCTGGCGTGGTCGCGGCACCCCGGCGATCATCGCCGACCAGTCGCGCGACCCAGATTTGGGTCGCGGCGAGGTGGCGGAGGTCGCCAGTCGCGGAGGTGGAGGATGTCGCGCGCCTCGGTCGCGGAGGTGGCGGAGGTCGCCGGTAGCGGAGGTGGCGGAGGTAGCGCGCTTGGGTTGCGGAGGTGGAGGAGGTCACACCGGGCCGCGACGTGCGACCTCCGCCACCTCGCCGTGACCCAGATCTGGGTTCTAGGTCGCGACCTCCAACGACCCAAGATGTGGCCGCGACCTAGATCTGGTTCGCGGAGGTCGCCGGGTCACGGCGCACGACCTCCTCTCGTGGTCGCGGCGGTACGGAGGTTGCCTGGGTCGTGGCGAGTTGTCGCGGCGACCTCCGGCGACCCACAACCTTGCCGCAACCCAGATTTGGGTCGCGTAGGTCGCTTGGGTCACGGCGCGCGACCTCCTCCACCATGCCGCGACCTCCGGCGACCCACGACCTCGTCGTGGAGGTGGCCGGAGGTCGCCTGGGTCACGGCGCGCGACCTCCTCCACTTCGTTGAACTCCCTGCTCCTCACCGGCGACTACTTGTTCTAGCCGGCCAACTTTTGTTTTTTAATAACAAAAGGCTTTGCAAATATAATTTTCCCAAACACCGTTACTCAAAGATACTTACAATGGACTTTTACAATAAAATTTACCAAACACAATTTACATTTTGGAAAACATCTTTAGCTCAAAAGTCTTTACATTTTCTTAAAGATTTTCCCCAAAAGTCTTCCCAAATGCACCCTTAGTCTTACCCTTAAGCACTGGCCGCAAGAGGCCTGCCCGCAAGGCCCGGTGGGGCCACAGAAGGTGGTCCAACCGTACTTCTTGCGCCATGTGGGGGGCTTGTTCGCGTCCCGGGTCACGCAGTAAGCACTGGCCGCATTCAGGTCCCACACGATCTGCTGGGGGTTGTAGTAATTGTATGTTGCCCAGACATTGAAAGCGCTCTGAGCAATAGCGGTGGCCACAACAGAAACCAGAGCTACCATGAACAAGCTAAAAAGCCTCCCCATACCATGTGATGTTTCTGATGTTTCTGATGCGTTCTTGTGTGAGATTGTGCTTCAAGAAAGAGGGCGCTCTTTCGAAATCACCAAGTCGCCCGTCGGAAGAATTTCTGAGCAAGCCGTATGGACGTGTGTGCCTGTCTTTATCTTGACTGGAAGCAGTTTTTCTCAGTGGACATGCTCTCATGGAGTCCACCATAACCAAGATTGGTGGGAGAAGCATACATATTCAACATGCGAAGACTGATTCAGTTGGATTAACTCGGTCATACTTTTCAAGGAAAGTTCCCCCACACAAAGTTTCCCCACATTAATCTTATGTATGACCGAATTTGTTTAACAATTATCTAGAAATATAAGTGACCGTTCGACAAAGCCGGGTTCAAGATTCAGGTCTGATGTATTGTCCACTGAGTCTACCCATAACATAAAAATGTGTATATAAGCATTCGGGCTGGCCCGATTCAGGATCGGGCAAACTGAGTTTTCTCGTGTAAGGATATTGCTCAAACTCACCCATTTGCCTTTCGGGTCTAAGAGAGCTGAAAGGGCTGCCCCACTATTGATCACCTCTATCTTTAGATAAGGGTAAGAACAAGCTAAAAGAAAATAACGTTCTCGACCCTCATCAACTTGGACTAATCTTTAGTTCGAAAAGTGGTTGCAACAGGGGCTAGCACTAAAGGTCTTAGCACTTACTCATCCATATGATCAAAAGGTTGAATTCTATCTACTTTGGTCCACAAGCAATATCGATTTCTTTATCACCGCAATTGAATTGGATGACTGCCTCGTAAGATTAATTGCAAATATAACTATGACTCCAAGGTTTTGATAAAACTAAGATTGCATGTAGGGGTGGAGGACCTAGACCATGTCATATGTAGGAAACCTTTTAGAGAGTAATACGGATATGGCGAGGGATGAATTCCATGGATAATGGTCGCGTCGTCCATTTATGGGGAACGAAAAAGAATTAGCATGTGGGATGGTTTTAGGGGCATTGCTAGTGCTCATGCACGCACTATTAGATGCAGAAACTTTGATTTTTCGAAACGTGGAGCATAAGTAAAATAGGCCAATGTTAAGATTTTTATCTACGAGCACCCTCAGATAATTGTTAAGCAATTATATAAGGCTAATTTGCGGCTTTTGACACATCACTTTCATCATGTCAATTGAAAATCGAAACATTTTCTATCACATGTGAGCTATGGGGGTTAAAAAGTCCCTTTTAGCTATTTTTAAAGGGAAGAAATGATTTATGTGATCCTGAATTTTGTTTAATGTTAATGTGATTGGTTGAACACCTTTTTTAAAAAAAATTAATCTAGTCCGCGGACTTGCAAAAATCCCCTCAATATAGTCCCTCTATTGAGTATATCACCATAACAATTGCAACTCTTTTATGTGGACTGTCATGTTTAACGTGTATTCAGTTAAAATAATGATGTAAACTACCGCGTCGTTTTTTCAAGCCAGCAAATCTTTTTCCCCCTTTATTTTTGGGCCAAAATAATGAGAGATTGAGGGATATAACGGGGAAGGCACATGAGAGCCATGTGGAAACTAACATGGTAAATCTAATTTCTAGTTAATAGAAATAATGGTCTCATCAACTCACGATGTTGAAATTTTAATGGAAAGGACTATATTGATTGAGTTTTTGAAAGTTCAAAGACTAGATTGAAAAAAGGAAAAAAGTTTAAAGGCCACGCTGAGCATTGAAAAGAAAATTAAGGAATTACCTCATGCCATTATCCCTTATTGCAAACACGCAAGTGTTTTGAAGAGTAGGGGACGGATATCAACAAGAAGAATGGGCACTAGAGATTTTACAAAAGCTAGATGCCAAAGTGGTGTTCGGCTTTCGGAGGAATCTATAACCAATTCTATTTAAGCTCATTTTGTCGTAAATTTCATACAAAATTCCTTACACATACAGATAATTAAAAATATTTTCAACTGATGGCTAAGATTTATTTACTTGCGATCTAGGGATGATCAATATCCCTAATAATGATTTTCTGAAGAACTGTAGAGAATCCCACGATGCTAACCGATTTTGTGGCATCTTGTAGCTCCATCATCTGATAATAAAGCTGGCCCTTCACAATTATTGACTATTTGGGGAAAAAGTTTTGCGTTCCCAAGACATTCCCATGGCATCATATCATAAGCAACATCTCCATTTTTCACACGATATGAAAGATGGAAGTATTTGGGAATCACAACCTTTAAGAGAATTAATAGATCTAATGGAACTAACTTTACCTTTGAAAATTTAAGTTATCGAGTTATGTACGAAGAAAAAGGAGTTAGCAGCCAAGCAAACTACTAACAGATATCATGACCTAAAAATCTCCTCAAATTCCCAACCCGATAATCCATTGGACCTTACAAATGCTTGCGAAATTTAATTAGTTTCACCCTATTGGCACTATAATTTAAATGAAATTTCTTAAGATAACATATCACGATTGTAATTATGACTTCGATAGGTCTTGATAAGATGAGATTGCATGGGATCGGATTTCACATAAGCAAACGGTCCACACATACATAATATAATTATAAAAGCATAGAATCGAAAGAATACAACAAAAACTTATTATTGAAATTCAACTAAACTAGGGTTACGACACCCTGCGAATTCACTAGAATTTGAAGAAAGCAAGAATACAATGATAATTTTCTCTTAAGATCATGATACAAAAATATTGAGAATACTTACAAAGAAAAAAATCCAATTTTTCTTTTCTCTTTACTACACTCATTCGCGTTTTTTCCTCCTTTTGGCAGTCACGGCCTCTCCTTTTCTTTTCTCTCTACTTTCTTCTCAGCCAATTCGCTGCTGCTGCCGCTCTCTAAAGTTGATATGTGAGGTGTAACTCTTAATATAAAAGCAAAAGTAAAAGAAGAGATTTAAAAAACCCTCAATAAAAAAGTTTGGCTTCCCCCCCAGACCGACAAATGAAATGATCATCAGTTTAAAGGGCACCAGATCTGCAAAGACGAAACAGAGCTGGCCCCATCACCAATCGATATCGTCTTTTCCAGTCATGCCGTGGAAAGGGGCTCGTGCATATCGTGGAAAATGGACCGAATATCCGTAATATATTCCCATGGCATCACATCATAACCAGCATCCGCATTGTCTACATAATAAGAAAGACGGAAATATCGGGAATCCCAAGGCTCAATCTGGAGTTCAAAGTTTGAAGAGAAGTAGTAAATCGAATGGAACTAATTTTACTAGAAAAAATGCGAGTCATCGAGTAATGTACGGAGCAAAAAGAGTTACCGGGCCGAGCAAACTATCAAGGATTACCGTAGCCTAAAAATCTCGTCTCAAAATCCTAATTCTTAATAATATGTTGGATCTCGCAAAAGCTCGCATTAATTGAAGTAATAAACTATGTCCGCATGAGAATGTGAATAATATATTTAAAGATAACATCCCTAATGTCATAGGAAGGAAAAGAAAAATCATACGTGACAAACCAGGCGAGTTTTCCGAAAAATCGCTTTCACATGAATAATGCAACTTTCCCGAACTATGTCGACTGCACCATGTAAAAGAATAGTACGGTGGCTCTATTTATTTACCGCGTGAACTTTATCTTTTTGCATCATCAATAATGCAACTTCATCTTTCCAGACCCCCAATGATGCACTCGCACGTACCATACTTTTTTGTTTTGATTGGTAACTTTGGGAACAATAATGCACTTCAGTACAATTATATGTACCCCAGTCATCTCAATTCGATCTCCACAAAACCATTTTGATAACTTTCTTCCTAACACCATTAGACACAGCTTCAATGGGAAAAGAGTTCCCTAGAAGACGCGAGGAAAAGCGCCCATCTTTTTATTATAAGATCAGTCGACGATTGTAAGTAAGTACACGCAAGGCATAGCAACTAGAACTCTCCATCGATCACACACTGATTCGGATTACGAAAATCCCCTAAATCAGCAGGTCACGAACACGTAGTTAACCGTAATATAGCCCGCATGATATCCTTCCTTCGTCGTGTCTAGCATTCGGAACACCTTGGCGTCCAATTTCAGCCCTCCGTCGCTACAAGTGTCGACGATCCGCACCGTCGCTTTAGCCCCGGTTTTCGCATTCGTCACCTGCGTATATGATGGAACACAATGAATAATCGCATTTCAGTAAAGGATTTTACTAGAGAAGAGGAACTTCTATTTGGCATGAGGGTCTGAAATCGGACTAAACGAAAAGATTAGTTGGGGCGTTTCTCACGTTCAAGCATTTGCCGCAAGCATCTTGCCCAGTCGGCCCGGCCGGGCCGCAGAACCCGGTCCAACCCCACTTCTGGAGCCACGCCATCGACTGGTTCGCGTACCATGGGGCGCAGTACGCGTGCACGGCGTTCAAGTCCCAGTTGTTCTCCACGGGGTTGTAGTAGTGGTACCTCGCCTTGACGTTGGAAGCGCTCTGAGCAATCGAGACTCCGACAACGCAAGCCAAAGCCACCAAGAAGAGCCGCAATTTGTGATCACCCTCCATCTCCTTCTCTCTCTTTCTGCCCTTTGATACTTCTGTGAGATTTCGCGAGCAGGAGGAATGGAGATTTATATAGGAGGGGACAAGAAGTGGAAGATTACCAGGTTGCCCTCGTGATCAGGAACATTTTAGGGCCGCTAGACGTGGGGGTAACATCGATTTTGATGGCGACAACCTAGGCGGTTTCTTGGGTGCGTGCAACTTTACCAAAAGGAAATAGCTTTGGACTCCTTTTTTACTTCACACGACGCGACGTTCAGACGCGCGTGAAGGAAGGGATTGACTTGGGTCCGTTAGGTGTGCTTGAATCGTGGGCACGATTCATTGGATCGGATGGCTGCTCGGTTTGATCTTCGTGCACGAATGTCTTGAGCATAGTGTGGATGATTCGGGGTTCTTGAATTATCCACACCTTACGCAAGCAGTGATATGACAAGGTGAAGAAGTCAAAAGAAGGATGGGGAGCATCCCATTTTCGTCGGTCTTTGATTCTTCTGGGAAAAGGAATTGGTACGAGGTGGGAAATATATTAATACATCAAGGAGCATTCTCGTCGAAAACTTAGGTGATGTGATCATACTTTAAAGTTGATTATTTTTCAAAAAAAATGGGGAGTAAAGTTAAGTGCATCCCAATTTCGTAGTGCCATAGAAAAGGAGAAAGATTGGGACCGGAGGTCCTCTGCTCACAACGATTGGATAGCGACTAATACGTGGAGCATATAACAAAGGGTTATCTTATTGACATACGTGTGTGGAAATCGAAACGAAAATGTGTTTTACCTACAATGATAAAACTTATTTACAATATGTTCATGGCTTAAACAAAACAGTTTATGATTTGACTTAGTTATTAGAAGAGGACTAGCATGTACCAGTCGGGTGCGCAACATAGGTTCCACTCTTCATGCAGCCAAATGCAAATGGTTTCATATTTAGCTACCGACCCAACTCGCATCTTACTTGATTCATGAGGTTAGTAGAGTGCTTTACGTGCCCAAAATTAGTGGCCCTTCTCATTGTTAGGAAAAAAAAAATCTATTAAATTTAATTTGTTCAATTTTAGAAGATGACAGACGAACGAATAAAAATGTTATTAACGTTCTTTTTTGGAATTATCAACGTTCTTGAAAGTAGCTTCTGATATCGAACTAGAAACAGTAGGAGTTCACATGAGCGACTGTTTATGGAGTTCTATGTCAAGAAACGACGTGCATTTCTCGAATGATGTGGCTTTGTCAAAGTATATGGGTGGAGTTCTTATCTTGGAGCGACGCTTCTGGACTTGTTTTCCTGATCTCTGCCGTCGTTCGCGGCATGGTTTCTTATGTTGCAGATCCCGAACGTTGGCGAGGAAACAGAAGCATGCGGATCGAGTTGGAGGTGTGAATTCATCGAGTTTCGTTTGCGTGGCCGTCGGTTCCGATTCTGCCGCGTTCCATCCGTGATGCTTGGGCTAAGAAGGTGACCATAATCGAATAAAAGCACACGTCAAAAATCAAACCTTGCACGTCCGCTGAATATGGGCAAAGCATAAAATAGGCGAATGATGATAATTTTTCGATTGATGACTGCAAGGAAATGATTTTTTGGCTCCATCTCATACTTCGATTAAACTTTACTTAATGAATGAAGATATATGATCATGCGCCGTCCAGTCATCACCAACACCTGATGACCCATGGTCGCCCTTGCCGGTCCTTGCGGCCCCCTCCGGCAGCTTGATGGTCTTATGTCTTTCTTTAAAAATAAATGTTCCAACTTGTATTTTTTTTTAAATTTCTCTCCCTCTTTCCTTTTATTATCCTTTTCTTTCTTTCTTTTTAAAATAAATTTGCTTATTCCTTTTTTTCTTTTTAGTTTTCGACCTCTTTTCTCATGCCCTTGGCACCACGAAGCGCCATGTGTCTTAAGAAAGTATTAGAAAAGCCATATTGACATTTTCAATAAGCCAAATTGAATTAACTTAATGGAAAGTCATAACTAGACTAATTCGACAAGTGTTAAGATTTGATTATATTTTTTTAAAAATCTAAATTTTTGAATTTTTAGTGCCCTTATCCCTAAAAATATCTTCCTTCAACTTCCCATTTTCTTCTCCTCCAATTCGATTCCTTAGAAATCTCTCCATTTTATTCCCAAGAGCTTTGCAGATTCCAACTAATACTCACCACCTCCCTCTTTCCCTTACACCGACAGAACAACAGAAAAACAGCCTTATAAGTTGCTTTTTCTTTAAAAATTTGAAGCTGTCGAGAGAAAGCGACGACGAGAAGTTACTGAGAAGAAATGATGAGTTTAATCTCGCTCCTTTACATGAAAATTCTAACTGATGGAGCACTTGCTGACTTTCCCTATTCTTAAGAAGTTTTTCCACCAAAGTAACTGCATTTCAGTTCTTTCCAAAGATGAACAACTCCTGATAGAATCACTTGTTGAGGAGCGCACCGCATAGCCGAGAAGGGGGCGAAGGGACGAGTTGCAGACGTAATTCGATCAAGTTCTGAATTTGTTACTACGGGATCGGGTCCTCGGCTAGCCTGAGGCTTGAGAATCGGTAAGTTCCGTATTGAGTTTGAGCTGGCAGAATCGCATGAAATAGGACTTGCTTTGTCCTAAAAAAAAGGTTCGATTCTATGGTCGAAGGTATCTGACGATATCTTACTCGAGTAAGACGCTGCGTCGAAAATTGAAGGAAAACCGTTTGGCTTGGGCTTGGTTTGACGTGAGCATTCACGCACTGAAAAAAACTCTTGAGCGCCTATTAACTTCGTCTTATGTCGCACTGATTACTTGTTTTGAGGGGAATAAAGATGATGACGTTGGGCCACATTCGAGACACATGGACTCCATTGCAAGAAGCGCAAAAAGACCCTATTCTTTGACAAGAAATACCACTTAACTCCGTTCCTACAAAGCCGCGAAAGACGTCGAATCAAGTTACACGAGCCTAAAGATGCTTTCAGGCGTGCTTGGGCAAGGCTAATTGGTTGTGAAATCAGGATCGGCTTGACCGAACCTGGCGTAAATTTCATTTGCACGTGGGCAGGGATGGGCAACGGATTAGGCCTCGACCCTCCCGGCTAGAGCCTGTCCACAATCCGGTCGAGCCCCCCGACGGGGCCCCGGAAAACCAAACCCAATTCGAACACGATCGATTTGAATTCACGTAATGACAGTCAACACCCGAAAACCTGAAGAAGCTCTGCTGAAAAGATATGGCGAATCCCTCTGCTCTTCTTCCTCCTCTCGTTCGACCACCATCTGGTAGTCTCGCTCTCTCTCCCCCCTTCTTTGCATCGCCTCTTCTTCTTCTTCTTCTTCTTCTTCTTGTTCCTCGCTACGTCGGTCCCTCTCTCTTCCCGCCACTTTCGCACTTCACGCTCCACCGGTGGACCAAGCGGTTCCATGAGTCGATCCCAGGTTTTGGAATTCGTGATGAACCATTGCAAAAATGGCGGGTTGACAAAAGCCGAGGATACTTTGCATTTCTTCAAGGTTATGGTTCGGCTGAACCCTTTGCCTTCAACTCCCTGTTTCGTCCAACTCTCGGGAGCTGCGGTGAGGACAAAGCACTATGCTGCCGCCATCCGCATGATCGAGCGAATGGATTCCACGGGCATATCTCGCAACGTTCACGTTCTCACCATTCTGATAAATTGCCTCTGCCACTTGAATATGTCTGATCCTGGATTTTCCGTCTTGACCAAAATGTTCAAGCTTGGGCTTGAACCGAGTGAAGTGACCTTCAACACTTTGCTCAACGGGCTCTGTGAAGAGGGTAAGATCGCACGAGCCTTGACCTTGGTGGAAGAAATGCGGGGCAAGGGCTTCGAGGCCGATGTATTCACCTACAATGCCATCGTGAAGGGATCGTGCAGAACCGGTTATGCTTGGACAGCCGTTCGGTTCATGAGGAATTTCGAAGGAAGGGATGATGACATGGCTGCGGTTCATTACAGCACGATCATCTATCCTTATCCCATGGAAGGACTGGTGGCGAAGGCCTTTGGCTTCTTTATCTCGATGAGTCACGGGGGAATTTGGCCAGATATTCTCACTTACACTACCATGATTCGTGCCTTTGGCCGCATAGGCGAATGGAAACAAGTAAAGAACTTGTTAGAGAGGATGACTGATGATGGAATCCGCCCAGATGTTATCACTTAGAGCACCATCATCCACGGTCTATCCCTCTTCAATTCGTTGGATGCCAAAGGGTTGCGACCTAATGTCGTGACATTTGGTGCCATCATAAAAGGACTATGTAAAGTTGGCCAAATCCGTGAAGCTTGCAGGCTACTTCACAAGATGAAAGAGAATGGATGTCCTCCAGGTGGTGTCGTGTATAACATTATTGTCCGAGCACTCCACGAAGATGGACAGAAAGCGAAGGCAAAGCTGCTTCTAGGGGAGATGGTTGAGAAAGGCTTCTCACCAAATGCTGCATCAACGGCTAAAATTTTGGTTGCATTGGCTCACAATACATTAGAATCCTGAAAATTTGCAATGGGAACGCAAGCTCTCTTTTTCCTTTTTCGGTCAGAGAAGTAAGCTCTCTTGAATTGCGACTGTGTGCATATAGTAAGTAGCCAACTTTTATCTCGATGAGAGAAGATTGGGCTTGCATCATCTAACACTAGTTAGTTCTGTATAGTCTCAGGTTAATTTGTTGCGAGGAAGAAAACATGGTGGTGTACAGAAAGTTATCCGCATTTTGATGACTTCTGCTTCTTCGGCCACAAGGTAGTTTCTTACAGGGACCTTTCTGTACAGTTACAATTAACTTCAAGATGGACCTAGTCCTGCCCCATTCTGAGTTTTCGTGAAACCTATTGTCACATTGGTGTTGCCTGTGACATGAAAGTGAAAGATCGAGGGAACTTGGTTGGCTAAAATTTAAGGGGCTGCTGGAGAGTAGTTTCCTTAGTGTAAGGGGATAGATTATGTCCTATCTTCAATTTGTTGTTTGTGTTGTTCTAAGTGATTTATCGAGCACACAACTTCAAAATTGTGGTTAGACCGAGGGCAAACAATGTAGTAATTAGACTTGTGATCCATGTGCACGGAATCACTCATCCACACAATGCAACTAATTAAAGTATAAAATTCGCCGTGTCATAAAAAGCACAATCACTACTATAAGCTCGCGACCTCCGAGGACTGGAAAATTAAATGTTTCAAATCCATCGATATTCAAATCCTTCATTTTCTTCTCTTTTCTTTGTGGCTTTCAATTATGGGATGTTGCCAAAGAGACTTTTGATCTTGCTTTCATTTTTTAATTATATGTCAAGTTTGCTTGTCCATGGGTGACTAAACTGACCTGATCCATTGTACTCTAACTTAAATTGATTACGGTCAACAGAGAGAAGGTGAAGTGGGTTGGTTCATTTCATCTAATTTCGATTTGGGTGGCTTTTAAAAGTGCGAAATAGGACTCTGCATATCATAGTAAGCTGTGTAACTTTCTTTGCTTTATTTAGTGAGATTTCTGTGATGAAACAAGCTATGCTCGGTATTATATATATCCCATAGAAGTCTAGAAGAGTAGCTATATTTAGCTTTAAATGATATAAGAGGTATGCATATTTGCATATTTATATCTATCTATATAATCTTCAGTCCTTATACATATAATAGCTTAAATAAAATCATTTGGATTTGAGTTGGTGATTAGTGGTGGACTTGTAAGGGTGGATTAGGCACAGGACATGAGTTTGATTCTCCAAGCATTTTGTTGTTCGGCCCAGTCACTTGGGCTTTAATTCTCGTCTTACATGGGCCATGAGTTTAATGGGCCCAAAGTTGGTGGACCTCGTCATTATAAAAAAGGAGCTTAAGCAAGATATATGCTTGATTCATTCATTTATGTTTTTCTCGAACGAAGTGGATTTATTCATTAGGTACTTTATCAATTGATTCGAATTGGGCGAATAGGTGAGATATATTTTTTTCTATAAGGAAATACTCCAGGAGTCACATTTAAAGTAGTTTAAAATTTAATAAAGAGATATTTTAAATTATTATTTTTTTGTTATTTAGAGCAGATAATGAAAACAAAAATTCATCGAGAAACTACGTGACTAAAGTCTTTCAACCAAGTGAAAATTGTCATTGATATGATGTGGGAAGATCTCACATGTCTTCTTCTATGGAATCACAATTGCGATTTGGTTTCTTTGCGCCTTTTTAATTGCTCTCGGTTCGTCTCCTTCCTTGCTATGCACATCATATTGAATAAGCTTCTTGAGAGTAGTTTATGGTATGTCATCGGATGAATTCTCTTCTATTTTCCTCTTTCCAATTTACTAATAGTACTTGCTATTGAACTAAAAACAGTAGAAGCCAACTAGTTTGGCAACTCTTCTGTTTGGTAATGCTTCTGATTCTTTTTTTTTTTTTTTCTCTAGAATAAAAATAGAACATAAATCCATTTTTGTAAGTTTTTGTTCTTAGGAACAAATTCATTTCTAGGACTAAATTTTGAACAGAATCAAGAAGTAAAAAAAAAAAAAATTGTTTCTTTGTTCTCAAAAACATCTTAAGAATCAAGCTTAAAACATTTTTCTCTTTTCTTTTCTTTCTTTTCCTCTTCCTCCTCTTCTTCCCCTAACCGGTCATGGTTGATGATCTCATTGAAGCCTTGCCGACTCCCGGCGAGACCAAGCCTCATTGGTCGCTAGGTAAGGCCAGGTCGGCGTCTCCTGGCTGAGTGAGGTTGACCTCGCGGTGGCTAGGTAAGACTCGAGGCGACCTTGCTGGCTCTCATTTGGCCGGTTGCCGGCTAGCCATGCTCGAGATTGATGATTGGCTAGAGGAAGAAGAAGAAAAGAAGGAAAAAAAAAATGTAATAAAATTATCAAAAAATAAAAGAAATTTTAAGTCACAAAAAAAATTTGGGGTTCATACGAAATGCATTTCTATTCCGGGAATATAAAGTTTGTGCGATTTACTAAACATGTTCTTTTGCTCAGAAATTTGTTTAGGGAACATAAATAAAAAAAATTATTTCTAAATAAAAATTGTTCTCGAGAATAGAAATGTTATCATACGCATCCTGATTATTTAGGTCTATGTTGAGCAATGATATGCTTTCTTAGAGTGATTTGAAGTGCATTGTGAAGTTTTTATCTTGGAGCAATGCCTCTGGATTTCTTTCCTTGATCTTTGCTGCCGTTTTAGAATGCACGATCGGGCTCTTCCAGCCTTTTCGTCTATGGCATAGTTCCTAATGTTGGAGATCATGAATGTTGGCGAGGAAACATAAGCAAGCAGATTGATCTACGACTGCTTGTTATTTGATTCTGTTTCTGCGTAAGTATGTCGGTGATGCTTGGGTTAAGAAGGTATACTCTAAAAAGAAGGAAATCAACCATAATCGTATGTAAAGCGTATGTCAAACATAAAACTTTGCACATCCAATCAAAAGGGCAAAAAATAAAACAGGTTATATTTTTTGATGATACGAATTTTTTTTCTTTAATCAAATTACATGATATGGGAAAGAAAATGTACATGGGAAACAAAACGTACTTTTAATAATTCGTATCTTATTCCAATAAAATTTATTTCACTTCTTGCTCTCAGTTACAAGGAAATTAAACAGAATAAATAAATCATGGTACTCTTACAGAGTAACTAATATTTATCTTGAGATTACGATTGAGTCTTTAATAAAAATTATTGAGAACCTCAACTTATTAATACATAGAGCATTTTATTTTATTTTTTTAATTTTATTTCCTGCCATTGGGATGCTCTTATGTCTAACAATATAGCTTTCATTGATTCAACAAATCCACTTAATATAGTTTAATAAAATCGAACTTTCAAGTTATCGGGACTAGGGAACTGTCAAGGAATTATAAAAAAAAAAAATCATCTTTAGACTAGGTAACTTGCGAGTAAGTAAATTATATCATTTGTTCTCTTTACTATTTTTACTATAAAAAGAGAAACTATTATAGATAATATTCTCAATAAATTTGTAGTCTATCATTTTTTCAGTTTATGTTATTTTTTAATTTATTGCAACTTTATTTCAAAATGTTTAATTGATTACTTTTAATGGTGGTTAGGTCGTTTTTGCCTAATCAAATAATTGGATCACTCAAACCAAATCATTTTTCGTACTTAGTTAAATAGATTTGATTTTATTGAATAAGCTACATTAATTTGACTATATAAATAAAATAAAAATAATGTCTTTTATCTGTTTTTAGATTTAAATTTAATAAGAGATGGAAAATTAAAGATGATTAAATCGATAAACCAATGATAGTTGATCGAATATTAACCACCTGAGGGAAAGATTAGTGCCGCATGGTCATATTCTGGTCAAAGTGCATCACTTCGCTAGAAATAAATCAATTTTAGCGACTTGGATGATTAAAAACCAATCCGATGGTCAAAACGAATTTACCTTCACGAACTCAAATCACTTGAAGTTTTTGGTCATTAATTTAGAAGAAATGATGCCGAAGTTGCTCCTTTATTTTGGGACTGCGTAGTTGTTGAGAAAGCGAGAATGAGGAGTTGCTGAAAAGGAATGATGTGAAGAATGGTGAAATTGCCCTCTGCTCTTCTTTCTCCGCCTGTTCAACCACCATTTGGTAATCTCACTCTCGCTCCTCCTATCTTTGCATCGATCCTTTTCTTCTTCCTTGCAATGTGATGTGTTGAGGATAATTGAGAATTTGTCATTTGGTCAAGGCAATTATTAAGTGTGATTGAAGATGAACTATTATTATGTCAAATTAGAAAATAGGATATCATTAGAAAATGCTACTATTCAACTACCCAAAAAAGAAAAAGAACTACCCCTCTCTCTTTTTCAGTATAGATATATGTTATGAAATGTGATGTGGGAAATCGAAGTGGTGCATAAAAAGAAGTTTAGGATATGGAATCATTTATGTTACTAGAGAGAAAAGTAGAGGGGGATTCGGGCGTGCTTCACTTGAAACTATATGGCCAAAGAGGATTTAAAAAATGAAAAATTGCCGCTACCCTCCGTTGGCTCCTCTCTATTTGCAGCAATAGATTTTTTCTGCAATTTTCAGCTCATTGCAACAAGTTTTAACCCTGATTGGTCTTCTCATTGAGCTGCAATATTAAGCCCCTTGTTGTACAATTTAAGCTCCCTTCCTCTCTTCAATTCAGCTCCAACCCTACTGTAATCACCTGCTGCAACTTTCTCGTATCCTGGCTGCAGACTACTTTGTCCAGCTTTTGCAGCCAAGACAGCTTCCATTTTAGGCTCCATTTTGCAGTCCCATCCTAGCTGGCCTCCACCGAGAAATAGGCAGCTGCAAGTCCCCGGGTTTTGCCTCCAATTTCCTCTCTAACTCTAGTTCATTTCCTGTTCAAGTTTCCTTGTTCCACCGGGACTAGATTGTGGCTAGCTTAAGGGCTTAATTATGTGCGAAGGTGTGAGAAAGAATCGCGCTTAATGTGCATTCGAATAATTAATCCAGGAGCTCCGGTGCTCTCGGTGATTGAAATTTTCGCAATCAGGTCCAACATCCTAAAATTATCATACCCCCGGTTACTAAGTACAAAATAAACCTGACGAAAACTAACGTAAGATGAAGCTTGAATTTTTCGATTTGGCCGAAAAATTCAACCTTTGATTTATACAAGAAAATTTTGAAATTAAACTCTTAAATTTATATGTAACAGCGAAAGCGACGATGACACAAAATGCAATAGTATGATATATTATATTTTTGCTTTTCAATTAAAGGTTGACTTTTCAGTTTGACTGAAAGGTCACCAAAAAAGTAATTTTTTATATCTATAAATGATACGTAAATGTTAATGAAATGCAATTCTCTAAATGCAAAGGATGCATAATTTGATAATTTGACTTTTTTTTAAGGATCGAGCTTTGTCGCAACCATAAATCTCGGGCCTAAAGTGATTTTCTTTATAAATATACGCTCACTTTTTGGTGAAATTCGAGTGTTAACAAGCGCCATAATGATACTAAGTGCCAACAGAAGAACTTAATTATACCAATTAGATAAATTTTAAATCTTGATTGAGTACATCTTCTTGATAAAATTTAGAATTCTTAGTGCACATATCCTTAAAAAATGAAATTGAAAAAGAAGGATAAACAAAAACCTTAAAGCGGCATTCCATTGTTGGTGAATCGCAATAATAATATTATATATTTTTATATCATATCATGTTCATTGTTAAGTATTCACGATATCAGTGTAAATGAATCTGAAAATACACAAACGGAGATGGTTCATAAAAATTCATTACCAAGTCTAGTAAGAAAGAAAAAAAATACGATCCTTATTCGTTTTATTACAAAAAATATGGTACTTGAACTAGTAAACTATGGAGGAGTCCTGAAGTTTCAACATAAATTAGAAATATAGAGAAGGATGAGACAGAGAATGTAGGTTTTTTTTAAAAATAAATTTCATTATCCCTTCGAGAATTAAAGAGATCATTTTCAAGTTTGAATTTATTCATTTAAATCCGAGAATCTTCTATTTCATTTTTATTTACTCTTTTTTTAATTATTTTTGCATCTCTTTTATTATTTTTTATTCCACTCCATCATTCCTTAATAAAAACTTTATCAATAGAACATGGAAGGCAAGTACCAACAACATACAGAAACGAAAATATATTCTTCAATCCCACAAGTTCCACAAAATCACAAATGAATGCTAGAATTACATTATTTTTATAGTAACTCTAAGAAAAATGGTATCTTTTGAGGCGGAGGCGGAGGCGGCGGTGTGGTACAGAGCACGACGAAGGCCGCAAGAACAAAGCTAGTCAAGAGGGAAAATTGTGAAGAGAAAGAAGAAACCTTCAAAATGAGGGCCATCCAACAAGACAAAAACATTGCAATTTGTGGGAAACATGACATCCAAGTCCATGTTTCAAAATAAAACCCTAAAATTACACACCGAATGCAAAAATTACACAATTTTTGGAGTGAATCTTAAAAGAAAAAATTGTACCTTTTGAGTCGGAGGTGGCGACAGCGTGGTTCGTTAGACGGTCGAGGGGACAAGAACAAAGGAAATTGAGAGTGAGATGGAGAAAACAGAGTGGATCAAGAGAGAGATGACGTTGTTTGGTGTGGTTCATTGGACGATGGAGGCAATGGACGGGGTGGTGGCGTGGTTCGTTAGAGGAGAGCTCAGTCACAAGTTGGAAGAGTCGCGTGAGTGGGAGGGAGAAAGAGCAAAGCATGAAGCGAGAGAAAGAACTTGTAAAGAGTGCAATGAAGAGATAGAATCTTGTTCATTTAAAATTGAAACTAGGGCCCGAGCAACACATGTCATCCGATAAATGGATTTGGATTTTGACAAGATGGCATCAAAGTGATATCCAATATTTTGTCATTCGAACTAGTCCCCTCACCTTCCCTTCTCCTTCTCCTCCACTTCCATTCCTTCAACTTTTTCTCACTCCGTTTTGATTACCAAGAGCTCTGCAGACTCCAACAAATACCCATCATCTCCCTCATTTCCCTTGACCGAAAGTAAACCAAATTCCCAGAACAGCAAACCGAAAACCAAGAAAAAGAAAAAAATCTTGCTCTTTTGTTTATAAACCTTTGAAGCTGTCGAGAGAAAGCAACGACGAGAAGTTGCTGAAAAGGAATGATGCGAAGAATGGTGAAATTCCCCTCTGCTCTTCTTCCTCCTCTCCTTCGACCACCGTCCGGTAATCTCACTCTCGCTCCTCCTCGCGTTGTCGATTCCTCTCCCTCCCGTCGCTTTCGCACTTCCCGCTCCACTTCTGGACTGAGCGATTCCATGAGTCGATCCCAAGTTTTGGAGTTTGTCATGAACCTGTGCAAAGAAGGCAGGTTGGCAAAAGCCGAGGATGCTTTGCATTATTTCAAGGTTATGATTCGGCTGAACCCTTTGCCTTCAACTCCCTGTTTCGTCCGACTCTTGGGAGCTGCGGTGAGGATGAAGCATTATGCTGCCGCCATCCACATGATCGAGCGAATGGATTCCATGGGCATATCTCGCGACATTTCCCTTCTCAACATTCTGATCAATTGCCTCTGCCGCTTGGAAAGGTCCGATCTTGGATTTTCCGTTTTGACCAAAATGTTCAAGCTTGGGCTTGAACCGGATGTGGTGACCTCCAACACTTTGCTCAACGGGCTCTGTGAAGAGGGTAAGGTCGCAGGAGCCTTGACCTTGGCGGAGGAAATGCAGGGCAAGGGGTTTAAGGCCGATGTATTTACATACAATGTCATCGCGAAGGGATTGTGCAGAACCGGTAATACTTCTAAAGCCGTCCAGTTAATGAGGAATTTGGAAGAAAGGGTTGCGAACTGGATTTGGTCACGTACAACACGATCATCGATGGTTATTGCAAGGAAGGACTGGTGGAAGAGGCATTTGGCTTCTTTAACCGTGTGAGCCGCTGCCTCATTAAGCCGGATATCCTTACTTACAGTACCTTGATTTGGGGCTTAGGCTGCATAGGCAAATGGAAACAAGCAAAGGCCTTGTTAGAGAAGATGATTCGTGATGGAATCCACCCGAATGTTATCACTTATAATTCCTTCATCCACGGTCTATGCCTTTGTGGCCAATGGGAAGAGGTTCGAGTCCAGTTGAGGGAGATGGTGCGGGGAGGAATAAGGCCGGATTATCAAACCTTCAATATTATCTTGGATGCACTCAGCAAACAGGGCATGACCAATGAGGCGAAGTGCACATTTGACCTGATGATCGAGATGGACATTGAGCCGGATGCATTTACTTATAACTCATTGATAAATGGTTACTGTCTTCAAAATCAAATGGATGATGCCGCAATTACATTTCGTTTGATGACTGCAAGGAAGTGCAATCCTGATCTAGTGACCTATAACACGTTGATTAACGGGTATTTTGCGGTTAAAAGAGTGGATAAGGCAATAAGTGTCCTTCGGCAAATGTTGGAGAAAGGATTAGTCCCTAATGTTGCCACCTATGCTTGTCTCATGGATGGCTTTTTCCTTGCTGGAAGCCCCAGGGTTGCACATCAGCTGTTTTACAGAATGCTGGCTTGCAATCATATAAATCAACAAAGTTATGCCATCATGTTAGATGGCCTTTGTAAGTATCGACAAGTCGACAAGGCAATGGCATTGTTTCGACACATGGAAGATGGCATGGACGATGTTAATATAGTCCACTGCAACATCCTTATTAAGGGCTTGTGTGAGATTGGGGAACTTGGACCTGCAATGAACCTCTTCAATTCGTTGGATGCCAAAGGGTTGCGACCCAATGTCGTGACATTTGGTGCCATCATAAAAGGACTATGTAAAGCTGACCAAATACGTGAAGCGTGCTAGCTACTTCATAATGTGAAAGTGAAGGAATGTCCTCCAAGTGGTATCATGTTTAACATTGTTGTCCGAGCACTCCTCGAAGATGGTCAGAAAGCGAGGGCAATGCTTCTTCTAGGGGAGATGGTTGAGAAAGGCTTCTCACCAAATGCTGCATCAACGGCTAACATTTTGGGTGCATCGGCTAACACCACATTAGAATCCTGAAAATCTGCACTAGGGATGGAAGCTCTCTGTTTTGTCTTTGTTTTTGTTTTTTTTGTGGTCAGAGACGTAAGCTCTCTTGAATTGCAATTGTGTGCATATAGTAAGTGGCCAAATTTTATTTCAATGAGAGAGAATTGGGCCTGCATCATCTAACACTAGTTAGTTCTGTATAGTCTGAGATTAATTTGTTACGAGGAAGAAAACATGGTGGTGCACGGAAAGTTATCCGCATTTGATGACTTCTGCTTCTTCAGCCATACCAAGGTAGTTTCTTGCAGGGGCCTTTCTGTACAGTAACAATTGACCGCTCTTGGTTCTTTTCTTCTTCATCGGTAAGCACATCATACCAAAGCAGCTTCTTGAGAGTAACTTCTGGTATGTCATCAGATGAATTCTCTTCCTTTTTCCTCTTTCCAATTTACCGATTGTACATGATATTGAACTAAAAACAGAAGCAGTTCACACGAGTGACTGATTAAGTAGTTCTATGTTGAGCAATGTTATGCTTTCTTAGAGTGATGTGAAGTATAGGGTGAAGTTTTTATCTTGGAGCAATGCTCCTGGTTCCTTGTTCTTTGCTGTCGTTTTTAGAATGGGCGAGCAGGCTCATCGAGCCTTTTTGTTTACAGCATAGTTCCTTACGTTGCAGATCATGAATGTTGGCGAGGAAACATAAGCATGCAGATTGAGCTACGGTTGCTTGTTTTTCGGTTCTGTTTCTGCCTAAATATATTGGCGATGCTTGGGCTAAGATGATGAAATAATTGATGTTTTCGGTTGAAGCTCGAATTTTTCGGTCAAAACCTTTGATTTATACAAGAAAATTTTGAAATTAAACTCTTAAATTTATATGTAACAATGAAAGGGACGTTTACACGCAATACTATGATATATGATATTTTTGCTTTCAATTAAAGGTTGACTTTTCAGTTCACCAAAAAAGTATTTTTTATTTATTTATTTATCTATTAATGATACGTAAATGTTAATGAAATGCAATTCTCTAAAAGCAAAGGATGCAGAATTTGATCATTTGACTCTTTTTTTTTTTTTTTTTTTTTTGAGGATCGAACTTTGTCGCAACCATAAATCTCGAGCCCGGAGTAATTTTCTTTATAGATATACGCTCACTTTTTGGTGAAATTTGAGGGTTAACAGGCGACATATTGATACTAAGTACCGACGGAAGAATGTAATTATACCAATTAAATAAATTTTAAATCTTGATCATCTTTTAAAATTTTATAATTTAATTACATCTTCTCGATAAAATTTAGAATTTTTAGGGCATATATCCTTAAAAAATAAAATTGAAACAAAGGGATAAACAAAAACCTTAAAGCTGTGTTCCATTGTTTGGTGAATCGTAGTAATAATACCATATATTTTTATACCCTATCATGTTCATTGTTAAGTATTCACGATATTAGTGTACTTGATAAACGAACTTGAAAAATACACAAATGGAGATAGTAGAAACTTTCATAAAAATTCATTACCAAATCTAGCAAGGGATGAAAAAAAATACGATATTTTTTTTTTCTTCTATTCCATTTTTATTTACTTATCTTTTATTATTTTTCCATCTCTTTTATTATTTTTTATTCCACTCCATCATTCCTTAATAAAATTTTTATCAAGTAATAAACTAAACTATTGTATTTAAATTGACCAGAACATGGAAGGCAAGCACCAACAACATACATAAACGAAAATATATTCTTTAATCCCACAAATTCCCCAAAATCACAAATGAATGCAAGAATTACATTATTTTTTTAGTAACTCTAAGAAAAACTGTACCTTTTGAGGTGGAGGCAGCTGTGTGGTACAGAGAAAACTGTGAAGAGAAAAAAGAAAATGAGACCCATCCAACAAGACAAAAACATTGCAGTTTGTGGGAAACATGACATCCAAGGCCATGCTTCAAAATAAAACCCTAAAATTACAAACCGAATGCAAAAATTACACAATTTTTGGAGTAAATCCAAGAAAATCTGTACCTTTCGAGTCGAAGGTGGCGGCAGCGTGGTTCATTGGACGATGGAGGGGACAAGAATAGAGCAAGTTAAGAGTGAGATGGAGAAAACAAAGCAGGTCAAGGGAGAGATGGCGTTGCTTGGTGTGGTTCATTGGACGATAGAGGCAACGGACGGGGTGGTGGCCTGGTTTGTTAGAGGAGAGCTCAGTCACAAGTTGAAAGAGTCACGTGAGTGGGAGGGAGAAAGAGCAAAGCATGAAGTGAGAGAAAGAACTTGTAAAGAGCAAAGTGGAGAGATATAGTATTTTTCATTTAAAATTGAAATTAGGAGGGCTTATGACATAGTGAGCCCAAGCGACACATGTTATCCGATAAATGGTTTCGGATTTTGACACAATGGCATTAGAGTGATATCCAATATTTTCTCATTTAAACTAGTCCCTTCACCTTCCCCTTCTCCTTCTCCTCCACTCCAATTCCTTTGACTTTCTCTCCCTCCATTTTGATTACCAAGAGCTCTGCATACTCCAACAAATACCCATCATCTCCCTCATTTCCCTTGATTGAAAGTAAACCAAACTACCAAGACAAAAAACCGAAAACCCATAAAATAAAATAAAAAATCTTGCTCTTTTGTTTTTAAACCTTTGAAGCTGTCGAGAGAAAGCAACGACGAGAAGTTACTGAAAAGGAATGATGTGAAGAATGGTGAAATTCCCCTCTGCTCTTTTTCCTCCTCTTATTCAACCACCATCCGGTAATCTCACTCTCACTCCTCCTTTCTTTGCATCACCTCTTCCTCTTCTTCTTCCTCGTGTTGTCGATTCCTCTCCCTCTCGTCGCTTTCGCACTTCACGCTCTACTCCTGGACCGAGCGATTCCATGAGTCGATCCCAAGTTTTGGAGTTTGTCATGAACCTGTGCAAAAAAGGCAGGTTGGCAAAAGTCGAGGATGCTTTGCATTATTCTAGGTTATGATTCGGCTGAACCCTTTGCCTTCAACTCCCTATTTCGTCCAACTCTTGGGAGCTGTGGTGAGGATGAAGCATTATGCTGTCGCCATTCACATGATCGAGCGAATGGATTCCATGGGCATATCTCGTGACATTTACGTTCTCAACATTCTGATAAATTGCCTCTACCACTTGGAAAGCTCATGATTCCTCAGGGTCTGGAGCACTATCCTTAAGTGTTTTTCGTGCTCCTCAGGACTTCTCGAATACACCCGAATATCATCAATGAACACGATCACAAACTGATTCAAATACTCTTTAAACACTCGATTCATCAAATCCATGAAAGCAGCTGGAGCGTTCGTCAAACCAAACGGCATTACAGTGAACTTAAAATGACCGTATCGAGTACGAAACACTGACTTCGGTATGTCTTCCTTTCTAATTCTCAGCTGGTGATACCCTGTCCTCAAGTCGATCTTAGAAGATATCGACACTCCTTGTAATTGGTCAAACAAGTCATCGATACTCGGCAATGGATACTTGTTCTTGATTGTCACCTGATTGAGTTGTCAATAGTCAATGCACAGATGCAACGAACCATCTTTCTTCTTCACGAATAGAACTGGTGCTCCAAAAGGCGATGCACTGGGACGTATAAATCCCTTATCCAACAATTCTTGCATCTGCACCTTCAGTTCCTTCAACTCAGATAACGCCATCCGGTAAGGAGCCTTAGAGATTAGCTCTGTCCTGGGTGCTAACTCGATCACAAACTCAATCTCTCTCTATGGCGGCAGACCTGACAATTCCTTTGGAAACACATCTGAGAACTCTTGGACTATTGAAATGTTTTCAATTTTCAGCTCATCAACTGTCGTATCCACGACAGTCGCTAAGTAATATTAACAACCCCCGTCTAACAAACGAGTTGCCTTAAGTGACGAGATTAAGGTAATCGAGGGTCCTCCTCGACTCCCAACAAACTCGAAGCTCTCACCTCCTAACGGGTTAAACTGAATCGCTTTGCGATAGCAGTCTAACTTAGATCTTTGCTTGGTGAGCCAGTCCATGTCAATTATTACATCAAAATCATACATGGCTAGGACTATCAAGTCTATCCTCCCCTCTCGCTCATCAATCACTAACCTGCAACCAGAACAACCCAATGCAACTAACACCTTATCTTTAACGGTGTAGATATGCTAACCTCTGACTCCAACAATTCAGGACTCAATCCTATCAGCTTAACAAACTGCTTAGCTATAAAGGAATAAGTGATGCTAGGGTCAAACAAAGCATATGCAGCATGGTTGTTCAACGAGACCGTACCTGTGATTACATTAGGTGCATCATCCACCTGTCCTCTCGTGATAGTGTATGTCCTTCCCTGAACTGGAGGTTTGTTCAGTCCACCCTGTGGTGCAATTTGCGGCGCGAACCCCCTATTCAAACCCAACGGTGGCAGCATCGGTAACTGCTGTGGTCCCCTCGGCCTTCTGGGACAATCTCTAGCCAAGTGACCGTGTTGGCCACACTCAAAACAAGCACCCATCCTTAAAGGGCATAGGGCTGATCCATGTCCCCTTGCACAAAAGCGACACATGCCATTCTGACTCGGCGCTGACTTTCCAACTCCACCCTTCCTATTGGGCGGGACATGGTACCTTCCTTCGGTCATTGGTCTATTCCCAAACTGATTCCCATCTCGGTTAGATCCAAACTGCGACCCAGATGCGGCAATTAGTTCGTTCTAATCTCTCTCTATCAGCTGGGCTCGTTCATAAAGATCGTTGTAGTTCTTCAAATTTAATGGCACCAGCGGGCTTCTCACTTCCGGTTTGAGCCCATCTCTAAATCTTCTGGCTCAGTCTACCGGATTCTCGACCAGTCCGAGGGCATACTGCGACAGTTCAGCGAACTTCGCTTCATACTAATCTACAGTCATTGTACCTTGGCAAAGTCGCTGGAATTCAACAATCTTCAGTTCTCTGGCACCGTCAGAGAAGTACTTGCTGTTGAAGACCTCGATAAAGGCGTTCCACTCCAGAACTACACATTCTGGGAACATTATCCCGCTGGTGGCTCTCCACCAAGTGCCTACAATCCCTTCAGTTAATAGATTGCCAGGACGACCTTCTCTGCCTCAGTGCATATCAGCAGTGTAAAGGTATTTTCCAATTCCTAGATCCGAGGGCTGCAATTTCAGGATCTCCCGCACTAGTGAACCTCGATGGGTTCAGCTTTAGAAATTGTTCCACCAGTTTATGCATCGATCTCCTAGCGACCACGTTCCTTAGTGGAACCTCGGCGGAGTGCGACGACGGGTGCGGCGGCAACAGTAGCGGCATTGGCAACATTAGTAGCAGCTGCGGTAGCGGCGGCACTGGCAGCTTGATTCTAGGCCTACTGCTCCATCCTATTCCCCAAAGATCTCTAGCGCCCGCATGATCCCAGCGAACCTTGGATCATCAGGGGCTACTACCCCAGCACCCACTGGAGGCGGTGCTACTCCACTTGCGCTGGCCTCAGCCTACGCTCTACCACGACCATCTCGGGTATCGACCCTTGTTGGCATCCTACCCCGAGTCACTGGACCGATGGTCCTCTTTCTAGAAGTCATCTGCTCCTGATCACTCATCTACATGCTCTTTATAGACATCTGTTTTCCAATTCCAATATCATATTAGAATTTGAGTGATCCATACCACACAAGCTATCAAACAGTTATCACTCACATGCATCAGCATGAAATAAAAGTCAATCCTACTTACTATCCAAAGAACCTATCACACCTTATCACTCCATACACAAACCCATTCTGATTCCACTTAAACGAGAATGTCACACCTCGATCCTCGAACGCGTGCCCATCCCTCGGTGGTCGATAAATATGCGACGTCCCAGGACGCGTCGCCCACCCATTTATTTTATTATGCATGCGGAAGTGAAACAAATCACCTGACAACGCAAGCTTGGGATGGAAAAGCATACAACAATTCACAACCAAAACAAGCCTTTTATAAACACACAATGTTTATATACAATACTAGGCTGTCTACAAAATATCGGCTCAACAAAAAGGGAACTGTCCTAAGACCAGCTAGTTAGACACGTTTGCCGATCCTTTGGTCTCCACCTCCCCAGACTCCGGGGCTTCGGGTCCTCCACGACCTCCATCTAAGGACCTAAAAAATGTTGAGTCCACGACGGGGTGGGACAATGTCTCAGCAAGTCCACCCCTTAAACTCCGACTAAGAAGAAAATATACTCAATGGTGGCCTAGCCACACAATACAGAGGACTTACATCGCCTCAGTTCCTTTCTGCATATCAGTACAGTTCATATCCAATCATTCAATTCAATTCAAGCCATCAATCAATCGAATCACTCAATTCAATACATTCAATTCCATCTATAAACTCAATCGATTCGAATACCGCTCACCTAAGCTTAAATAGATGGTCTAGCTCACCGAAACTGATAGATATATCTATATATCATTGCTCACCAAAGCTGATGCCTAAATTGCTCACCGAAGCTGTTAGAGTATTATTGCTTACCGAAACTGCTTTAGATCTATATTAGTGTTATTGCTCACCAAAGCTGTTGTAAATCTATATTGCTCACCTAAGCTGATTCTTGCTCACCTAAGTTTATTCCTGCTCACCTAAGCTGATTCAGTACTTAAAAACCACTTTCAGTGTCAACACCTGACACCCGGTATTTTCTAATTAAAATACCTATATATCACAATCATCACTCAATTTCACAATACAGCATTCAATTACAGAAACTAAACATATCATTACAATCAGCTCGAAATTCTATTGAGCGGCTCTCCCGGTATAATTTCCGGAAAATATTAATTAATTAATAATTAAATAAATTCCGAAAATTAATTTGATCTAAATATAAAAGAATATAATTAAATAGTATTAAATTTAAATAAATAATTTATTAAATGAAATAATTAACTAAAAGTCTAATCATGCTTACACTAATTTAATTGTATAATTAGACTAATTAATCCATCCACTAAACTAATCATTCATCTAATCTAATTAAAATTTAAATAAATTAATCTAACAACCTAAACATATTTAGCCTAATCTAAACACCCCTTAAGCATAATTAACTCCCTAAGCAGAATTTAGTGAGTAAATACCGGTTTAGCATTTCGGTAAGTCCACGGCGACAGCGACGCCAAGGTGGGCGACAAACCTCCCAGCGGCGACACCAGCGAGGCTGGGAAGGGCTCGGAAACGGGCCACGAAGTCCAAGACCCTTGCTAGAACTTCTGCTTCCGTTCTTGGCTAAACCGCAGAGAACCAAGGGCTGAACGGCGAGGAGGCGGGCTAATAGGAGCTCTGGCGAGTGGGTGATCGGCAACCGGCGGCACCCGAGGGTCAAGGGGGACCTGCTAGTGGTTGGTATGAGTGGAAGCTTGGTCGAAATGGGGAGAAGATGGCTGAAAATCGCGAAACAAGCAAAACAGTGCAGGCGGGCAAGCTGCCAGACGGTCCGGCGAGCGGCAGCTTCCGGCGTCCAGGCGGGTCGGCCGGCAGCTCCGTTCGGCGAGCGGCGGCCAACTTCCGTACAGACTAGGTCTCCTCGTCATGGCGGTGGGTGGCACGGAGGCCGATTCGCACGGGAAGCCAACTTTTAACTTGGGTTTTCACAGGAAGGTCAGCTGGAGCATAAACTGGAAGAAGAGAAAACAGAGGGAAAAAGAGGGTCCAGTGGCTGGGCAGTTGTGCGACGGTGGAGGGGAAGCTGCTGCTCAGTTTCTCTTATTTCTCTAAGCTCTCTCAAGCCTCAACAGTGGAGAAAGGAGAGGGATAGAGGAAGAAAAAGGCTGCTGCAAGAGGAGGACCCCAAATGGCCTCTCTAGGCCTCAACACTTGTCCAACTCACTCAAGTGGCTGCCCCCACCTTGCTCTGCCATCCACAGCCCATTTCTCTCTCCCCAAGCTTCCTCAAGAAGCCTCCCATGTGGTCCAATTGTTCCTCCCCCCATGGCATACGAATTTGTGGCATTTGTTCATCAAATACATTCAATTCCCCTTCAATTCTCCCTCAATTAGATCCACTTTGTTGTCCATAAATCCAACCAATGTGTCATCATCCCCATAGACATTTTTCCTCATCAATTAGTCCAACTTGAATCCCAAAAGTGGAACCGAAAACGGGCCTACAAACTTCCCGATCCAAAATACCCTTATTTTGGATTTTTCGCCGAAAATCTCGGTTTGCAGAAAAATCTTCGGAGGATGAGTCGACGGTCCTAAAATGATTTGTGACATGACAGAACTTTCAATTTCTGAAATCGGGTTCAATTTCTCGATTAATTTCAATCTAGCACGATTTTAGCGCGTCCTAACCTATGGGATAGCTTTTAGGAACTTTTCGTGCAATTGACCTGTGGTCGATTATTTTCAAGCCACAAAGTGCATCTTTGACACATTGGTACTCTCGGTTGTTGTAGAAATCTCGAGATTTCAAATACGGACACAGGGTACCAAAACGACAGAAGAAATCGGTCTAGTGCCGATCGACAAGAATTTTGCAATTAGATGGAATCACCCACACTTAATCACATGGCTCTGTCGAATCGACCTATCTCCGATCTCTAGTTGGTCTGTGTCGTAATGACCCTTGCAGATTAGCACGGTCGAGCAGTCGATTCCTAGTCGAATTCTCAAATCTATTGCGTTTAGATTCCTTAACGGCTTCACCTGATAGGCTAGTTATCTCATGAGTGGCCTATTCAGAGAAAAGAACTATAGGCGCGTCGATGAAAAGCTCGACTCATTCAATTGAAAACAGAATTGGAAAATCGGGATGTCACACAGATAATAGGTTAAACAAAATCATTTGCGTGGATTAGTGCACAACATAAGTTCGATTCTTTATGCTGCCAACTGCAAACATTTCGTTGTTCGGCCTAGTCACCTGGGCTTTAATTGTCGTCTTACATGGGCCACGAGTTTAATGGGCCCAAAGTTGGTGGACCTCCTCGTCATTAAAAAAAAAAAAAAAACCTTAGGCAAGATATATGTTTAACTTGTTTGATTTGTTCCTTAAAGTTTTTCTGGAACAATCATTACTTATGTAGTGCAATGCACTTTATTAATTGATTTGAATTGTGCGAATAGATAAGATATATTTTTCTATAAGGAAAAACTACATAAGTCACATTGAAAGTAATTTAAAATGTGATAAAGAGATATTTTAAAGTATTTTTTTTTCTGTTATTTAGAGCAGATAATGAAAACAAAAGACTCATCGTGAAACTGTGTGACTAGTGTCTTTCAACCAAGTGATAATCGTCATTGATAGGATGAGGGGAGATCTTACCTGTCTTCTTCTGTGGAATCACAAGCGTGATTTAGTTTCTTTGCTCCTTCTCTACTACTCTTGGTTCTTGTCTCCTTCATTGATAAGCACATCATACTAAAGCAGCTTCTTGAGAGTAGTTTAGGGTATGTAATCAGATAAATTCTCTTCTGTTTTTCCTCTTTTCAATTTACTGCTGATGGTACATGATATTGAACTTAAAAACAGTAGCAGTTCACAGGAGCTGACTGATTAGGTAGTTCTATGTTAGGCAATTATATGCGTTCTTAGAGTGATGTGAAGTGTATGGCGAAGTTTATATATGCTCCTGGATTTCTTTTCTTGATCTTTGCTGTGTTTTACATGCTTAGCTTGTTGATTGACTGCATCAAAGTCTGAACCATGTCTTCCACCAGTCCGGTTCTCCAATTCCCGATTCTACTCTGAAACTATGCTCATCCCTACCGTCCACTTCAAACAAACAACATAAGAGAAAAGTGCAACTTTAGTACTGTGGTTCAGATGGAATTAACATATCTACTCCTAAAGACAGCTTGGTGCTTCGATTTGGTTTCAAAATTCAGAAACCAAACACAAACCGCACCACTGCGGTGTGGTGCGGAGTTTCTAAACCATTTTTGAAAGTAATTCAGAAACTGAACCAAAACCGTTTTGGTTCGGTTCAGCATGGCGGTTTGAACGGTATGATGCTGACTCCCTACTCGAAAGAAGTATTCTTTTGCTCATGGCAAGGATATCCAACGTTGGCAAATTATAAATCGCCCGCATGAGATTGTTTAATTTATGGCTGTAAACCTTGCCATGTACCACTGTCCACTGGGGTGTCAAAACTATCCTAACCAATTTGACTCGAAATTTTTTTAGTCTTTTTTCTTTTATCGGGTCTCATTCGGGTTCGAGTAATAAGTAAAAGAATTTGGGTGTCTTGATGGTTCATGTCATATACTCGAACCGACCCGAAGTACATTAAACGGAAAAATAATCTAAACACTAAACAGCTCCCTTTCCTCCTTCGTATCCCTTCCTCGCCTTCACCTTCACCAGCTGGTCTCCCCATCGAGTTCACCAGGTCCTCCTTACTCAGCTCGACCTCCGTGGTCGGGAGCGCCTCCCCGATCAACGCGAGCAGCTCACCATCGACCTTCCGTAGCCCATTGTTCATAGTCGTTCAGCTCTTTATGGCAGTCCAGATCTCAGTGCATCCATGGACGTCCTTATCTCCAAAGCTGCATCCATGGGTGTCCACACTAGGAGCTCTGTTCCTCAAATCCATGGCTATCCTGTCCTCGATGGGAACGGCGGTCATGGAACCTCATTATGAGCTGGCGGCGTCCCGTTGCCAGGGAACATTGTCTCGTTTATTATGTGACAGGCTGGCGTAGCGATTTCGTGGTCCATCCTTGGCAACGTGTTCGACTTTGGAGCAAGTTGTCGTAACAGACAGATATGAATGAGTAGGAAGATGGGGAAAAAATACAAAAAACAAAAACCCAAACCAACGCTTCGATTCAGGTAAACTTACTAGGTAAACCTATCACCCCCGACTCAGAACGATACAAAGGGAAAGCCAAAACCGGCGATATGCCTCAACTCGTGCTCGTCGTTTACAAACCAACCAAAGTTTTGTAGGATCGAATTGAACTAGCGACCGTCAACTTGAAAAGCCTTGGATCGCTTCATCAATCTCTAGAGGGGTGGTACCTGAAGAAACTACTTAAGCCCCAACGAAGTCTCAATGAAAATGCATTCTAGCTTCTGGTTCCATTTTTCCCATTAAGTCACACGCTTATTTCCCAAGGGAGCAACAAGGAAATAATTATAATTATAAAAAGTGAGTAATCACATAAAAATGGTCTCATCCTGCATAATTGAGTCAGAATGGTCCCCATTTTCCCCATCTTGTCGCCGAGCTGTGACCTGATTCCTGGGCTGGTCCACGTTCTCTTCAATTATGGAGGCTTAGCTGTTTATTTTATCTCTTCAGATGGAGCAAAAGTCTTGAAAAAAAATAGAAATCATGACAAAAATATACCTAAATGGGTCATCTAGATGGCCCAAGGCACATGGCCTTGCTCCCCCCACTGTTCATGGATCTTGTCCAATTGTCAGATTTCAATTAGTAAAAAAAATAAAAAATTAGTAACATAATAATAATAATAATATGGACAGGCAGGTACAATACACAGACTCTCTTAAGTTTTTCATCATTTAGGACAAAATACATGGCATTACAAAATGGAGGGAACAAAAACACCCAATACAGCTACAACAGTGAAACCAAAAAAACCGAAGAGGTTACACATGAACATGTCTTATAAACATATAACCCATTTCACAGGTCCTTTTTCTTCCTTTTCCCTAACAGGTTTTTTTTCAGTACTTTCTTCTCAGACTTACTTGAGATCAAGAGGAAAAGAAAAGAAAAGAGAATTAAGGGTAGAAAAAAAAAAGAGAAAGAAAGGCATTGATAAAAAGAAGCATCCAAACTCCGTGCTCGATCCCTCTCGAGCCGGTCTGATTTCCTCCGTTTCGGCGACCATCACGAGCATGAGAGGGACTTTGCCGTACCTAGACACGTCGGAGCCGGTGTCCTTCAGCTTCTGTTCTTGCACTTCTCTACTGCTCTCGGTGCTGCAATCGACCAGTCAAAAACATACGTAAGCCAAATTCAACGGGGTTGGCCATTAAAAGAAATAAAAACGTAATCTCGAGCACATCGCATAATAGGGGGTACTAACCAAGTCCGATCGCCTCGGATCCTTTCATGATCCTCAGGCGCTTGCACGAATCGACAAACATGCTGCGATTAGAAAGGAAACTTAAGTCAGTAATTATCATTCATGCATGGTTTGAGATCATGCACAACTTTATCTCAATTATTAGATAGATGAACTGATGAAAGAGGCACTAACTCCCAAGGCACATCTCCCACAAGCATCCAATCCCCATCCTTATCCTCATAAGTGGGGACATAGTCAGAACCATTCAAGAGGTCTATCAACTTGCTCTCATTCATGAAGTCCTTCATCCCTCCAGACCCACAATTACCTACACAAAGGATAGAGAGAAAAATACCCAATTGAATTTCTGATCTGATCAATGAAATTTTACTCATCCTTGATTTTTCCACCTAAAGAGAAAGAAATTTAATTACCAATGGTGAAAGAGCTGAACATCTTGGCCAAGGCATCAGAGAGGTCCTGATAGCTCTTGTACAGCTTGAGGTCGACCTTGCGCAGATACGGTGCACCGTCCATGCTCACTTTCACGAACGCCGCACCGCTGGTCGCGGCGCCGTTGCCGCTGCTGCCGCCCTTCTCAGCCTCGTCGGAGCCGCTCTTCTGGACGGCCATGATGTTCTTCCGGAACGATCGCACGGGTGGCCAACCTACCACTTGCGCCCTGTGGAAAAGTCAAAGCGCCCACGTCACATGGCTTGCAAAATATAAATATTTTTTCACCTCTATATTCGGATAAAATCCCAAACTTGAGCGGAACATCATGGATGTGTCGATAACGGGCATCGGGTAAATTCGATGGAGGTGTTCCTTTTTTTCTTTCGGCCTTTTTGTTGGATTATTATTTGGTGGTTTAGGAGGGGAAAAGAACTAGAAAAAGCAAAGATTCCAAATGTTTTGTACTTTTCCCGTGTCTCCCCGACAATCAGCCAAAGCCACAGATGTCAATTCTATCAGGGCTGCTTTCTGTGAGGCTTGGAATTGATGCCGATTTACAAAAAGTAAAAAAAAAAAAAAAGGAAATATCCTCGCGAATTTCAACTTCTTTCATGGAGATAATCAACGGATGTGGAATAATCATTCAAATTCAACCAAGAAAAGGAGGGGGAAGAAGAGAGAATTTTTCCTTGCGGCCAAGACCCGGTTCCTTAAATTTTGTCCTGATTAGGAATATGAATTAGGTTAATTGGTTCGATGTTGTTTCATGATTCAAGAAACCCGTACCAGATTGCAGGTCATGGTCATCACCAACTCCTTCTAATTATGCAAGAACAAGAGGAAACCCTCTCTCTCTCTCTCTCTCTCTCTCTCTCTTTCTCCGTGCTGCAAAACCAGATCTTCATGCAATGATGGAGCTTACAAACGAACATGACCTCTCTTCTATCTCCCCAGAAAGCTCGCACAAATTCAGCTTAAAAATTATCTTTTGCCTTACGATCCACCACCAAAAGCGGAAAAAAAACTTTGAAATTAGAGTTGCTAATCAAGCAAAAAGGAAGAACGTAAAACAACTTACTTGGCAGGGGGCTTTGCCACCTCGCTGGAGCTCGAAGGAGGAGGAGGAGCCGCAGCAGCAGCAGCGACGCTCTTCTCCTTACCGTCGCTGCTGTTCATCTTCTTCTCCGCGGGGGCCGACGCCCTGATCTTCTCGACACTCCCACCGTCTTCCTTCGAAGAGAGGTTGAGCTTCAGATCGACGGTCTCCAAGAACACCCGCTTCCCGCCGCTCCGCGTCGCGCCCTCGCCGTTGCTGCTAACCCCCGCGGGCCTCCCCAGCCCCAGCCTCAGCTCCGTCTCCTCGAAGTCTATAGTGAACTTCTCTGCAGTCTCCACACTCATGGTGCCTTTCTTTTCTGCTACTATCTCTCTCTCTCTCTCTCACCACCTCTGCTCGGTTGATCGCTAACCCCACCCAAATCACCAAGAACCCACCAAGAAACCTCGATTCACTTCCCCAACAAGGCCTCAAAATACCACCTTTCTCTCTCTACTTCTCTCCGTGTCTCTCCTGTGTATCCTCTCTTCTTGTTTTTGACGGGGGGCCGCTTTGTTTTCTTCTGTTCTGCTCCGTTTTTGCTAGAGGAAGAGGACGAGGATGAGCAGTGCGTGTGCGCAATAATGTCGCAAAGCTAAAGAAAAAAGTCTCGGAGATGCTCGCAATGACCCCGAAGAAGAGAGAGAGAGAGGGCGCAATGGCCTTTTCGACGGATGCTTATAGCGCTGGTGGTGGGACGGCTGGACGGTCGGAGATGGGGACGCGTGGAGGGCGCGGCCGAAGCTGGACCGTCCGCGGCTTGTCGGGGGAGTGACGTCGGCAGTGACGTGAATGGGTGGGAATGATTGCGTGGAGGCAAGTGGACAGGAGCTTTAAGGTTTTTGCGGGAGGGGAGGGGGCGATGGTTGCTCGCCCCTTTTTCTCTTTGCCTTTTGCCTAGGCTCGGCTCCACCCAAAATTGCTAACAAATGGTTCATCTTGTTCCCCATCCTAATTATTACAATTGCCATGTCCAAGAAAAAAAAAAGGCACTTTGAACATTTGCTAAAAAGAACCCAATCGCGGGCAGCTACGTTGATTGAAAGTCTCTCATTTATCGCTGAGGTCGAGAGTTAATGCGTTATAAGTGGGGAGCCATGATGTTAGGATCCTATGCTAGTCTCCCCCGAGGTATAGTCGCCGTTAAAGTTCGAAGATGCCATTCCATATAAGCTGGAGGATCTTGTGACCCCGAATAGCGCAAGCGAAAGGGGACTCAGGCGGATTCTCGGTTACAAAAAAAAAAGAAAAAACTTGCTAAAAAGAAAATTGTATTTAATTTATAATAATCTAATATATGTCTAGATAAAATTTTCATTTTTCACTTTTTATTTAATGACCATCTTACTACTCGTTCGTTTTTAAACTTCTTAAATCCTAAATGCCTAAAACTATTATGGCACTCATGTTGGGTGCTAACATGTGAATTAGAACGTAATTCTTTTCATAAGCTTCTGATATTTGGATAGTATAGTCAATATTATCATAAAAGCTAAGAGAGAGAGAGAGAGAGGTTTTTGCTTCTATCGAAATGCAGACAAATTTGCCCTTTACTTTTCAAAACATCAGTTACAAATTTCATTAAAATAGTCGATGCATCAAAAAATTATGTGATTTATATAATCGGTTACTTAACACTTGCTAATAAAATTCTTCTTAGAATAGAAACGATAAATAAACATACTTAGGAAATGTCAAAATTTTCATTTGAAAGTAAGTAAATTTCTTGACATGTGTATTTCTCTAACTCCTAAAATGTATTATTGCGTGTTATCGTTAAGTTGACTTAATTGGTGCCTTATGAACATTTGTTAATAATGCCCATTATAATAATAAATAAATAAAAATTAGAGCATAACAAATTTCGTGGAAAGCGTACTATCCCTTTTTTCCTTTGTCCCCCATATGTTTCCCATTAAATATTAAAAAAAGGAGATAACCCAAAACATGTTACGCAAATATCTTTATGACGAAGTCATCGTTGGCGTTCTTTCCAAGCCTTGAGTCGTTATAAAATAGGCCGTAGGTCTCAGGAATCTCCTGCTTTGTAAACTGAATTTACAGCCGAAATACATTATGAACAAAATGGTAGGTAAGCATGTTTACAAGATTTGCATGCTGAGACCCACATTTTGATGCCATACATGTTATATAAGCATTTTACACCTAACTTTCAAGCTTTTAGAAAGCGTACCAAGAATGTACATTTGTCATATTTAAGTGTATAGGGTTTGGACCATCAATTGACGCCAAGACCAATCTTTGGTAAAAGAAAGGTCTGCATCGACATAATCACATAAAGTCCCTTATTTCATTAATCATGCATTGTCATGTTAACCAACAATCTGGATGAAAATATCATATTTTTAAATGAATAAAATAGTATATGTTTATGCCTAATTTTATTAGAAATAATCAGTGCTTTGCCTTCATTAAAAGGTGTATTTTTGGTTTAAACCCAAAGAAAAGGTGCTTTTTGAATATAAAGAATTCATAGTGTTACATGTGATTTCTCATCAATTAACTTTGATATATATTTAAATTTTTTGTGCATTAATAAGATATGGTTTGCATGCTCCCCATGTTCATGATTGATGCCATACCGTGGGCGGTTTTATAATGCAATTTGCCAGGATTCTTCCCGATTCTGTGGTCAGATTGATCGTCATTACAATTGATTTAATTCTGATATTTAATTAACATGTTGCCTGAAATTTAGGAGGTTGTCCAACTACACCCCTTTATTATATGCAAGAATATTCCCTGTACCATAATGCAGTCTATAGTATATTGAAGAAATAATATATACCTTAAAAAACATATGATAATCTCTTCTTCTTCTTTTTTTCTAATTTCTTTAGTCATCTTTTTTAAAAAATGTTTCCGTTTGTTTCAGATGAGACCCCCATTTTAGGGTTCCATATGTGCTGTGGAAGTTGACTAATGGGAAGATTAAATCTGAAGTTATTGGTATTGTATCGCTCCTTTTGATGCGAAATATGTGTAAAGTAAAGCTTAGTCAATGAGTTCCACGCTTTGACTTGACATTATGTTAATTTGGAAAAATTATTCAATTCTTCATAAATTTATGATATTAACACCAATTCAATTCTAAAATTTTTAATTTTGTCAATTTAGTCATAAATCTTTGCATGAATTCTACTAGGGTCATTCTGGTCAATTTTCGCCGAAAATCGATGACGAAAGGATCCAATTATTGTCGGTTGGCCTGCATAGCACATTGTCACTCCAGCGATTTGGGGAAAAAATTCACCATTAGAATTTCGAATAAATGTTTAAAACTAATTTGACAAAATTAAAAAAATTAGGATTGAATAGATATTTGTTCTAAAAGGTTAGAGCCAATTGAACAATTTCCCTATCAATTTCAATATTATGCAAATTTTGTAGTTCAAAATAAAATATGGAGAGAGAAAAAGGACCCATGGTCAAACAAAGTATTTGCTATTGTCGCTTCTCTCTCACACGATATACGAACATTCTTTGTGAATACATCATTTAAGTTCCGTTTGTTTCGTAGAGAATAAAAGATTAAGAAAATATTTTCTTAAAAATGACTGTTTATATCATTTTATAAAAATGAAAGAAAAATACTTTCATCATCTATAAATATATTTTTTTATTGATTAATGATTAGCGATAGGAATGGTTATTTTTAGAAATCGTCCATTTTTCTTGAAATAAACAGAACTTTCATATTTATTCATTTATTATATAAAAAAAGTTATGATCATTTTTGCCCCTGAAAAAGGACAAAAACAATGGTATTTAGAATTTAGAAGAAATCAAATGAAACTGTGATTAGATGTGTGTGCGTCTCTCTCTCTCTCTCTCTCTCTCTCTCTCCAAGATAGATCATGGTAATAATTATGCTCCATCATGATGATCCGATCCTTATCCTCCTTACCACTTTGGGTGGTGACCACTCAATGCTTTCACATCACGAAGCGCTTAGTGTGCCACTCCTTGTTCGATAAAAATGGCAAAAAGCATCGATAAGCCTCTCCGAATATATATTTATCCTGTTAGATGCCCCAACAGGGGAAAAGAGAAAAAGAAAAGGAATCGTGGTGAGAGATTAAGAACAGCTCCAACATAAAATATTCTTCCTCAAGGTGTCGTGGACATAAAAGGCTATAAATTCAAGCTATACATCGAAAGGAAAAGTGGAAATTGGAGAAATCGAATTAAAAGAAGAAAATCAAAGAAAACGCACCGTGATTTTTCATTAGTATTTTCAGCATATGTTTATTTGAAGACCCAACAAAGTGAATGGACATATTCATTTAGAATCGTTGCGTCTTTTTTCAAATTTAGCTTGAAAACGGCGCATCTTCTCAATAGGTTGATTAGAACCTCTTAATTTGATGCCCCCCGTACTTATCGGAACAAAGTTATTCCCAAGATCACGCTTTTTCGCCAACAAAAATTGTCCTCCTTTATTCGTGCACTTTGTCATGCAACACAATGGTCGACCATGTCAACGGTCAACATTTGACCAACATATTTCTTCTTCTACAAAATAAAATATATAAACCCATATAATGTAAATGCAAACATCAATCTTACTAAATCTAATCAGTAAACGATTATGCATACATATATATATATATATATACTTGTTGAATGCAAATCGTTTGGTTTATGTTAGAGAGACCCTTTTTCTGGTTTCTTTAGGACAAATATTTGGAATAGATAGTTAAGTTTTTGTTTTGGTAATGACACCCAGACGTGCATAATTTAAACAGTTTTGGAATCGAAGAGATTTGGGAGAGGAATCGAATAGCTAGAAAGGAGGAGAAAATTAGAGAGAAAAGATGAAAAAAAAAAAAAAAGGATGGTCGAGGCCAGACTCAAGCATTTGTCCAAGCATTGCTAAAGAATCATCCAACGTTTTGTTTTCTTAATCAACTCATTCTTTGATTATAAGTAATCTAGACAAATGTTTAACTAAGAAATAGCTCTTACGAAAAATACATATCCAGATAAAAATTTTAATTCGAAGGTTTGGCAGCTTTTTCACTATATAGGATGACATTAGGCAATCTGGTTTGTGGTCAAGTGATTCATTTGTCAAATCAATGGAGGCCATAAGGCGCAAAAAGGAAAAAAGGAAAGAAAAAAACTAAAGAGTAAAGAATATCTTTCAAATAGAGAAAATGAAATACTAAAAAATAAAAGAGTGACACCCAACTCGGAATGAAAATGGTTAAACTTGATAAAAAGTTAAAAATTATATTATGGACAGATAAAACGAGATATTAATTCACAAAGCAAATCAGTTTCTAAAAACAATAAGGAAGTTAATCCGTGAACAGGAGGACATATAGAGATTGGATATGAAAAGTGTACTCAACCCAATTAGTCAAACCACACATATAGAGGAAGCTAATTAACTAATTTTATATCTAATAAAGTCATATGTTAAGTAATGAATGTCAAATTTTGACACAGGGGAGCACTTTGAAGTTTAGTATTTCGAGAAGCGTGCCCAATAAGATCGCATTGTATCTTAGTGCGCGTTAAATCAATGATTCGAAAAATATTTTTCTAAAAATAATCACTCTGATCGCTTATAAAAATGAATGATTTATGAAAATGTTTAAATATAAACTATTATTAATAAATAAAATATTTTTCATTGATTAATTATTTGAAATGATGCAATTAGTTACATTTTAGAAAAATATTTGTCAAACCGTGCATTATTTAAGAAACACATGAAATCTTAGTATATCCATCTTTTGTTTTTGTTGAAATACATCATTATCCTAAGCCCGTGCACGTTACCGATTCAATAATTCAAAAGTACCACGGCAAAAACCTGGCCATGGGGCGATAAATCGCCGACCCATTTTAGAGAAAACATCGACAGAAGAGTTTTGTTACAGTAAAATCAATTAATGATACCCTCAAGAATTGCAGGCAAATGAGAAAACACAGACAGCGACGGGCGAGGAGGGCGACTCCTCCTCCTGGCCCCATCCCCCTAGCTCCAGTCCAAGAAATCATTTTCGGGAGAGGGGCCCGTGCCAACCAATCAGCAGTCAGACTCGCTCGTGTGGGAGGGCAAGATGTGGGCCCCAATCTCTCTCACTCTCTCTCTCTTCGGTCTTCACTATCGCCATCGCCGATCCCACACGTGTTGACCCCTCTGAGGTGAAGATAAAGCCCCATCGCCCCCGCCTCCTGTCAACGTCCGAGGAGCACCGCACGTGTGGCATTCATGAGGTCGACACTGAAAGATGTATACATATATATATTTATATAGATATGCATGTATGCAGACTAGACACAGTGTATTTACCCTTCTTGGGCTGTCTGCGTGTTCTGTCGCGGGGGGAATTAGGGTTTTGCAGGGCCGCGAATGGTGGCCACGGAACCCGGCGATTCTCGATCTTCATCTTCACCTTGCGTTGCTTTCTAAATATATATTCCGTACCGTCCTTTGGCTGGGCCTTTCTCGTCGGAAGAGAACCTTTTTCGCGTGCGTGCATGCATGGAGCCGTGTTAAAAGCTGCTTGGAAACAGAAAATGCAAGATTGGAGTACAATGTTGGGTCGACCGTCAGAGTTCTTGTCTTGTTTTTCTCGCTTCATTTGAAAAAATATTGAGCCTCAATTCTATCGACCTTATCACACACCGATTTGGAGATGCAAATGCAACTTCTGATGGCTTCTTCGCTTCTTAGACTCACCTTTACCATGTCAAGCATACGCTTTGGATACAATCATATAGAAATTCAGCGATGTAAATCAAAATGAAAACAAAAAACTTATAGAGTTTCTTAGTTTTGACACTTGTAGTGGGTAAAGCGATTTACACAAAGTTAGACTAATCACCTTAGATCATCATGGTCTCGAAATCTTATAATAACGATCAATGGCTTTTCTGGAGACTAAAAGACAAGCTCCTTTGCAAGTCCATACCATAGCTCCCTCTATGGCATATATATAGCGATGCTTTAATTTATAAGTTAAACTGTGTAGACTTACGATGATTGACGTCTAGATTGTATGCTTTTATCAAATCGCGAGTCACTCCATATAAACCTAACACGAATGATGCGACGTGAGGCATTTATAAAAATCATATTGCACGAGCATGGGCTTTCAGTCAATTTTAGCATGGCGAAAAAGTCAACAATCACTAGTCACGTTCGAGAATAATTTAATCAATTAGGAAGTCCGGGGTCCTTGTCCCTTAACTGTTTCCGAAAGACGAAAGCGACGTGTGAATTGAATGATACATAAAGGTGCCTCGTCAAGACCCGGTCCCATCCGATGTCGTAGCAATCGATAACTTCCTGGCTACTGTGGCGGTGTAGCGTCTCACGAGTGGGATTGTCCCCCTCCCACCTTGCAGAGATTTAATGCGAGCGCGATAAGGAGAAAGACACGATCGAATGGAATTGCTGTGTTCGACTCGTTTGGACCAGGAACGTATCATCAAATTGTACACCTAAGTTTTGACGTTTATCAGATCTAGCATCTCGCATTCGTTTTCCTCCTGTGTTTGTGTAGTTTAAATTCTTGGATCCGCAACAACTCGATGTCCAACCATGCTGTAAATCGCCCGTGATAATGAGGTTGATGTGGGGTTCAAGTTGTCTGTGAAAAGACCGAGAACTGACCTAGGGTTTGAGTTGAAGCATATTTGATCTGAATGTTCTTAAGCAGGTTCAAATGCATATCTGTTGTTTGGAAAGTAAAGAACCCTAGATTAAACCAAGAAGAAGTGATCAAAACTTTATGCTAAATGCATATGTTGTGAATTTCGTTTACTAACATTTAAGCTTTCAAGAAAAAAAATTATCTAATATGGTATTAGAACATTAACCATGATTTTAAAACATATCACTTTCGCCATGTTCATCGCGTGTCCTCGCTATTTTGTCTTTTTGTTTTACTTTATCTAGTCATTTTGTCTAACGTGATTATACTCATGCTCTCTATTCGAAAGAAGAGTTTGATATAGAAAACAAGTTTGATAACCCCATAAGCTTAATTGGGTGATTAAACGTATGGATTGGACTTAATAGATTTCGTTTTAAAATCTCTACCACTTAGCATAACTGTGAGGACTCTACACCCGTCAATCCGTGAGTACATCCAAACCCAATGAACATGAATGAGGTCGCCTGCCTATATTCATGGAGAATGGTCAAGTCGAAAGTTTCAAGTACCCAGGTTATAAAAGAGAAAAAGAAAAACAAGTTCAAGAGTGGACAATAATAGCATGTGTATATATACATATATACAATACATATTGATGTGTTATGGCATTGCCACATGCGCATATACACAAAATACCTAAATAAGGGGGGTCCAAGCAAAAACATGGTGGAATAGGTAGGGTTATGAAATAGCTGGCTTTGCTAATTATTGGATGAGGAAGGGAAAAAACACAGAGACACCGAGCAGAGAGGAAGTTCTATAGCTAAGAATGAGGTGTGCACATGAGTCACCAAAGGATCAAGAACCCCAAAAAATATATTCGTGTTGGGTCTTTCCTAAAACACCAAGCTTTCTTGCTTCTCTTTTGGGGTTTCCGAGGCCACCCGCTGCTTTCCACTTGTGTAAGTGCGTAGCAACAATGTCACATGCACCTTGCCCATTCGATGCCCCATTTGTAGGGCCTAGCTTTTGTATTTGTAGATGTAGATCGAGATCGCGTTCGCATCTGGAGCAGTAATTGAACCAACATGCAAATTGAAGATCACTCGAGTATGTTTGGACTTGGATTTTGATCGACCGGACGCGGTCAAGATGGCACCAAGGACAAAAAACGAACGGGAAGAAGGTTAATTATGATCAAATTTGAGATAGTCTATTATATAAGGGTAACATATCGCAACCCTCCAGTCGCTTAGCCCCGGAAAGCCAAGAGAGATGGAACAAGCACGTCTGCTTTCACTTAGGATTCTCCATAGCTCTAGGCGTGCCATTGATTCCAAGGTAAAAAAGTGAAAAGTTCAGGACCTCAGGACAAGCCCTCGTCCATCCATATGCCCAATTTGCTTAAGCAAAATGCATGAAAATGCGGGAGGCATCATGATAAACATGATTATGTTCCGCATTGGGACAAAACAAATCCAGAAAAACCCCGATCTCCTCGATCTTGTACAGGGGCGAAAACAGTGGAAGCAGAAAGGAAAAAAGCAAAGTCTTATCCCCACGATCACGCGAGAATTAGCTTTTTTAGAGCACCCCTCTTTTGCTAGCCACTGGGTTATTTTACTATGCACGATGATGATAGGGCCAGATTCGTGTACGCCGCCCCGTGGGTGTCGTTGTCACTATATTTCCTGTACATAATCAAACATTTCGTTATGTGTATATTTCAGAAATAATTTTTTGGTGATCGCTCGAAATTATAACAATGGAGACCCTTTCTAAATTGCCCCTTATCTGCAAAATCCAGGAGCATTATGGCCTAACATGGTGCGTTTACTTTCTATGTTCCTAAAACATATGCTATCTCGACTTGATTCGAAGAAACCTTTATAGAAAAGAAAAGGGTTAAGGAAAAGATTAAAATATCAATCTTGTAGTTATAGTCCAACAAGATCCTAATTTTATGCTAATATGGGAAGCAAAATAATTTCTTGTGAGAAGAAGCTGTTGCCACTTTATTTTTTATACGGATCCGGGTCGACTGTACATAATTACTTTGATTAAAGTCAAATTGTTCCTTGCAAAATAAAAATGCTCCTCATTGAGGACGAGAATTAGTACCCTCCACTTTGCAAAATTTAAACATTAAGGGAGCAAATGTTGACCGGACAGGGGCAAATAACAGCCGTCGGATTGGCATATGTTGCAAGATCCGAAGGCCACCGTTGATCTGATCCGTGGATTCCAGGCAAGAGCTTCTCTGCCATACAATGCCTTGCCCATCAACTACAACCCATGTGGGGTTCGACCCACATGGAATCATGCACCCACTTCGCCCCTATTCGACCCAACGGCCCCGATCCATCCTTGAGGAGCCAGTTGGCGGATCTCGGCCGTCGGATCGGGGCCACCAAAGGGTTTTTTTCTTAATAAAAGAGTGGTTGGGAATTTGTCCCTACCTTGTCCCAAATTACGTTGACAAATTGCCTTTATTTTGCTGTTCTTGGGACAAACACCACACCTGCCCATGTCCAGATTTGGGCCTAAAATTATCTCCCCACAATAATAAAGGGAATCCAAATATGAGCCTTATAAAAAAAAAATTATTGATTTTTTTTTTTATAAATTTGTTAATTTAATGTCACAATTTAATTTTGTGTCTCTTTGATCAACACAACCCTTCTATAAAAACACAATTCTTGGCCTTAGGTAACCACTGGCCTAACACAAGTTTTTCTCTCATCCTAGAAAGAGCACAACCACAATCAACCAAAGAGGAGAAGGAGAAGCAAGAAAAAATATTAGGAATTGGGATTGAATTGTATTGTGCAAGCTTTGAGAGTGAATCAAGTTGTATGAAACATTGTTGAGAAATTTTGTCTGAGGGAAAGGAGAGAGTATAAGATATGGCTGCTCAAGGAGAGGATCTCAACCTTGAAGCGACGGAGCTCAGATTAGGGCTACCGGGCACGGTGGAGCTGGAGAAGCAGCAAGCGCCTTTGAGTGGGCGGAGCATGAAGAGGAATTTAATTGATATGAACAATGAGTGCGGGTCCAATGAGGAGGAGTCCAATGGGTCAAGTGCCCAAAAATGCGATAAGCAAGATCTGCATCGGCCATCTAAGTAAGCGGAAACAATTTCCCATTTCTTGCTCTAGCAAAGAGAATTAAGTCCCATCAAACATGATTGAACTAATCTAATGATTTTATGGATGTTCTTTCTTATTTAGGGCACAAGTCGTGGGGTGGCCGCCGGTCCGATCCTACCGCAAGAACTGCTTCCAAAAGAAGGCAGAGGGCGAGTCGACCGGGGTTTTCATCAAAGTGAGCATGGATGGGGCTCCATACCTTAGGAAGATTGATCTGAAGCCCTACAAGGGCTATTCAGATCTACTCAAGGATTTGCAGGACATGTTCAAATTCAAAGTTGGTAAGTGTCAATAAGCTGTCAACAAGGACCCCAACTGATTGTAACTACTGAAACAAAAGCAACTAGGGTGCTAATTGCTTGGCCTTTTGCATAATTTGTGCAGGTGAGTACTGTGAGAGAGAAGGGTACAATGGATCAGAGTTTGTACCCACCTATGAAGACAAAGATGGTGATTGGATGCTAGTTGGAGATGTTCCATGGAAGTAAGTTTCTTTAATTTTCTTTACCTTCTCCATTGTCCTTTGTCTTCAATTACAGCCCTTCCTTTTCCTCTGTAATTAATAATTAACTTCTTTTTTTTTAAACCATTGCAGCATGTTCATCACTTCTTGCAAGAGGCTTAGAATCATGAAAGGGTCATCAGAAGTTTAAAAGGGCTCGAAAATTTTGATGGGCATGGCCTTGCTGCTTTAATCAAGAAGACAGGGCTTTCCAAAGCTTGGGCTATCGGAGATTTGAATCTGGGAACATGATTTTAGTTTTTTGCCTCTCCCAAATGTAACATGGAAAAGAGGAAAAAAAAAAGGAAAATGGTTTTTCCTCTTTCTTTTCTTTACTTTATGGGTAGTTGAGTATACCTCCTGTGATCATTGTACAGAGAAAAAATAAAATAAAAGACTGCTTCATTTTTTTCCTTTATGATTAGAAGCAAGAGGTTCGAAATATACAGTTCTTGTGTGTTGCGATAATTTCAACTGTCAATTCCATCGTTCTTTCTCAAGAAAATATTCTCACGAAATCCACGCATCCTGTCCATGGCTGGCTATGATTTTGGAACATCATCTAGTCCTACAGTTTGGTCTTATTTTCTTCTCTCAGAGAATGGAATGAACGGGAATTCCAAATTGGACATCGGTCCTTAAGTTTAGCTTAACATTAGAGAAGTTATCTACAACTAATTTGTCAATCCGGCTACCTTAGCAAGACCGCGTGTTAGTTACTATCCAAGCAAATCTGAATCTAGATGTACCAGAGTAATTGTCCTAATTTCATCTTATAGTTTCCGTATGTAGTTGCCATCCTGAGCTTGATCTGCATAAACTAACTCTAAGCCTACCAAAGAATTAGAGAAACACTTGACAAAAATTCATTCAAGTTTCAACTACCATTTACTTGTGGTTCTGAGGTTTGGTTAACCAATGAGTTGGGTCTTACTTGTTGTGTCATAAACTGAGTACACGGTATAATTCTCGCGAAAACGTGAAGTATCGAATGGAGAGTACTGGTATATTTTCTTTCTCTTAATCAGAAAAAGAAAACGTTGGAGTGTGCCACTTTATGTGATGAAAGCCTGTGAATACAACAGAATATGGATGTGGCTCTGATGAAGATGACATAGTCTTTATGGGCTTTGCAATATAAAGAAGTTTGAAACTTCTGGCTCATGGCATGTGTATCCACTGTTGTGTATTTACTGTTTAGGCCCATAGCTTGGCAGCTCAAAGCCCTGTTCCGCCTGGTGTGCTGTCTGTACATGATGATGATAGAGCTGGAAATCCAAATGGGCTGAGATGATCAACCACTAAATCTACTCCAACTTGCTCAAAAGATCTTCTCCACATAAATCATAGTATATCCGTCCATTCCCTTTATTTGGCCCTACATTAAGCACTACCAAAGAGGGGGCAAAAAGAAATAATAAAAAAGGCAGAAGTTAGGGAAGTTGCCAATCCGACCACTTAAAAGATTTCTGGTCATCAACCACTCAATTCAAGCCCCACCACTATGCATCAGAAGATAGGTTTTAATAAGCTGAATTTTGGAATAAAGTTGCTTTTGACTTTTCCTTGGATGAATTGGAAAAAACATGAAACTGATGCATTTTTTTAGGTTGTAATTAAGGCATGAGAACCACAAGTTCACACCCACTCTAAGACAGCGACAGTGAACTATGAACAGAGGGCACTAAGCAACTTGGTTGGCAAAGGACTTGGGGACGACCTCGAACCAGTCAGGCCTGAGAAACCTAGGTTGCAACTATGATGTCGCCAGGAACTTGTTCAGGGTGCTTCAGGAAGGGGTGCTGGATTCGGGCTTGATGGACCGGGGCATGTCTGGTTGGCTTGTGCGGAAGATTGCGGAGGCGAGCGAAATGGGCATGATGCAGAGCGTCTTGGACTGGAGGAACTGCATTGCAGCCCCAACATCTTCTTCCATCAGCTTAGCCACTTGCTGCTCTGTACCGTCCGTCAACCACTTCTCCCATGCCGGTTGATTGTTCCCGCCTTCGATGATCTCGCCCTTAAATTGTGGAAGGCGAAACAATAGATCACGTAAAAAGGAATCAGATATAAGTTAAGATCATCTTAATGCTAAGCAAAAGCAAGTAAATTAAGATCATTGGACGTCAGGTGACCAAGACATGGCAAATTCATCAAGCGCCTAAACATACAACGAATATGTTCAGATCAAATGCTAATTGCTATTTCCTTTTGGTAACTACCTCAGCTGATGAGAGGGGTACATCAGCTACAAGTTGAGCCACGGCACCAGCTCCGCCCAATCTACTCATGCTTAGGACCTGTTTGAAACAGAACGGAAAAAAGCATGACAGTTAAGATTATCATAACTTAGAATGTCAATGAAATCGAGTTAAATATGCTAATTTAATGTAAATATAGGTCCCGACATAAGATAGGAAATAACACCAATCTGCTGCTTAACTTTTTAACAGAATCCTTGCCCAAAAGTGAATTCATTTGGGTCCTAGAGATTCCTCAGAAAATTTCCCTTTGATTTGACGTGGTAACTACTTCACATAGAAATGGCATAAAGCGGTTTCCTGGTGCCAAGATATTCAACAAGATGGGCCTACTAAACCTGAGAACTTTGATCTTTTGGACTTCAATCAAAAGACACAGCTATACAGCCAGTAGGAATTTGGCTCAATAATGGCAGTCCATAACACTTTGAACCAATCCCATCGCAGTGTGTTCAGGAACTGGAAGGGACGCACATGATTTATGAGAAAAAGTCTCATTGACAGTGATACTGGTTTCAGGGATATGGACTGGTGCCGGACACTTTTGATTTATCACATTATTACCGCATGATAATTTCTTCATAGATCCTAAATATAAGTACCTTGACTTGGAGTCTCAAGAACTTCACATAATCCACGATTTCATCAAGCATGGCTGCTCTATCCGTCTGCACACAGAGATTCAAGCATATATTATAGCAGGAGCAGAACACTGTACTCGTTGTAATAATATTAAGTTTCTTTTCTATTATCAAGCCATATATCGGGTGGAGGGCAGCCTCGCACATGAATCTGAAGGTGACTGCTTCTTGTTCATAGAATAAAAGTTTTCAGATTGTATTCAGAGATTGAAGAGACAATGACCTTGTTGCAACTGGGAACCAACTCCTGCAACGCCTTCATTCTTTCATTAATTCTTTCTCGGCGCAACTGCATCCAAAAGGCAAAGCAAAGAGATGGAGAGGCATTAGCTCTATCATGAACTTGCAGAATGATACTAATAGTACACTATATTATCAATATCGATTAGCAAGCACCAATTGTATAGGTGACTAAAATAGCGACTCTGCTTTTTTAAGTGCTAAATAGACACTGGATTAAGAATCAATGCTAGAGCAAACTCACTTCAGTTTGTTTTGAAAAAGTTTTTCCTTCCAAATATGGAAATTCCAAAAAGTAAAAACAAAATGTCAGATTTACCCGCTCAGCGATGCTGTGAGGATCCGTGGCTTGCCCTCGCCTAGCTCGTGCCCTCGGGCGTATCGCCGGCGGGTTCGGCGATCCCGCTGTAGGCTGATTCAAGAAGGCCTGAATCAGATTTGGTGTGATACATGCAATTAAACATCATAGAGAGGTTAAGGAGGGAAGAAAAACCCGAATTTCATCGGACCAATATATCACAAATGCATATCACGGGCATTTTTTATTTTTGGCAGATTAACCGAAATAACTTAGCCCAACTTGTGCCGTTCATAAGTCTTAATCTCATTCGGAAAAAGTCCCTCGGTGAAGTTCGCGATCCCACACGCAAAACTCGCACCCCGAGACGTGAATGGCCCGACTTATGGCGGGATGGTTTGGATCGAACATGGTCAAATCGCCACTGTGATTTCGATTCTCACATGCAAAATTCAGGGATCGTTAAACATTATTTGCGAATTTCGTCTTCTTTCTTCCCTTGCTAGAGGAGACCATCGTCAAAAATTAATTTCCTTTCCTCACCAGACGAAAGCAACCTCTACCGAAATTCTTTCCAGCACTCAACAGTCAACATATTACAGGAAAAACCCAACAAGAAAAGAAAGGTAAAAGGAAAAAAGAAAAAGAAAAAAGAGAGAGAATCCAAAAGACAATCAATCAGATTCCACGGCCATAGAAGTCGTCCGGGGTATCCGAAATGTCAAAGAAACGTACGCAGTTTCTCCCGGAAATCATGCACAAAATCTGCCAGAAATTTATACAATTTAGGTCCCCAGGTCAATCGAATTGACGGTGTTAATTTTTTCTTTAGTGACTAAAATGTCAACCGTAATGAAAGGGCTTAGAAATTAGCCGCATCATCTTGCGAAATCAAATTTTTGTAAAATTCGGTCTTGAAAATCCCTGTTGTTGTTTGGTAATGAAATGCTAAATTCTTTCTTTTGCTCTCAAAATTTGTAAAGTAAAATGGGCAAAAACGAGCACACGTCATGCTCACGCACGTATGAGGTCACGCTCTGGCGCGTGCCGAGTAGGGGCGTTCTCAGTCGATTTTTCGTGTTATGACAATCAACTCACGAGTCACTTTCCCTCAAAGCAGCTGGAAAATTTACAGATGCCCAGAAAGCAAAAAAAGGAAAAAGAAAGAAAGAAAGAAAGGAGGAAGGAAAAAAGCCAATTATGAACACAGGTGAAGTCCCACACAGAGGTCAACTAATTAATACAGACATCAGAGCAACCACAACCTCAATCTCTGCTGATTAGACAGGCTAATGAGAGCTCGTTCACGTTCACTGAGAATTTCAGTGATTTTCTTGAAATTTTTCCGATTTTATTTTGTGGGAAGTGATTGTTTTGGTATGTGGGTTGGTTGAATTGAAGTTAAAGGAGGGATTTTTACCGGGTGAAGTTGAGGAGGGGGTGGATGGGGAGGAGGTGGCTGGACTGACTGATGAGCCTGGAACTGTCCAAATGCTGGAAACAAGCAGCTTGTCATGTTGTTGCCGTGATGGACACCCGATTCTCTCTCCATCTGCCCAAAATTCACCAGAATCAAACCCCCAGAATATAAAAAGACTACAAAACATTCATCATCACCACCACCCAACCAAAAAAAACAAAAAAAATGAAATTTTGACCATCCTGTCTTGACCCTTCTCCCCCCTCACTGTTCTCTTCCCTACTAAAATTAGCTTTGAAGCAAGGACTTCTTGAAACATCTGAAGCCAAAGAAAAATGGTTGCCAAAAGCCCATTTTTTTTCCTTTCTTAGAAGCGTAGGGAAGTGCAATAGAGTAGGTGACAGCAACAAGTCCATTAGAGAAAAAAGAGGAGGTGAGAATTGAGTAGCAAATGATTTAAAATATTGAAAAAGAGAGAATGATGAAGACTTTACATTGATGGCAGAAGTGGTGGAAGATGGACTAGTACTGTTCTCAACATCCTCGTGCCTAAACAATCCACCTTGCTCCAAATTCAGCCCCAGGGGCATCATCACCCCCATCCCCCTCAGCCCCCCGCCGCCTCCTCCGCCGCCGCCATCTTCCCCGCCGCCACGGCCGGAGCCGAGTTGCAAGACCATGGGGGTGGAGCCACCGGAGTAAGCTCCGGGTGGCACGGCCAAGATCTGCTCAAAGAACTCATCCCCCAGTCCTTCCTGCGGATTTGAGCCTGCCATGAGCTGATGATTATAAGCTCTCTCTCTCTCTCTCTCTCTCTCTCTCCCCTCTCTCTCTCTCTCTCTCTCTCTCTCTCTACAGAATAAGTGTCAACTAGAGATCAAAGTCTACGATGGGTTTTCTGCTCTATGCGAAACCCAGCAAAAAGTTGGTTTCTTTCTGAGTGGAAAGATAGAGTGGCAGAGAGAGAGAGAGAGAGAGAGAGGGCCTAAGGTTGGTGAGAGGGGATGATGAATAAGAAATTGGTGCCAATGTGGAAATTATTGGTGGGAGAGAATGTTTAAGGGAAGGGGGAGGAAGTGGAGGTGAGGTGTGCTCATTGGGAAACCCAAAAAGGAGGGGGGGAAAGGGAAGGGAGGTGGTGGTGTTGGTGAACTGGGTGGCAGATCCGAAACCCGATGACCCGGTAACGTGATTCGGGAATTCCGATGGGAGGTTTTATGGGTCTCGGGTTTTATAAGCTGGTATTGTCTCTCAGCTCAGAGAGAGGGAGAGAGGGTGTCTGAAAAAACCTCTTTCTTTGGAGTGATCAGGGGGTTTTGCTTTCGGTCTCTGATAAGTGAAAGTGCTTTTTTTTTTCTCCCTACGGAGACATGGGCTTTGGCCAAAGAAAAGGGACTGGAATTGCAAGAGATATGTCGTTCCTGTTTTGCCAGATTATGTCGTTTCAGTGCGCGCTATTTTTCTCGTGTTATCTGTAATTACTATATTAAAAATACAAGAATTCTTCATCAAAGCTCCACGTTATAACATTTCTATTTTTCTATTCTTTTGTTATTTTACTTTTCGGAATAGAAAAAGAATAGAAATCTATTCGGTAACGTTAATAAAAACGTAGTCAGGAATAGATTTAGAGCAGAAATAAGAAGAACAAAAAAGTACATTCTTATTCTTAGGAACAATTTTTAGAAATAAGTCGTTTTCTTTTTTTCTTCTTCCTTATCGCTCGTTGCCCCTCGCTGTCCGCCGCTCGTCGATGTTGCCCGCCACCACCACCTATCGGCTCATAGAAGGCCAAGGCAAAGCGATGAAACGCCGGCTACCGGCGACAGCGGGCGACCGTGGTAGGGAAGGAAGTAGAAGAGAGGAAAAAAAGAAAAGAAAATCTCAAAAAAAAAATTATTAAAAAATTTAAAAAATTCTATGTCACAAAAATACTTGTGATAATATCAAATGCATTCTCGTTTTTTTTATTATAAAAATATAAATTTTGTGCGATTCCAAATGTGTTGTTTTACTTAGAAATTATTTTAGAGAGTAAATATAGAAAATAACTAATTCTAAAAAAAAAAAAATTGTTCTTAGGAATAGAAATATTACTTAACATACCCTAAGTTTCTTCAATAAGTAACTTGATAGCACTTGCAATGTATCAGCAATTTGGGAGTAATGTTATAAGGTACGTTGGAAGTGTTGCGATGTCAACAAAAGGAAAGAGAAGTTATTTGGGTGATAGAAGGATGATGATCGTCGGCTTCAAGTCTTCGTTGCGATTCTTTATATGAATCTGGTTGACATTTTCGCGAGCAGAGGACGCTCCTTCCACATCAGAACCGAACAGGACTTTAGGAGGATGTTTCTTAAGTTCATGCATGCTTATATTGCGTATTGCTTCGACAGGTGAACCCACAAAGGGGAAAATTATCAATTTAGTCATCAACTTATTATATGGATGTCAATTGAATCCTAAACTTTCCAACACTATCAATATAGTTTTAAACATTTGCGCAAAATTTTAATGTAATGCTTTTGATCAATTGCTACGCAAAAGTTATTGATGCGGCGTGAGTAAACTAGTTCATATTAGTGTGCAACATCAACAATTTCTGGCAACAATTGGTTGGAATGATTATTTTGGAATTTCAACTAAAGATTTAATATTACATTGGCCAAATTAAGAAGGTAGACTAGATCAATATCCTTACAATAGGTTCATGACTGATTAGATATTTATCCCATTTACTATTGTAAGACTAAGTTATGAAATCATTAAAACTGCTACATGCTACTTTTGGTTTTCTTAAACATATTGTGCTTTTGTCAATTTCATTTTAAGCATTTTAGTTATGTTAATTGAATCTTAAATATTTACATTTTATCAATTGAGTCAATTCGGCTAATTTTGGTTGAAAATCGCCAATATAAGTGTCGGCTGTCCTACATGACGCCTCTAGCTAGTCTTTGACCATTGCTAAGGCCCGGCAACTGGCTAGAGGAAGGAAAAAAAAAAAGAGAGGATAGAATAGAGAAGGAAAAGAAAAAGTAAATAAATAAATAATTTCTTAAAAATATTAAAATATTATTAAAATTTATCCACTTTAGCGTTGGCCACACTACATAAAACAACCAACACCCATGTCAATGATTTCCAACACAAAATGGCCAAATGGAATCAATTGACAAAATGTAAAAAAAGTTTAAGACTCTGTTGATATAATTATTTTGGACTGAATTGGCAAAAATACAATATGTTTAAACAGTTTTTACACAATTTTTCGTTAACTTTTCTTCCTTTGCTATTTTCTCTTGTTTAATTCCAAATAAAAGCCCGAAATGCCTTCATTTTCTCAAATAAGAGCCTAAAGTAGGTTTTATTTCAAATAAGGATATGAAAAACTATGTCTGTTTCAAATAAATGCTTGACTTTTCGGCTAGTCATGGACATTTTAGTAATTTACCTTTTTTTTTTTTTTTTTTTTTTTTTGGTTTTTCTTTCCCTTGCCGGTGGTGGCCAGTTGGCCTTGGCAATGCCGAAAAGGGCTATGTGAGGGTTGCCTTGCTAGGGGTCGATGAGAGATGACCTTGCCTTGGGTGAGGCCCCCCTTGTGGTCATCGGTGAGGTTGGCCCTCACCAAATATGGGCGACGGTCGCCTTGCCAGCGACCAACAAGGGTTGTCAAGCCTTTGTTGGCATCGGGTGATATCGACCTTTTGGCGAGGGTGGTCTCGCCAACCCTTACCAGCAACCGGTGAGGGTCGCCGAGCCCTTGTTGGCGGCCGTTGGCCCTCACTTGGCAAAAGAAAAGAAAAGTAAAAATAAAGATACAATAAAAGAATAAAAAATAATTTATAATTAAAATTGTAATTGAACGAAAATGTCATTAACCAGTTAAAATATTTAGTCGGCAGACGACCGACGAGATGAGGCCCTTACTTGAAACAACCATTGCTATTTTAGGCCCTTATTTGAAACACCAATGGCTATTTCGAATTTTTATTTAATACAAGATCCACTTTGGGCCCTTATCTAAGAAAATAATGATACTTCAGGCCCTTATTTGAAATTTTTCCTTAATTTAACATACTTCTAGCTTGTATGGAGAAGAACAAATGATGCTTTCGATGTCATCCAGACCACGTTATGTTCCCTAGGAGTGAACATTAGAATTTGAAAGCTTTAAGCGAGATTGCTGTTTTAACGCAGAGAATGCTGAAAAATTATAGCAGAGTTGGAGCTAATTAAAATTTTCTATCCAATCTCTGCCTGGAAGTTACATAAGTTAATAGAGAAACCATGAATAAAAGCCTCCAACCAAATTCTGTAGCGAAAATAATATTAAACAAAAGAACCACAAGCTAAGGACTGTTGATACTACAAAACAGCTACTTGAATTGTTGCAAGTGAGCATAAAATGAAAGCATTGATGATCACAAGAGCAGAAAACCAGAATCTTGCAATAAAGTACTGGATAATTAAAGAGCTGGTACCTATTACCATGAGAATGTTAAACTGCCTGCACGATACTTCCTATGGGGACACAATAAGCATATATCCTGGAAGCAGAAGCTCAATACAAGAATGTTACACTGCTAGCTAAAAACTTAAGAGGCCTACACCAGTTGCACGATCCAATATCAACACTATTAGATGTTTTTGAAAACTTTTTTGCTGAAGTTTCTGAAATCCACAATTGAATCTTGTCATTCAAATTAACATGCAGACCTGCTGTACTTTTCATGGGCCAAGAGAAGTTACACCGAGTCTGATATTCACTCAGAACTAGATAAAAATCAAAATTCTTAATAAAGTACATTAACAAATTGTTCCACATCTAAACTAGCGGTTGCTTGTACTAAGCAAGCATCACGATCTCACTCATGCAAGTGAAAATTTCTCATACACTAAATCTACATGAATCTTCAATAACTCGTCGTTGCACCATACAGTATTTCAAAGAAAAAGTTCCAAACCAAACAACATTCTCCTGATCCATCTGCTCATGCACTCTCTTTTGAGGTTGAATCTACTTTTTCCTCCTGGGCCACTTCTTTTGGCTTCTCCATAGAGGGTTCTGTTAAAGACTCGGGTTCTTTCTTTATCTCTGATTCAAATTCTTTAGCTGCCTGCAATAATTGCAGAACATAAGCATTATCATAGAGGCACAGCACCAAGACTGAAAACAGGTCTAATTGCGAGATTGGTCAAATGGTCTCATAATTGAACTTGCTAAGGGCAAAGCTACCCCGAAGAGAACTGAACTACTACACTGCATCACAACCATCTGGTGCTTGTAGGATTAGAAAGAACCTTCCTTCGGTTTATGAAGGTTTTTAACAGCATCTCTCCCGCGAAAGAACTCCCAAATTTACTAACCGAATTCATCTGGTACTGTGGGAGTCAGCAATTGGATTCTCTTTATGTTGCTCTTCAAACTTCCCTCCAACTTTCTTGGTGGAAAAAAGTTGGAAATAATAGATGTACATAAAGCAAAACCTCAGCCTATTCAAAGTACAATAACATTTCTCTCTGTTTTTTTTGGTCAGAAACAACATTCTGCTTTGACATGTAAAAGGAAGCAGTTCAAATAACCTTGTAAACTGGGAAAGCCAGTAAAAAGAAATGACCTTATAGTCCTAGATACTTGAGTTCACCAGCTCAAATACTCATCTCGCCGCGTCAATGAAACTTAAAACCTCGGTGACAAACTTCCGACATGAACTCTCCAATCTAGACACCAACAGCAAGATTGACAATGAATTTCTCAGATAACACATAATCAGATACCGCCCAGTCCAATTGAACCATTGCGGTCGCTGAAAAAGTTGCCCGAAAGAAAGAGTCTCTGAGGACACTCCAAGAACATCAAGACAATTACATACGGATCTCTCAAGTGTGGTAATGACGATGCTCGTCCTAGACTAATTACAACGCCAACATTTTTACCTTAAACAATCGAATTCCTCGACAAAATCCAAGATGCTCATAATATGATTACGCACAATTCTGAAACATCAAGCTGAAAAGACCATCTTCGCTAATTGAGATGAAATCTCATTGACAAACTAAATTTATGAATAATAGTAATAATAATAAAAGCCATTGCCAGAAACACGCCTCAGGCGAAATAAAACAAACACAAGGCGGGCTAGAAAAAGGGCAATCCAAAACTCGCCTGCTGGAAGCTCTTGACTGTCTTGCCGATGCTCTTCCCGACTTCCGGCAACTTCTTGGGCCCGAACACCAGCGCAGCGACGCCCGCAATGACGACGAGCTCGGGCACGCCGAGGCCGAACAAGGCATTGCAAGTCAGACCCCTCTTCGCCCTCTGATTCCGCCTCCTGCCCAGACCGAAAACCAGCGAATTGCTGCCGTGGCAAGGCAAATTAGCGCTCTTGATGCTTCTGACAAGAGGAGGAGAAGAAGAAGAAGAAGGGTTGAAGAGGAAGGCGGAGGAGGAAGAGGAGAGCGGGAGCGAGGTGGAAGGCGGTCTTGGGAGGGGAGAAGGAGAAGAAGAGAGAGGAAGCGACAGGGATGAGCAAATCTCCATGGCGGGCGGGTGCTTCGCTTCGGATGTGATGGTGGGTCGGGAACAAAATTTTGCCTTTTTCGCTTCTGGGCGATTTCTTGGTGGAGGAAGAAGATGAACGCTGGTACCTGCGAAAGGGGAGATGAAGATTGGGTGGGGACGGAAGAGAGTTTTCGCGTTTTGTCGTCTATGGAGACGAAGAAAAATTGCTGCTTTTGGAAAAACCATTTCCACTTAAGAGAATATATAAACATTTCTGGAAAATAGGAAGTTATTTTCTTAAGAAAATAAAAATATTTCTTGGTATTTGACTCAACTCCAAAAATGAAGTAAAGAACATTTTTTGCTATTTCTTATTGAAAATTTTGATTTGATTTTTTTAAGAAGATTACCTAAAAAGTAAATTTTTTTTTTTGATGACCCACGGAGGAGGTGACGCCAAGGAACCACCACCTGACGCCATAGGACTTACGCTGGGATTCGAACTTGTTCCAGAAGGATAAAGCTCGAACCAACAACACCACCACATGGGGTGATTGATTTTTTTCTTTTTATTTTTCCTTCTTCTCTTGCCAGTGGCTGGCCACTGTGACGAGTGACGAGTGCTTATAAGCGAGAGATGAGCTCACATAAGGCTTGCAAGAGTCGATCTTGTTGCAACTCGCCAAACCTCGAGCTTGCTAGATTTGGCAAGCTCGCTCATCACTGACTCATGAGGCCACGAGCTTGCTAATTAGACGAGGCTCAAGCTCATAGGTCTTAGGCAAGCTCGATCTTATCGAATTTAGTGAGGTGGAGCCTCGCCCAAGATTTGCTCGGGTTGTATGGTCTTGGGTGAGCTTGTCCCTTATCTGTCGCTGATCATTGGCCATTATTGTGGCCATCCATCATCGAATAAGAGGAAAAAAGAAAAAAGAAAATAATTATAATTATTATTTAAAAAAATTATATTTTTATAAAAGTGAATGTTTCATTAATTAAGGATTCAAGCCCAAGCGTTGAGGACCTACGCACAGCCTTTGTGAACTTGGCTCGAGTGCTTGGGATCAGAGCTCAAGCATCGGGGACCCGTGCACAACATTTATGGACTAGGGCTCAAGTTAGGGCTTTGGGGGTGGGGGCTGCCCTCGCCGGCAAGAACATTTCAGGCCTTTATTTGAAATTTTCTCTTTGTATTACATTAAATTGAGAAAATTATACAAATGGTCCCTCAACTTTCATTTGATATAGAATATGATTAATAAACTGTTAATTTGTTCAATGTGATCATAAACTAGTTCTTAGACCATATGGAATGATAGTATTGAATATTTTCATATAATTTAGAGATTAAAATCAACACGTGTTAAAAATTCATGAGTCACATTAAACAAGTTAATAGTTCACGGAGGATATTACACATTTGAGTTAAAGCTTAGGAATCGCATTAAACAACTTCAAAATTCAGGAATTATCTTGATTAAATTTTCACCGCGTCCAAGTTTTGATAGTTTACAATAATCAATAATAACGATGATAATAAGAATGAGTTCCGATCTATCCAGCAGTGCTGATCCATTGAGATTGCAAATTCCTTTTTTTATTTTTTTTTGGCAAAAATTGCGGGTGGCAAAACTCATTTCGTGGATTTTCGAAACGATTTCTAAACCCATTTTTTTCCAACCTCCGATCCAACTTTTACCTCGCCAGAATTCGATCATGTTGAGAAACCCGATCTATTAGGACATCGAAAATCATAGCTGCATTCTCGTGATGACTCGAAAGCACGAGAAAGCAAGCTTTCTTGAAGAGCAATTTTTCATATTTATGAAGATTCACTGGTCGTAGAAAGTGTTGTTTTTCTTCTGAACAATGTATGCTGTTCATCCTCTGAAGCTTGCTTCTCAGTAGGGCGAACATGTCAATCAGAATCCACGAGTTCGGTTGGGCTCCTCAAAAATGTGATTTGAAAGCTTGTGAAGGGGGAAGTTTCAATCTAGATTCAGGGGACTCTGCAACAATGCCAATTCAAAGACGTCTCTCTTGCGGTCCAGTCTCAACCTCAGTCATGTTCAGTTGGGTTCTCAGTCAGTCAGGCCGGCTAAGCAGGAAAAACCAAAAATGCTCACGACACTCTTGAGAATGCAAAAAAAGGGTCAATTCGCCAAAAAATCGCTATGTACTGGGGGAAAAAGGGGGAAAGTCTAGGATATATACCAACAATTGAACAAATACGATCAGCGAACTGTATTATTGTGCTTCGATTAATGAATTAGTAAATATCCACCAAAATGATTGACCCTCTTGCTAGTCTATTGCTACTACTGTTCTCCATCGTACGGGGGGCCACGAGGACTTGAATCACCACGAATGCGCTTCTGCAGGTGCTCCAAACTGGCCACTCTCCGCATGGAGGCCGTCCGTCCCATCTTGCCAGCTCCATTCTGCTGCGCATTTTCAGCTGCAGGAATATCTGCCAACCCATCGTTGGTTCTCATATCGTCAGCAGATGATGCGGGGTTACTAGAATTGGTTTGATAGAATTGGTGCTTTGGGTCATCTCGCACAGGAACTGCAGCGTCCGCTGATGTATCAGAAGGACTACCATCAAATGGTGGCACACCCACAGAAGACATGTCGGACATTACATGCATCATTGGGTTCAGTCCGGTTACTCTTTTAACCGTCTCTTCAGCCATCTTCACCTGGAGATATCAAACCAAGTTTCATATAATGAGGTAACTTTTCCATAGAGATCAAGACCATTTCCCTGTTTTACGTTTGAACTCTCTAGTCTCGAAGCAATAAGAAACTAGATGCATTAGTCACAAGTATAAATGGACAAAAAACTTCCTCATAGGAAAGCAATTCAATCCCGGGCCAAAAGGCAACAATAGACCGTAGGAGCATGAATTCATAAGAGAAGAGTAAAAAGAAAGGGACCACCAATAAAGAACCTAACCTTTGCTCTCAAGGTTTCGACATCAGCTTTCAAAACTCTGTTGTCAACAGCTGCTACATTGTACTTCTGGCTTATGTCCGAGAGACGTTTCAGTAAAGTAGAATTCTCAACTCTTAATTGAGCAACCTAATTTGAGGTAGAAAAGAATTAGGAAGCAACGATGGATATACATAAGTAGTTATGAAGAACTCTTTTAAGAGAACATATTGCCGCAATAGTCAAACCTGTGTCTCAAGCTCACTCAAATGAGCTTGTTTTCTTCTTCTCGAGCGTCTGGCAGACTCTCGGTTGGAAAGCATCCTAAAGAGCACATATGAATCAGAGGAAAATTAGGGATGCTGAAACCAAAAGTTTGTCTGAAACATTTTTAAGCTAACCAATTACAAAAAGACATACTACCCAAGAATATATTGTTATTTTGGTTTCAGATGCATCATATGTGTAATCCCGTTCAGATGCTGCCACTGAATGCTTATGACTTGACTACCCACAAACGGACCCAACCCAAATATTCAAGAAGCTGGTTCAATCTCTCTAATTGTGGACCATACTTATGAGGATTAAGCAAATCAAGCCAAAATAATGCCATTACTAAGATAAACAGGACCACTGTGTATGATATGGCTCTTGGAAAAAATCATAACAGAACCTGAACCTATTGATGACAGCATATTGTTAGACTCAATATTGATGAAACAGTGATTACTCAATTACTTGGGATACTGTATAAAAGTGCAAATAGTACTTGCCATCTTCTTCAGTACACTGAGAATGATGGCAGCAGAGTTCAACAAAAGAAAAAAGATGATGGTAGTAAAAGCTACCACAAGTGCTAAATGTGCAATAGTACCTCCTCACGCGCTTTGCATCAACAGGATCCAAATGGTCAGTAGTTGCAGTTTCTCCAACTTCATCATCGTCTGATAAGTCTCTTGATGATCCGCTTGTTGTCGACCTCACAGGTATCCCAGATTTCTTTGGCATGGCTGGAAATGAAGGTATTCCAACTAGTCCGTCAGCATCCTCATCTTGTGACTTGGACAACTCAGGCCCAACTCCTATATGAAAGAGAAAAAGAAAGGAATGACAGAGAGAAGGAAGGGAATATTAGCCATTAAAATGGAGATATGCTGTGTCTATGCCTCCACCAGCAGACTCATGTCAAGTTCAGTAATACTTCAGAATGAAAGCCGACATCTTTCCACCCCAGAAAAATAAAGGGAGGAAAGCATGAGCATATTCAAATATTTTCAACATCCAATTGCCAAAAAATGGTACAAATCATTCAACCTATTGTAACTGCTCCAAAGACTCTTAAACTGGAAAACAGGAATAATTTTTGCATACAAATCAGGCATATCTGATTTAGATGCACAACTCCCACAAAGATGTCTTATTCATAGAAACGCTTTACATGCCATGACTTATAATGCTCTGCCTAGATGCATAACCATGCTTGTTCCCAAGTGAAGCAGGGAACAACCCTAATTCTAGAGCCAATCCTTGGGAAATGATGAAGAAAAAGAAATCAATGCAAGGTGTGATTTAAGTATCACATGCTAGAGCGCATGTCGCCTTCCATTGCATACTGAAGATTCCTCCCGACTGATATTCTTGTATCTGCGATGTAGAGAAGAGGGATGACCCAAAAAGAAACAGAAAAAAGGAGTTGCACAGCAACACACCATCCAGGATAAAGATTAAGCACAATTTTCAGGATATAGCATCTTTCCCTTATCGATTGAAGAAGTGGTTCTGAACAAGAGAGGTCATGCATGCATAACAATTTCATGTCGGTGTGGAGAATTGGCATATTATTGATTGACAAACCTTTTGAAGGAGCTTGAGATCCCACTATGGATGCCTTTGAAGCCTGAGAGTTGTCAGCTGGAGTTCCAGAATCTTGATTTATGACAAACGGTGCCTTAAGTAAATTGAGAACTGAAATTAGCACAGGGAACTTGAAAAGACAAAATAGGCTCACAATAACGAATGCAATAATCATGTAGTGGAAGAAGATGAAAACATTTTCACAGTCCAAGATTCAAAGTTAAAAGGATGATCAGTTTCTTTTGACCAAACTTTGTTCGTATCATCCTTCTCACAGGGCTCAAACGTTTTATCACATTCAAAGTTAGTATTAACAACTTATCCTTAGCGAGGAAACTATATGCTTCTAGTAAGTCATTTTGGCAACTTAAAGGCCTTCTAAGAGTACATCAGCTCCTTCAACAGGGTTCATGTCTTTCTACTCTTCAAGCTGCTCTCCAGGCCTAACTGTATTCTTTCCCTATTTTATTTTTCCAAGGATATAGCATCGGCTGGAAAATATTCCTTTGCATTCAAACCAGCTAGCATCTCTAGACACCCATCATCAGAAAAGACAAGTTCTCTCTCATGAACTCTCCAGCCTCGAACCGTCCTTAGAAATCAACACGTGTAGGCCACCCATGAAGAGTTGATTTAATCTGGGCAATGATCCATTCAAATTCACACAGAGAAAGCACAACCAGAAAATGGAGATTGAATTCCACCACTAGCACATGAACTCTGCGACTCATGGGTTGCAAGGAAATAAGACACTCATGGAATTGACCAAAAACGAGCTAAGTTCATGAACTTAATCATTTTCTTATAACACCACACAGCAAAGTCCAACCAGAAGAAAAGGGTATTCTTATAATTTCGCTAAAGAAGCTGACTAGCCTCCTTTTCTTTTCCTTGTCAAGAAAACATTACAGCTGCACTAATGACCCCATTAAACAAGAGAAAAATTGAAACTTTACCTTCCACCACCATCTCAAAATCAAAGAGAGAGCAAAAACAAGCACCCGCGCATGCCTATACAAGCACGAGCATTTGCGCTCTTGCCCACACGTCAAGACAGAGAGAGACGGAGAGATGGAGAGAGTTACCTGAGACAGAGCAACGGCAGCGCAAGCCAACTCGAGCTTGCTCTTGAGGAAAGCCTGGTACTCCTCGGAGTTCGTCGGCGGCTCCAGCGGCGGAGCAATGCTGTCGACGTACGGGGCCGGCGGCGGCGGGGGGCTGGCACTGCTGACCTCGCTCGCGTCCTTGTTTACCGCATTCGGGCCGGGCGGCTGCTTCCGGATCGGGCCCTGATCCCGGTACCGATCGGGGCGCGGGCCCTTGATCTCGACCACGTCGCTCTCGTCGCCGCGCCCGGACGACGCGGCGGAGGCGGAGGCCTCCTGGAGGTAACGCTGGAACGCCCATTCGGACTCGCTCCGGTTCATCTTGGACGACGGCGGCGGCGGCGGCGGCTGCGGCTGGGACCGGCACGACGACGACGACGACGACGTCAGAGGGGCGGCCGGCGGCGGCCGCGGCGACGACCAGAACTGGTCGGAGATTTCGTCCACCGAGAAGCCCCTATCCATTCTCTCTCTCTCTCTCTCTCTCTCCTCTCTGCCGCGTTTCTTTTTGGTTTTGGATAATGTTCCTTCGTGCGGCGTTGCATTTGGTTTTAAGGTTCCTCCAGGGGTGTTTTGGTCATTTGGGGAAATTTGAGATTTTTTTTTTTCCTTTTTTTTTGGTGGGATGTTAAGTTTTCTCCTTCTTTCTACTTTTCCTTTCCTTTCTTTTCTTTTTTTAAAATTTTGTATTTTTGGGGTGGGGGAGATGAATTTGTTGATATTTTTTTGGGGCAATTGGGGTGAGTGAATGGTACATTTGCCACCAAGTGGGGGCGAGGAGATGCAAGTTGAAGGTGTTACTTTTGTCGGAGACAACGAGATTGAGTGGATTTGAAGGTTCCTGGGGATGGAAAGATAGACATGAATGGGATTAGATTGGGGAATTTTTGGTAGGTCTTGCCAAATAAATATCTCTCAATCCGGCAGGGTTTAGAATCTTGACTTGATATATTTGCAAGTGGGAAGGGGGTTTCGAATATTTGATTCATTCTAGTAAGTAAGAAGATCTTTTGACGGGTGGATGATGATGATTTGGAAGGGATAAGCAAATTGGGTATGTAATCTGTAGATTTTTTCCCTTTTTGGGTTTATTGGGGTTGTCGAAACTAGCAAGTTGGGACGCGGAAAGGAGTTTTCGAGAAGACCCAACAGTCGGAATTTTTTGGGATCAATCCACAAAAATATATTGAGTTATTATAACAATAGGTTCTTAATGAATTTTGCTTGTGTGAAGTATGTGTGGGGTACGATTGGAAAAATGCTGTCGAAATAAGTAAAAATGGAGTATAAAAGGAAAGGGAAATCATGGTTATCCTTAAAAAGGTTGAAGGCGAAAGCGACCCAAAGTAGAGAAAATTGACTTGGAGATAGATTGAGGAGGCAATCTTTGATTGTAACCTCGATGTTTGGTCAATGTTAGGTCCAATGATATGGTGAAATGGATAAGTTCGAGCCGTTATTCATTTTTTATATGCAAACTAAATAAATTGTAAGAGCTACACATATTGATCTTGTCATATATTTGATATTAAAACTCCAAAACAACTCTCCCCGACCGATGTTAGCATTTTGTTCAACAACTATCAGGTAACAAAGTATGGATATGGGTTTGAACACCAATTTGAGATTTTTTCATGAATGGAAAATTATTTTAAGAGAAAACGTGTCGTGGAGGATTTGAGATTGGAAGATTTGCTCGAATTAAATGCGACACAAAAATAGGATTTCACGAGATTTTCGGTTGAATCGATTCATGAATGCTAGAGGGCAAATTTCCCCTAGGGCACGACACGTGTCGTCACGAGATTGCACTGGAGTGGGGTGGATAGGAACAGGGGAGTTTTCAAAGGTGGGGGGAGGGGGAAGAGTAGTGGCTCCCATTGGGCGGCTCTCCCGGAGACGCGGCGGAGGCGGCGGCTTTCTTAAGCTTCACATCTTCTCTTTGTTTTTGTGGATAAATCTTGAGGAATCCCGGTGGGCCCCACGGCCACGTCATTCGGATTCATTGCCTTTTTGGCCCGTTGCTTTTAAGGCACCTGAAAAAAAAGAAGAAGAAGAGAGGAAGTTGGGTCTGTTTTTGCCCTCCTACTAAAACTGGACACTTCCTACAAAAATTGATAGCCCCCAATTTTGCTTTATATAAATATATATTCTTTGTTTTTAAATTGTTGAGTATTTTATATGTTTGGGCGAGCATAGTGAATAAATTGGAAATTATGTGATCTACTCATTTAATTATGTGAGCTAGTGGCTTATGGGTCCATTTAGACCATACACTACCTGATGGCATTAGTGTGGAATGATGGATTTTGGAAAGAGGGAAAATTTCTGAGTGGGGGCACGTATTGGTGGATCAATGAGAGGTAAGGGGACCGCATCCGTACCGTAGCCCCCAAAAGAAGGGACTGGTGGCCACACCTGAAGAAGAAAAGGAAAGGAGAGAAACGAAACTAGTGAGGTCCCGAGTCTTAAAAGCTTCGTTTGGTTCTTCCACCACAAGCATTCCAAAGGATTTAATTATTATTCTTCGATTCCGAATGGGATATTAACGTCGTCATGCAAAAAAAAAAAAAGAGCACCCCTATCGTTATCTTTAAGAAAAAGGGTTTGAGATAATTAGATCGATTAAATATTTTAATGCAAGCTTAAAGATATCATCTAATCAATTAGATTGACGATCATGACGATTCATGGCACAAGATGGAACGAGAAACTCACGATTCATAAGGTCAAGAAAGATGGAATTTATCGAGAGCAATCGAATTCAATATTCTAAGATCCTGAAAAGATACTAATCAAAACATCCAATTGAAATAATCCTAAAGAACAAGGTCCCCAAATGTTTTTTATTTTTATTTTTCTCGAATAACTTCTTAAATAGCAAAACAGTATCCCCATAATAAAATAAAGGTTAGGTTCCATGAACTTTTTTTTCTTTTCCATTTATTCTATCTTATCATTAATTTAATCCATTTCATAGGAGGGGGAGGAATCTGATTGGAGGAAGAGTTTCTAGGTCCTTGGGCCCTGGGGACAATCCGAGTCAGACCAGCGTCACGTGCTGACGTGGAAGGGAGCACAAAGTAAACGCCGCTGAGCTGCGAGCTTATCTCCATGTCCTAATTATATCGTGCTTTGTCGTACCGTATGATCCGTTTAAAATATTAAAAAGTGACATGGCAGCAAGAATCTCTAGAGATCCCAAATCTTGAATTTCTCTTCCTTTTTCTCCATCCGGAATTGAAGGGGAAGAAGAGATCTTGTAGATGTCAACAGAAGTGGGCTTCATTTAGGGTGAACAGAAGAGGGAGATTAAGGCCCTAATCCCCTCCAAAATTAAAAATGGATTGGGCTCCTAGAGCTGGGATTAACCCACGTCGAGATCTTTCATTTCGCTTCTTTTTGGGTAGGAGGGGCAGTTGTTATGTGACTCAATTTGTCTGAGATGTTTCATATGTTTCATGTGTACTCAGTTTATGAGGACCGTTGTATCATGTGGATCCCACATGAGGTCCACTCGAAATAATGGCTGAATAGTCCAACGAAGAGCTGAAAGTCGGATGTACCGAGGGAATGCACACAAGGATTGGGGGGCTAAAGAAGTGGGTCGTATTTATTGCCTCTCGCCTGCCATTCCAAGGTTTCTCTTTTTGGGTCTGGAGCAGCCACAACAGCTGGGAGATTCTTGCTGCTGACAAAATGTAATGCCATTCAAACGCAATGGAACATTGGCAAAGGAAGTCATGGAAATAATTTGGAGAATGGATGTGGATGAGCTCTTCTTATTATCATTGCATATCTCAAATCTCCAATAAATACGAAGCGGATACATAAATCTGGTGAAGTTCGAGAGAATGACTCCAACCAGAAGAGTAATAACCGCGCACGCCTGCAACGGACGCCTAACTATTGAGGATACAAACAAGCAGAAAACATTGCTGCCATAAGGGCTACATAGATACCATATTGCAATCAAACGAGCTCTTACAAGGCATAACCACAGCCATTTCAAAGCAAAACTAACAGCTGGAGAAGTCACACTGGAGGCACGGCATCATTCCTTGCCATCAGCAGCTCGAAGTGAACCGAGCTGAACAGGGGCTTGAGTTCCTACAACCTTAGATGAACCATAAATGGAGAGGTCCATCCCTTGAGCCTTTTCTTTCTCAATCTGATCTTTGATCCAGAAGTATGTGATTCTCAAGCCATCCTGCAAAATCAATGCATTCAATCAGTCATTTGGAGAGAAGAAGTGGACGAAGAGAAATTCTGGTCGGTCCAAGGGATGGGTATCGTTCTATTTAGTAGCAATCAATGTACTTTCGAGAGTTGTGGTTCAAAGCTATGATTGGGTTCAGGGGGAAAATCACTATCTTTACGTATAACCAATGGCCTACCCTCAATTTCATGGTTGGAGCCCAACCAAGCTTCTCCTTGATAAGCGTGTTGTCCGAGTTGCGCCCACGGACACCCTCAGGACCAGGAATGTGATGAATGGGAAGCTTCTTATTCTCAAAGCTAAGAACAATCTCAGCCATTTCATTCATGCTAACCATCTCATCACTTCCAATGTTCACTGGCTCACGGAAATCTGACTTTGTCAATCTGACGCATCCACAGGATAATCAGTAAGTAACGGAGCTATAAAAATCAAACACACTCAGATGAGTAAAATATGTAGACATATAAGGTTCAGCAAGTCGGGTAAAATCCAACACACCAGAAACATCCATTTATTTTATACAACAACTCAGACCATATGAATTATTAAAGAACAGACCCTTCAAAACGTCAATTTGTCGTCCATTCTGCAAAGACATTAGAAGCTAGATCCATATAATTAAGAACTTGAAAAGGCAAGATTCACAAGAAACATCGCCTTGGCTGTTCCCAAGAAGGTTGGTAATTTTAAAGATCTTGGTTGCTTATCTTGGTTTACCCTTACTCTGTAAAACATCCATGCACATAATTTTAAATAATTTAACAAATGAAAGCTGACACTGAAAAAAAAAAAAAAGTCAGGTTAATCTAACTCAAGACCCAACAACCTTGGAAAGGAAAGAGAAGACATATGATCATTAAGCTAAATAGCCGTTGGGCTCACCTAAGAACACCTTCAACACACTCATCAATGAAAGTAAAAGATCGAGTCTGAAGCCCATCTCCCCACATTTCGAACTTGTCAGTGGAAGTGATGGTCTTCCTGCAAAAAGCAGCCGGAGCCTTCTCCCTTCCCCCTAAATAACATAAACATCCAAGCCACTTCGTTAATAAAATGCAAAAGTGAGGAAATCATGCAATGAATCCGATTGCTGCAACAAAAAAAGAAAAGCTTACCTTTCCATGTCCCGAAAGGACCATAAATGTTGTGGAACCTTCCAATGCGGCACTCGATTCCAAAATCTTTGGTGTAATGCTTGCACAATTCCTCAGTAGCGAGCTTCTCCAAGCCATAAGCATCTTGAGGCTGAAGTTTAGAATGCCAAGATCGATATGTTACTTCCCTTCCCAGTTATGTATTTAACCCAAATGCATAAGGTCTTCGACAAAGTTTAACTTGAAAAGCAACAAACCTCAGCAGGCCATGCATCAGACTCTTTCAAGCTCACATTGGTCTCCAGTTGCTTAAATTCAGGATAAATGCAAGCACTAGAAGCATAGAAAAACCTGCACAGGTGCGGATATTAAACAGTTGGACATGAATGAGGCACTGAAGAAAGATGAAACAGTACATGTAATTGAAAAGGAGATTGTGAATTTTATGCAGGCCTGAGCACCTCTTTACTCCATTTATCCTAGCAGCCTCGAGCATGTTAAAGCTGATCATTGTGTTGTTATACATAATGACGGAATGATTGGACTGAATGAAGCCCATGCCACCCATATCGGCAGCGAGGTTAAAGACATGGTCAACCCCCTTAGTAACCTTTAAGCAGTTATCCATGACTCTAAGGTCGACAAGATGGAATTCATGGCAGAACATGTCTTCAGTCATGTGCTCGTTCTTCTTCCAGTCCGAAGCAATAATGTAGTGGCCCTCACTTTTCAGGCGCCGGGCAATGTGAGAGGCAATGAAACCGCCTGCACCAGTGATGGAGATTCTGAGTTTCTCGGATGGCCAGTAAGGCTCCCTTTCGAGATTTTCATACGTGAATGCGCCATAGTCAGTTCCATCAATGCTCCCCATCCTGCAGTAGGCAAGAGAGTAAGTCCCTATATTCAGAAGGAAATATTAACACCTGCAGTAAAGTAAATTCATATAACAGTCATGAAAGGTGGACTAATACACAGGTGGTACATGCTAAGTCGCTGATTGATGTATATACATGAATGTAAATCTTAGGCAAACTCAAGCAGGGTCATATTTTTTTCAAATCTCTGGTGAAGAGACGACAGCCAACTATCGTCAAGCATGCATAATATCATAGCTATAGGTGAAGTGAAATAGGACTTCCCATGAGATGTAAAATCAACTTCATTTGGCCCACATCAGGCAAACGACAGTCTGATGATCAGTGAAGTGGAAACACAAATTATGTTGGCAATGTAAAACCTGAGTAAATGCTATGATGATATATATCATCCATGCAACGCACGTCAGAAGAACAAGAAACCACAAAACCAAAGAAAAACATAGAGGTTGAAACATGGAAAACGAAAATTCCCAGCAATATATGTGATGCAATCAAATGCCATGCCGACGAAATCCCACTTCGTATTTTCCCGTTTAAAACTTGTCATAGCATGAAATTTGAACCGAGGTATAACGATGAAGAATTCCTAGACTTGCGTCCCGACAAGAACCGCAATCACATAAAATGAACAAAGATGAAAAAAGAAGAAGGTAAGAGGTAAAACGACAACAACTATAAACTAACATCAAGTGAAAATACTAGCCTATATCACTAAAAAAAAATGCAAATTTCTCAAAATTACGGTAAAAAAACAATTCAAGAGGCCGTACTGAAGCTTCTGATGATATGATTTTTAGCTAAATTGACAATGCAACAACAGAATCTGGAAACCAACCAGCGCACATCATCCCCAACATCAAAGACAGGAGCAAACTTTTTTGAAGCAAGCAAGAGCAACCCATATCGTTAATTCGGCGAAGTTCAAGAATATCACGAGGGCGAAGAACGTCGCAAGAACGAAAGGAAAGGACCACAGCACATCAGGAAATGAAAGGGACAGAACCCATTTGCGGATGAAGCTCAAAAGCTTTGGCAAAACAGATAGGAATGAACTTGAAAAAGCACCTGAATTGGGTCTTTCGAAGTCCCGGCAAAACAATGGAAGGGCCGATGGGCAGAGAGAGAGAGAGAGAGAGAGAGAGCAGGAGCGAGAGAGATGTGGATGGTCTGCGAGTCCCAAATTCTTCCGCTATTTAAAGGCCACGCACTGACAAAAAAAAAAAAAAGGCCACGCAGTGAAGGAGCAAGACAAACATGGCCACAGAATTTGTCCTCTCCTCTTTAGATAGAGAGAGAGGGAGAGAGAGAGAGAGGGTATATGCGCAGGAGATCTCGTTCCTCTGATGTGTGGGACACCTACTTGCAATAAAAGAGAGGTACTTAAGATCTTCAGCACAGGAGGAGAGAGAAACTTCATCTTATGTCTGATTTTCTAAGGAAAAAAGAAACCCGCTCGAATGAGATTTTTAACGTTTTGATATGTAATTTCTATCATCTCTTTTTTTGACTGGGTTGGTGGAGTTAACCGGGACAAATCGTCGCGTTTGATGGGCGAAATCTGCCCTTTGCCGAGCGGAGAATCTGAAACGCATCTTTTGGCAGTCCACTTGCAAATTACGAGAAAGATGGCAGAGATTTTGTGTCAGAAAAACGAGATTCACATTGCATTCTTAGTATTATACAATAGATGCTTATGTTTCGTTGATGCGCATAATACGATGATGTTTGCTCTTTTCCTATGACTGTTATTTTTCTTTGTGTCTGTGGGTGGCGGGAGGGCCGGGTCTTGAGTCGCTACGAGCACTGGTTCAGGGGAAGAAAGAAGGTTCGCAGAAAGAGAGGTGGGGCTGTTCATCTGGTTTCGACAAAACCAAAGGAAGCTGCTCGGAAAATGCTCAGAACTTTTTCGACCCGACTCTTTGTGTTTCGTTTTGCAGGTACCCGGCAAATTGGAACCCTGCAGAGAAATTTTGGATCTTGCTGCTAGAGCAGTCACTTTGTCCGAACTGTTGTTGGTTTTGTATCATCCGTCAGTTTGAGCCCCACAAATGCCCCTGATATAGGAAGGTAGCAGTACCGTAATGTGAAGACCGAGTCGGTTTCTAACTTTGCTGGCTTCGGCTGATGCAAAATGGTAATTCTAGAGGCGGAGAGGAACGCGTTCTGACCTCCAGAAGTTAGGGGATCCTCTGTTCATGACATGAATTGCTTGCCCTCTATTGGGCTGTGACGTGACGCCATCTACGATTGCAATTTTCAGCAAGTATGTTGGAAACCAAAGATGGACAGCTAGGAAGGCAAATGTATATTTCTTCAAAGAGATGGGACTTGACACGAGCTGGGTTCGGCAGCTGCCGGGTGGTGAAAGGTAGAAGTAGACATTTCGTCATAATCCAACACAACTGTTCGGAAACCTGATACGAAGGTTCGTGGTCTTAACTCGTAAGGACCACCATCAAAGTGGATCGCCAATGATCGGGGAACAAGGAACTTCCATCCTACTAATCGGGGAGAAAAAAGATCATGTGTTCATGCAAGTCTTAAGTGCCGCAAGGAAGAAAAGCTTATCTGCAACGCGCAAATTAATGGAAAAATGTCCGAACTGAAACTGAACTGTTATTCGGCATCTCAATCCCTCGTTAAATCCCATGACATAAATTACATAAGGTGACCATGGCCATGAGGAGGGGTCAGGAGTGGCCAAGAAAGTAATGAAGCTGTCTGAAGAAGGTACATGAAGACGGTATCTAGCAAGGTGAGAGCAAAATGGTTATTGGTAATGCTGATTGGACGAGCCGCATCACCGAGAAATACTATACATCACTGCATTTCTCACCACATTTCTCCCTCAATTGCCAAGATCAACAAAAACAGGATCGGTTTCGAGTTGCTCCGCAAACTTCTCCAAGATCTCCTTCACAATTTCCCTGATTTCGTCCTTTCTCCATTCCAAAACATTCTTATCGTAAGCAGCACTATAAAATACTGCATTGTAAAGAGCAACTGCTTCTTCAACGTCTGGTGGCGGCAATCCCATATCGGCACCATTTTTCTCCAGATACTTCCTAACTGTTTCGACGCAATCTTTTTCATGATTCCCCTCCAATATCTTCTCTGTGACATTCGTCAGTTGCTTTTCATTGCCCAAGAGCTGCAAGTTTAATCAAGAGAGCACACCAAAGATGCTAAGAGGAGTCACAACAGAGCTATGAAAATTCTTAGCACAGAAAGGAAACAAACATCTTCTAAATTTTGAATCTCTTGTCCTAGAACTCTAAACAAATGCCGGGGAATGTTTTAAGTAGGACCATTTCTCCCTCAACACATCGACCATATCTCCAATGCCAAATATTTATGAAGATCGTGAAGAGGATTGTTAGTTGGATGACCATTCTGAAGAGAATTTTTTAAATATCGAGAGACAAATTGTCATGCAAACATTTCATATTTCTGCTTATTCCTTTGGATCAATATAGGTCATGTCTTCTTGTGAACGATAACAGAAAAGCAAAAGTTCCCACAAAATCTTTTTTTTTTTTTTTTTTTTTTTTTTGGTCGAAAAGTTTCCACAAAATCTAACCAAATATAAAATTTGCCATCTTCATCCTCTCTATTTCATCTGCCAAAGCTACTCAGAATTGTTGAATGATCTCTTCCACCCAGCCATATCTTTTGCTTGATCATTCTTGAATGCAGGTCATTAGAACAATCATTGTTTTATGCAGAAATATGTGCATAACCACACTGGCGGAATAGCAAATTTTACAATATAACTTAAACTTATTTGACAAACAAATAATGCCTCATTCATACATAAAACAGGATTTGTAATGGCTCATGCTCATATTATTAGGAAGATCTAACAGTGTAATGCTTCTGCTGCATATCATGTCATATGAAACATGAAACAGTAGATAGTAGGAATGAAGCAAAATTGAAGATCTTTTAGTCTATGAATAAGGCATCTCAATATAATAAACTGAACTAATGGACAATTTATTACCTTTCTGATCTTAGAACCATTGACAACCTTCGCATTAAGAGTGATAACGATGCGCTTTTCAGCCAGGATATCTGCTACTTCATGTAGAACAGACTGGAGTACTTCCGCAAATTGTGCTTGGCCCACTTCCTCTTCTCCTTCAGCTCCATGTTTCTTCAAGATGTCACTAAGCAGGGGTAGCTCTGCTCAAACAATCATTCGATTTTATAACTTTATGAAACAGAGGACGCCATTTTATGATCAGGATTAGAAACTGGTTTGCTATTACATCTGTATGTCCAATCCTTTGCAAGTAAATCAAGTAATCCAAGAGATGAGCCAATTAATAAAGCAGACAGAATAGGGAAAAACCAACCTGAAGGTGGAGGAACGCCCATGTCAACTCCCATGTGGTCAAGAGCTCTTCTAATCTCACTCTTCTTGATCTTTCCTGTGTCTTCAGCATCTAGTTCTGTGAAGAGATTCTCTGCTAACATTGCAAAATCATCTTCATCCTCCAGATATAACTGTATAGCACTTCCATCCAAAATTGATATAACAATGGGATTATCTGCATGTCACAGTCATTGATGAGAATCTTTCTTAGAATAACGGACTTGAAGAAAAGAGACAGTAATCTGGTTACACATTATCCTAGCATATTAAATGATCATACTAACAACCCTAAAACTATGTAAAACACGTGGATGCTGTTATTCATTTAGCAAAACAGAAGCATGTGCTTTCTACAACAGTAAGCACCGAGAATTCATATCCATTGCAGAAAGAGGTATCTTTCCTGTTTGAAACAGACAGATTTTACACTGAAAAAAAAAGATAAACGCACAATCTAGTGCATGCTGGGACTCGACTACCAGTTCTCCTAGGTGTCACGAACAAACACCAAAACGCAATACAACTGTTCCCTAATTGATTTCGGCAACATATCATATCTTCTCATCTTTCCATCTCCGTGGCAACTCCTAACTGCACAACTCACTCCATGTTCCATTTCAAGGTTACAATTCTTTAACGCGAATTCGAATAGCAGTGACGTTGGAGTCCCAAAAAAGGGATCAAAAAGAGTGGTCCAAACGCTCACAGGTGGCGCAAATGTAATTTTTGCAAACTTCCAGGGCATTTTTCCCCGGGTGAGAAAGTCGGCACATTTCCGAATCGCTTTCCGAAGTCGAATAGTCTCTCTTTCTCTCAACAATTTTCTCACCTAATTTGTGATGGAGAGAGATCGTGTACTCGTAAATTTTTCCATCTCAAGATAGTGCAAAAAGCTATGATGCTCACAGAGAAACCGATTACTCAGCTACAAATTACCAACCAAATCATCAACAAGCAGCACTGAAAAATCCAGCAATCAAATACGCGCGCCGCCCCTAAACATACTCACGACACGAAATGCAAAAGCCATCGCAGCTCATCACCTTTCAATGCATCGGCGATCGCGGCGACGTACTCCCTGAGTTTCTCCGCGGCCTGATCCCCGTCCAGCTCCGCTCCTTGGAAACCGCCGCCGACGCGGCCGAGAGCGGCGGACCTGATGGTCTCCGGCAACGCGATGCCGTACAGGCGATCGCTAACTCTGGACTCCGCGAGCTCGATCACCTGCCAACAAACGATCGGACGCTCACATAAATCGAATCGCACGCACGCGCATACACAACTTGCATGACCGATCATCCGGACGCGATCGAACCGCACTCATCGGATCGACGCGCGGGCGGCCGGCTTCCGCCGCGAGGAAAGCGCCGATCGGAGCCGCGATCGGGGCGGCGATCGGTCCGGAGACGGCGAGGAATCCGGCGGGACTGACCTGAGCGCCGGTGAGGGGGCGGCGGCGGCGGCGGCGTGGTCGGGGAGGGAGAGGTCGACGTCTCCGAGCTGCGCGCCGTCGACGACCGCGAAGCCTCCGCCGGACGACATTGTAGAGAGAGAGAGAGAGAGAGAGAGAGAGTTTGAAATTGAATTTTCGTGCGTGACGTGCGAGAGAGGAGAGACGAGAGATGGTTTCTGCGCTTTGCTTTGGTTTTGCTCTGCACAGGTTCTGCAGGTCTTTAGGACTCGGAGTTCTGGCAAATTACGAACGTGCCACCCTCGTCATGCGGAAAAAAGGTTACGTGCTCTTTTTAGACTTTTTCTTTTCAATTTTCGGAAGACGACACGAATCGATTTCAAAAGTTTCTCATCCGTGTCGGGAATTTTTGGTTATCCAAATCTTGAGAATTTTAATAAAGCTGGAAATTGGAAATATTTTCACGGATCAAAAGAATCTCAAAACACTCAAAATATCCGAATCACTTATTTTCATGACTATAATGAAATTGATTAAATCGTACTAAAAAAAGCGATAAATCAATTTTTTTTAAAATCGAGCGATTCTCCTTTACAATCTTAGTCTATTATATGTGGGCACAATGACTCTTTTTGCACCGAACATTCGCATGAATTGAATCAATGTAGATCATGATCATAATCGAATTGCAATTTTCTTCTTCTTATTTATTTATTTATTTATTTGATGAGTTTTTAGTCATCGAAAGGGTGAGATGAAAATATTATTCTCATATAAGCGTGATGAGCATCCGTGTCACGGGTTTGTTCACGAATGATATAAATACGATTATGTTGGACTCGAATTAGAAACGCGGGTTTTTCGAGGAGGGGCCACGCTTCTAGTCGACTCCTCCTACCAAAGCGGGGAATCAGAAAACGAAAAAGAAAGCGAACGTCCATTTTCGGGAGCCGGAAAAAAGATCGCGAAAAGGTGCACGGAAAGTTCGCTTTCAGGCGATGCGCAATCCAAACGATTCGAGGCCGCCCCGGGGTGGGGGCAAGTTCCGTAATTACGGAGGAGGCCCGAGGGCAAAAGCGGGGGGGCGACGGAGAAAACGAACGCGGAGGGGAACGGATCTCGTTGGGTGGGGGGGTCAACGGTCTTTGGCGGGCAATTAATATAATTTTGGTGCCGTGTGTCTTGCTCCGCAATTTCTTTCTCAGCTCCTCCCCCGCCTGCGTTACCTTTCTCCTTAAGAAATTCGTGAGGAACGTAACTACTAATCAATTGCCGGACGGACCATTCAAAACTAGACGCGGTTACTCTCACCTATTAAATTACAAGAATTAATGCTTAAATATTAACAATGCGGGTGAAAATTTCACCCGGTTAGCCATAAATTTATTGTACCATACATATCAATATAGGTCTAAACTCTTTGTGCGAAATTCCAATATTGTCGATTTTTGCTGGAACTCACTGTCGTGGAGGTCTAGTCGGCATTGACTATCATACTCGACGCACATCCACGGCTGCAATTTACAGCAAAAGTTAGTTGGAGTGACCATATCGGAATTTCGCGCAAAACATTTAGGATCAAATTGGCGAGATTGAAAAGTTTGTGACTGAATCGACATCCGTATAATAGATTTGGAATTGATTGAATGGTTTCGCTTCGAAATATGTGATCTGACTATGGGTGTTTGTAGTTCATCTCATGGGTGTCTTATTGCTTGGAGGAAAAAAAAAATCTAAAAGACGTATAAATTGACATAAGATTTAAGTCATGACATTTGTTATTATATATGTTGTAAAAGCAAACGATAGAATAATAAAATAAACTAAATAAAAAAATATAATACATCAAATTTATGTGGTTTGATCGGGTGACCTATGTCTAGGGGAAAAACGGTAAAAAATTTCACTATAAATCAAGCGATACCATAGAGATTACAATTACACTTGAATTACTAAACACTCTTAGGTTGCGCATGATAAAATTTCCATTTCTCTATTTCTCTATTTCTCTGTTCCCCGGAACAAGTTTGTAACAGAAATTCGTTTGTAACGCAATTTGATTTTTCTATTTCTAGAACAGATTCTATTTCAAAAATTGATTTGAAGAAGAAATCAGAAGCTAAAATTTTTAACTTCTCAATTTCTGACATAGAAATTGAGAAATCAACCTCATTTTAAGAAACCTATTTCAACTAAGAAACTTACTTGAATTAAAAAACTTTTCTCTTCATACTCAAACTCTAAGATATATTCTCAACAATCTCCACCTTACTTGACGTTTGAGCCAAGTTGCAATTGCTTCGTTGGAATCCAAATTTTACTACTAATCTCCCATGGTCCCTTATGGGCTTAATCACCATAGACTTTGTTATAGCTGTAGATCTTATTATAATATCAACTCTAGTTGCACCTTTAACTACTCCAACAATGATTTTTCAATACAACTTCCTCTATCACGCATGGTCGCACCTTTAACTACTCCACAACGGTGTTTAGGGATCACAATTCATCATGGAATAATCTCTCTATCTCATAAAGGAATTAAAGATTTAATTGGCTTAAACCTAAAAGCTCTCAAGGTGTAATTCACGAAAGAACCTTTCCAATACTTTTCGAAAAGAACATCCACTTCTTAGATATAGGCAAGAATTGAATCCAAGATAAAAAAAACCTTTTTTTTAGGAAATCTACTCCAATTATGAAACCTATTCAAAATATGAAACTTACTTGACCCTATTCATGTTCAAACTCGAAACATGTTTTTAACAAAACACAATCACAAATTCCAAATTCAGTCATTTGGGTCATCTTAATTTTGCACTTGGGCTCCATTTTCAACTAGAAAAACTTGAGAATCATACCATCTGAACATCTCCTAGAGATCTGGACACAATCGGAGAAGGCTCATCCTCCATGCCATAAACCGAATCGTTCTTGGCAATCTCGAATCTGTCTCCGTCCCCCGCGAGCGCAAACCCTCGCTCTCCATGGACCGCCTCGTCGCCGGCTCGCATCTTCCCTTCGCTCAGCCTGAGAGGCACCACAAGCCCTACAAGCAAGCAGATCGCGCTCGTCACGGCCACATTGAGACACATGACGAAACAGACGCCTAGGAGCTGGACTCCCATCTGCTTGAACCCGGCGTTGTTCGTCTTGTTCTGAGGCCGTAGTCGACGCCGGAGTACTTCTCCTAGTCAGGGACCATCTAGAAGAGGTGGCACAGCTTTGGCACGGCGAAGAACCCCGTGAGGATGCCGCCGAGGGTGCCAGCAATGGCGTAGGTGTGGAACACGGACATCGGGTCGTTGACCCGCCCCAGGAGCTTGACCCTGTCGTGGAGGACTGTCATCGTGTACCATGGGACGCTCCCTGAGACGACTCCCATGAGGATCGCCGCCCAGCCCTGGACCAGTCCTGGCACGCGATCTCGCTCTATGTTAGTGCCCGCTGCAAAACCTTTGATGTGCATTGTGTTAAATTAAGATGTCCAACCTGCTGGAGTGATGCAAACCAGGCTGGTGATCATGCCGTTGACTGCGCCGACCACGGAAGGCTTGCCGAACAGGAAGGAGTCAAGGATCAGCCACATCAGCGAGCTCATGGCGGCGCACACGTGCGTGTTGAGGACGGCCAGGGATGCGGTGCTGCTGGCCGCGAACGGAGCTCCGCCGTTGAAACCTGTCCACCCCATCCAGAGTAGTCCTGCTCCTGCGAGCATCAATATGAGGTTGTTCGGAGGGGAATGCTCCCTGTCCTTGTCTGCCCTAGGACCCACCTGGACAAACGAAATTCAAGCTAAACATGAGCTGATTAACGTGTCAAAATGGGACGACCTAATGATTTGTAAACTGAGTAAGTAGAAGGGCTTAGTGAATAGAAATCACTATACATGCATATGATATCTATCCTTATATTTAGATATAATCTCGTCAAGTCCGACAACTTTCGCACAAGTCCTGCTCAACATACGATAAAATATCGTCAAGTCCTTTAGCCAACAAATTTTAGTAGCAATTCTTATTATTTCTAACAATGTTATGATGTGATAATGCGTGTTATGCGAGAATTAAAATGAATCTCGATGATATCTGTGTTATCGAAAGAGATCTAATATACGTTCTTTGTAGTTTCTTTATTGGATATGCTGCGGTGAAGCCGGCAACACTGGAGGAAAGATGGATCACATAACCTCCGGCAAAATCGATCACTCCAAGCTTGGCCAACCATCCATTTGGGCACCAGATGCTGTAAGCGGCTACCCTGCAGGAACATGTCAACCACAATGGCACAAACACCATCCATGCCCTAAAGTTCATCCTCCCCAGGAGGACGCCCTGGAAGAGCACCATTGTAGCCGTTGGGAACAGCCCTAGGAAAGCTCGCCCCAGTAGGTACCCCTCGTCCAGCGCCATGCCCGGTTTCCCTAGGAAGGGGGGCTAGACTCTCCCTAAATGTTAATGATTTCTGACACAAAATGGCCAAATCAACTCAATTGGCAAAAGGTAAAAAAAGTTGACTCGATTGATATAATTATTTTGGACCGAATTGACAAAAATACAATATGTTTTAACACTTTTTGCACAATTTTTCTTTAACTTTTCTTCCTTGCCATTTTTCTCTTATTTCATTGATTTAAGAAAAAAATTCCAAATAAAAGTCTGAAGTGCATTCATTTTCTCAAATAAAGGCGCAATGGATTTTATTTCAAATAAATATATAAAGTAACTATGTTTGTTTTAAATAAAGGCTTGACTTTTCGGTTGGTCATGGACATTTTAGTAATTTAACTTTTTTTTGAAATTTTCCTTTTTCTTTCTTTCTTTCTTTTTTGGGTTTTTCTTTCCCTCGCTGGTGGTGGATGGCTGGCCCTAGCAATGCTAAAAAGGGCTAGGCGAGGGTTGCCTTGCTAGCGTTTGATGAGAGACGACATTGACTTGGGTGAGGCCCCCTTGTGGCCATTGGTGAGGTCAGCCCTCACCACATATGGGCGAGAGTCACCTTGCTAGCAATCAACGAGGGTTGTCAAGCCTTCGTCAGCATCAGGTGATGTCGACCTTCTGGCGAGGTGGCCCTTACCAACGGCTAGTGCTTGGCAGAAGAAAAGAAAAGTGAAAAAATAAAAACAAAAAAATAAAAAATAATTTATAATTAAAATTTATACACAACTTGCATGACCGTTCATCTAGACACGATCGAACCGCACTCATCGGATCGACGCGCGGCCAGAGTGGCGCGCCGTCGACGACTGCGAAGCCTCCGTCGGACGACAATGCGGAGAGAGAGAGAGAGTTTGAAATTGAATTCTCGTGCGTGACGTGCGAGAGAGAAGAGACGAGAGATGGTTTCTGCTCTTTGCTTTGCTTTGATTTTGCTCTGCGCAGGTTCTGCAGGTCTTTAGGACTCGGAGTTCTCGACAAATTACGAACGTGCCACCCTCGTTGTGTGGAAAAAAGGTTACGCGTTCTTTTTAGACTTTTTCTTTTCAATTTTCGGAAGACGACACAAATTGATTTAAAAAGTTTCTCATCCGTGTCGAGAATTTTTGGTTATCCAAATCTTGAGAATTTTAATAAAACTGGAAATTGAAAATATTTTCACAGATCAAGATAATTTCAAAACACTCAAAAGGTCTGAATCGCTTATTTTTATGATTAGAATGAGATTGACTAAACCGTACTAAAAAAACGATAATCAATCTATTTTTTTTAAAATTGAGCAACACTCCTTTACGATCTTAGTCTATTATATGTGGGCACAATGACTCTTTTTGCACCGAACATCCACACGAATTGAACCAATGTAGATCGTGATCATAATCGAATTGCAATTTTCTTCTTCTTATATTTGATAAGTTTTTAGTTGATATGTGTCAATGAAACAAATCAATTAAAACCAATCCTCTGTCAGGTATTGGCCTAAGAGGACCGTGTGAACCAACACACGGAGCAATTATACATGAAGCAGGCGAGATTTAAGTTGAAAGGAGGCAAGAGTCGTCGAAAGGGCCAGATGAAATTTAAAAAAAAATATATTATTCTTATATAAGCGACGATGAGCATTCATATCACGGGTTTGTTCACAAATGTTATAAATACGATTCTATTGGACTCGAATTAGAAACGTGGATTTTTCGAGGAGGGGCCACGCTTCTAGTCGACTCCTTCTACCAAAATGGGGAATTAGAAAAAGAAAAAAAGAAAGCGAACGTCCATTTTCGGAAGCCGGAAAAAGATCGCGAAAAGATACACGGAAAGTTCACTTTCGTGCGACGCGCGATCCAAACGATTCGAGGCCGCCCCGGGGGGGGGCAAGTTCCGTAATTACGGAGGAGGCCCGAGGGCAAAAGCGGGGGGGCGACGGAGAAAACGAACGCGGAGGGGAACGGATCTCGTTGGGTGGGGGGGGTCAACGGTCTTTGGCGGGCAATTAATATAATTTTGGTGCCGTGTGTCTTGCTCCGCAATTTCTTTCTCAGCTCCTCCTCCGCCTGCGTTACCTTTCTCGTTAAGAAATTCGTGAGGAACGTAACCACTAATCAATAGCCGGACCATTCAAAACCAGACGCGGTTACTCTCACCTATTAAATTACAAGAATTAATGCTTAAATATTAACAATGCGGGTGAAAATTACCCGGTTAGCCATAAATTTATTGTACTGTGTAGGTCAATGTAGATCTAAACTCTTTGTGCGAAATTCCAATATCGTCGATTTTTGGTGGAACTCTCTCGCGTGGAGGTCTGGTCAGCGTTAATTATCATTCGTGGCACACCCCCATGACTGCAATTTATGGCAAAAGTTAGTCGGAGTGACTACATCGGAATCTTGCGCAAACGGTTTAGGACCAAATTGGCGAGATTGAAAAGTTGTTGACTAAATTGACATCTGTATAATAGATTTGGAACTGATTATACAGTTTCTCTTCAGGATGTAATTCATGAAGAAGCCTCTTTGGTACTCTTCATAAAAAAAAAAAAAAAAGATCTACTTTTTATATTTGAGTAAGAATTGGATCTAAAATAGGAGACCTCATTTTAGGAAACCTATTTCAACTAGGAAACCTCCTTGAATTAGAAAAATTTTCTCTTTATACTCAAACTCTGATAAATATTCTCATCATAGACATCTTTTAAGTCCAAGCCATGCTTGAACTTTGTTATAATCGTAGATCTTATTATAATATCAACTCTACCTACACCTTTAACTACTCCAACAATGATTTTTCAATACAACTTCCTCCATCACACATGGTTGCACCTTTAACTAGGTGTTTAGTGATCACAATTCATCACAAAATAATCTCTCTATCCCATAAAGGAATTAAAGATTTAATCGGCTTCATAATGAAAGCTCTCAAGGTGTATGTGTAATCATGAAAAAACCTTTCTAATACTTTTCGAAAAGAACATCCACTTCTTAGATATATGGAAGAATTGAATCAAAAATAAAAAATCTTATTTTTTTTAAGGAAACCTACTCCAATTATGAAACCTAATTAAAATATGAAACCTACTTAAAATATGAAACCTACATGAATTAGAAAACTTTCCTATTCATGTTTAAAGTCGAAACATATTCTCAACAAAATACAGTCAAAGATTTCAAATTCAGTCATTTGGGTACATCTTAGTTTTGCAATTGGGCTCCATTTTCAACTTGAAAACTTGAGGATCATTATACCATCTGAACATCTCCTAGTGATCTGGACACAATCGAAGAAGGCTCATCCTCCATGCCATAAACCGAATTGTTCTTGGCAATCTCGAATCTGCCCCCGTCCCCCGCGAGCGCAAACCCTCAGCTCACCATGGACCGTCTCGTCGCGGGCTTGCATCTTCCCTTCGCTCAACCTGAGAGGCACCACGAGCCCTACGAGCAAGCAGATCGCGCTCGTCACGGCTTCATTGAGACACACGACGAAACCGAATCCTAGGAGCTGGACCCGGCATTGTCCGTACTGTCCTGGAGGCCAGAGGCGAGGCCGCCGTACTTCTCCCAGTCGGGCACCATGTAGAAGAGGCGGCACAGCTTTGGCACGGCGAAGAACCCCATGAGGATGCCGCCGAGGGTGCCGGCGACAGCGTGGGTGTGGAACATGGACATCGGGTCATCGACCCGCCTCAGGAGCTCGACCCTGTTGTGGAGGACCGTCATCGTGTACCATGGGACGCTCCCGGAGACGACTCCTATGTGGATCGCCGCCCAGCCCTGGACCAGTCCTGGCACGCGATCTTGCTCTATGTTAGTGCTCGCTGCAAAACCTTTGATGTGCAATTAAGATGTCTAACCTGCTGCGGGAGTGATGCAAACCCGGCCGGTGATCATGCCGTTGACTGCGCCGACCACGGAAGGCTTGCCGAACAGGAAGGAGTCGAGGATCAGCCACATCAGCGAGCTCATGGCGGCGCACACGTGCGTGTTGAGGACGGCCAGGGATGCGGTGCTGCTGGCCGCGAATGGAGCTCCGCCGTTTTCAACTGTCCTCCCCATCCAGAGTAGTCCTGCTCCTGCGAGCATCGATATGAGGTTGTTCGGAGGGGAATGCTCCCTGTCCTTGTCTGCCCTAGGACCCACCTGGACAAACGAAATTCAAGCTAGACATGAGCTGATTAACGTGTCAAAATGGGACGACCTAATGATTTGTAAACGAAAGGAGTGATTTTAGATCGATCTTGAGTAAGTAGAAGGGCTTAGTGAGTAGAAATCACTATACAGGCATATGATATCTATCCTTATATTTAGATATAATCTCGCCAAGTCCGACAACTTTCGCACAAGTCCTGCTCAACATACGATAAAATATCGTCAAGTCCTTTTAGCCAACGAATTTTAGTAGCAATTCTTATTATTCCTAACAATGTTATGATGTGATAATGCATGTTATGCGACAATTAAAATGAATCTCGATGATATCTGTGTTATCGAAAGAGATCTAATATACGTTCTTTGTAGTTTCTTTACCCGATATGCTGCGGTGAAGCCGGCAACACCAGAGGAAAGATGGATCACATAACCTCCAGCGAAATCGATCACTCCAAGCTTGGCCAACCATCCATCCGGGCACCAGATGCTGTAAGCGGCTACCGTGTGGGAACATGTCAACCACAATGGCATAAACAGCATCCATGCCTTAAAGTTCATCCTCCCCAGGAGGGCGCCGGTGACCAAGATCAATGTGATCGCCACGAACACGCCCTGGAAGAATGCCATCGTAGCCGTCGGGAACAGCCTTGGGAAAAGCTCGCCCCAGTAAGTACCCCTCGTCCAGCGCCATGCCCGGTTTCCCTAGGAAGGGTGCTAGCCTCTCCCCAAACGACATACGGTAGCCCCATCCAACCCAGTAGACGAGGACGGCCGTGAACGCGTAGAACGCCATGAAGGCCAAGTTCATGGCCCACTTCCCCTTCACAATGCTCCCATAGAGGATCATGAGGTCGGGGATGCTCTGGAGGCCGACGTGGGTAGCTGTTGTCAGCTGCCACGCGTTGTTGGCCTTATCCAACCACTCGAGACTCGCCTCATCCGGCAAAAGGTTTGCAGGAAGCACCATCGGGGGATGGTTCACGGCACTGCACGAAACCGGGGGAACAGACCTAGCCTGCGGTTTCGTGCAGTGCCGTGAGGTGTGCTAGGTCTGTTATGGGCCTTTCATCACCCTCACCTACTCTTGGCACAAGTGGCTATTATACCAGTCTACTCGGCGGTAGTTAGGGCATGCAAGCATATCTTGACGTGGAGTCTACTTCCCCCATCGTGAGGCCCCTAAATTCTCTGTCTATCTTTGTCTTCTCGATAGAGAGGGAATACGGAGGACTAAGCAGGGTCTCCCACCCCAAGGCAGATCTCCCACCTGTTTCCTCCCCGAACCTTTTAAGGACTTGCTTAGATCCGGTTTTACAGTAAATTTTTCCTAGCCTTTATCTTTATCAAGGCAAGGGAGTGGCCTCTACCCTCTTGAGTTTAATGCTGGGAGGGAACCCCTGATGCAAGGGCCAGCGCCTATCAACTGACTGTTCCCCACTGAAGGGAGCAGCCCCATCTTTTAGGAATAGGAGTTTTGGGGTCACCCCCCTTGAAGGGTTCTCCCCCCAATTCTCCTATAGGCCTTTTAAGATCTTGCTTAGGACCGCTCTTACGGAAAATATTTTCCAGCATTTATCTTTATCGAGGCAAGGAAGCGGCCTCTATCCTCCTGAGTTTTACGCTTGGAGGGAACCCTTGATGCAGGGCCGGCGCCTATCAGCTGATTGCTCCCCACCGAAGGGAGCAGCCCCATCCTTTAAGAATAGGAACTTTGGGGTCACCCTCCCCTGGAGGATTCTCCCCTCCGTTCTCCTATAGGCCTGTGTTGCCTAGGACCAAGATCCAACTTAAATGGACAAATAAGAAAGAGTTCTAGGACGGTAGTTGGAACTAAGAAGATGGATCTAGCTAAAATATGTGTCATAGGAAGGTTTTGAATGGAGGGTGTAGAAGTAGAGACAGAAAGTGAGAGAACTTTTACACAATGTCTATATGTGATCATTTTGGATTTGTACGTTTGTGCATTAAGGACGTTGCTTGCAACTGTACTTGTATTAGATTTAAGAGCGAAAAGCCGGCCCAGGGAATGAACAATTTGTATCCTTCTGAACTCGATTAAGATGAAGTGGAGACGGAGAATATACCAAGAGGCCGAATTTGGGCATGATAGCTCGATCAAGAAAAGCCATATCAAAAAGTTTCAAAATGGACCCATCATTTGACTCATTCAACATCTCACAGAAATGGACGCTCGCCTTGTTAAAGTTAATCAATCAATTAATTTATATTCTAGGATAGTGACTATAAAATCAAGATGGACTGAATGACATAAGTGTTTCTTTCATTAGAGACAGAGGAATGACATAAGTGCATTTTGCTTTATATTGATATACCAAACTTGCCTTGTTAGTAGGTGATGCCGGCATTGCATGGTCTAGTTAATTGCCTGACCAAATTGGTAAAACAATTATGTGTGTTCATTTTTATCTGATAAGATGAGATATTTTCTAACTTTTTTTTGGTCAATAGTAATCAGTTGATCTTCTACTGTTATATCTAACAGTCACAATTGTGATCACAAGATAAGGCTAATAAAGGGAATCTTTTATATCTAAGAAGGAAGTACTCAGAAGGAATAATGACACAAATAATTCCTAAACCATTGCCCAATGAATAATATGGTCATTGAACTTTTAGTACATGTTTAATTTAGTCCATGAATTATATGAAAATGTTTAATATTATCCTTCCGTTAATTCAAATTCAAAGACAACATCAAATGTCTTTATATGGTTCATGTACTCAATTAAACATGTATTAAAAGTCCATAAATCACATTGAACAAATTAAAAGTTCAGGGATGACATTACACATGTTGAACAAATTAAAAGTTCATAGATCACATTGAAATCAAAATTCATATATCATTTGTGTCATTTTCCCTACTTAGAATAAATACAATCACCATTGTCAATTTCCTTCACTATGTTAGCCTCGGAGATATTCTAACTAGGGGTGTGCAAAATACCCGGATCCGCCCGACCTCCCGGAACCGGACTGAGAACCGCCCGGAACCGGTGGTTCTTGAGGGAATCGGTGGGAACCGGTCCAGTTCCCGGTTCCATGGGCGATCCGCCCGCCCCGCCCACCCGGACTTGACCGGTTCCCTTTTAATATTAAAAAAAAAAAAATTACTAAAACAAACCTAGTCTCACGCTCATCGTCTCATCTCACTTCTCTTTGGTTTCTGTGGCTACCTCTCTCTCTCTGTCTCTTCTTCGATTCCTCTCGCTATTTCGATTCCTCCTCGGTGACCTGTGCGTTCGCCTCACCGCCCGAGCCGCGAAGCCGTTGTAGCCCAGTCGTCCGCCACCCTCCTGCCGGTGCCGCTCCGATCTCATACCCGCGCGCCCGCCGACCCGCGACAGCTCTACACCTCCGCCATCGTCGTCCTGCCAGATCCGCCTTCCCCCCGACGTGCAACACCGCGACCGCCGCTCGTTTCTTCACGCCGGTGGCCGCGACTCCAGCAACCCACGAGACCTATCCGCGACCAACGCTCGGCGTCCCCGCTTCGCCAAGGCGATCTCGCTCGACGACTACGGATCGAGCTCATCTCGCCCGACGCCGTCGCCGTTCGCCGCCCGCCCGACCCGCGACCCAGTTCAGCGACCCGCGACCTAGCTCCGCCGCTGCCTCTCGCCCAAGCGACCCTTCTGCAGATCCCGAAGAACTAGCGTCGCCCGCGCCGGCACCCCCCGACTCGCCACCATCCTCTTTCCGGCGACCCAGTCCTCGGTGGTGACTAGGGAGTCAATCCATTGAGGACGCGATCGTGGTCTGGAGAAGAAGTTAATTTTGAGTGTGTTGGTGGTCTGTAATGGTTAATGCTGGGCTAGGCACTCGCACGAGTTCGCCGTGTGTTCATGGTCATTCGCCGTAGCCATGGGTGTCCTGACTCCTGACAGGGGCGTCAAGATCGGTTCCATGGATCCACACGGGAACCGGACCGGACCGGCGGTCCGGTTCCCGGGTGGATCCATGCAACAAACGGGTGGATCCCGATTCCAATTTTTCAGAACCGGTACTTAGCGGGCGGTTCCTGGTTCTAGGTCGGGAACCGCCCGCTCGGACCATGCACACCCCTAATTCTAACTAGCTTCATCCTTGACTCGATGCATGTGGGATAAGAAAAGTAGTGAGAGTCCTCGATGGGTCATGTGCTCCATTATCACTAAAATATATTCTAAATAAGTTTCTAGCAATATATACATATATAGGATTCAGCTTCATTAATTATTTTACACATATGCGCCTTAACGATATTAAAATTTTTTCTAGCCCATCATGTGGTTTGACTTGGGAACTATTTCCTGTGATTTTTTCCTTTTGGTTCCTATAAAAACATCAATGTGCTAATTATGAGATAAAAAAGGTTAAATAAGATGTAACTATGGATTATGCCTCAAATATAAGCACAGAAATCTGAAACCTTACACATAGCTAGCAAAAAGGAGCGCAAAAGTCCTTTTCACTAACTTTAACAGCATTCAAAACTCCAATTATTTTGCGAAAAATTTTCTATCACAAATATTTTTCTCATTTTCAAGTATTTCAATATCTTAAGAAATAAGTCAACAAAAAAATATTTCTATAACTAATGGAATACCTATCTTTAAATTTAGGAAAATAATTTCCTTTTAAAAAAAATCATGAATCGTTTTTCATAATATCACTAGACAACGACACTTGTATCAAAGACCTTGGTGCTTGGATTTAGGAACCCCAATATTCTTACTTGGGTCCTCAACAATTGGGCCTAGGTCCATAGGGGCCAAGCCCAAACCGAGCTTGAGACCTTGATACTAGTGCTCGAGTCCTTGGCAACTATGCTCAATTACCTGGCTCTCGCGCTTGAAGTGCTAGTGCTTGGGTTCGAGTCCATAGAGGCCTAACTTGGGTCCATTGAGGTTAGGTCTAGGTCCATAGAGACTGGGCTCAAGACCCCAATACCCATTCCTAGGTTCCAATGGTCATGCCTAGGTACCCAAATCTCATGCTAAAGTCATAATCGCTAAGCTTAGGTTTACAGGGGTTGGGCTTGGGACTGTAGTGCCCATATCAAAGTCCTCACAATCCTACTCAAGATCCTAGTGTCTATGCTTGCATTCTTGACAGCCATCCCTAGATCACTGATGGCCATGCTCGGATACTTGGCTCTTGTGTCCAACACTGGCTCTCAAGCCTGGTTCGTTGGCTACCGAGCTTTGGTCCACAAAGGCTAGGCTCAAGTCCCTCGAGGCTACGTCTAAGAGCCAACACTTGTGCTTGGGTCACTAGCATTCTAAGGTATCTAGCTCTCGTGCCCAAATCAAAAGCACATGAGCTTCACTCCATCAAGAATGGGCCCAAGTCCTTGGTGCCCACGCTTGTGTTCCCAATGGCTAGGCCTGACAAACCATGGCTCTTGTAGATAGGACCTAGGTGATTGGGTATCCTTTATATCATACAAATAGTGCATATCTTTTCAAGAAGATAAAATCAAGTTTTCCTTTGCAAATGGCAACAAATAATTTTCAATTCATTTTCAAATTTCGTCCAAACGCTGTATTTTTTGGGAAAATGATTCAACAAAACAAACCCAGCCCAAGTATTGAAATGAAATCAACAAATTGTCGTAATCAAGCTAAAAGACTGTAATAAAATTGTTAAAAGATAACTTAAAAGCACACAACAAATTCCTTGGCGGTCCCGCGAAACGTTTCACAAAATTCCTTTTATTCTTCGTTCAATGTTCAAACCCTAGTATGACTCGTCGGTGTGGTGGGAACCATAAGACTTTCAGTCATTTGGTCGCTCTCATTCATTTTCCAGCCATCGAATAAAACATATGATACTTACGTCAAATAAATTTAATAAATGATATATTTGCGCTTTTTTCACACATATAAAACGCCATAAAAGGCCAGTCACTGGAATTTTAGGGTCATCCGCCTCCAATTTCTTTTTGGCCATATATTTTTTCCATCTTCACGACCATTCTGCAGCCTAAGGGATGCCTGAATATCCATGGGAAACGACAAAGTCAAAGGTTTTATAAGCTACAGACCAAGAAAAAAAAGGTTCTAGAAGCTTCCTCTAGGGACTATTCCGCAATCCTCGGAGATACTTGCGCAAGGAATTTATGGACCCTTTTCAGGCTATCCCTTGTCAACCATTCCAAACCATTTTTTTCACTTGTTAAGTGCAAAATGTATGTACGTGGGTCATAGATAGTCTGTGGTTGCCCTAATCAGAAAATACTTTTCCATGTTGATCAGCGCAAGCTTCACTAAAATCAAACGTGCCCTATCTTTCATTCTCCCTTGCGATGAAGCTTAATCTCTTTGTGAACGGAAGAATTTCCAATTGAGGTAATTTTTGGTACACATGGTAACCCTAAATTCTTCATATATGAACTGGCAGATTGGAAACTTTCAATTACTGTTTAAACCGGCAACGAATTTCGAATGCTCTGGTCCCATAAATTACCTACGTTGTCATCAAACTCGTTTTGAATCTCGCTTTCAACTGCCTCGTCAAAGTCACGTTTGGTGGGAGAAAATTCGAAGCTTGTTCATAAATTGGCGTAAGAAAAGGTGCATGGAAGCGTGGACTTTGGCATTCTACGTCAATATTATGTGGAAGATTTGAGAAAACACCTCCAAAAAACTCGTTGAGACGAATTCTAGTAGATGCATGTTTGACCGTCTAAAACGTGTTATTCGTTCCAGATTTCCCAGTCTAATGTTAATAATGAAAGAGACAGCCCATCAGAGGGCAACCTTTGAAAATTTCAGTATAAGAACTCGGGCAGGAACTAACTGGGGTTGAATCATCTCTGGGGTTGTATCATCTCTCTCTCTCTCTCTCTCTCTCTCTCGCTCGCTCGCTCACTCTGCATAGATCAATATGAAGCCAAGAAGAGGGGATGTGTTAACTAAACAGCAGATAGATGAGTTCCAGGAAGCGTTTTGTTTGCTAGACAAGGATGGGGATGGTAACCCTTAGGTTTTTTCTTTGTTTTGGTAGTTGTATTATTATTTTTGAACAATCTTTTCATCCATTCACTTTCTCTATTTGCTAGCTTTTTTTTTTGATTCATTGCTATTGCATGATCTACTTCTCCATGGGGTGTAACATACACTTCTCCATGATAATTTTGGGATATAAAAATCTGTATGTGGACAGTGTTGTCTGAATTGTTTACACCGTTAAGGATTGACTGACTTGTTGGAAGTTTGATTTTTCCGATTTTCATCGCTCTTTATGATTTGAACCTGCGCTGTGAAATCTTGAATGCTAACATAATGATCGTGAGTTTATTACATGAGAATACGGCAACTGCTTTGGCCATTTCTGATCTCTCCATGCAACCGTGTAACTATGCTAGATTCATTTTTCATCGTAGACAACTGATTTTATGGGGATAGATTTTGTGCTTCGTCATTGAGAACATAGAAATTATGTGGCTTTAAGAATATTCTGATTATGATATCTCAACACCTAATGCGTGTTTGCCTTCCAAGTAGATTGATTATTGGCTTGCTTGGTACACAGGATGCATTACGATGAAGGAATTGGAGACTGCAATCAAATCCTTGGACCAAAATCCCACAGAGGAAGAACTTCAAAGCATGATCAATGAGGTCGATATTGACGGCAGTGGGACTATAAAATTTGAGGAGTTCTTGAATCTTATGGCCACAAAAATCAAGGTAATATCATACTTATATATGTACATATACATGTGGATATATAAATCAAAATAGCTAGTTTTACTTAAATTACATATTTGCAAGTACCTTGATTGGATGAACGCATATTCATTGGTGATATCTATGTTTAGGAAACTGAGATCGAGGAGGAATTAAAGGAAGCTTTCAAGGTCATTGACAAGAATCAAGATGGTTACATATCTCCTAACGAGGTTTGAGTTATTTCTGAACCCACATTCCTTGTTCAACTTATAATTCATTATTAGTGTCTTGTTTGTATTTTAGAGCAATTCCTCCTAACTAAACCACATTAAAAGGAAGGGAAGGTGACAGAGAAATCTTAAATGAACTTTTGTGAATGGAATTCATATTCCTGAAATCTCTACCTTTAACGGGGAGCCCCATTTTAGGTAAATAGTATTTCCAGCCCGTGAAACATCTCATTAACCACAAAAACGTCCGACATAAATTATCAGCTTATCAGGGGTTCTTATGCATTGTATTACCTGTAGATGTAATTAAGCACAAATAAAGATACTTTGAATGTGAGAATATAGCTTGTTTGGCCATCTAGCATCATTTAACAGCATATAATTCCACAAAACCACTCGCAGAATTCTTTCTACAGTTATGCAAAACAGGAGCCATGTCTTTTCTCTAATCACTCAACTGATCTCGAACGACCTTTCTGTGGTTAGCTTTATTAACACTGCTAGACGTCTCTTTTCTTATTTAGGGTTTTCAACATGATCCACTTAGTCTTTGGTTTTCTACCTACAAGCTGCAAACCCTTTACTCGTCTTCCTTCTTTGGGACTAGACTTATATGAGAGGCAAATATTAACCTTACATACCAGAATTAACACGAAGAAGGGAGAGAAAGGATGAAAGTCCCTGACAATGGTTTCTGGCGATCCTTTGAAGAACTTTTACTGATCTACGCAAAAGCTTCGTGAGGAATTCCTCAGGAAGACCCTTCTGATGCTTAAGTCAGTGAAACAGAAGAAGAAGAGAACTTCAGTTTAGTATAAGTGCGATTATGCATGCGGGGCTTAGAGAACTTATTTACATCCTCTTCTATATATATACATTCTCGTTCAATCATAACCACCTGCAAGTGAGCCAGATCACATAACTCATCTGTTATTGATAGGCTGTCGATAAAAATTGTCTAAGAGATGGATCTGTTGACGATTAAAATCACCCAGAGAGAATAAATCTACTTGCAGTAAAGGTTAACTAAGCTGGTAAAAATACTATGACTCGTGATGATCTCCCTTTCGATTTCAGTTTAGTTGAAACATAGGAGATTTCAATTCTTCTAGTTTTTTACTTGCTTAAATCTTCTCTTAAATTGTGGGTAATTACAGTTGAAGCAGGCGATGATCAAACTGGGAGAAAAGTTAACGGAGGAAGAATTGGGAGAGATGATGAGAGAGGCAGATTTGGACGGTGATGGCCAAATTAATTACGAAGAGTTCATCAGGATGATATTAGCTTTTTGAAAGGACTAGCGCTGCTGCTCGTGCTTCACATGGATTTTATATCTTACAGATTTGTTGAGAATTTATGTTTGCAAAAACTCTCCCTCCTGTCCTTGCATATTCAATTGTAATTTTTTTAGAGTTATTGATATAAATACACAACACAAAATCATTATATTTAATTGAAAGAGAAGTATTTCGAGACTGGAAATATTTTTAAATAGGTTTTTGCAAAATAAAGATTATCCAAATCCTTAATATTAGAAAATGTCAGAGACAAGATAAGATCATTAATTTACACATTCTTCTATGGACATAACATTTGTAAAATAAATAAGTGTATCTGGTGGAAGAAAAAACGATTGAGAACTCTTATTTAAAAGTAGGAGGCTCTTTTTACTTTGCACAACAATAGCAGCAATCAATAACTAGAAGCAGAATTATGTTATAATAATCTAGTAAAGAAGTAAATTTGGTGCATTCTTTAATTTAGCAAGACATAATGCTTTCTGTTAGAGCGGGAAGAGAGAGAGAGAGAGATGCTTTTTCTCTTCTCCATGATGTTAAAATTCTCTCCACGATTAAGTGCTTGATCCCATTTTGAGCACAAAGGCCCAAAAAGGAAATAGCGTGCTGATCCCATATGTGGTTTAAGAAATTTTTGTAACTCCATTCGCTATGACTAAGTCAATTATATAATTAGTCATAATGATGTTGATATGATCTAACGGTTGTGGCGTTATTTTGTCTATAAATTTGATTCTTGTGAGCTACAATATTGACTTAATTTGAACTCATTAGACAAGTCTAAAAGGAATAACTAATTTTAAATGTAATGGCTGGTTATTTACATTTCGTTCTTCGCCTAAAATCTTAATGTTGTATGATAGGGCATTTGATTTTATAGTGACCGCCAAACAGACATTTTCTAATGGACACTTTCTCACGACACTTCTTTCCCCGAGAGATTAAAGTTCCTCGCCTTACATTTCTAGGACGTCTTGATAAATCTCAATCGATATAATTTTGCTTTAATTCCTAGGACGCACACTTCGGGCGTTTCAAAGAAGGTGGATTTGTATTCCAACATTTTGTATTTTTTTTCCTCACGAATCTTGTTCCCTTTTATTAATGTTAAAGTTTCAAGTAAAAATTTGAGATCATCGATAGATCACATGTATATAAAGAGCATATTAGCCCCGTTTACAAGTAATGTGAGATACATTTGCATCTCTAATTATGTGCAAGAGGATTGGGAACGATATGTGAAATTTGATGAATGGTGGCTGCACATATGAAATGAACTATAACAAAACCTAAATATAATACCATGTTAAAATGTCTAATTCAAAAGCATAATTTTATATGTAGAATGAGATCACATATGTATAAAAAGCATATAAATCTCGAAGATAAGTGTTGAAGATATCTTAATATAGCTATTTTCTCGTATGTAAAGAACACGAATATTAGATGCAAAGTTCGCCAGAAACTTACGAATGGTATCATAGCTTGTGGTAGATAGTTGGGCCCCAATTTATTCAAGTTGAGATACCTTGAGGCACCAATCTCTTTGACAGTTTGAACATTTTTTTATTATCTAAAAGCATAACCTTCTCATCCTAAATGTCTAGCAACAAAGCACCGACATTTTTGAGATGATTAGGTTTCAACATAAGCTCGGGAGAATTTCGGTCAACGCCCACATTTCAGACTAAAGCACAAACGTCTTTCTTCAAACGAACGAATGTAAGGTAAGCTCAAGAATCTCTCACAAACTTCAACGAGCACCCACCCAGAAACAAGAGCAGAAGAAGCAAAAGCAGCAGCGATCAAAACATCGCGGTTCGCTGCTTTTTTTCACGAACTAACCAGTGATTAGAAAACGCAGCATGCCTCGCCAATCGCTCTGGAGCGGAAACCAATTCGAGCAATGTAAGTTTACGTCGAGGAAATTGGATTGAACCCCGTAAGGAAGATGAGGCAGAGAGAGACAAGGAGGGCGTAAAGGTCAGAGAGTTTAAGAAGACAAATTAGAACTTGCTGCTGCAATTAAACAAGAGGAAGTTGAGGATTCGTTTGCAGAATTCAAAGCTTTCGTCCTTTGTCCACTGCTTCATCGCCGCCATCTTCCACTTCTTCTCTGTGGGCCGAGTCGGCCGCCTATAATATTCAAAGGCTTTGGAACTCGAGTTTCTCTCTCTCTCACAACGACACACAGAGCAGCATCGACTCAGCATTTGTTAAGATAAGGTCGCTCTGTCCATTCATGATTTCCACTCACTCATCAGTCTGTCATCTCGGCTGCGCACAAAATAACAACCAGGTAAGAACAAGAGCCTCCACTCCCAAGAAGAAACGAGAAACATGCTTTTTCTCCCTTTCTCGTGGCGAAGGAATCAGCCAAAAAGCAACCACTGCGAACCTCAGTAGTACGATCACGAATCTTGGCAAGTCCCCTGCTCGCAAGAAACACCCTCTTTGATTCTCCACCACAAATCTTGACCGACTGCTCCATCTCCGTCTCCGTCTCCATCTCCGTCTTTGTCCCACACGGAATGGCTACTCAATCGACGAGAGAGTTCGACCTGCGTAAAAGCAAAGGCCCGGGGTGGGACAAATCACTTACCTGGACGGGGTCAATGGGCGATCAAGAAGGCTCATGGCCTGGGCCTAGTGACCTCCATTGCACTTTAGGAGGGGTGCTAGCCCAAGGTCGGCCCAAGCGGTCGAGCCTACGTCATAATTTGTGGCAGCGGGGGCCTGCGTTCGCGCGGCCCCTACCCAATTCCATAGTCCGAAGGTTCGTGTTTCGTATTATATTCGGCTAAACTCACCTTCCGTGAACCTCCCTTAGCTGATTGTAGGAATAGTAGGGGAAGAGGGGGTTCTATACCATAAAAGGATTCGGTTGAATAGAAACGTATGAGAATAAAGGAACTTTGAAAATTGTTGTCAATAATAAGGTAAACGTCTTTCAATATAACTAATAATAATTAATTATTTACACAAACTCTTGAAATGCTTTATCTACTTCATGTAATAATAGCATAGATAAATAACTTAAAGCAGAATTATGAGATCATAATCTATTAAAGAAGCAAAGTTGGTGCACATCTTTAATTTAGCAAGACATAATGCTTTTTGTTAAAGCAAAAAAAAAAAAAAAAAAAAAGACAATGCCTTTTTGTCTTCTCTATGATAAAATTCTCTCCACGTTAGGCGCTTGATCCCATTTTGAGCACAATAGCCCAATGGGCCAGGCTTTTTCCATACGTGGTTCAGGAGATTCTGTTACTTCTAATTTGGACTCAATTTGCCATGATTAAATCATCCATGTAACTTTTAATTTGGAGGTGCACATTAGACTTTTGAAAATTGAAATAAGGTGGATTCGCATTCCAACATTTGGCTTTTTTTTTTCCCTCGTGATTGCCCTTGTCCTCATGATAATGTCAAATTTTCAAGGAAATAATCTAGTTTGTTTGAATGTCTAACTCAAAAGCTTGAAATCATAAATTAATGGGGACCATATATAAATGAAGAGCATATACATCTTTTGCACAAGCATGGCAAGATACTTTAAGATCTCCTATTGCATGTAATAAGATTGAGAACGATCTGTGAAATTTGACAAATGGGAGTTGTGCATACAAAATAAACTACATTAGAACCTAAATCTGATACCATATTAGAATGTTCAACTCAAAAACTCAACTTTACAGTTGAAGAGAACATATATAAAAAGAGCATAGAAACCCCGAAAACAAGCTTGTGAGATATCTTGACGCGCTATTTCCTCGTATGAAAAGAACTAGAATGTCAGATGCAAAGTTCGTTGGAAACTTAACAACAATTGACAAGAAAGCAAAAAGGAGAAATTTCTTTTCGAAGAAGGACAAGATATATGATTATCATTTCAAGCTAAACGACTATAAAGTCATCACGCATATGACGAATTATTATTGTTCCTTGGGCTGAAAGGCATTACATGACTTGACCTCCTCCTCATATGCAAGTTTCAAGCAACTTCTACTAGAAGGAGAAAATGAATTTCGGACAACAAAATATCGAAAATGTTCATTTTGAAAACCAAAAATAAAATCGAAAGCAAATTTATCTTTCCATAATCCAAACCTACTTATTTTTTTCTTTAAGTTTAACCTAAATAACGGACATGCTACTAAATTTCAAGCATTTCTGTGATATTAAGGTTTTAAGACATATTTGTCATGGATCGATCAAGTTCGCGTTGTGGTTTGAGTATTTGTTTGCTTTTGAAAATAAGAGAACTGCAATATTTCGCGCAAAGTCAAATTCTCATCAAGACACGTCATAGCAACTTCCTCGACCTTTCTGCAGTGGGCAGACATCCATTATTCCTAGCATTGACGAGGTATTCACCTTATCAACATCTCAGAAAAAGCCCATGTGTATGAACAATGATTAATTTTACTTCCTCTAATAATATTTGTACACCCATAATTATGAGAAATAATATTGTTTTGAAATCATACGATTTGAATAGAATTTGCCTTTCCTATTCCTGCGGGTATCAAGATGCCACTTTATCGAGATATCTTATCCGTTTCTTTAGGTTCAGCAGATCATGAAATCTTGATGATCTTCAATGCCCTTGCCCAAACAAATATTTTACAGGGTGCAATACTAAGACATACCAAAACACCATTAAATAAAAATGATTTATTTTAACAATTTATTATTGGGTGTAACCAAACATCACTCTTCCTTAGGAAACACTTTAACAAGCTAAGCACAAGTCAAACCAGCACTCTCTAATGAGTCATGAATTTTATCCCAGTTTCATCCCTTTCTCATACCCACCACTAACAAATCGATAATTAAATATACCTATTTTCCATGAATTTGATAGGTCCTGACAAAATAAGAGTGTACCTGTTTTTGGAAATTAAAAATTCCTATGCATAAATTTCAATAGATAAAAAATAGATATCTTCTTGTAAATTTCAGTGTCTTAAATTTGTCAAAATGTCCAGTCAAAATTATCATAGCAAGTCGAATCGAGTCAAGTCAAGCTCCCTACATTACATTGAGTCAACAAGAGTATTATAATGGCATAACGGACCTTTGATTATATGAATTATTCAATACGTTATGATCCTCAACAAAATCTCTTCCTTTTCACAATGCTTACATGTCTATCTACAACAAGACTCACGTGCTGACGTGTCCAAACCTGCATCAAAGCACATGACGTGCACGTCTCTTATTGGAAGGAAACGAGTCAAGATCGAGTTTGTTTGATAGACAAATTGTTAAAGACTTGCAATTCAATTTCTGGGCTTTTACTGCCGAAAAAGACTAGAAGAAGAGAAGTCCACGATAGTAAATTCAGCGACCCGGACTCACGTGGATATGCTTTATGTTCACCATTGTTGTACTTTTCAAAGGTAGTCAGGGGAGGAAAAGGGGCCCCACCGTCCGGTCTTTGGTCATATCCACAATTGCAAGTGTTTGAACTCATCTTGCCGGGGCATTCGATTCCCCGCACCTTCTTGGAGGTTGAGGTGAGGACGTGTGAATAAAGAGATGAGTTGCGCAATTTACACATAACATGCATTACATATGATGGCTTGTAAAATAGGTATAGAATAGTACTAGACAAAATGACAAACTCTTCCTCTAAGCTTTACAGCTCTAGAGAATGAAAATTATCAAAAAAATCCTAAATTTATTGCACTTTTGCTAATTTAGTATTAAATCTTTTAGTTTTATCTATGGAGTCTTAGACATTTTCGTTTTTTACCAATTAAGACCACCTGATCAGTTTTGTTTGAAAAACACTGACATGGATGTGTGCCGTTTTACGTGACATAGCTAACGCTAACATTGATTATCATTGCTTTGTTTGTTTCATGCTAATTTTTCAAAAAAAATGATAACATTTTTCTGTGTTTGATTGATATTGAAAATCTAATTTCATTTTTCTGAAGAAATTTATCAAAAAATTTGAATTATTTTTATTTTTAATTTCCTTTCTCCTACTTTCGGAATTGGTCGCCTGACCATAGGCGATGGACAAGTTCACCCAAGGCCGATGAGGCTCAACCTCACCAACCTTAGGTGAAGCTCCACCTTGCCAGATCCAACGAGTTGGAAGCTTGAATCTCAAAGGTTGAAGCTTGAGGCCTCAGGCAAGATCAAGCTCATCAGAATCTAGTGAGGTGGAGCCTCGCCAACCTTAGGTGAGCTCGTCCATTGCTTGTGGCGATCGCCGTGGCAAGCGATTGACCGAGGAAGAGGCAAAAAGGAAAGATAAAGAAAAAAGAAAAATAAATATATAAAGAAAAGAAGACAGTGAAGAAGTGCATGGAGAGAATCAGTGTTTGGGAAAAAGAAAGAGAAGGAAAAATGATTTTCTCTTGTTAAAAAGAGGAAATCATTTTACCCACTTTTAAATGTGTGTTTTCTATTGATAGATTTTTTTTTTTTGACTAGTTTATTTTCCAGTGAGCCAAATGCCATAAAATTAGGAAAATTATTTCCTGGAAGTCGGTTTTTTATGAAACAAATGGAGCCTTAAGCTGCATTTTGTGAAAAATTAATAATTTGAAAAAAAGTTCACAGTCCATGAAAATGTTTAAATATAAATTATTGTTTATAGTGAAATATTTTTCATTGACTAATTATTCCAAGCAATACAAGCAAATTTTAGAAAAATATTTTTCAAACATCCATTTTAAACAAACGGAATCTAAGTGTCAATATGCGAGTTGTAGACAACTTAAGTTCTCTACTATATATACATGCTCGTTTGATCATAACTATCTGCAAGTGAGCCACGTCGCATAACTCATCTGTTATTTGATAGGCTGTCATAAATTTTTTATAAGAGATGGATGTATCTACAATTAAAATCGCCTTAAGAGATTAGTCTATTTGTAGTAAAGTTTAACTGAGCTGGTAAAAGTAGGATTCGGATATTTTTATTCAATAACTGGAGGCAGAATTATGTGATCATAATCCAGCAAAGCAGCAAATATTCCGCACATCTTCAATTTAGCAAGACATAATGCTATTTCTTAAAGAAACAAAAGAAGAAAAACACGAAAAGAAAAAAAAGACAATGCTATTTGTCTTCTCTATGATGTTAATATTCTTTCCATGATTCATTGCTTGATCCTATTTTGAGCACAAAAGCCCAATGGCCATAGCAGACTTTTTTTTTTTTTTTTTTTTTTTTTTTTTTTTTTTTTTGTCATTCAGAAAATTTCTGTAACTTCTAATCTGCACTCAATTTTCCATGTCAATGTCAATCACATAATTAGTCATGATGATGCTCACATGATCTAACTATTATTTGGTTCACAAATTTGGTTCTTGTGAGCTATGATATTGAACTGATTAGACAATTCCAAAGAGAATAACTAATTTTAAATATATTGGTTAATCATCTACCTTTCGTTCTTCACCAAAAATCTTAATGCCGTGTGACACGACATTTGATCGTAAAGCAACCACCAAACAATTGTTTTCAAATTGACTTGTTCTCACAGCACATCTTTTCCACGAAAGATTAAGGTTCCCTGCCTTATTTTTCTAGGACGTCTCGATAAATCTCAATCCACATGAGTTTGTTTTGATTTCTAGGATGCATCCGTTAGCCTTTTGAAATAAGGTGGATTCGAATTCCAAACATTTGGCATTTTTTTTTTTTTGTGAATGTTCTTGCCCCATGGATCAATGTCAAAGTTTCAAGGAAATAATCCAGCTTGTTTGAATGTCCAATCCAAAAGCTTGGAATCACAAATTAATGGGGGCCATGTGTATATAAGGAGCATAGACACCCTGTACACAAGCGTAGCAAGAGACTTTAACATCCTATATTACGTGCAATAAGATAAGACCGACGCATTAAATTTGACAAATGCGGGTTGCACATGCGGAATAAAGTGTAGTAGAACCTAAATTTAATACTATGTTAAAATGTTAATTCAAAAACTTAACTTTATAGATAAAGAGAGATTATATATATAAAAAGAGCGTAGAAACTTTGAAAACAAATCGTGTGAAATATTTTGACACAGCTATTGCCTTGTATGAAAAGAATTCGAATGTTAGATGTTAAATCTAAAATTTGTTGGAAACTTACCAACAACCGATCAGAAAGCAAAAAAGAAAATTTTCTTTTTGAGGAAGGACTCGCTATATTATTATTATTACAAGCTAACCGATTATAAACTCATCACCCATATGACGAATTATTTTCGTTTCTTGGGCTGAAAGGCATAACATATACTAGGCCTCCTTCTTCATATGCAAGTTTTATTGACTTCTACTATAAGGAGAAAATGACTTTCGGATAATTATATATCGAAAAAGTTCATCTTGAAAATCACAAAAAAAATTGGGAGCAGAAATATTTTTCTATTATCGAAACCTACTTTTAAAAAAAAGAAAAAGTTTAACCTAAATAATGGACACACTGCTAAATTCAAGCATTTCCGTGCTAAGGCGTTTTTGTCATGGATCGATCAAGTTCGCCATGTGGCTTGCATATTTATTTGCTTTCAAAAATAAAAGAATTGCAATGTTTCATGCAAAGTCAAATTCTCATCAATGTCTCACAGCAACTTTCTTGACATTTCGGCAGTAAGCAGATATCCATTATTTCTAGCGTTGAACATACTAGGTATTCACCTTATCAATATCTAAGAAAAGCCCATAAATGAACAATGATTAATTTTACTTTTCATAGGAATATTTTATACACCTATAATTGTGAGCAATAATAACGTTTTGAATTCATTCAAAGCATCCGTTTTCCTAGGTTCGGCAGAGGATCACAAAATCTTGATGATCTTCTCAGCCCTCGTCCAAACGAACAATTTACAGAGAGCAACACTAAGACATACCAAAATGCCATTAAATAAAAGTGATTTACTTTAATTATTCATTATTTGGTGTAACCAAACATCACTTTTACTTAGGAAACACTTAAACAAGCTAAGCACAAGTCAAATCAGCCCTCCTAATGAGCGCACGTAGACCCTTGAAGTACCATAACTTGGCAGAAAGGGACACTTAAGTGTCATAACTTACGAAAGGTACACTTAAGTGCCAAAATCGAAGAAAAATGGATCACTTGAGTGCCAATCCGGCCAAAATCTGGCCAAATTGCATACGTGGCATTTTTCCGGCAAAGTGAGTGCAAAACGGCGCACGCTGACGTGGCCAAATAATGCAAAAACGGCGTCGTTTTGGGTTGACATGGTAAAAAATAAAATAAAAATTAATTAAATTAAATTTAGTTAAAATATTAAAAAATAATTTTAAAATTAAATTTAGTTAAAAAATTAATAACAATAATTTTAAAATTAAAAAAGAAAAAAAAGAAAAGGGGGGCGGGAGGCGGTGGTTAAGGGCTCAGCCCTTAGCCATCGCCGCCGCCTCCCCGCCGTTGCTGGGAAGGGCCGGCGACGGAGGGGGAAGGGTCGGCCGGGGTCGCCGGGCCCTGGCCAGGGGCTGGCGACCTCGGCCGATTGGCGGCGAGGGCTCGCGAGCCCTCGACCCGATCGGGGCAAGGGTCGGTAGCCCTCGCCCGGCCGGGCCAAGGGCTGCCGTCCGTCGGGGTGACCCCGGCGGGGGCGCGGCCCTTGGCCCGGTCGGGTAAGGGCCGTTGACCCTCGCCGGATCTAGGCGAGGGCCGTGACCCTCGCCTAGATCGTGGGGAGTGGCGAGGGGTCGCGGCCCTCGCCCGCATTCGGCGAGGGTCGGCGGTCCTCGCCCGGATCCGTGGCGAGTGGTGAGGGGTCGCGGCCCTCGCCCGGGTTCGACGAGGGTCGGCGGTCCTCGCCCGGGCCGGGGCCAAGGGCCACCGTCCCTCGAGCCCTCGCCACCGGTCGGCGACGGCGGGGAGGTGGCGGCGGTGGCTCGGGCCGAGCCCTCGCCCACGCCCCCTCACTTTTTAATATTAAAATTATTATTTTTTAATATTTTAACTAAATTTAATTTTAAAATTAGTATTTTTTAATATTTTAACTAAATTTAATTTTTAATTTAATTTAATTAATTTTTATATTATTTTTTTACCACGTCGGCCTAAAACGACGCCGTTTTTGCATTATTTGGCCACGTCGTTGTGCAAAATGGCGTCGTTTTGCACTCGCTTCATCAGAAAAATGTCACGTCGGTGTTTTGGCCGGACGTTGGTTAGAGTGGTACTTAAGTGATTCGTGTTTCTTCGAATGTGGCACTTAAGTGTACCTTTCATAAGTTATGGCACTTAAGTGTCCCTTTGTGCTAAGTTATGGCACTTGAAAGGTTCTTTTGCCTCCTAATGAGTAATGAATTTTATCCCAGTTTCATACATTTTTCAGACCCACCACTCTTAACAAATCAATAATTTAATATAGCTATTTTCCATAAATTTGATATGTCGTGTTAAAATATGAGCATACCTATTTCTGGAAATTCAAAATTCCTATACTTAAACTTCAATAGATAAAAATAATATCATCCTATAAATTTCGGTGTCTTAAATTCGCCAAAATGTTAAATCAAAATTACCAAATCTAGTCGAATCGAGCCAAGCCACCTACATTGCTTTGAGTCAACAAGAGGATTACAATAACATAACGTGCCTTTGACGAATCGAATTATTCGATGCATTCTCTAACATATTCTCTTCCTCGTCATGATGCTTACATGTCCATCTAATTCAAGACTCACGTGCTGACGTGTCGAATCCTGCATCAAAGCACATGACGTGTACGTCCCTTATTGGAAGGAAACGAGTCACGATCGACTTCCTTTAATAGACGAATTGTTAAAGACTTGCAACTCAATTTCTGGGCTTTTACTGCCGAAAAAGAATAAAAGAAGAGAAGTCCACGATAATAAATTCAGCGACATGGACTCACGTGGATATGCTTTACTAGGGGTATGCATGGTCCGGGTGGGCGGTTCCCTGCTTAAAATCGAGAACCGCCCGCTAAGGACCGGCTCCAAAAAATTAGAACTGGGAACCATCCGTTGTTGCATGGATCCACCCAAGAACCAGACCGCCAGTCTAGTCCGATTCCCGGGTGGATCCATGAAACTGGTCTCATCAATAATAATATCGTTTTCCAAATCCCACCGTGAGTACTTTTCATATCGAGTAATATTTTTCTTTAAATCGAACCGGCTTAATTAAAGGTACCATTTTTCTTTATTTTATTGGAGAACACTATCAAAGAAGAGAAATAGGTTTTTTTTTCCTATTTTTGAATCATTTCAGTTGAAATCTAAATATTCTTTAAGTTCAAGATTCTGGATGATTGTCATATATAGATCGTCTTTTCCTTTATCCCCTAATAATGCTTAATCTCTTACAACATTTGCTTTATTGAATTTTTTTTGTAGAATAATTCCATCGGTACTCCACATATTCTTGAACATAGTGTCATATGTGAGTCTCGAAAGTATCATTTGAAGGAGCCATTTGTTGAGTTGCTGAAAGACAACTTACACACTTTATTAAATTCTTATTAAAAGAGAAGAAGGAGCCCTACAATTTAGATTTGCTAATTAGTTATTTCGAAATTTATTTTAATATTAAAAATTAATATATAATATAATCGGTTCGGTCCGAGTGAGAGGATCCGCCCATGAAACCAGGAACCAAACTAGTATCCACCGGTTCCCATAAATTGGAACTGTGAACTGGACCGGTTCCCTCAAGAACCACCGGTTTTTGGTGATCCGAGCGGGTCCCGGTTCTTTTGCACACCCCTATGCTTTATGCACGCGATTGTTGTATTTTACTAAGGTAGTCAGGTGAGAAAAAAGGGGCCCACCTTCCGTTCTTTAGTTGGATCCACAATTGTAAGTATTTTAGCTCATCGGGGAATTCGATTTTCCATCTTGTTGATGGTTGAGGTGGGGATGTGTAAATAAGGAGGTAAGGGTTCATAGCTTACACATAACACATAGTATACATAGTAACTTATAAAATAGATTTATGATAGGACCAGAAAAAAAAAAAAAAAAAGAAGAAGAAGAAGAAAAAAAAACACTCTTCCTTTAAGTTTTGCAGCTATAGAAGGGGAAAATTGTCCAAAAAATCATAAACCTATTGTATTTTTGCTAATTCTGTACTAAACTTTTCGGTTTTACTCGTCAAATCTTAAATCTTTTCTCGTCTTGCCAATTGAGACCACTTAAATCGCTGACGTGGATGCCAGTCATCCCATGCGATATGATTGGTGTTGATGTGGATGATAGTTGCCTTGTTTGTTTTGTGCCAATTTTTTAGGAAAATAATAAAATTTTTCCATGTTTGCTTTATATGGAAAATCTAATTTCATTTTTCTGACGAAAATTATCAAATAATTATCATTTTTTTTCCTTTTTCCTACTTTCTTGGTCAGTAGCTAGCCATAGGCAAGGGACAAGCCCACCCAAGGCTGACGAGGCTTGACCTCGCCAGCCCTCAAGTGAGGCTCCACCTTGGTAGATTCGATGAGTTGGAAGCTCGAAGAAAGCTCGAAGCTCAAAGGTTGAAGGTCAAAGCTCGAACTTGAGGCCTCATTGGCCTTGGGAAAGATCAAGTTCATCAAAATCTGGCGAGGTGGAGCCTTGCAGACATTAGGTGAGCTCATCCCTCGCTTGTGGCTGGTCATCGGCCATCGCCCTGGCCCGCAATCAAACGAGGAAGAAGGAAAAAGCAAAGAAAAAAGGAAAAAAAAAATGGTATAAAGAAAAGAGGAATGTGAAGAACTGCACATAAGACAATCGGTGTCTGGGTTAAAGAAAGAGAAGGAAAAATGATTTTCTCTTGTCAAAGAGGAAATCATTTTCCCCACTTTTAAATGTTTTTCCCATTGATTGAAAATGTTTTCTTTGACTAATTTATTTTCCAGTGAATCAAACACCGTAAAATTTGGAAAATTATATCCTAGAAGTTGATTTTCGTGAAATAAACTGAGCCTTAGGTAGCATTTTGTGAAAAAAAAATAATTTGAAAAAAAAAATTCATAGACTATAAAAATGTTTAAACATAAATTGTTGTTGATAGTGAAATATCTTTCATTGACCAATTATTCTGAGCAATACAAATGAATTTATAACTTTTTTTTTTTTCAAATCATTCATTTTAAGTAAATAGAATCTAAGTGAGATTATGCGAGATCTAGAAAACTTACATGCGTTCTCTTTATATATATACGTGCTTGTTTGATCATAACTATTTGCAAGTGAGCCACGTCGCATAAATCATCTGTTATTTGATAGGCTATTGTAAAAATTGTATAAGAGGTGGATGTATTTACAATTAAAATTGCCCAAAGAGATTAATCTATTTTCAGTAAAGGTTAATTGAGCTGGTAAAAGTAGGATTCAGATACTTTTTATTCAATAACTAGAGGCAGATTAACGTGATCATAATCCAGAAAAGAAGCAAATTTGCCGCACATCTTCATTTTAGCAAGACATAATGCTTTTCGTTAAAGCAACCAAAAAAAAAAAAAAAAAGACAATGCTATTTGTCTGCTCTATGATGTTAAATTCTTTCCATGATCAATTGCTTGATCCTATTTTGAGAACAAAAGCCCAATGGCCATAGCAGACTTTTTCCATACGTCGTTCAGAAAATTTGTGTAACTTCTAATATGGACTCAATTTGCCATGACTAAGTCAATCATATAATTAGTCATGATGATGCTCACGGGATCTAACTGTTGTTTGGTCCACAAATTTGGTTCTTGTGAGCTACGATATTGACTTAATTAGAACTCACTAGACAATTTTTAAAAGAATAACTAATTTTAAATATATTGGTTAGGCATATACATTTCGTTCTTCACCTAAAATCTTAATGCTAAATTCTTAATATTGTTAGACAGGACATTTGATTGTAAAGCAACCACCAAACAATTGTTTTCAAATTGACATTTCCTCACAACACATCTGATCCACGAAAGATTAAGGTTCCTCACCTTATATTTTTAGGACTTCTAAATAAATCTCACTCCATATGAGTTTGTTTTGAATTTTAGGATGCATACATTAGCCTTTTGAAATAACGTGGATTCCAATTCCAAACCTTTACCATTTTTTTTTTCTTGTCAATGTTCTTGCCCCATGGATCAATGTCAAGGAAATAATCCAGCTTGTTTGAATGTCCAATCCAAAAACTTGAAATTATAAATTAATGGGGGTCGCATGTGTATAAAGTGTGTATACACCGTGCACAAGTGTAGCAAGACACTTTAACATCCTCTATTACGTGCAATAAGATTAAGAGTGGCGCGTGAAATTTGATGAATGAGGGTTGCATATGCGGCATAAATTATAGCAGAAGTTAAATCGGATAACATGTTAGAATGTCGAACTAAAAAGTTGGTGGTGAATAGAGATTATATATATAAAAAGAGCATAGAAACCCCGAAAACAAGTCGCGTGAGATACCTTGACATTGCTATTTCCTCGTCCGAAAAGAACTCAAAATGTTAGGTGCAAAGTTCGTTGGAACTCATCAACAAATTATAAGAAAGCGAAAAGGAGAAGTTTCTTTCCGAAGAAGGACCGGATTTATGATTATTATTTCAAGTTAAACGACTATACAGTCACGCATGTGACGAATTACTACTGTTCCTTGGTCTGAAAGGCATGACATGACTTTGACCTCCTTCAAATGCAAGTTTTATTGACTTCTACTATAAGGAAAAAAACGACTTTCGGATAATTAAACATCAAAAGTGTTCGTTTTAAAATCGGAAACAGATTTAGTTTTCCATAATGGCGACCTGCTTGTTATTTTAAGCTTGACCTAAACAATGGACACACTGCTGGAATTCAAGCATTTCCGTGATATTATTTAATCAAGGTCCTAAGACATATTTGTCATAAATAGATCAAAATCACAGGGTTGGTTGCTCATTTGTTTGCTTTTGAAAGTAAAAGAACTGTGAGAGCACTTAGACATAACAAAATTCTATTTAATAAATAAAATTACTTTAACCATTCATTATATGGTATAACCAAATAATCATTTTTCTTAAGAAATAATGCTGATTGTTAGAATGTCTAACAAAAAAAAAATTGAACTAATGATTATATGAAGAGTACATAAATCTTGTGAAAAAAGTGATATGAAGTACTTTAACACTCCTCACGTGTAAGAGTGATTAGGATCAACACATAGAATTTGCCAAATGGGGAGCTGCACATGCTAAATAAATTGGAGCAAAAACATGAGTATGATATTATGTTAGAATCTCTAATACAAAAAATTAATTTTATAAATGGAGAGAGATCATATATATATAAAGATTATGTTTATTCATAAATATGCCGTGTGAGATACTTTAGCACAGCTATTTCCTCGTACATAAAGAACTTGGATATTATATGAAAAGCTGGATGGAAACTCATCAACAAGGGACAGAAAAAGCAGAAAAAAAAAAAAAAAAAGAGCAGAAATTTCTTTCGAAGAAGGACAAGCTTAAAGTGCCGGGAATGTCGCGAAGTATTATTGTTTCTTGGGCCGAAAGGCATAACATGATATGGCCTCCTTCATATGCAAGTTTCGGCAACTTCTACTGGAAGGAGACAATGAATTTCCGTCAAACAAATATCGAAAGAGCTTTTTCATCATCTAATTTGTTTTTAAAGTTTTACCTAAAACACGAAGACACAGCTAAAATTCAAGCGCTACGATCGTATATTCTAATCAAGGTTCTAAGACATATTTGTTCACAAATCGATTGAATTTGCAGTGTTGCTTGTATATTTGTTTGCTTTTGAAAATAAACGAACTGGAATAACAGTTATACATACCAAAACACCATTTAATAAAATGGTTTGCTTTGACTATTCACTGTTTGGTGCAACCAAACATCACTTTTGCTTAGGAAACACTTAAACGAGCTAAGCACAAATCAAACTAGCACCTTCCTAACGAGTCATGAGTTTTATCCCGGTTTCATACATTTTCAGACCCGCAACCTTAACAAATCGATAACTAAGTACACCTAATTTCCTTAAAATGTGATATGTCGTAACAAAATATGAGCATACTTATTTCCAAAAATTGAAAAATTCCTACACATAAACTTCCACAGATAAAAATAGATATCTTCTTGTAATTTTCGGTGTCTTAAATTTGCCAAAATGCCAAATCAAAATGACCACATCGAATCGAGTCGAGTATAGTCAACAAGAGGATTATATTAGCATAACGTGCCCTTGACTAAATGAAGCATTCACTACGTTATAATCCACTCTGACAGAGTCTCTTCCTCGTGACAATGCTTCTGTGTCTATCTACCAAGACTAACGTGCTGACGTGTTGAATCTTACATCGAAGCACCGAAGCACGTGACGTGGACATATTATTCCTGTCCAAAAGTCGGAGTCATGATCAACTCTTTTCGATGAACGAATTGCCGATCAACTCTTTTTGATGGACGAATTGTTGAAGATTTGCGATTCAATTTCCGGACTTTTAACGCCAAAAAAAAAAAAAAATAGAAGAATAGAAGATCTCCACGGCAAATTTAGTGATGCATATGCGCACGGACCTCAATGCGTCATTTTCTACGAGGAAGTCTTTGAGGTTGAAGAGAGAACCGCAAAGAGAGGAGCCATGTCGGATCAAAATAGACCCATTAAAATAGATCATAGACTTATTATTTAACCAATAGTTGATGGTAGAGGTGTCAAAATGGTTGAAGACCCATTTTGAACCTATATTCAATTAGATGGGTCATATATGGGTTAGTTAAGTTTTAATAAATGAATTGTTAATGAGTTTTCGTTGTGTGTAAGTCTAATGATAAAGTAGTTATAAATAAGTTTGTCTTTAAACCCATTTACAACCCATTTAACTTGAAACGGCTGTTAGTTGAGTCAATTGATTAAGGATATATAATCATCTTGGAATAGTTATCATCATTTTATTATTCCAAACTTGATTTTTTAATAATTATTTGATTTGATTTTTTTTTTTTTTTTTACTTTTTTTTCCCTATGAAGTCCGATTGTTGACCCTCGCCGGTCGCTAGGTGAGGGCCACGAAGCCCTCGCCAGTAGACCGAGGTTCACAGCTCCCACCCAACTGCACCGGTGAGCCTTAAGCTCGCCAGCTTTGGGCAAGGCCAAGGCTCGAGCCTTGCTGATTTGGAAAGACTCAAGCTTGCCACCATTGAGGGGAGCTCTACCTCGCTGGATCTAGCGAGGTGGAGCCTTGCCCAAGGCCGGCTTAGCTCGACTCGTTGGAATTGGGTGAGCTCGAGTCTTGTTGACCTTTGGCGAGGCTAGAGCTCACCTATTGTCAGCCACGGTCGCCATGGTTGACGACCGTGTGAAGGAGGAGGAAAGAGAAAAAGAAAAAAAAAAAAAAAAGAAAAAAGAAAGATGAAAAAATTAAAAATCTTTTTTTTTTAAATAAAGGAAAAATAAAAATACTTGAAAGGAGTGCATAGAAAATCAAATCGGATTTTCTATACCAAGCTGATTTTTTTTTTTAAATTTATTTTCAAGTTTCAACTAAACACTAAAAGATATTATCATTTTCAAAAATACCACATTTTTCGTGAAATAAATGAAGTCTCAATTTTTAAAAAATAAAATAAAATAAAATTTATCCATTAATTTTGTAATTATATGGGAGTGTTCTAACAATATTATATTCTTTTTCAAATCATAAGAAACAAATTTTTATAGATTTGGTTAAATATGGAAGTGTTATGAGTTGGTTATGTGTTGGGTCGAATATGGATCAATAGTGATAAATAAGTTATAGACGGGTTAATGGGTCAATTTCGGTTAGATTATTTATGACCCAACCCCACCCAACCTATCCGTTTGACAGGTCTATTTGATGATTAGAGTTGTTATGAGCTAGTTACATTCAATAAAGGAGTAGAATTGTTATAAATGGGTTTAAAATGATGAAACCCAAAATAATATGGGTGTTAAATGCGATCACAACTTACTTAGACCCAACTCACTTTTATGATTCTTTCTTTGCTCTCATTCGAATTGGCACTTGCTCACTCGACGCTCTCGCCTCAATTTGAGTATGATTTTTTTTTTTTCTAAATTAGGTTAAATGATCAGGTATGGATTGGTTATAAATTGAGTTGGGTTAAGGGAAGTACGAGTCACTAAAGTTATATTACATGTAAATGGGTCAATTTTGATTGGACCAATTTCGATCCGACTAGACTCCACTCGTTTGACGGGTTTAGGTCAAGGAGATCGGAGAGCAAGAGAGGCGCCGTGTGATGATAGGATTGCCTGACGTGAAAGGCTGAAGGTGGAAGAAGAAGCGGCGGCGACGATGGCCGCGCTTATAAAAGAAAGGCTCGCTGTATTTTCAAAGGTCATCAGGTGGGAAAAAGAGGCCAAGGCTCGCTGTATTTTCAAAGGTCATCAGGTGGGAAAAAGAGGCCCACCCTCCGGTTTTTGATCATACCCACGACTATTAAGTATTTGAACTCATCCTCTAAGTTTCGCAACACTTTTCATTTTAATTTATGACTCAAAAGGACCTCATCATGCAATCTTCCTATAACTAAGATTCTTCCTCAACTTTTCTACGTAAAGTATATGAAACGGTTTGCAACATCTCTCAATATAGCTGAACGATTTTTTTCAATAATTATCAGTTGTGAAGACTTATGATAAAAGATTTTCATCTACTTACCTTTTTCTACTACTATGGTAAACTCTTTACTGGCTCTTTTCCTCTTTTCGGGATCAACCTGAAGATTCAAATCCATTACAGCGCGACAATAAACATGATATAGTTTCCTAAATCGACGAAAGGAATTGTTAAACTTGCTTTTAGGATGGAGTGCTTTTAGATGATAGTAAAACCTGATTACTCTGCCTATTACCAATGCGAGAAAATGTAACTATGAGCGAATTAGAATTTCTATAGCCATAATGCAAACTATCGAAATTCCATTAACCATACAATCACTTATGAAACACTAAGCTGGAGTCACCAATACTACTCGCCTTTTACAATTGCACTTTGCTTTGTTTTATGGTTTATCTCGATCTTCTTTGCGCGTTCTGTGCGCGTTGATTGCCTTGGCATAATCTTTTAGGCTCTTGAATCGGGTTCACGGGGAGTTTCCTTCGAATCTAAGTTTGGAACACGCACAAAGAAAAAACCCCACAAAAGGGCGTCCGAGGTTGTGATGAATGACTCAAAAGGTCCCTTTATTCTAAGTGGCTTTAAGTACAATATTGTTAAATAATGGTCCGGGAGCAATGGGGTCATGTGGAACGCACGGATTAAAGCAAGAGAGCAAATTAATGGGGACGAATAGCATAATTTGACGAGGTAAAAGGGATTCCATGAGAATGTGAAAAGTACTAGGGGGTAAAATCAATCCATTTTTATGATAAACGATAATAATGCAACAAGAAAAATAAAAAGAATCATCTGCCTAACGTTCGCGTTTTTTGGGTTTTCCATCCACGCTACATTTTGCATGGGGAAAATGAGATCATCTCTCGCGACCGGACTTTCCCGCGTAAAGATTTCCACGGCAAATACTTATCTAAATTCAGAATAATATGGACCGAGTCAATTATATACGCCGGTTATATGCATTCCATGGGAATTTCATTAAAAAGTCAGATGCTTGCGATTGCCGGGGCCGGACCGACCACGATCCGGGCAAGCATATTTCCATGACCGACGGTGGAAAGTCGGATGATGAAGATGGGACACGAAAAGCAGAACTAAAGACGCGAAAAGTTATCGAATCCATTGTGGAAAGGGAAAGAAGCAGTGCGACGATGGGGGGAACAAGAGTGGGGATAGTTAAGTAATGCAGTTCTGCTCTTTAACACACGTATGATGCAGGTTTCACCAAGCAAAAGCAAATAAAAAAAATGGTGTTCCTGGACATTTGAGTCCTCTTCAGTCTTCATTACACTTTTCAGTGCTACTAAAGCAACTTTCTTTTCATCGATCCGAGTCAATCCACCTGAAAAACTTCGTTATTTTGATAAGCAACGCTAAGTATATTAAAACAGACATAAAATTTATTAATGCTAGGATAGATTCGTAATGATGATCACATATGATTTATTTATTCAAATATCCACTTCTTGCTATGTGGACCGATTTCGTGTACAATCTTATTGTTCCTAACATTCTGAAATAATATTAAATGAGAAACCGATACTTGACATGTAACGATTAACTTGTACAGGCCACGCACAGCGAAGAAAGCACATAGAAATTCATTCAAAAGATCCTCCTGCTGAAATATTTCCAGTTAAATACATTGATTGAAACTCAGGTTCAATAGCTTCTTTTGAAAGGAGATGCTGCACAAACACGTTTTGTGACACATTGTTCTCAAATTTACTGCATTTGTCATAAACCATTTGAAGAACTTCGGAAAGGGCACAAGGTTTTACCGAATCCTTTGGCGAGTACCAACAGGAGTAGCAATGGCAATGGCGATGGCAATTTCTGAGAAGGTGGAGTTTTATGAAGTGGAAAGATAAGATGAATTTCCCAAATATAATACTGCACCAAAAAGCAAAATGCGCATCAAAGAACCTATTTGTGCCCGGGGAAATATTTAATTCAGGAACCTTTAGCGAACTTTCCCGCAAACTACATGCAGAACTTTTATACACATCTATATAAATGCAAATGACAGCATAACCTATCAAGACCAACCAAACCAAATCCTTCCATTCAACCCCAGTCAAATCAGTGTTTTGACTCCCTAAGACACGTTTTTGAACCTGTCTCTTTTTGCTATCCGAGCAGACCCTTTCGTCCTCTCTTCCTGTTCACCTATGTCATCTTTGAGGTTTCGAAAACCCAGCGAGGTGGGAACCAATGCCTTGCTTGACCGCCGCGATAGCCTGAGGAAGATCATCCACAGGCAAAGGTGGCGGCGGGCTTTCACGGTCATATACTTCACGAGGGCTCTCGAGTCTATGTCGAAACCAGTCCTCGGGAGGAAGACTGACCTGTTGCGGTCACTCCCTTATGTTGCCATCGACGTCAACCTTGAAAGTGATGATTCCCTACATGTAGGGGATCGCCCTTCGCTTCGAGATGTTAACCTGAAGATCCTGAGTAACATGGTGAGAGAGAAAAGGTTAGAATCTCTGGCTCAACTTGGGGGCATAAAACAAATCGCTTCGATTCTCATTACAAATCCTGACAATGGCTTGAGTGGGGATGCAACCGACCTCATGCAGCGAACTGATGTTTTTGGTACGAATAAGTACAATAAACCTCCGGCAAAGAACTTTCTGAGTTTTGTGCTTGATGCATTTAAAGACATGACCATAATCATTCTCATTGCATGTGCTGTCCTCTCATTAGTATTTGGTATCAAACAAGATGGCCTTAAAGAAGGCTGGTATAATGGTGGGAGTATAATCCTTGCCATCTTTCTAGTCGTCATTGTCTCTGCTCTCAGCAACTACAAGCAAGGAAGGCAGTTCCAGAAACTTTCAAAAGAGTGCAGCAACATAAGAGTGGAGGTCGTGAGAGATGGCAGGAGGCAACCGATTTCCATATTTGATGTTGTCGTAGGTGATGTCGTGTGTCTGAAGATTGGCGACCAGATTCCAGCCGACGGGTTGTTTGTGGATGGCCATTCCCTGAAGGTTGATGAGTCTAGCATGACTGGGGAAAGCGATCACATTGAAATCCACAGCGAGAATCCTTTCTTGCTCTCAGGCACCAAAGTGATAGACGGCTACGGGCGCATGATGGTTGCTTCTGTTGGCATGAACACTGCATGGGGAGAGATGATGAGTTCCGTGAGCCGCGACTTAGATGAAGAGACCCCACTCCAAGCCCGTCTAAACAAGTTGACTTCCTTCATCGGGAAAATTGGGCTGTTGGTGGCTGCATTGGTACTTCTCATCTTGATGATCCGCTACTTCACCGGACACACTGAAGATGAGGCCGGACACAGAGAATTCACCAGCGGAAAGACCAAGTCTGCGGACGTGATGGATGCGGTGGTGCGCATAGTTGCTGCGGCAGTGACCATTGTGGTGGTGGCTATACCTGAGGGCTTGCCTTTGGCCGTCACCTTGACGCTGGCCTACTCCATGAAGCGCATGATGGGCGACAATGCCATGGTCCGGAAGCTCTCTGCCTGTGAAACCATGGGTTCTGCCACAACAATCTGCACGGATAAAACCGGGACTCTCACGTTAAACCAGATGAAGGTCACGGAGTTCTGGATGGGTAAAGAACATGTGAGTGTAGACGCATCCAGAGAAATAGCAGCCAGCATCCTTGAAGTCTTACTACAAGGAATTGGTTTGAACACAACAGGTACTGTCCACAAGCAACCTTCTGTTTCTGTTCCTGAAATTTTAGGAAGTCCAACTGAGAAAGCAATACTTTCTTGGGGTGTGCTCGAATTGGGTATGACGATGGATGAACTGAAGCAAGAATGGGAGATAATCCAAGTCGAGGCATTCAATTCTGAGAAAAAGAGAAGCGGGGTTGCAGTGAGGAGGAGAGGCGAGCAGGTCATTCACATACACTGGAAGGGAGCTGCTGAGATGATCTTGGCATTTTGTTCAGATTATTATAGCCAGAATGGGATGGTAAATATCATGAATGATGAAGCAAGGTCTGACTTCAGGACAATCATAAAAAATATGGCGGACAAAAGCCTGCGCTGCGTCGCATTTGCCTACAAAAAAATCAATGGTTCACTCGCTCAAGTTCATGGGAGAGTTGAGGAAGATGGACTTACATTGTTAGGGATAGTGGGCATAAAGGATCCATGCAGACCGGGTGTGAGAAATGCAGTGGCATCTTGTAGAATTGCCGGAGTGAACATCAAGATGATCACAGGGGACAATGTGCACACTGCAAGAGCTATAGCCTTGGAATGTGGGATACTCAATCCCGACAAAGATCTTGAACATGAAGCCATAGTAGAGGGCGCTCAGTTCCGCAACTACTCGCCCGAACAGAGAATGGCAGCAATCGAGAAAATCCAGGTAATGGCTAGATCTTCCCCATTTGATAAGCTTTTGATGGTGCAGTGCTTGAAGCAGAAAGGGCATGTGGTGGCTGTAACTGGTGATGGCACGAATGACGCGCCAGCCCTAAAAGAAGCGGATATCGGCCTCTCCATGGGCATCCAAGGGACTGAGGTTGCAAAGGAGAGCTCAGATATTGTCATCCTGGATGACAATTTTGCCTCTGTGGTGACTGTGTTGAAATGGGGGCGGTGCGTCTACAACAACATTCAAAAGTTCATCCAGTTTCAGCTCACTGTGAATGTGGCCGCCCTCATCATCAACTTCATTGCTGCGATCTCTTCTGGCGATGTCCCTTTGACGGCAGTCCAGCTTCTTTGGGTGAATTTGATTATGGACACCCTGGGAGCTTTGGCGTTGGCCACAGATCAACCCACAAATGATCTCATGCTAAAACCGCCAGTTGGACGAACCAAGCCTCTTATCAACAGAGTCATGTGGAGGAATCTCATCTCTCAGGCCTTGTACCAAGTTCTCGTCCTCCTGACCCTACAATTCAAGGGGAGTTCCATTTTTGGAGTGGACGAAAAAGTGAGGGACACAATTATTTTCAACTGCTTCGTCCTCTGCCAGGTCTTCAATGAATTTAATGCCAGGAAGCTGGAGGACAAAAATGTATTCAAAGGGATACATAGGAACAAGTTGTTCTTGGGCATCGTTAGCATGACAATAATTCTTCAAGTGGTGATGGTGGAGTTTCTGAAGAGGTTTGCCAACACCGAGAGGCTGGACTGGGGACAATGGGGTGCTTGCATCGGACTCGCAGCTTTGTCTTGGCCAATTGGTTGGCTTGTTAAGTGCATTCCCGTCTCCGGCAAGAATTTTAACTTTTTCCCGCACTGAAGATACATCCTGAACCGAGCACAATGTTTAACTCCAAGAAAATAATCCCTTCTTATTATATCTAAATTTCAGCTGCAGGATGGTCAGGGCTTTGGAAACTGTTTTGTATTCTAAATTTTATGCATTGTAAAGGATGTCTCAATTTAGGTTTTGCTAGATAATCGTATCAACAGTTATTGTCATCCATAGTTTCAACCCGAATACTTTGGTCTTTCCTGCCACAATACTGTCGAGTTCGAATAATCTTCCGGATGAAGTTATTAATTGGGTGATCATACTAGATGCCTGCTTTAACATCCATCTCTGATTTAGCATTCAAAAAGTTATCCTACAGTATAGCTAAAAAGAAAGGCTTTGCTAATTCGCACCAAAGCTTCGTTAAGGTCCAGCAAAAGCTAAAAAGTTTACTCAAGGGTTTCCTTTCCGTTTTGTTCTCTTATCATCTCTCTGCTTCACTATTTTAACAAAAAGGACATGGGCCCACGTGACAGGAACGAATTTTATCTGAGATGCTTAAGATTGCTTGCTCCTGACTAAAGGAGAGATGCTATCATCTCATAACCTTTTTAGATATCTTCAACTAAACCTTCCATAGCCTTTAAAAAGCATGACCGCATATGCTAGCGAACAACTCAAAACAAAAGGTTTTATATAAGCAATAAAACGGCCTCTTCACACGATGGAGCTTGATTTGCATGAATAGGAACAGAATTTTAATGAAAATGTCATATAAAACCTAAGGATTTGTCTCTGCAAATTATAAGATGGCCATAGTTGTCTAATAGGTGCACAAATCTGATTGCCTACAAGCAGCATGACAGCACCACTTCGAAAAAGGAAAAGTATAATACGACATGACTCTTTGGATGGAAGGAGGAAAAGAAATTTTCATAGGAGGATCCCAAGTTGAAGGCCAAATTCACCTATCAATGCGAAAACCCGTCTTTAATGAACATCACAACTTGTCTGCACATATCCTGAGGATCAATCCTTCTCCTCCAAGTTTGTGGGCAAAACACTCATAGATTATCTTCCATTCATATGACCATGTTGACAACAGGAATAACAAGACTCACAAAAAGAAACTTACGCAAGCTAATCAGTTTCCAATACTTCATACCTAAGCATCATAGATGCTAGCTGATTCTTTCCATGTCACAAAGGCAACAGATAGAAAAGGGGAAAAAAACTATTGAAAAAAGATAGAGTAAAAACATAGTGTTCGGTCCACAAGTCAAGAATAAACTTCAAACCTTGATCTCTCTAGGCTCGTATGAGTGAGTGGTTCCAAGTTCCGTTTAGGTTTCACTTAGAACGATGAACCTCATTTGGAATTAAGAACTCACCTGTCAGAACAGATTCTCTAAATTAGAGAACCTAAAACCTACCCTACATATTAAGGAATCTAGAACTTACCTTGTCATAGGTTCCAATGTCTACTCAAGTTCCAATCATACTCTTAATTGAACGATTGCAGTAAAATAATCATATCTAATGACAACCATTTGCTATAATCAACTGATCACCTCATATTTAGACGTATGAATATTATGAAATATTAATAAAGTACAAATCTCAGTCATGGAAATCACAAAAAAATGAAAGCTTAGACTAATGGTTTCAAATTACACACTCATTATTAGATGCCATGGAATATCAAAGAATCACGTGAAAACATAAAAAGAGAAAAACACAAAGACTTATTAAGTTTCCCGATTCTACTAATCTACCCATCAAAATATGTTCCTTAATTTTTGGAACTTGGAATCTACCTTACATATCATAGAACTTCCAGATTCTCAGTTCTACCTGAAACTATGCTTACCGTTACTAGCCAAAATGAGACATGATCAAGGGCAAGGCAATGAAGCATTGCCAATGTCAAATAACAATGATCAAACCCTGACAGGTTTGACTCTTTTAGACTACCCTAGAGATGCTTTCCTAGCTTTTCAGTTTCCCAAAGAAGGGTCTTAAGATGGCTGGGGTACTTTAAGCTCATTGATTCCCACAATTTATCAGCAACACAGCACATGCAAAGTAATCAAACAGTAGTACTTCCATGGATAAACAAATGGGGCAAAAAGAAAAACCCCAAAAAAAGAAAGATTCTGTTTATAAAAGATCAGAGCCAAGACAACACAGGGTCCGATAACCCGTAAAAAGCAAAAAAAATTGAAATTTGCAACGATGAACGTCAATGTGGGGCTCCATTATTAAATAGACCAGACTTCACCGATTTGAGCTTCTATTCCGCCATTATCTCTCGCACCAACCAACAAACACAAATGAGGAGAGAAAGAGAGAGGAACCCAAGCCGTCTTCTAGAACAATGAACATCGGAATATAGTTAACAAAAAGCAAGAACCCATCTCGTCTTCTAGAACAATTAACATCGGAAGACGAGAAGAAAGGCAAAATTTGTCCGATTCAGCGGACAACAAGCAATCCGCACGTACCATCAAAGAGAGAGAGGGAGATGCTGACCTTTCCTCCCTCCTTTCAATGTCAAAGGTGCATTGATTCCGGCTTTGGGGTTGGCGAGAGAGGGACCCAATTCTTCCTTTCCGCCTTTTTTTTTTCTTGCCCTGCTTTGTCGAGCTGAAGCGCTGGGGAATACGGCGCACACCTGCGCGTCTGCGCTTTTCCACGGAGACTTTCTGCTTCGAACGCAAGGGATTTGGGCCTTTGGGGCTTGGGCCTGTTCACGTGTGGTGCTATTGATTGGCAAAATTGGACCGGCTTGGGATGGCGGAGCGCGTTCATGAACCCGGTCCCTAAGGGCACGTTTCGCCGGACGGAAACATGGGGAGCGAGATGGAAATGGAGCAGAAGAATGGAATGGAACGGAACGGAACGGGACAATTGAATTCCTACATCGGGTTGTGTCAAGAAAACAAGGGGCGAATCCAGTAACATGAGTGTGGAATGTCGAATCCATTCCTAAAGAATATGTGGGGAAGAGAAAGGGTGAGAGTACCTTAGAAGGTAAAGTATCTAGCCTTAAAATCCTCATCAAGGTTCTTTCATGGTGGAGAAAATATCGAATTTCTTACGTACAAGATAATCGAGTTTGAATGGGCCTAACTAGGTAGGTGCTGGCCTAAGAAAGAAAATCGGTTTCCTGAGGACCTTGATTTATCTTTTGGTTACCTTAGAATAAACAGAATTGCCAGTATGATGCGAGACGAGATCATTCAAGGAAAAGCTTAGTTGATTAGTTTCATGAATATGGTCTAGAATTTTTGTGTATTTGTTATGATTCATTTGCTTATTTTGATACTATCCCATCCTAGGAGTTACAAGGAAATTATTTAAAAAAAAGGTTTTAAATTTATTGCACTTGAATTAATTCAGTTTTAAATATTCAAATTTGACTACTTTAATCCTAAACATTTTGATGATTTTCTAATGTAGTATTTTCAGTCAATTTTGACTAGAAATCGCTAATGTCAATGTTGCATGTCTACGTGACACAACCGTCACTAACGGGAAATATATTTTTTTAATATTTTAATTATTTTTTGAGTGTATGTTTAATTTTTATTTAATTTTTACTTTTTTTTAGTGTTTTCTTCTTTTTTACTTTGATTGATGAGGGCCGTCGGAGCTCACTAGCCACTAGTGAGGGTTGTGGCTCTCACTTGCGGCCACCTTGCCCATATTTGGGCAATGTTGTCTTCACCTACAGCCACAATGGTCTTGCCTAGATCTAGGCAAAACCCTAGCGACCTCACTAGCCATAATGGGAAAAAAAAAAGAATAGAAAAAAATAAATAAATAATTTGGACTAATTAAAAAAAATGAAAAATTGTCCATTAGTCCTAGTTGTGCCATGTAGGATAGTTAGCGTCCACGTCAGCGAATTCTGGAACAAAATTATTGAAATGTTTATATTGGCAAATTATTAAAAGGTTTAAAATTAAATTGGGCAAATTAAAAAATTTATGACTTTTTGATAATTTTTCATTGGAGTTACTCTATGTATAGAGTAATAAATTAACACGATGGTCGTTTTCTCCAACACGATGATTGCCCCCACAAATTCATTCCCCGTGGCCAGGGAGTTGCAATTAATCAAAGCAGGTGATCAAGAAATTGGCGATCATTAAGAAGTTAAACTCTTGATGAAGGAAAGTTTGGCTTCCACCTCTGACCTTGGTCACTCATTATCAAGTGGCCATTTCAAAAAGTTGGTGTTTAGACTTAGAACCCTCCAATGAACACATGTTGAAAGCCTTCGACCTTGGATTTTGTCTGATCTATTGTGTTGAGAAAGTCGGAATGTCCGAGAGGACAAATCTTCAGGTTATCGAGCACGGAGTTTTTATTTACCAGATAATCATCACACGTCGAGACTATGAACTTTGTTATTCTTTTATATGCGGAAATTACAATGCTTACCCTCTTTTATAGTATTGTGCTTCGGAAACACCTGAAAATATTTTTTCCATTATGTTTTGCGCAGTTTGCACCATTTTCATTTTCATAACATGTCTCTTGAGATTTCTTCTTTGAATTTATTTTTGTCTTTTGGACATAAGGCAGCATCTAGCTTTCACACCGTTCGTCTCTTTCGAAAACCGTACGTTCAATAGAGACTGACCATCTTCATGGGATTAAATAAGATTTATCCGTTGTGTTCGCTAAATCCGGGGGAGAGGACAAATTTTACTTTTGCAAGATGTGGTTGGTACCTTCCCGACATCACTCATTGTGTTAAATATGAGCACGAACAATTTTCAGTCAGGTCCTCGTGTGAAAATTTTCCTTATAAGTTACTCATCACATAAAGGCTCTAATTTACCAAATTTACCCAAATATGTAATTTTGCATGCAAGAAACCTAATTGCAACCTGGAAAAAATCCAATTTGTTCTCTAAACAAACTAAAATTGTTGTTTTCTTTGAGCATAGACATTTCGATGGACATGAAAACCTTCTCACACCTTAAACAATGTTGAAGCCACATTTCTCCTTTGTGGGTTTGTGTATATATCTATAGGCATATGCCATTTGGTTGGTAAAGGATACAATCGCCAAGAGCGGGTTTGGCCAAAACTTGAGCAGTTTTTTTAAAAACTAGCTTCATATATGGATTCGATCAAAGATCTCTTGTCGGATGGCTCAGGTGAATTGACAAACTAAAGGAAAGAGGCAACCCCAATCGATTAGTATCCATAGGTGGGAGTTGTAGTTGTATGATCTGACTATTGAGACAACAAAGGATCTCAAAAACTCACTCTCGCTATCAATATAAGAATTTCAAAAAATCTTCATATAAGAATTTCACGTGCTTCAAACACTTGGGATGGATTTCACGAGCACAAGCCCCTCTTAGATACTCTTCATTACGAAAACCAACTTCTTATATAGCATAGAATTGGATTCAAAACAGGAATACCTACTCAAATCAGGTAACCATTTAAATAGAAAATCAACTCCAATTAAGTAAACTGTTCAAATTTGAATTTTTTTTTTCCAAGTTGAAACTCGAAACATATTTTCAAAACAGTCCATATCCATAATGTGGTTTGACGTGGGAACTGTTTTCTTTCAACAAACTTTTATGTGCTAATTATTAGATAAAGATAATTAACTCAGATATACCATAGTCATCCCTCAATTACAAGCACATAAATCTAAAACCTCATATATAGCTAGCAAAAACAAGCGCAAAAAAAAAAAAAAATAGTGCACGGTCTTCTCACTGACTCTAATGGCCATCCAAGTGATGAAATGAAATTACCAGATTATTTGGATAAGTGAAGGGCGTGCATGACAAAATTTCTGGAATAGAAATATTTTTATTCCATGGACAAGTTCTGAGTAAAGAAATGCGTTTGATAACAATTCAAAATTTCTATTTATAGAATAAAAATTCGTTTGGTAAAAGAATAAAATTTCTATTTCTAGGAGCGGCGACGACTGGCGTCCGATGGCCGGAGTTCGACGTCCGGCAATCGGTAGCGAGCGACTGGAGTCCGGAGTCCGATGTCCGGCGTCCAACGTCTGGAGTTCGGCATCCGCCATCCGGCGGTTGGCGTCGGAGTTCGGCATCCGCCGTCCGACAGTCGGAGGTCGACACTAGAATCCGACGTCCGGCGTTTGACTAGTCAGTGACTGGTGTCCAACATCCGGAATCCAGCATTCGATGTTCGGAGTCCAATAGCTGGCAGCTAGCGGCCGATGGCCAACGGCCAAAGTTTGGCGAGCGACAACAGGCGGCCGACACCCAATGGCCGGTGGCAAGCGATGGGCGGTCGGCGACGAACGTCCGATGGTCGACGGTTGACCTCTAGCATCCAATGGTTGGCGATAAGCGACCAACGACCGACGGGCATCCGACGATTGACAGTTGACAATGAGCAGTCGGCAATCGACGGTTGGCGGTAGGCGGCCGATGGCGGGCGGTTAGCAAGCGGCCACGAGCGGCCGGTGGGCGATGGGCGATGACAAGAGTTAACGATGAGAAAAATTTTGATTTCTCATTTCTATTCCAAAAATAGAAAAGCTAATAATTTTAATTTATGATTTCTACTTCAAATTTATCTTTGGAATAGAAATCTGTTTCAAAAATAGAAAAATTAAATTACGTTACCAAACGGATTTCTGTCTCAAACCTGTTATGGGGAACAAAAAAATAGAGAAATCGAGAAATAAAAATGTTGTCATGCGTGCCCTTAGGGCAGTCTCATTCATGTCGTTGAAAAAATGATACATTTGTACCTTTTCTCACATATAATACAAAAGACATATAGGTCAGGCGCCAGAATTTTACGGTATTGCTTCTCTCATTTCTGACCATACTTTTCCAGCTTCACGACCATTTTTCAGCCTAGGGCCATGTCTGAATATTCACGGGAAACGACAGAGTCAAAGATGTTTGCACAGCAGTATTTTTGACTTTTTTTTTTTTTTCTTGGTGGTGCACATCGTCCTCCTAAATTCTTCATCTATTAACTTATCGACAGGAAAGTCAATCTTACGCTTTAATTTAAGCAAGAAGGGCAAAATATTTAAGTCTTCCGCATCATTGTTATCATTATAGTTAGCTTTCAACATAGACATATGACAGTTTCAACCGTTGCTACATCGGAAACGATTTGCATCATATTTATGAAAACTGTTGGTAGATATTAACCGTGTTTGCAATGAATTTTAGATGCCTTCGTCTAATAAATTACTGGAGTGGTCCCAGTCGAGAAAGTTCATGTCATCCCGTGAATTATCAAACCCGTTTTAGGTCTCACTTTCCACTGCGTTGTCGAAGTCACGTTTGGTGGGTGAAAAAGAGCACAGAAGATTACTTGAAAATTCTTCTCCATTACGGCATCGAGAAAAAGCTTGAGATAACAATTCCGGAAAATTCGTTGAGATCGATTCTAGTACATGCGTGTTTGACCATTTCAAACATATTCTTTGTTCCAAATTTCCCAGTCCTGGTGAAAGAGACAGCCCATTAGATGACCACCTTTGGAGACTTCAGAATTAGAACTTGTGCAAGATCTAACTGGGGTTTTATCGTCTGAGCTTCTCTCTCTCTCTCTCTCTCTCTCTCTCTCTCTCTCTCTCTCTCTCTCGATATGAAGCCAAGAAGAGGGGATGTGTTAACTAAACAGCAGACTGATGAGTTCCAAGAAGCGTTTTGTTTGCTGGACAAGGATGGAGATGGTAACCCTTAGTTTTTCGTTTTTATCCTTGTATTATTATCTTAATATACCTTTCCTAGTAAATAATCTTTTCATATACCCACTTACTCTGTTTGCTAGCTTTTTGTAATTTATTGCTAATACCTGATCTACCTCTTCCTGAGATCTAACATACAGTTCTTCATGTTAATTTTGTGACATAAAAATCTGTATATCGCAGCGTTGATTGTTAAAGATCGACCAATGCATTGGAAGTGCCATTTTTTCCCTTTCTCATGGATGTGAAACCTTAATACTAATATAATGATCGTGTGCTTATTACATGAGAAGACAACAACTGCTTCTGCCTTTGGTGATCTCACCATGCAACTGTGTGAATCAACTGCTTCGATTCATTTTTTAGTGAAGAAGACTGATTTATAGGAAAATATTTTCTGCTTTCTCATTGAATTCTTCCAAATTTATGTTCTTTGAAGTTCAGGTAGCATTTGTTGATCGTATAGGGTTTAACTTCGTTACCTGGCTCATAAATAGATAATAAATAGTTTCATATCAATCAAACAGGGGTTTCAGCTCGTTGGTAATACAAGGCTAGCGGTAGAATCAACCAATCATTGATTATTCAACATGACACCACGTGTCAAATAACGATGAAACAAAAAGAATGGGATTGTTCTCAATAGATATCAGAGATCAAAGCCATTCCTTTTAATTTTAGAAAATAGTATAGACAATCAGAAAATAGTTCATATTATTAGAAGATACGAGCTAGTAAAAATTTTATTACCCAAGGCTAGGGGTTGTGGCATGAAACAACAATGGAAGCTGAATCTGGAGCTTATAATAAAGTATATATGAGAAGATAGTAAGTATGTGGGATTAAGATATTCCGATTAAATATATCGACACCTAATGTGCGTTTGCTCTCCAAATGGTTGATTATTGGTTTGCTTGATGCTTAGGTTGCATCACATCTTCGGAATTGGCAACTGCAATCAAATCCTTGGACCTACATCCCACGGAGGAAGAACTTCAAAGCATGATCAATGAGGTCGATATCGACGGCAATGGGACTATAGAATTCGGGGAGTTCTTGAGTCTTATGGCAAGAAAAATTAAGGTATTTTCATACTTTTATATATATATATATAGCTAGTGTCACTTAAATCACATATTCACAAGTACTTGATTGGATGATTGTAAATGCATGATATATGATATATGTTTAGGAGACTGAACTAGAAGAGGAGTTAAAGGAAGCTTTCAAGGTCATTGACAAGGATCAAGATGGTTATATATCTCCTAATGAGGTATGAATTATTTCTAACCCCACATTCAATGTTCAGCTTATACTTCGTTAATTTTAGCTTGTTTGTATCTTGGAGCAATTCCTTCTAACCAAACCACATAAAAAAGAAGGGAAGGTGACGGAGAAATTTTGAATGAACTTTTATGAAAGGAATTCATAAGGCAATTGTAAAATCTCCAATTTTTTTACATGGAAGCCCATATGAGGTGAGTACTATTTGACCCATGAAATATCTCATTAACCACATAAAGGCCGACATAAGCTAGTCAAATGTTCTTATGCATTGTAGTACCTGCAGATGTAGGAGTATGGCCTCTTCTGTGATATAACATCATTTTACAGTTGCAAACCTTTTACCTATCTTCCACCTTTGGGACTAGACTAAAATGAGAAGCAAACATTAAACTTACACACCAAAATTAACATGAAGAAGCAAAAGAAAGGATCAAAGTCTCTAGCAATGGCTTCTAGTGATACTCTAAATACTCGAATATCTGTCTCGCTCCTCTCGAACTTCATGAGCCTTCGAAGAACTTCCATTGACCTGCGTAGAAGCTTCCCGAGGATTTTTTTTTCATCAATGCAATACTGGCAATGTGTAAGGAGCTTAGGATCAAGGTAAAAACGTTTGCGACATGGATGTATTGAATGTTGACTGAGTTGGTAAGAATACTTCTGACTTTATCCCTTGTGATGATCTCTTTTTTAGTATCAGTTTGGTTGAAATATGAGAGATTCCAGTTCTACTATTCTACATACCATGTCTTTAGACTTGAAACTTCTCTTAAATGTTGGGTAACTGCAGTTGAAGCGTGTGATGATCAAACTGGGAGAAAAGTTAACGGAGGAAGAATTGGAAGAGATGATGAGAGAAGCGGATCTGGATGGCGATGGCCAAATTAATTACGAAGAGTTCGTCAGGATGATGTTAGCTTTCTGAAAGGACTAATGCAACTGCTCGTGCTTCGTATGGATTTTATATTTAGCATTGTATGGTCATAAAACATAACAAACGGAAAGAAATCTCACGCTAAAATAGTAATATCATTTGCCATGTGGGTTTATCATGGATTCATTTCCATAGTGCATAGTGTAAAATCACTCTACACTCATCAAACATTTCTATAAGTTATAAATATTGAAGTTCTCATGGACTATCTTTTGGGCAACTCGATTGTTTTGTCATATTCTTTTATGTAATCTTTATTTTTTAAGCAACATTAACTCTAATTGTGTGCCTTACATCTATGTGTTTTATTGGATGGAATCCAAATACTTTTAACTCTTCATAATGTATTGCATTGTAAGAAATGAAGCCATTTTTATTTGGATTAATATAATGGAAAATTCCAAATTGTTACATTTATGACAAATTTACCCTCTATTAGTTTTGATTAAATTTTACTGTTAAATTGTTAAATTGGATGACATGTGTCAATTAACGAATATACCAATTTTGGGATTTTACCCAGTGTATCAGTTTGTCATTTTCATTGTATTAATCTAATTTAATGGAAACTAAGGAGGTAAATCTATCATAAATGTATTAATTTGAGATTTTTGGATATCAAAAAATAAATTTGAGATAAATTTATTATAGGTGTATCAATTTGAAGTTTTTTGTGGTAGTAGCACTTTTTATTTCTATGCTATTGCACAGGTACAAGTGTGATTGTTTTTATATGTACCATATCACTTGGAGTGCATGATGGAATCAACTTTACTTGAATTTACAATTATTAATATTTTCTCGTTCTTGTAAAACGATTAATCATTTTGTACTTTGAATGTAGAAATAATTAGATGTGATATTTAAAATATATTATGGAGAGATTTTTCTACTAAACTGTAATTTTTTCTTGACATAGCTCTTCAAATAATATTGGGAGAAAAAAGATGCATTTCATGAATTATGAATACATATAAAGGGAAAAAGTCAATTTTAAAGGACCACAATTTGGTAAAGTGTAATTTAAAAACCCATTAGAAAGTAAGTTTGACTTAAATTGGAAAAATTTACATCTTGTAGAGGACTTTCGCTAGTTTTTATTTATTTATAAAAATTTCAAACCTTTGCCGGTGGAACTCAAGTTGTTGGCCAGTGAAATCGGCTACCAGCCAGCCTTGCTTGAGTCGCGCAACCTGGGCTTCACTTAAGGTTGAGCTACCTAAGGTGAGGCTAGTGGTGGCTTGCTGGCTAGTCGTTGGCGACTGAGGCCTTCATTGGCAATGTTAGGTTTTCAAGAACATTTCCATAATTACGAAAGAGTAGCGAGGAGAAAATTGAAAGAAAAAAAGTGTATTAACATTCCGAAAATGCTTAGAGCTTCAAGTATCTTTGGACATACCTCAAGCTAAAGGCCTTTAGAGGCTTTTCAAAATGTAATTGTATCTTTCCAAAACTTTCCAAGAATTTTGTCAAAAGGTATTTGCAGTTGTCAAGGGATTTTGAAGTCCAAAGCCTCTTGTGAATGCTATTTCCAAACACAACCAATAATGTTCGAGTTTTGATATTGAAAAATGATGAATTTATACAATTCTTTCATAGGCACAGAATTTGTAAAATAAGAAACTAAGGATCTTTCCACTTTATGTAATAATAATAGTGTAAATGAATTCTAGCAGATTTCGGTGATCACAAACTAATAAAGAAGCAAATTTGGTGCACATCTTTAATTTTAGCAAGACATAATGCTTTTCGTCTTCTCTGTGATGTTGAAATCCTCTCCATGATTAAGTGCTCGATCCCATTTTGAGACGGAAGCCCAATGAGCCACAGCAGACTTTTCCCATATGTCTTTAGGAAAATTTCTATAACTTCCATCCGAGAGGGGTTTCTTATTCATGAAGTAGACTACTCGTGAATTTGATTTTATGGAATAGGTTTGCAATGAAATACGTCAACATGATCATTAGTGACGCTGATTCCAACATGATCTAACGGTCGAATTATATTTGGACAATATATTTGGTTCTTGTGAGCTACGATGTTGACTTAATATGCACTCGGTAGTCAATTTCGAAAAGAACAACTAATTGCAAATATACTGGTTGATTGTTTACGTTTTGCTCTTCACCTAAAAGATTAATGCTATGCGATAGGACGTTTGATCTTAATGTGAACATTAGACGCAATATTTCTCAATCGACATTTTCTCACAACACTCATTTTGTCCCCCTGAGAGATGAAGGTTCCTCACCTTATTTTTCCAGAAAGTCTCAATAAATCTCAATCAACATAAGTTTGTTTTAATTTCTAGAGTGCGTACATCATTTTGACATAACATGGATTCCAACTTTCAAATTTGGGATTGTTTTTCTCGTTCCCTTTTATTAATGTCAAAGTGATGAGGAAATTATACAACTTGTTATAATTTCCAAAAACTTAAGATTATTGATTGAGGTAGACCATGTGCATATAAAACGCATATAGACTCCATAAATGAGCCATATGAGATATTTCAACACTTCATCTCATGTGCAAGAAGAATTAGGAACGGAACGTGGAATTTGACAAATGCATCATTGCACACGCAAAATAAATTAGAGCAAAACTAGAATCTAAAACCACATTAAATCAATCATTCCAAAAACTTAAATTCATAGATGGAGTGACCACTTATCCCATAGACAAGTGATGCAAAATATTTTAGTACAACTATTTTTCGTATGAAAAAAACTTGAGTATTGTATGCGAAGTTTAATAGAAATTTACCAAGAAACGATTAAAAAAAAAAAAAAGGTAGAAGAGAGAAACCTCATTTCCAAGAAGGACAAGATATCAAATCCAAAATAATTGCCACATTTAGTTGAATCAAGTAAAGTCATATGGGGTTGCATGACTCAACAAGAGGCTTATAATAGCATAACGTGCCTTTGAGTTTTTGACTAAATGAACTATTCAATACGTTATGTCTTTGTATGAAAGGAACTCAAATATCATCTGTGAAGTTCAATAGAAATTTACCAACAAACGATTAAAAAGGAAAAGAGAGAAAACTCCTTTCTAAAAAGGACGAGATATCAAATCCAAAACTATTACCACATCTAGTCTAGCCAAGTCAAGTCACATGGGATTACATGGCTCGACAATGGGCTTATAACAGCATAACATGCCTTTTGAGTCTTTTGACTAAATGAGACATTTGATACGTTGTGTCCTCCCTCGTGCACTTCCTCCGGCAAAGCAAATGCCTCCACTTACGTCTAAAAAGACTAAAACGAGACTAAGGCGTGGCGTGTTGAATCTTGCATCAAACACACGACGGGGCACGTCCCTTATTGGCAAGAAAATATTCATAGTAGAACGACTTATTATCCAAAAGTTGGATGATAAGACACTGCGATGAAAAGGATTAAAATTAAAGGAGCCCGTGCAAGAAAAAGGACATGTACTCACTTTTTTTTTTTAATATGGACATGTACTCACTTGGACATAATAAAAGTACCCAATTCTGATTTTTTTTTAAAAAAAAAAAGAAAATTGTACCTGATGGTTGTGACTTCAATGGTCTTCAGGTGAGAAAACGGGGCTCGTCCTCTGGTTTTTTTATTATATTCTCAATTATAAGTATTTGAACTGATTACTCTAACAAAAGAAGGTCTGGGTCAACATTATTCATTTCAATTTATGACATCGTTTTCTATGTAGATAGGGCCTAATTTCCCAAAAAAACCACCCAACATTAGGTTCAATTCCAATTTTGTCTTAATTTTTTTTTTTGTTTTAGCAAAAACCCTAAGTTTCATATCCAATCCCAACTCTATACCGAACTATTTTTTGTCTCAAAAAAACCCTAAACTTTAAGTCCAATTTTAAATTTGTCTCGAATTTAAAAAAAAAAATCATCAACTTTCAATATATTCTCAAATCCGCCCTCATGGTCCGCTCTCAACTTGACATGGCATTTTGACGTCAATAAGAAATTCACATCAGTAAGTTGACATGAAAATTATCCTCAAAATGAAATCATTTTTAGGATATGAAAATTAGGATGACTAATGATGATTTTTGGATGAATGAGGACCAATGGGGGGAGATTTGAGACTAGAGTAAAAATTGACTTTTTTTCTCTTAGACAAAAAGAAGTTTGGGGAAGATTTGGGACTGGATTTAAAGTTGGGTTTTCTTAGACGGAGAAAAATTTAGGGCAAATTTGGAATAGACTTAAACTTCGATATTATTTTTATTTTTTTATAAATCAAATTTGGGACAAAATTGAAACCAAACCTAAAGTTGGGGTTTCTTAAGTAATTAGGCCATGTAAAAGGTATGTGATGGTTCACAACTCCGCACAATCCAATTGACGGGTTGCTTTGATAATTGCCAACCATAAACACTTCTAGTAAAAAACATTTCACCCACATACCTTGTTTCTATTGTGCTAAACCTTTTATTGACTATTATCCTCCTCTTGGGATCAACTTGAAGTTTTAAATCCATTGTGCTACAAAAGAAAGAATGATATAGATGTGTTAATCAACAGAGTAAATTGTACCAAACTTAGTTTTAGGATGGAGTGTTCTTAGGTGATAGTATAAACCTAATTACTCTGGGAAAAGTGCCAAAAAAGTCATAAACCTTTTGTCTTTGTGTCGATTTAGTAAACCTTTTTTTGGTGCCGATTTAGTTCTAAACCTTTTTACGTTGTCCCAATTCAATCCTTTCCGGCCAATTTTGGCCAGATTTTGCTAACTGGATGTCGGCCGGCTGACGTGGCCTAATCGGCACTAACGTTGACAACTTTTAATAATATTTTTTTATTTTTTTATTTTTTTTCTTTTTTCTTTTTTTCTTCTCCTCTTCTTCCTCCAGCCGGTCTCCGGACCTCGGTGATTGGCCAAAGGCGATAGCTGGCGAGGCCGACCTCGACCTCACCGGCCACCTCGCCAGTGGCCGCGAGGGCGGCCTCACGCCGGGTGGGTGAGGCTCGCCCTCGCGGCCACCGGCGAGGTGGCCAACGAGGTCAACCTCGACCTTGCCAACCATCGCCCGGCCGGCGACTTGCTAGAGGAAGAAGAGGAGAAGAAAAAAAGAAAATAAAAATAATAAAAATAAAAATTAAAAAGAAAAAAAAAAAAAAATATTAAAATATTATTAAAAGTTGTCCACGTTAGCGTCAATTAGGCCACGTCGGCCGGCCGGCGTCCAGTTAGAAAAATCCGATCAAAATTGGCCGGAAAGGACTGAATTGGCACAACGTAAAAATGTTTATGACTAAATCGGCACCAAAAAAAGGTTTAGGACTAAATCGGCACAAAGACAAAATGTTTATAACTTTTTTGGCACTTTTCCCTAATTACTCTACCTTGGGCCAATGTAAGAAAAGGTAATTCTAAGCAAATTAAAATTTCTGAAGGCATAATGCAAACTATTCAAATTCCTCTAATCACACAATCACTTATGAAACATTACGCCAGTGTCTCTAACACAACTTGCCTTTTGCAATTAGAAATTGTTTATTAAAGGGTTTATCCTCACCTTCTTTGCATGTTCGTTGCTTTGACAAGCTTTCAAATTGGATTCATTAGGAAGTTTCCTTCGAATATGTTGTAATATAATACGCAAAAATGATAGGATCTTGCAATTTACGTCAACGCGAAATCACCAAAGAAATAAACGAGAAATAATAAGGACACCGGAAATTTACGTGGTTTGGTCCGAGTATCGATACCTACCGTTCATGAGGAGAGCCAGCAACAAATAATCCACTATAATCGGAGAATCAGAGTTTACAATCGCTCACACGCTCTAGTGTTTCCCACACCTAGATTTAATTACAAACCCAAAGTGTTTATAAATAAACGACTCACTTGGACATAAACTCACGGCACAAAATCATCACGTGTTCAAGCTCAAACAAACGCTCTACGTGTTAGAGAAAACTCTTTATTGTTTTGAAGTTGACAAAACCTTTCCAAATTTATATCGGAAGATCTCAAGACTTTATTGTCAAAGTTTGAAGACCAACAGACCATCAGATTTTAGTCTTAAAGTCTATCATCACTGATAGTTCTAGATTGAAATATGAAGACTTATCCAAATGCAGGATTATTATCTAGATGCAAGATTATCTTCAAGTTTCTATTCATATGGTTATTGGAAGATCTTATAGCTGGATTTCACATATACTTGATTGATTATTCTTATTGGAAACTACTCCGATATGAAGATCTTTCAAAGGCGAACTAACTTGGAATGTTTCACTTATGAAAACTCAATATCCTGATTTGTATGGGCAAACAGAATTAACGGGCTTTCATCACAAATCATCTAATGACTCAAGATCACCTTAATTGATTCTGTCCAACGGGTAGATTGGAAGAATTCCTTTGGAAAGTGCCAACGGTCGAGAAGGCATGAAGAAATATTTAAGGATTGACTCTTTAGTTGTTCGATATAGTGCTTGAAAGAGAATTCTAAAGTCTGAAGCTTTCTAGTCTCTCGCTTTTTCATTCATCGAGCTAAATATTGTATACAAAAGAGAGAAACTCTTAGTGAGACAGTGTGATAGTTTGATAGAGACTTGTCACTATGACAATCGAGATCACAAGCTGTAACATCTCTTTTGTTTCTTAGTGGAATCCAGCCAACGGGCTGTCAACGAGAAGAGTGGACGTAGGCTTAATCTAAGCCGAACCACTATAGACCCTGTGTTCATATTCTCTTTTCCCTGAACTCCTTATTTTTATTTATTGAGTGTTTATTTGCTCAAAATTGAAATACGTTTAATGCTTATCGTTTTCTAAAAGGGAAAATTACTTTTACCAAGTCCTGCGAAAATCTTTATACACACCTATTCACCTCCTCTAGGTGTATTCACTAACCCTTTCACTACGTACGCCAAAATCAAGAACTCCAGCGTTCGTCTTTGGTCTACATACGTACGGATTTGCGTTTTTGTTTAAAGCTTCGTGTGCTCGTTTTTTTTGTCTTTCGTCATGTGGCCCTCTCCAAGTTTTCTTTTCGCAACTCCACTCTCAGGCAGCGTGGACATGCAAAGAGCTTCTTTTTTTATTATTTCTTTTTAGCTTTTATATTGTGTGCCCAAAGTCAAGATTTTGACTTTCTGCCCCACGTAGATGACCTTACTCGGCTCCTGCATAAAGAAGAAACTTTGCTCTTTTTTTTTTATTCTATTTTATTAACTCTTTTGCAAACCTTCATAGAGTTCACGAATCTCCTTCTGTTAACTGAAGACATCCAAGACCCAAAAAGAATTTCGAATTTCTTTTCTTGTGCGTAATCTTGAATATTATCTTCATCAGAAAAATATCTTCACGATCAAATAATAAAAATTTTATCCAAGCGCTTTAAACTCGAGACATAATTTAACAGAATCTAAGGTTGTGCATGCATGAAGACAAACCGTAGGAAGAGTGTCCGAGGTTGTGATGAGTGACTCAAAAGGTTTCCTTATTCCAAGGGGCTTGAAGTACAATGTTGCTCAATAATGGTCCAGGAGCAAGAGGGCCCCGCGGGACCGCATGAAAGCAAGAGCAAAGTAATGGTGACGAAACAGCACAAATTGACAAAAGGTGAAAGGAATTCCGTAGAATTGTGAAAGTAATGGGGGGTATACGTAGATAATAATGCAACAAAAAAATAGAAATTATCTGCATGATGATAAATGTTTGTTTTCTGATTCAAGAAATGTTGACACCTAAATTTTGGCAACCCGTTTAATTATTTATTGCATAGAAAATTATGGGTTAATTTTATCCCTGAAAAAAATATTAACTGCATAGCATATAAATTTATGTGCATTTGTTTTTAATTTACATTTTTGTGCATTGGACCGGTGGTAGATGGGTTGGAACTAATAGTTCTGAGTTTTAACTTGGCGGGCTGGATTAAGCTCACGAAACGAACAAATTGGCCCAAAAATTAATGATTGTAAATTATCTTGTGAAAATAGGAGTTTGAAATTTTCTGAGATATGATGAAATTTTTTTGATAGGGTAGATGTGTGAAAAAATATTGCGATTTATCTTTGCAAGATTTAGATTTAGAGAAAAATTTTATCGTAATCTTGAATCCTTATCAATATGTGATAAATTGGTGAAGAAATATTGCGGATGTAGATTCGAAGAAGAAATTGAAATCATAATTACTTCCCCCATAAAAGCATACGCGTACGAGAAAGAATGGGCTCTTTTTCTCTCGGTTCTGAAAAAAATTTCACCAAAAAGGTTTTCTTGCTTTGAAGGGAGAAAAGTCAGTAAAGGCTTTGCCCTTTTTGCTGAAAAAAATAAAAGAGAAGAAGAGGGGACGTAAAGGTGTGTGAAGAAGACAGGAAAAGTACTGCAGCAACAGTAAAGGGGAAGAAATAGCGTGCGACAGAGGGAAAAAAGAAGAATTACTGTTCTTCTTCTTCAACCTTCCGCCGGCGACGCTCCTGCCCGAGCCGTTGATCACATACCGCGCCGTCCTGCGGCCCAGCCCCGCGCTCGCGACACCGCCACCGTTCCGCCAGTCGCCCGAAGCTCGGCCCCACCGATCGCCGTCCGAAAAGCCCGACGCCGGAGCCGCTCCTGCCCTGTTCTGCCGCTCGTCCGCGACTCCCCGGCGCCGCTCTCTACCGAGCCGGAGTCCCGGGTCATCCGCGCCGGCACCAGCAACCCGCGAGTCTCCAGTCCTTGCGCTTCGGTCAGCCTCGCGACACCAGTCGTTCACCGTCGCGCGCTGCCCTTCCCCCGACGCCTCAGATCCCGAGCGCCGCCCGTCGCCCAGCAGCTGGACCCAAGCCGAATCGCTGTCCGACCCGACGCCCCTGTCCGCGAAGCCACCGCCGATTCACCTCCGCGCGCTCGCCCACCGCCGATTCACCTCCTCACCGCTCGCCCGCCGCCGGTTCACCCTTGCCGGAGTTCCTCTTGCCGGACCGACGACCCGCTGCCCTTGGCGACCCATCACGAGCAGGAGCGAGCCGTGCTTGGGAAAGGAAAAAAAGAAAAAAACAGGAAAAAAAAACAAAAGAAAAATTAGGTAGTTTATTTATTTCTTGTATTTTTATTATTTTCTTTTATAGCTTGTTTTTTTAGTAGAATTGTTTCTTAAATATATGATTGATATTCCGACATGAATTAGCCTCTAAAATTAGGGATTGTCAGTCCAATTTTAGTGCCCGAAATCCGACTCGCAATCTCTTGCAAAATCGTCAATCCGAATGCCTGAGATTCGATTCACGATTTAATTTAAAATTGGTCAACCTGATCTTATGCGCGAGATATGGTTCGTCAATTTTTGAATATCAATCTTATCCTTGATTTGCTATTGTGGTATTTGAATCAATTTTATTTTCGTAAAATGAAAAAATCCAAAAAAAATAAATAAATTAGGATTATGTTCGTTTTAGAATATTCCTAGTTTTAGGGTTATTTTGCATATTTAGAATTGCAATCTTATTTCTAATTTTTAAATAAAAAATCCAAAAAATTGTGTTCATTTAGGATGTTAGTTTTCTTTAATTTAAATTGCACGTTTAATTATGTGTATAGAATCAGAGCATTCTTTGTACGTTATTGCATATTAGGATAAAATTACATGTTTCATTTTAAGTTTAGATTGATTTTCTAGATAGATTGAATCTTAGGTTAGAGATTGCTAGGTTAAGATAATATCGTAGTTTAAATTAGGATTTAGTCTGACTTGATTTTTAATATAACCTTGATAGAATCTTAATCTAGATAAGTAATTTTTACATTTTTCTTAATTTCGAATTTCATGAAAAATACAAAAAATTGTCTTAGAATAAATTCATTTCATTTTCTAGGATAGATTGCATTTTTAGGAAAATGAAAAATCATGTGCACGTCATATAAAATTAGGTTCATGAAATGCATGTTATTTAGTGATTGCTAGGTTCATTTAATTAGAACTTCCTCGTCATTAGAGTTAGGTCATTTGATGAATTTAGATTGCTTATTTAATTATTGCACTTCTTTGGAAATTACCTTACTCATTCATATAGTTTAGGACATATTGCTATGTCATATCATTTCATATTAGATTAGGAGCATTGCATTGCATATGGGTTATTTCTTGTTAAAAAGTGAAAACAAAAATTGAAAAATTGCGTGTTAATTAGAAATCATATCTAGGACTGTTGATATAAATTCTGATCTAACACTGCAGATGCTTTCGTTACTATAAGGTAAGTTTTGATTCTTTTTTATTTGCTTTCTTGATTGTTAAATTGGTGGTTTGCGTACCCGCATGATCACTTCATATGTTAGGGAAATAGATTTAAAATCAATTCAAGCTGTCTGCAAAAATATTTTAAAAAAATAAAAAAATGTACCGAAATGGCATTAGAGAAATCTAGTGTAACCAAGTTCTCGTACCCAAAATCTCTGGTTCTTAGAAGTAAAATAATCCTCTCATTATTTTACTTAGGTGTCTAATCGATCTACCGTAAACTAATTAGTGGTGACTCCCTTTTGCATGCTAGATATTTGAACTTAAGTCGCGAATTGATATAGGTTTGGGAAAGCATGAGCTAAGTCTAGGCTTAGCAATCCATTAGCTTAATTTTAGGTGGTGCACTCGAAAGTTTAATCGCGACAAGTAATTAACAGTCTTCACTTGTTTAATAAACTCCCATTGCTTCTCACAATTAACCATTGACATTTCCAATGGCAAAAGATGAAAACTGAAAAGCAACCAAGAAAGAAAATCAGAAATAATTATGTTGGTTATATAGAGGACTTTTTCAAGCCTTACGTTCACGCTTTGTGTGGGTTTTCCATCCAAGCGTCGTTGGCAAGGGAAAATGACATCCTTGTGACCGAGCTTTTACGCATAAAGATTATCACGGCAAATGCTTGTCTAGACTCAAAGGCTACGTTTCGTCGTTCGGATTTCTAATCGGGATAGAACTGGATAGGACATGATATGAAATTCTGGAATTTTTTTATATCCTGTCAATTATTTAGTGAATCGTAGTATTAAAGTCGGATATATTCACATCACATCAGTATATATATTTTTTTTTATATAAATGACATGTCATTATAAATGAATCTAAATGTTCATAAACGGAGATTGTGAAAATCTCTCGTAACATTATTCCTTAATTTATTTTTATTTTATTTTTCCTCTTTTTTATATTATTTTATTTATTATTTCTTTTTTCCCCTTTCATCCTTCTTTAATAAAATTTTATCAAATAGTAAACTGTACTAACATACCTAAAATACACAAATACCTAAAATATATAATAAATATAGATATTTAATTTATAGATTGAATGTTTATTATAAGATATAATTAAAGTTGAATATATAAATTAAAATAAGATTAATTAAAAATATTTTTTAATTTCTTAAATTAGAATTCAAATATTATTTATATTGAAATATAATTTCTATTTTGTTAATTTAATAAGTTTGTTATTCGGAAAAATAACTTTCTTATTATGGACATTAAAAATTCTATCCACCTTTATTCTACTTCTCCCATGGGATAATTTTATCCCGCCTATATCCCCTTTAAAACGTAGCCAAATCTATATGAAGTGAATCAATTACATTAGCAGATTACGTGTGTTGCACATAAATTTCACAAAATCAAACGGCTGCGATTGTGCTTGGTTGGATCAGCTGTGATCCCCACGAGTATTTTTCAAGAATGCTGGTGGAACACTTCATATAAAAATGGGGAAAAAAAAGGGACAATTAGAGGGTAGTTGTGAGGATCGAAGTTCTGATTTTGAGACGCTGAGGGTGCCCGGAGATAAGTCATGCAAATCTGCCCTTAACACTTGTAAATGCTGCTGGTTGAGCTTTTTCCCTTTAGAACATTAGCTTAAGGGAGTGTGAAATTAAACCAACTTTTCTTCAATATTTGACCATGGAGGTAACATGAAATATAAAAATTAACTAAAAGTTTATCTTCTTCTTTTATTTTCTTTTTGGGTCGATTAACTAAAAGTTTAGGATAGAACCTTAGCAAATATTGATTATGATTTATTTAAAGTATCCGCTTTTTGTTATTGTATATACCAATTTCATATACTGTTAAGATAACAGTTATCTTATTTGGTATTTGGAGTATTTTGAAATCCGGATATGATTGGATATAGTCCGGATATACCCCGAATAAAAAAATCCCACTTAGGGGATGTGATAAACTCAGATAAGATATCTACAATTACAAAAATAAAAGAATAAAAGAAAAATGTGAGCCAAGTCGAAGCTTTCCTGAAGCTTCTTTCTCACACGCTCAGTCGTCGTTGCCTCCAGCCGTCATCTCACCGCAGCTACCTTCGTTGCCGCCATCTCACCGCCGTCTCACACCATCGCCGCCCTCTCTCACCATCGTCCCCGCCATGTTTGCACTTCTCAGTTGATTTCTCTTCTCGCCACCACTGCCCTCAATCCCGCCTCCTCTAGCTTTGTCACATGCAGCCCCAGGAACGCCTAGGATCGACCTCGGGCACCAACAAGCCAAAATGGACCTGAGGGCAAGGATCGAGCACTGACCAGTCGAAATCTGAGACTTGTGCTCGATCTGAGCCCCAGATTTTGTGTTACTGTACTTTTTGCGATTTCATCGCTAGCATCATCGCTTAAAGGAAAGTCTGTCCATGGATATCTAGTAAAACTGGAAATTTAGTGGGATCTTCATGTAGAGAACGGATGATCCATGTGTATATCAAATCTAGATGCTTTAACTATACTCCGCATTCTGGTTTGGTTGAGGAAGGCCTGAAACTTTTGACTCTCCGTCTGGACGCTTAATCAATGGGATTCTGAGAGAGAGAGACAGCGAGGCAGAGAGGATGGATGACGGGTGCGATCAATGTCAGTGCAAAGTGAGAAGTGCAAGGCGGATAAGAGGAGACGAGTGAGAGACTGAACAAGTTTATGACGACCATATGGACTAGAGCACAGGCAGGACGGCATTGGTCAATATTCCAGGCGGCGGAGGTTGTCGTGGCAAGGCTGGGCAGCAATCGTATACAGTTTTCATGACTCCAATAATCAGATTTCTTTTTTGCAAATTTCAAAGAATTGTTGTATTTTTTTTTTAATGTTTTATGTTTAATCCAGTTTTGTTCATGTATATCTGGACATCACCAAATGTTATGTAGGATTTTCAAATCTTATCTTGTCTTTATCCTATCCGACCTTATTTTATCCAGTAAAGTTGTCTAGACGATCAAACACGGTCTTATTGTACCTAACATTCTGAAAAAGATTCGACCAAAAAAAAAAATTGATATTCAGAAACAAAATTAAATGAGAAATCAATATTTAACATGTAACAATTAACTTGTGTAGATTATACACATTAAAGAAAGCATCTCGAAATTCATTTCGCCCAAATTTCCAGTCAAATACATTCGTTGCTCGATAATAGATTTAATAGCTTATTTTGGAAAGATATTAATGCTGCACAAAAACGTGTTATAGACGCGTTCTTTTCAAATTTCTACAGCACTGATAGCAGTGGTAATTTATGAGATAATTACTGAAATGGAAACATAAAGATAATTTACCATAACAAGTACGGCCCCAGAAAGTAAGATAATCATCAAATTTTGGGTAATTGTGATTACAGACGGATCTAAAATTTCCAAGAAGCTGCAGTGAAATTTACAAGAATGCAATGGGCACTATATATGTACTACGCGACAAATCCATCCTTTCAACCCAAGTCAGTCAGTGTTGACTCCTACAGACTCATCTTCGTCTTCTCAACCCGACTCGTTTTGCTGATCCGCACCCTTTTGTCTTCTCTCTCTTCGTTGTTCATCCATGTCGTCGTTGAGGCTTCGTAAACCTAGCGAAGAAGCAGCAACTGATGCAGTGCTCGACCGCCACGATGGCCCGACGAATATCATCCACAGGCGAAGATGGCGCCTGGCTTTCATGGTCATATACTTCACAAGGGCTCTTGAGTCTCTGTCGAAACAAGTCCTGGAGAAGAAGAGAGACCAGTCCCGGACGCTCTCTTACACTGCCATCAATGTCGAACTCGAGAGCAGTGGTAATCCACGTGAAGGAGAAAGCCACTCTCTTCGAGACGTCGACCCTAGAATCCTGAGTAACCTGGTAAGAGAGAAGAGTTTTGAATCTCTTGCTCAACTTGGTGGCATACAACAAATCGCTTCAATTCTCATGACAAATCTCGAAAATGGCTTGAGAGGGGATGAAACCGACCTCACGCACCGAACCAATGTTTTTGGGCCGAATAAATACAATAAGCCACCGGCAAAGAGCTTTCTCAGTTTTGTGCTTGATGCGTTCAAAGACTTGATCATAATCATTCTCATAGCATGTGCTGTTCTCTCTTTAGCATTTGGTATCAAACAGCACGGCCTTAAAGAAGGTTGGTATGATGGTGGGAGTATAATCATCGCCATCTTTCTAGTCGTCATCGTCTCTGCTGTCAGCAACTATAAGCAAGGAAGGCAGTTCCGGAAACTTTCCAAAGAGAGCAGCAACATTAGAGTGGAGATTGTAAGAGATGGCAGGAGGCAACCAATTTCCATATTTGATATTGTTGTAGGTGATGTCGTGTATCTCAAGATTGGTGACCAGGTTCCGGCCGATGGGTTGTTTGTTGATGGCCACTCCCTGAGAGTTGACGAGTCTAGCATGACTGGTGAAAGCGATCACATCGAAGTCGATAGCGAGAACCCTTTCTTGCTCTCAGGCACCAAAGTGATAGACGGCTATGGTCGAATGATGGTTTCTTCTGTTGGCATGAACACGGCGTGGGGTGAGATGATGAGCTCCGTGACCCGTGACTTAGATGAAGAGACCCCACTTCAAGCCCGTCTAAATAAGTTGACTTCCTTCATTGGGAAGGTCGGGGTGTCGGTGGCCGTACTGGTGCTTCTCGTCTTGATGATCCGCTACTTCACTGGAAACACCCAAGATGATGCTGGACAGAGAGAATTCACCAGTGGGAAGACCAAGTCGGGGGATGTGATAGACGCTGTTGTGCGCATGGTTGCTGCAGCAGTGACCATTGTGGTGGTGGCTATACCTGAGGGCTTGCCTTTGGCCGTCACTTTGACGCTGGCCTTCTCCATGAAGCGCATGATGGGTGACAACGCCATGGTCCGGAAGCTCTCCGCCTGTGAAACCATGGGTTCTGCCACAACGATCTGCACGGATAAAACTGGAACTCTCACATTAAACGAGATGAGGGTGACCGAATTATGTATGGGAAAAGAACATGTGAGTGTAGATGAATCCAGAGAAATAGCCACCGGCATCGTTGAAGTCCTACTACAAGGAATCGGAATGAACACGACGGGAACTGTCCACATGCAACCTTCTGCATCTGTTCCTGAAATTTCAGGCAGCCCAACTGAAAAGGCTATACTTTCCTGGGGTGTGTCCAAATTGGGTATGACAATGGATAAACTGAAGCAAGAATGGGAGATAATCCAAGTCGAGGCATTCAATTCTGAGAAAAAGAGAAGCGGGGTTGCTGTGAGGAGGAGAGGAGAGCAGGCCCTTCACGTACACTGGAAGGGAGCTGCTGAGATGATCTTGGCATTGTGTTCGGATTATTATAGCCAAAGCGGGATGGTGAATGTCATGAATGATGAAGCACAGTCAGATTTCGGGGCAATCATAAAAACTATGGCAGACAAAAGCCTCCGCTGCATTGCATTCGCCTACAAAAAGATCGATGGCTCACTTGCTCAAGTTCATGGGAAACTTGAGGAAGATGGACTTACATTGCTGGGGATAGTAGGGATAAAGGACCCATGCAGACCAGGCGTGAGGAGGGCAGTGTCGGCTTGTAGAAGTGCTGGAGTGAACATCAAGATGATCACTGGAGACAACATGCGCACTGCAAGAGCTATAGCCTTGGAATGTGGGATATTCAATCCCGATGAAGATCTCGAACACGAAGCCATAGTAGAGGGCGTGCAGTTTCGCAACTACTCGTCCGAACAGAGAACGGCAGCAATCGAGAAAATCCGGGTAATGGCTAGATCATCCCCATTTGATAAGCTTTTGATGGTACAGTGCTTGAAGCAGAAAGGGCACGTGGTGGCAGTCACTGGCGATGGCACGAATGACGCGCCAGCCCTAAAAGAAGCAGATATCGGCCTCTCCATGGGCATCCAAGGCACTGAGGTGGCAAAGGAGAGCTCAGATATCGTCATCCTGGATGATAATTTTGCCTCCGTGGTGACTGTGCTGAGGTGGGGGCGGTGCGTCTACAACAACATTCAAAAGTTCATACAGTTTCAGCTCACTGTGAATGTGGCTGCCCTCATCATCAACTTCGTTGCTGCAGTCTCTTCTGGTGATGTCCCTTTGACAGCTGTCCAGCTTCTTTGGGTGAACTTGATTATGGACACCCTGGGAGCTTTGGCATTGGCGACAGAGCAACCTACAAATGAGCTCATGCTAAAGCCACCAGTTGGACGAACCGAGCCGCTTATAAGCAGAGTCATGTGGAGGAATCTCATATCGCAGGCCTTGTACCAAGTTGTCATCCTCCTGACCCTACAATTTAAGGGGAGTTCCATTTTTGGGGTGGACAAGAAAGTGAGGGACACAATTATTTTCAACTGCTTCGTCCTCTGCCAGGTCTTCAACGAATTTAATGCCAGGAAACTGGAGGAGAAAAATGTATTCAAAGGGATCCATAAGAGCAAGTTGTTCTTGGGCATCATTAGCATAACGATAATTCTTCAGGTGATGATGGTTGAGTTTCTGAAGAAGTTTGCCAACACTGAGAGGCTGAACTGGGAACAATGGGGTGCTTGCATCGGACTTGCAGCTTTGTCTTGGCCAATTGGTTGGCTTGTTAAGTGCATTCCAGTCTCAGGCTAAGTGTCGTTCTTTTCCCACAGAGAAGAAGCATCCTGAACCGAGCACAACGTTAAACGCTTCAAGAAGAATCTTGTCTTTTATTATAAAAATGGTTAGGGCTTATGAAAATATTTCTTAAATTCCAGATTATATGCACTCTAAGTACCATTTCTAGATTTTATGCATGGCAAGTATCTTCCTAGATGATGTGTCAAATTGCCTTCGGCTACTGAATCAAATCTGAGAGTGCTAGTATGAACACCTAGAGGGGGTGAATAGGTGTTTAAACTAAACCTTGGCAAATATATGCGGAATAAAATAAACTTCGAGTAAAACAAAGGAGTTAGGGAAGAGAATAAGAACACAAGATTTATAGTGGTTCGGCTTAATCCAAGCCTACGTCCACTCTCCCACGCTAACAGCCTTCTTGGCTGGATTCCACTATGCAATCAACAAGAGATTACAACTTCGAGTGCAAACACTTAGTAGATCACACTATCTTACTAAGTCACTCTTTTGTATTTCTCTCACGATCACAAACGTTTAAGCTCACAAGAGACAAGTGTATGATCGAAGGTCGCTTAGACTTTGGAATTATAAATTCTACGCTCTATCTCTTACTTTGCTCATCGGTCCTTCATCTCCTTAAATACTTCTCCACTTCCAAACTAGCCGTTGGACGGTATCCCGCAGAATCGTCTTCCAATATACCCATTGGACAGCTCGTATCTAGAAGATTTGGTAGCCGTTGAGTGACAAAGGTAAAATCCCAAATTGATTCCGATCGCCCATACAAACGGAATCTTGGTTTCCATAAGTAAAGCTTCTTCGTATAGAAAGATCTTGTCTTCAAGATCCAATCGTCAATCAAATAGATTGAGTCAATCAAATCAATCTTGATGTGGAATCCAAACCAGATCACTAGCTGTTATATGATTGGGCTTGAGTTACGTTATGTCGAATCTGGATGTAAAGTCTGAGAGCAATAGACTTTACAATCTGAGTCTGAGTGCATTAGACTTTGCAATCTGAGTCGAACATATTCTCGCTTCCGAACGATTTAGCTTTAAGGTCTCGTACCCGGTTCGGCTTGACATAAAGATAGAGTCTCGCCTTTCCGGTTCATCATTCACGTTCGATCTGGAATTTGTCGAGTGAGCAGACTTCGATGTAGAACAGACTTTGACACTAAAGTCGCGGTCTTCGACTTTGACACGAAGTCGAAAATCTTCGAATATACTTTGGACATATGTTACGTTCAGTCTTCTGGTCGTCTTCACACTTTGACAATATCCTTTACATGTTCTATCATCTGCATGGTCTATTACTTAACCATTAAACATGTTAGTAGCCTTTGATTTATTTTGTCATCTTCAAAACATCATAAGGGATTTCCCTAACAAAATCAACAGTTTATTGCCCTCCATTATTTCAACCTCAGTACTTTGGTCTTGCTTGGTGAGCTGCTGTTGAGTTTGGATAATCTTGCAGATGAGGTTATTAATCAGTGATCATGCTATATGCCTGCTTTAACATTCATCTCTAAACTAGCATTCAAAAAGTTATCCTACAGGAAAACTAAAAAAGCAATTGACCAGTTCCCAGCAAGCTTCGTGATGGGGCAGTAAAAACCCAAAAGTGGCTAATGTTAATGCAAGGTTGCCTTTTCGGTTCTTTTCTCACATCATCTATCTCCTTTACTATATTAACACAAAGGACATGGGCCCACGTGATGGAACAAATTTTATTTGATGCAAATGGCGAGAAACGAATCAAGTCACTTAAAGTAAACACAACTTGAAATTCTTAAGATTGCTGGCTTCCAACTAAAGTAGAGGTGCTATCTTTTTTTCCTCATAACTTCTTTAGATATCTTCAACTAAATTCCCCATGTCCTGAAAAAGCATGACCAAATATTCTAGCAAACAACCCGAAGGAAAAAGTTGATAGAAGCAATGCAGCACATCATTACATGATGGAGCTTGCTTTGCATAAATAGGATAAAGATTTCAATGGAAATGTGACATCTTTAGAGGCTAATATTCTAAGGATTTGTCTCTGCAAATCATAAGATGGCTGTAGCTGTCTGATAAGTACATAGATCTGATTGCCTAGGGTCCGCATGAGAACATTTCTATTCTTAAGAATTTCTGTTCTTTTGTTCCCCGGAACAAAAAAAGAACAGAAACCCGTTTGGTAACGCCAAGTTGTTTTTCTATTCCATGGAATAGAAAAGTTAGCCCGGGAATAGAAACGAGAAACAAAAAAAAATTGCTTCTTGTCCCAGGAACAATTTCTAGAAATAAGCAAATTTTCTTTTTTATTTTTGTTTTATTTCTCTCTTACCGCGGTCACCTCCAACCGCCCGGAGCCACTGCCGGCGGCCAGCTGCCGCTCGCCGGTCTCTAGCCACCGGTCGCCGACGATTCGTGAGAAAGAATAAAAAAACGAATAAATACAAAAAAAGAATCGTTGCGTTACCAAACACATTTCTATTCTTTTTTTATTCCAAGAGTAGAAATTTTGTGTAGTTACCAAACGGGTTCTTTTACTCAGAAATTGTTCCCCGGAATAGAAATAGAAAAGAACTATTTCTAAAAAAAAAAACTCTTCCCCAGCCAAGAAATGTTGTCATGCGCACCCCTAGAAGCAGCAAAACAGCACCACTTTGAAAAAGGAAAAAACAATATGACATGATTCTTTGGATGAAGAAAATAAATTTTCATAGGAGGATCCGGAGTTGACAACCCAATTCACCTATCAATGCGAATAACTGTCTTTAATCAACGTCACAACTTGTCTGCAGACATCTTGCATTCAATCCTTCACCTCACTCCATGGGCAAAACCCTCATAGATTATATTCAATTTATATGACCATGTTGACAAAGTAATAACAAGACTCACAAAAAGAAACTTACACAAGCATATCGATTTCCAATGCTTTCATACCTAAGCATCACCAGTATTGGCCGACTCTTTTCATGTCACAAACACAACAACCAAAAAAAAAAGCAATAGACTATTGAAAGAGGATAGAGACAAAAAGTAACAAAGAGTTTGGTTGACAAGTGGAAAACACACTTCCAAACCTGATTTGTCCTGGCCAGTAGGAGACCTGATTAAAGGCGAGGCAAGGCATTGCCAACGTGAAATACAATAGTCAAATTCTCGTATGGTTTACCTCATTTAGACTATCTTAAAAATGTTCAATCAGCTTCTTCTCAATGCATACAATCAATTGACTTTCCCAGAAAAGGGTTTCTCAGATTGCTGCGGTAATTTTAAGTTCATTCATTCCCACAATTTCTCAGCAATGTAGCAAATATAAAGTAATCAAACAGTAGTACTTCCATGAATAAACAAATAGGGCAACCAGAAAAAAGACCAAGAAAAACAAACTTGAGATTATAAAAGAACAGAGTCAAGAAAACACACGTTCCGATTACCCGTAAAAACTAAAATTAAAAATTTTCAACGATGAATGTCAAATGTGGGGCTCCCTTATTAAATAGACCAGACTTCACTGATCTGAACTTCTATTCCATCTTTATCTCACGTACCAACCAGCAAGTACAGAGGGAGAGAACCCAGATCGTCTTCTAGGATAATGACATTGGGAGACAAAAAAAGGAAAAAACAAGAACCCAACTCGTCTTTTAGAACAATAAACATCGGAAGACCCAAAAAAACAAAATTTGTCCGAATTGCAGACAACAAGCAATCCGTACGTACCTGGCTTTTAGAGAGAGAAACATGCTGACCTTTCTCCCTCGTTTCACTGTCAAAGGTGCACGCACTGAATCTGGCTTTTGGGGTTGGCGAGAGAGGGACCCAATTATTGCTTTCCGCTTTATTCCAGTTCCGCTTGTTAGCTGAAGCGCTGCGAAAATGGTGGACTTGCGTCTGCGCTTTCCATGAAAATCTTCTTCTGCGAAGAAAACGGGTTTTCCGAACGAGAATGGGCTTTGAGCCTTCGACCCGTTGATTGATATGGGCTTCGAGCTTTGGGGATTGGGCCTATGAAGGGGTGGTGCCAATGATGGACAATTGGGCCGGTTTGGGCTGGCGGGCATGTTCACATACCCGATCTCCAAGGGCATGTTTTCCCAAAAAAAGAATATGTGTCGAACGAGTGAAAATGGAACTGAAAAACAGAATGGAATGGAATGAAATAGAATGAGGTAGTCAAAATTCCTATGTTAATCTTTTTCTCTCCGATACTTGGCCGAGAACTTACTCGAATAGCTTATCAAGCCACAGAAAATTAAATGCTTCAGGTAGCATCTATTGATTGTATAGGGTTTAACTTCATTAGCTGGCTCATAAGTACATAATAAGTAGTATGATATCAATCAAGATAGGGGCTTCACTAAGTTATCGTGACCTACCCTCATTGTCCACTATCGAAGAGTTCGGCTAATGGAACACTAAATCTAAACTAACTTAGGGCTCTATCAAGCACATATCAATTCGTAACTTATCAAAAAATCGCCACTAATCGGTTTATGATGGACCAATCAAACACTATGTAAAGCATTGGGAGAAATAACTTATTTCGAAGAACCAGAGATTAAATGAGCTTGAGGACTTGATTATACTAGATTACTATAACTCCATTTCGATACATTTTTCTTTTTTATTTTCAAAAAATATTTTGCCAGCAGCTTTAATTGATTGTAAGCTATCTCTAATCGGCAAGATGGTCATGCAAGTGCGCATCCAAGACTCAATAATCGAAGCGATGAATAAATTGGAAGCATAGGAGAGAAACACTTACCTAGATGCAACCCAAACAACTCCAACAAATATTAATTAGAAATACATATTCAACCTAAACATGATTTCTAATTATCACGGAATTCACTCAGCATTTTTTAGGATTTTCATTTATTTAAATAAAAGCTAGACTATAATGTACAAACATAGATTATATGACATGCAACTTTTAATTAAATGATCCTAATGTGCGAACTTTGTGGCACACTATTTTAATTAAATGGCCTAACTTTAACGACAGGCAATAATTAAAATTGGTAATTAAAAATGAGGAAAATTAACTATCTAGAACAAAGATAATATCTACTTCAATTTAGGTATTGAATTGTGTTAATTCCTAATTTAAAATTAGAATTTTATCTGGAACATTATAGAATCTATTTAAACATGCAATATGACCTAATTAATCTACATGATATGCAATGCAATCTTTTTATATTTTCGGGACAAGGAAAGCAATTAAATTAAAATATTCAAACCACTCAATCCATAAAGGTATCATCCAATCGATTCAAATATGGAACTAACATCTAATCATCGACTTGAAATTTCGTGAATAAAATCAACAAATTAATCTTAAGCCCTAAAAATCAAAATATCAATTTTAAGGATACTCATGAAATCAATAACTCCATCTAAAGCCTTATAGATAGAAACAAAGATTATATGCGGTTATGAATTAGAAAAAACATCCTAATTTGGGGATAAGCTTATCACTCAAAAATATATATCATTTGGATGCAACAATCAAATTGGACAGTAAGATATTTAATGAAATCGGATAACTATTATTGTCTAATTTGGAGAATTTGTTCCCAAATTCGAACTGGTGGATAGCGGGTCGGATGGTGATTGGCAATGGTGCTTAGTGGCGGTGGTTTTCGGCTTGATGGAATGGCCGATGAAATATCGAAGCCCGGTGTGAATTAGTGGGCGTCGGTTAATAGCCAGCAAGTATGAGAAGATTTTCAGCGTGACCTCCACTCAAAGCTTTGACTTTGACTTTATCAAACCATCGAATGATCCAAATAATCACCGCTTGCTATTTCTTCAATTGTGGTTGGGTGGTGCGTGAGATTATGGTAGCCTGTGGTGGCGTCGCTCACGTGTTGGAAGCTACGGACGACCAGCAGAGGATAAAATCCAGCACGTTGGGGGCTGTGTTGGCGCTGGAGAACCTGAGACCGACTGGAGAAAATGCCGAGTACACCTAGCGTTGCTAGAGCGGATGGCGCGGCAAGGGATGCTTCGACCGGGGGGTGACGCGAATCAGCAGCTTGTCGTCACGGGTCACGAGCGGCAACGGAACAGAGCAGCTTCGTCGTCGCCGGTGCAGGCAGTGAGCAGCGGCAAAACTCGGGATGGTGACTCACGTTGGCTGGCGAAGGCGTCGTAGGGCAGCAGGAGTGGCGCAGCAGCCCACTTCAAGCTCCGGTAGTTGGGACAGGAAGCAAAGCAGCAGCGGCTCATCGCGGAGGGTGCGACGGCGGTGGTGGCGCAGTGATGGTCTCGGTTTGGCATGGCGGCGCTCAGGCAGTCGGGACAATGGCAGAGACGTCGTGGGGCGGCCCAACAGCAAGGACGTCACAAGGCGGAGAGCAGCGTCTGGTCGGTGTCGAGGGCGGAGGAGCTCGCTGGAAGAAAGGGGGCGGCACGGGCGCCCACAATCAGCACCGATGCCCCCAAATTTATGTGCATTCATGTGCATGCGTTAATGAGGGAGAGAACAAAATAGACGTACATAGACTCTTCTTTCCTCTTTCTTTGACTCTCTCTTTTGTATGTCGAAGGGAGCTTCACCCAATTATGACAAATAAATTATCATTTCCCAAGTCCAAGGAGATGAGTAGAAGACGAATAAAGGAGCCCCGCGTGATTAATCCCTTCACGCTTGTGGCCCATGAAATCCACATGAAATCTTATTCTTCTGGCAATTTCGGTTGGTCAATTCTCATATGCCAATTTTTTTCTGCTCGCATATGGTCGAGTTCACATGTTTTCATCAGTTTGGGTTTCTTTAATGGACTCAAACTCGAAATAATTTTTAATAATTTCTATACTTTTTGATATTGCTGAGCTATCTTCTATCTCCTTTTTATGATAATATGGCCGAATATTGCTACCCATCCGAATATCTCTCTCTCTCTTTTTTTTTTTTTTTTCCAGAAATTCCTGCTCCCAATATCTTTTCCCTCCCATTTTGTTGGCCGAGTTTTCCACCGCATCTTGCCTATTCCTATAACCGAATTTCGGAAGAATAATACTAATCTTTTTTGAAATGAACAAATTTTCCAACTTCGTACATCTCACAAGTTTCGTTCAGCCATTTAAAGAATGACGGGCTTGGTCAGATTCCCTCTCACCGAGGGCTTAGTCCAACTTACTAAATTAAAAATTAAAACTATCAATTTGAACACATCCGCCGGTCCAATGCAAATGCAATTTTGCAATTAATTACTAGATTAAAGATTAATCTCTAATTCTTAATGCAATTAATTAGTAGATTATTAATCAAAATTTAGGTGTCAACAGGTTCATTGGTAATACAATACTAGCAACAGAATCAGATCATTGACTATTTAACATGACACCACACGATGATACAAAAGAATGAGATTGTTTTCCATGGAGATCAGAGATCAAAGCCATTTGTTTTAATTTTAGAAAATTGTGTATGCTGTTAGAAAGGAGTTCAAAAAGGAGTTCTCGTATATCGAAGATACATGCTACATTAAAATTTTGTTACCCAACACAAGGGGTTGTGGCATGAAATAGAAATGGAAGTTGAAACCGGTGCTTATATTAAAGTATATATATGAGAAGATAGAAATTATGTGGAATTAAGATATTCTGTTTAATATTTCGACACCTAATGCGCATTTACTCTCCCAAATGATTGGTTATTGGTTTGCTTGATGCATAGGTTGCATCACAATTAAGGGATTGGCAACTGCAAAATCCTAGGACCTAAATCCCACAGAGGAAGAAATTCAATGCACGATCAATGAGGTCAATACCGATGGTAACGGACGATAGAATTCGAGGAGTTCTTGAATCTTATGGCCATAAAAATCAAGGTATTTCATACACACATATGTATATATATCGGTCAAAATAGCTAGTGTCACTTAAATCACATATTTGCAAATACTTGATTGGATGATTGTAAATGCATGATATATGTTCAGGAGACTGAAATAGAAGAGGAGTTAAAGGAAGCTTTCAAGGTCATTGACAAGGATCAAGATGTTTACATACCTCCTAATGAGGTTTGAATTATTTCTAATCCCACATTCAATGTTCAGCTTATACTTCGTTAATTGTAGCTGTTGTGCGGAATATGCACCAGAGAATCGGATAAAATAGTCGGAATGAAGGAAAGGGAATCGGACACCGGATTTACGTGGTTCGGTCCGAATATTGGAACCTACGTTTATGGGAAGAGCAATACAAAATTTCATTATAGAAACAAGCGATACACCGGAGATTACAATCACTCAAGCACTCAAACACACTCTCAATGTTTCCCAATCCCAAATTACATCCAAATAACTCACACAGTGTCTAGCCTATAATAATTTCTAGTGAAACCTCACTCAAGGAATTAAACAGATTCTACTCACAAGAATTTAATTGGCTAAAACACTCGGGTATAATTACAACGAGAAAATCCCTCACCCAAGAGAACTCTCTGCACTCTTCTACAGTCTCAGAGCTCTCTTTCTCAGCCACCGAAACTTGGCGCCTTCTTCTCCTTCGCTCCTCTACCTTTTATAGAGAAACAAGACAAAAATGCGAACTCATTCAGGCGCTCACAATCAGCACCGATGCCCACCAAAATTCATGGGCACGCATGCACACTTCGCATGAGAATGCATTTAATGAGGCAGAAAACATGCGCCCATAATCTTCGAAGATAAGCATACAAAAAGGATGGCCGCCGTCTTCCAAGATCATATCCATGACGTTCAACTCCTTCAATTAATATTTTACCGTTTCTTTCTTTTAGTTGGCTGTAGCTGAATGAAATAGCAAAGGAAAGAAACAAGGAGTTAATGAAATAAGACAAAACAAGCCCACAACTTTTTACTTTGGCCTTTGTCTTCAATGTCCATTTATCGCCATGCATGCACATCCATGTGCATGCAATTAAAGAGGTAGAAAAAAATGGACTTGGGAGGCGTGCACTTCTTTGACAAATATACACATGTGCAGAGGGCGTTCATTTCTTTTTTTTTTTTTGGGTCAATCATATTCTATTCATATTCTAACTCTTACTCTCAGACTTTTGTCCTACCTCTTGTCCTACCTCCTTACAGGGCGTGAGAGTTGAAACCCATTTTTGAAACTAATTCGTCCTCACCCCAACCCTCCTGAGAAGGTGGGGATTTGAACCCCCCACCTCCCCCTTCCATGTTGTAGAGGCCGTTCATGCTTTGCTTCTTTATTGTCAATTTGCGCCAAACTTTGATCAACAAATGCTCCTCGTGTGCATTGAATCTCATATGAGCTTAAACTTGAGACATAATTTTAATAGTAACTTATTTGTATCTTGGAGCAATTCCTCCTAACCAAACCCCATAAAAAGAGGGAAAGGTGACAGAGAAATATTGAATGAACTTTTATGAATGGAATTCATAAGACATATGTAAAATCTCCATTTTTAGCTAGGAAGCCCATTTTAGGCAAGTAATATCTGTGAAATATCTCATTAACCACGTAAAGTCTGATAGACATAAGTAATAGTCAGATGTTTTTATCCATTGTAGTATCCGCAAATGTAGGAAAATGGCCTGTTTTGTGATATAACATCATTTAACAGAATATAATTCTACATAACCACTCGCTGAATTCTCTAAGTAATAATCCCAAGAAGGAGCCATATCTTTTCTCTCATTGCTTTCCTTCTCTTCTCTAGTTACTCAACTTTTCTTGAACGACCTTTCTGGGGTTAGTTTATTCTGCTTGATGTCTCTGTCTTATGTAGGATCTTTCAACAACAATCCACTTAGTCTTGGTCTTCTGTCTAAAAGTTGCAAATCTTTTACTTATCTTCCATCTTTGGGATTAGACTAATATGAGAAGCGAACATTAACCTTATACACCGAAATTAACATGAAGAAGGGAGAGAAAGGATCAAAGTCGCCGGTAATGGCTTCTGGCGATACTCGAAATACTCGAATATCTGCCTCGCTTGTTTCGAACTTTACGAGCCTTCAAAGAAATTCCACTGACCTGTGTAGAAGCTTCTTGAGGAATTTTTTATTTTATTTTATTCATCGATGCAATTTTGGCGATGTGTAAGGAACTTTGGATCAAGGGCCTTAAAAACATTTACGACATGGATGTATTGAATTTTAACTTAGTTGGTAAGAATACTTATGTCGCAATTTCAGACTCTTCTCAATTTGTTGCGTTGGCAAATCTTATGCACGCAATATATTTTTCTTGAATTTGGAGTGCATGATAGAGTCTACTTTACTTGAATTTACAATCATTAATATTTTTTCATTCCCGTAAAATGAATTTAATCATTTTGTACTTTGAATGCATAACTCATTAGATGCAATATTTAAAATATATTATGGAGAGATTTTCCCACTTGACTGTCACTTTTACTAGACAAAGCTCTTCGACTTTTCTTGGGAGAAAAAAGAATCATTTTATGAAATATGAATACATATAAGGGGGGAAAATTCAATTTTACTATAATATATGACATTTTTTTTTAAATTAATAAGAGATGATTACAATAAAAGTTTGTGACGCTTATAGTTTTTGTGGCACCCCCGAACGGCCCCCGATCCGCTAGGGTCGCCATAGTCCACTTGCCTTTCTCTTGACCTGATAATATATTACTCTGATACCAAATAATTATAATAAGTCTGTGAGTCCTGGGGGTTTATATCTTTTCCATTGGTCCCTATGCAAAACATGGCGGAAGCGTATCCAACAACTCCCTTCCTTATATTCAGAAAACGATGCACACTAACTACACTTTTTTATAAGTAAAGCCAGACGCTTTTATTTATATAAATCTGATGGACATCTTAGTTGGTACATCAAAAAGCCAAGATTGTTTAAAAAACTCGGCTATTCTCAAAAGGTACTCGACTCTCTAACAACCATGCCCATCAGTCAGTGTCGGCGATCCAAAAATGCTTCATCTGCTAACCATCACTCTCGGTCACACCCAGTTCCGGTCCATTAGCTGGTGGCGGCGGCAACGACCCCAGCGTACTCCCATCACGGCGGATGAACACAATCAGAAACTCCTAAATCATTGGGCCGGCGGGAGAACCAATGCCATACATGACCAGTACCCGCACTCGGACAAAGACCAACCCTCGTATCTCAGGATGATGGTGCTCCGAACACTCACACTGAAGGTCGACCTGAATACCATAAAATGTGCCAGGGGTGACTGGTGGCAAAGGCATATCTTCTAGTCTGAAATGTTAGTCCCCAAACGGGATGAGTACAACCACTCAGCAGCAAAAGATCCATTAAACTATACTATGCAAGCCATCACGATCCAGTTTTATGTAAGATAGACAAGACAAGTCATCAAGGAATGAATATGCATCTAAACCATATAACTCTTCAATGCAATGACCAGTGCAATTCCAACAAACAAGATGCATCATGTTCAGTCACATAAGTCCCGATCATAGGGCCAAACTGTTATGACACGTCCCATTCCATGCCATACAATTTAGTCCCATAACCAAACCACACTCACACTTAATATAATCATCAGTTTTAACATTCAAAATGTTTTATCCCCCCAGAGGACCAATGTTTGTGTCCTTCTGGGATTTCGCACCCAACCTGGCGTCGCGAAAGCCTCCGGCATTTAGCCACTAGGCCACCGGGCATCCAGAGCGTGTTGCATTACACCTCCAGGCATCTCGCACTCCACCTGGCGTCACGAGGAATCTCTGGGGCGCGCCATGAACATGGTTACCCCTATCCTCCGGATTTACGTACCGACCTACTACCGGGCATCCGGATGCTCCCGGGGAAAACCTCTGGGGCACTACAGACCCCAGGCATCCATAAGGCATCGACTCATTCGATCCTTTGGGCCTCCCGACTCTCGGGGCATCGTTGACTTGAGGGTCCAACGGTAACAATTAACATCTTAATTTCCAAAAACACTTTTCAATGCAATGACAAGATGTCCCTTGAGTCTCATCAAATCTCAATATTGAATGATATGCTGAATGTCAATATCATCATGTTAAATAAAAACTCAAGATGCATTCACCTTTGGGGCAAATTGAGCAAATTTGGAATAAAACAGCTCAAACATCACAATGCACAGTTTTAGTAACAATTTCGGAAAAACCCCTAAATGAACTCAGAAAATTCTAAAATTTTGATATGTTATAAATAAGACCTAAAGGAAAAATTTTCATGAAGAACACTAAGCCAAAATAGTTATGTATGAATTGCAACAGATCGCATAACTCAGTCTCAAATTCATTCCAAAATCTACACTTCCACAGTAAAGTACCGCACATTGAAATAGACTTATACCACTATATATGAATTTCGAAAAATCTGACTAAAATATATGATATATTTTAAACAATTCCTTACAGCTTTCATGAAGAAATCAAGACCAAAATCACGCTAGAGATTTCCATAGAAAATCAATAAGATCATTAGGCTACACATGAGCAACTCCGGACCACAGGAATTCAATAGAATCCGATGCCTATTCCTTGACATTTTACTTTCAAAAACCCATCCAAAACTATATTTCATAATGTCATTCAAAGGAATTAAAAGCACCTATAAAATAAAGCGTTTCCTCAATTTCTCAATCCATTTCTACTCTACTCATCCAAAATCCAGCATCCAACATCCACAACCCAAACATCTCCAAGTCTATTGCACTACACTAGACAACAACAGCACAACATGATATAGATTAATGGACTTTCACTTGCCTCTAGTCCTTTAGCTCGACGACAAGCAAAAACAGAGGCTCTTGGGTCTCGGGCGCAACGGCAACGAAGACTCGTGGCGTCGACGGCGGCAGCACGCGAGCACGGCCTAGGACGATCCTTCTCTCCTCTCACCATTCACTCTCTCGCTGCCCGCTCACGAACTCCCTCGCTCAAACCCTCTCTCTCTCTCTCTCTCTCTCTCTCTCTCTCTCTCTCTCTCTCTCTCTCTCTCTCTACTTAAGTTTCTGCTCGGTTCATTCTCTCTCTTCCTTCTCGACTAATCCGCCCATTTTGTTCCTCAATTAGTTGACTAATTAGTCAAGTGCATGTAAATCTTTTGGTGTCAGCAAGATCCGAAGACAGCTGGAGGAGGCATGGCCTTCCTTTGCTCGGTTTCTCCTCCTGCGCTGGCCATCGAATGAAGAGCAACCTGGCTATTGCCGAGTGCCCTTCGATCAACAATTCCCTTTCTTAGTTGACCCTAGTGTCGACCGAATGGGGAAGGACTCGGGCGGCATTGGACGTGCATGGTCTTTCCTCTCCATGCATAGCCGAATTTTCTTCCTTCAGCTTACTAAGAAATTTTCAATCAATCAAAGTCCAAAGACCTCTCTTGTTGCATGGCTGATCGGTCCAAGATATATATAAATAACGTGGCCGTTGGTGGGATTGTTCATATGGCCATTCAAAGAAAATTTTCTTTTTCTCCGAAAGTAAATGTTTCGAGACGTCGAGTGACGATGATACTAGGCCGAATGTGGTATCGACAATACTCCCGTCGATTACTCACGACCGCTGCATATTTGAGGGTCGTCTAAATTTCCGGATGCCGTAGTTTTTGCACTCCATTTGTAGAGTTAGCAAATGTGCACACGTGTTGTGTGCGAGAGATATTGATATTTGAAAGAGTAAGTTTGTTACATAATATTTGAATCATTAAACAATGGGATAATAATATTGATATAAAATATACAATAAAAGAAATTGTATCTATGAAAAGAGAATTATTTTGTGATTTGAAAACTTGTTAAGAAGGTTGTAGGATATGGGCTGTTTTTAGAAACAAGAAAGTTTTGGGAAAATGCAAACGACTTTAGGTGAAATGATTTTTTTCATAATGCAAATAGTGTTTTGTAAAATATAATTTAAAAACACATGCAAAAATTATTTTGACGTAAATAATATTTGGATAAAACTACCTAGTTTTTTTTTTTTTTAATAAAAGTTTAAAACATTGTTAATGGAACTCAAGCCACTAGTGAGCCAAATCGACTGTCAGTGGCTAGATCTAGCCATTGGCCAACCTCACTTGAGTCATTCGACCTAGGCCTCACATAAGGTTGGGCAACGACGGCTCGCCAACCGCTTGCTAGCTGCTAAGGCCTTTGCTGACAACATTAAGATTTTGGAGGACATTTTTGTAATTATGAAAGTATAGTAGGGGCAATGTTGGAAGGAGAAAAAGCTTATTTTGTATTTAGAAAATGTTCAAAGCTCAAAGTACTTTTGGACCTCCCTCGAGCTAAAGCCTAAAGGCCTTTCGAGGCCTTTCGAAATGCAATTGCATCTTCCCAAAATTATCTAAAAAATTTTATCAAACAGTATTTGTATTTGCCCAACGGACTTTGAAGCCCAAAACCTCTTGAGAATGCAGTTCTCAAATGCAGCCAATAATGTCCGACTTCTAATATTAGAAAATGATGAATTTACACAATTCTTTCATGGGCACAATTTTTGTAAAATAAGTAACCAAGTATGTTTGGTGGAAGAAAAAACGATTGAGATACCTTGAAATTAGAAGGATCTTTCTACTTTATGTTATAATAACGTAAACAAATAACTCGAAGCAGTTTCAGGTGGTCGTAAACTAGTGAAGAAGCAAATTTAGTGCACGTCTTTAATTTTAGCAAGACATAACGCTTTTTGTCTCCTCTATGAAGTTGAAATTCTCTCCACCATAAAGTGATTGATCCCATTCTGAAACACAAGCCCAATAAGCCACATCAGGCTTTTTCCATATGTGGTTCAGAATATTTTTATAACTTCTATCCGAGACGGTTTCGTATTCACTGAAGTAGACTACTTCTCGTGAATTGATTATGTGGACTAGGTTTACAATGAAATACGTCAACACGATAATTAGTGACAGTGATTCTCACATGATTTGAAGGTCGAGATGCTATTCGGACAATAAATTTGATTCCTCTGAGGTACTATGTTGACTTAATATTCGGTAGTCAATTTAAAAAAGAACAACTAATTGCAAATATATTTGTTGATCCTTCACATCTCCTTCTTCACCTAAAAGATTAATGCTGTGTGATAAGACGTTTGATCTTGACGTGAACACTAGACAAAATATTTTCCAATCGATGTTTTCTCACAAAACTCTTTTTGTCCCCTCGAGAGATCAAGGTTCCTTGCCTTATTTTTCTTAAACGTCTTGATAAATCTCAACCCACATAAATTTGTATTTATTTCTAAGGCACCTTCATCATCCTTTCGAATTGACGCGGATTTCAACTTCCAAATCTGGCATTATTTTTCTCGTGAATATTCTTGTTAAATCTCATCCCACGTAAATTCTTGTTCCCTTTTATTAATGTCAAAGTATTTGGGAAATAACATAACTTGTTAGAATGTCTAACGCAAATAGATTAATGATTGAGGTCGACCATATGCATATAAAGTGCATACAGAGCCACAAGAGCGATATGAAATATTTGAACACTTTATCCCATGTACAAAAAGAATTAAATTTAACAATTGCATATGCTAAAAAATTGTAACAAAACCAGAATCTGATACAATATTAAGTTGTTCGTTCTAAAAACTTAAATTCATAGGTGGGTTGAATTTAGAAATTTATCGACAAATGATTAAAAGAAAATGAAAAACCTCCTTTCTAAGGAGGAAGAGATATCATAAATAAATATCACTGCATTTAGTCATGTCTAGTCATAAGTCAAGTCAAGTCAAGTCAAGTCAAGGTCAATAGAAAAAAGGCAAGTCACTCGGGGTTGCTTGCATGGTCGACAAGTGACTTATGATAGCGTAACGTGCCTTTTGAGTATTTGACTTAGGTAGCGTTTGTTTGTGTTCTTTTTTACTGGTCATGAACACAATTTCTAATTTTTTTGTTCTGGGGAACAAAAAAAGAACAAAAACATGTTTGTTTATGTTTTTGTTCTAAATTCATTTTTTTGTTCCCTAGAACAAATTTGGAACAGAAACAAGAACTTATTTCTTGTTCCCGGAACACTTCCAAGAAACAATTTTTCTCTCTCCTATTATTTTCCTCTTTCTTTTCTTCTTATTTTTTCTTTGGCCGGTCGTTGGCCTCGGCCATGGCCGGCGACCGGCCGTCGAGGGCCGGTGACCTCGCTGGAGCGTCGCCGGCCCCCGGCGAGCCTCGCCGTGGCTAGGCAAGGCCGTCGGCCCTCGTCAACTGGTCGCCAACCATGGCCGAGGTCGGCGACCGGCCAAAAGGAAAAAAAATAAAAAAGGAAAAAGAAAAAAGAAAAAATGAAAAGAAAAAAGAAAAAAGGAAAAATAAAATAAAAATATTAAAAAATTAAAAGAAACAAAAAAATTATACAAGTTTACCAAACGTGTTTCTATTCTTTTTCTATTCCAAGAACAGAAATTTTGTGCAATTACCAAACACGTTCTTCCGTTCAAAAATGGTTTCCCGAACAAAATAATTTTTTTTTTATTTCTGTTCCTTGGAACAATTTTTTAATAGAAACGTTACCAAACGAACCCTAAATAAATTATTCCATACATTATGTCCTCTTTGGCGCACTTTCTCCGTCAAAGCAAATGCCTCCATGTTCATATGAAAAGACTAAACCAACACTGAGGCATGGTGTGCACGACGGTGTACATCCCTCATGGGGAAAAGAAATAATCATAGTAAAACAGCTTATCATCTCAAAATTTATTAGAGTGATTGTTTCCGATTCGATTCGACTCTACTTAAAAATCGAGAATCGGATCAGGAGAACCAATTCCCAATTTTTGGGATCGGGAATCAGATCGAATCAACCTAGGATCGGAAACCGATCCAATCTAGTCCTATGGAATTGAATACTTAGCAACAAAAATTGAAAAATTAAGAAAAATACAAGAATTGTTACTATTTTTAAGTTTTATTACCATTTAAAAAAATATATTTTTTAAAAAGGGATTGGTCTGGTCTAATCGTGTCCAGTTCCAGTTCGGTCCAGTCTATTCCCTCTAGAAACGGAAACCGCGCCAATAATCAGTGGTTCCATTTTTATGGAATCAGTAACCAGACCAAACTGACAAATTCAATTCAGTCTGGGCGATTATCAATTTGGGCAGTTCGTCGTGCTCACCCCTAAAGTTTATAGTCGCGATCGACTGGTTCTTCAATTGACGAATTGTTAAAGACTCGCAATTCAATTTTTGGACTTTTGCTGCTAGAAAAGATTAAATAAAATAGGCCCACAATAAATGAAAATTTAGTGACATGTACTCACTCCGAAGTAATAAATGGACCCCATGGTTGTACTTTCAAAGGTCCCTTTTTGTATGCTTATCTTCAAAGATTATGGGCGCATGTTTTCTGCCTCATTAAATGCGTTCCCATGCGAAGTGTGCATGCGTGCCCATGAATTTTGGTGGGCGTCGGTGCTGATTGTGAGCACCTGAATGAGTTCAAATTTCTGTCTTGTTTCTCTATAAAAGGCAGAGGAGCGAAGGAGAAGAAGGCGCCAAGTTTCAGTGGCTGAGAGAGAGAGCTCTGAGAATGTAGAGGAGTGCAGAGAGTTCTCTTGGGTGAGGGATTTTCTCGTTGTAATTATACCCGAGTGTTTTAGCCAGTTAAATTCTTGTGAGTAGAATCTGTTTAATTCCTTGAGTGAGGTTTCACTAGAAATTATGATAGGCTAGACACTGTGTGAGTTATTTGGATATAATTTTGAGTTGGGAAGTACTCAGAGTGTGTTTGAGTACTCGAGTGATTGTAAATCTCCAGTGTATCGCTTGTTTTTATAGTGGAATTCTGTACGGCTCTCCCCGTAGATGTAGGTTCCGATATTCGGACCGAACCACGTAAATCCGGTGTTCGATTTCCTTTCCTTCATTCCGACTATTTTATCTTATTCTCTGGTCCATATTCCGCACAACAGCTACAATTAACGAAGTATAAGCTGAACATTGAATGTGGGATTAGAAATAATTCAAACCTCATTAGGAGGTATGTATACATCTTGATCCTTGTCAATGACCTTGAAAGCTTCCTTTAACTCCTCTTCTATTTCAGTCTTCTAAACATATATCGTGTATTTACAATCATCCAATCAAGTATTTGCAAATATGTGATTTAAGTGACACTAGCTATTTTGACTGATATATATATATATATATATATATATATGTGTGTGTGTGTGTGTGTGTGTGTGTGTGTGTGTGTGTGTGTGTGTGTGTGTGTGTGTATGAAATACCTTGATTTTTCTAGCCATAAGATTCAAGAACTCCCCGAATTCTATCGTCTATTGTCATCGGTATTGACCTCATTGATCGTGCATTGAATTTCTTCCTCTGTGGGATTTAGGTCCTAGAATTTTGCAGTTGCCAATCCCTTAATTGTGATGCAACCTATGCATCAAGCAAACCAATAACCAATCATTTGGGAGAGCAAATGCGCATAGGTGTCGAAATATTAATCAAAATATCTTAATTCCACATAATTTCTATCTTCTCATATATATACTTTAATATAAGCACCGGTTTCAACTTCCATTACTATTTCATGCCACAACCCCTTGTGTTGGGTAACAAAATTTTAATGTAGCCTGTATCTTCGATATACGAGAACTCCTTTTTGAACTCCTTTCTAACAGCGTACACAATTTTCTAAAATTAAAACAAATGGCTTTGATCTCTGATCTCCATGGAAAACAATCTCATTCTTTTGTATCATCGTGTGGTGTCATGTCAAATAGTCAACGATCTAATTCTGCTGCTAGTATTGTATTACCAATGAGCCTGTTGACACCTAAATTTTGATTAATAATCTACTAATTAATTGCATTAAAATTAGAGATTAATCTTTAATCTAGTAATTAATTGTAAAATTGCATTTGCATTGGACCGGCGGATGTGTTCGAATTGATAGTTTTAATTTTTCATTTAGTAAGTTGGACTAAGCCCTCGGTGAGAGGGAATTTGGCCAAGCGCGTCATTCTTTAAATGGCTGAAACTTAACTTGTGAGATGTAAGAAGTTGGAAAAATTTGTTCATTTAAAAAAAAAATTAGTATTATTCTTCCAAAATTCGGTTGTAGGAATAGGCAAGATTCTGTGGAAAACTCGGCCAACAAAATGGGAGGGAAAAGATATTGGGAGCAAGAATTTCTGGAAAAAAGAAAGAAAGAAAAAAGAAAAAAAGAGAGATATTCGGATGGGTAGCAATATTCGGCCATATTATCATAAAAAGGAGACAGAAGATAGCTCAGCAATATCAAAGAGTGTAGAAATTATTAAAAACTATTTCGAGTTTGAGCACATTAAAGAAAACCAAACTGATGAGAACATGTGAACTCGACCATATGCGAGTAGAAAAAAATTGGCGTATGAGAATTGACCAGCCAAAATTGCCAGAAGAAGAAGATTTCATGTGGATTTCATGAGCCACAAGCGTGAAGGGATTATGAAATGCACGAGAAAGTCAAGAAAGAGGAAAGAAGAGTCTATGTACGTCTATTTTGTTCTCTCCCTCGTTATTCGCATTGATAGGTGAATTGGGTTGTCAACTCAGGATCCTCCTATGAAAATTTATTTTCTTCATCCAAAGAATCATGTCATATTGTTTTTTCCTTTTCAAAGTGGTGCTGTTTTGCTGCTTCTAGGCAATCAGATCTATGTACTTATAAGACAGCTACAGCCATCTTATGATTTGCAGAGATAAATCCTTAGAATATTAGCCTCTAAAGATGTCACATTTCCATTGAAATCTTTATCCTATTTATGCAAAGCAAGCTCCATCATGTAATGATGTGCTGCATTGCTTCTATCAACTTTTTCCTTCGGGTTGTTTGCTAGAATATTTGGTCATGCTTTTTCAGGACATGGGGAATTTAGTTGAAGATATCTAAAGAAGTTATGAGAAAAAGATGATAGCACCTCTACTTTAGTTGGAAGCCAGCATTTTAAGAATTTCAAGTTGTGTTTACTTTAAGTGACTTGATTCGTTTCTCGCCATTTGCATCAAATAAAATTTGTTCCATCGCGTGGGCCCATGTCCTTTGTGTTAATATAGTAAACGAGATAGATGATGTGAGAAAAGAACCGAAAAGGCAACCTTGCATTAACATTCGTTTCTCGCCATTTTTGGGTTTTTACTGCCCCATCACGAAGCTTGCTGGGAACTGGCCAATTGCTTTTTTAGTTTTCCTGTAGGATAACTTTTTGAATGCTAGTTCAGAGATGAATGTTAAAGCAGGCATATAGCATGATCACTGATTAATAACCTCATCTGCAAGATTATCCAAACTCAACAGCAGCTCACCAAGCAAGACCAAAGTACTGAGGTTGAAATAATGGAGGGCAATAAACTGTTGATTTGATTCAGTAGCCGAAGGCAATTTGACACATCATCTAGGAAGATATTTGCCATGCATAAAATCTAGAAATGGTACTTAGAATGGATATAATCTGGAATTTAAGAAATATTTTCATAAGCCCTAACCATTTTTATAATAAAAGACAAGATTCTTCTTGAAGCGTTTAACGTTGTGCTCGGTTCAGGATGCTTCTTCTCTGTGGGAAAAGAACGACACTTCGCCTGAGACTGGAATGCACTTAACAAGCCAACCAATTGGCCAAGACAAAGCTGCAAGTCCGATGCAAGCACCCCATTGTTCCCAGTTCAGCCTCAAGTGCTGGCAAACCTCTTCAGAAACTCAACCATCACCACCTGAAGAATCATCGTTATGCTAATGATGACCAAGAACAACTTGCTCTTATGGATCCCTTTGAATACATTTTTCTCCTCCAGTTTCCTGGCATTAAATTCGTTGAAGACCTGGCAGAGGACGAAGCAGTTGAAAATGATCGTGTCCCTCACTTTCTTGTCCACCCCAAAAATGTAACTCCCCTTGAATTGTAGGGTCAGGACGATGATAACTTGGTACAAGGCCTGAGATAGGAGATTCCTCCACATGACTCTGCTTATAAGTGGCTCGGTTCGTCCAACTGGTGGTTTTAGCATGAGCTCATTTGTAGGTTGCTCTGTCGACAATGCCAAAGCTCCCAGGGTGTCCATAATCAAGTTCACCCAAAGAAGCTGGACAGCTGTCAAAGGGACATCGCCAGAAGAGACCGCAGCAACAAAGTTGATGATGAGGCAGCCACATTCACAGTGAGCTGAAACTGTATGAACTTTTGAATGTTGTTGTAGACACACCGCCCCCACCTCAGCACAGTCACCACGGAGGCGAAATTATCATCCAGGATGACGATATCTGAGCTCTCCTTTGCCACCTCGGTGCCTTGGATGCCCATGGAGAGGCCGATATCTGCTTCTTTTAGGGCTGGCGCATCATTCGTGCCATCGCCAGTGACTGCCACCACAGGCCCTTTCTTCTTCAAGCACTCCACCATCAAAAGCTTATCAAATGGGGATGATCTAGCCATTACCCGGATTTTCTCGATTGCTGCCGTTCTCTGTTCGGGCGAGTAGCTGCGAAACTGCACGCCCTCTACTATGGCTTCGTGTTCGAGATCTTCATCGGGATTGAATATCCCACATTCCAAGGCTATAGCTCTTGCAGTGTGCATGTTGTCTCCTGTGATCATCTTGATGTTCACTCCGGCACTTTTACAAGCCAACACTGCCCTCCTCGCGCCTGGTCTGCATGGGTCCTTTATCCCTACTATCCCCAGCAATGTAAGTCCATCTTCCTCAAGTTTCCCATGAACTTGAGCAAGTGAGCCATCGATCTTTTTGTAGGCAAATGCAATGCAGCGGAGGCTTTTGTCTGCCATATTTTTTATGATTGCCCCGAAATCTGACCGCACTTCATCATTCATGACATTCACCATCCCGCTTTGGCTATAATAATCCGAACACAATGCCAAGATCATCTCAGCAGCTCCCTTCCAGTGTACATGAACGACCTGCTCTCCTCTCCTCCTCACAGCATCCCCGCTTCTCTTTTTCTCAGAATTGAATGCCTCGACTTGGATTATCTCCCATTCTTGCTTCAGTTTATCCATCGTCATACCCAATTGGGACACACCCCAAGAAAGTATAGCCTTTTCAGTTGGGCTGCCTGAAATTTCAGGAACAGATGCAGAAGGTTGCATGTGGACAGTTCCCGTTGTGTTCATTCCGATTCCTTGTAGTAGGACTTCAAGGATGCCGGTGGCTATTTCTCTGGATTCATCTACACTCACATGTTCTTTTCCCATACATAATTCGGTCACCCTCATCTCGTTTAATGTGAGAGTTCCAGTTTTATCCGTGCAGATCGTTGTGGCAGAACCCATGGTTTCACAGGCGGAGAGCTTCCGGAACATGGCGTTGTCACCCATCATGCGCTTCATGGAGTAGGCCAGCGTCAAAGTGACGGCCAAAGGCAAGCCCTCAGGTATAGCCACCACCACTGCAGCAACCATGCGCACAACAGTGTCTAACACTTCCCCCGACTTGGTCTTCCCGCTGGTGAATTCTCTCTGTCCAGCATCATCTTGGGTGTTTCCAGTGAAGTAGCGAATCATCAAGACGAGAAGCACCAGTAGGTCGACCGACACCTCGGCCTTGCCCATGGAGGAAGTCAACTTGTTTAGACGGGCTTGGAGCGGGGTCTCTTCATCTAAGTCACGGCTCACGGAGCTCATCATCTCACCCCACGCCGTGTTCATGCCAACAGAAGAAACCATCATTCGACCGTAGCCATCGATCACTTTGGTGCCCGAGAACAAGAAAGGGTTCTCGCTATCGACTTCGATGTGATCGCTTTCACCAGTCATGCTAGACTCGTCAACTCTCAGGGAATGGCCATCAACAAATACCCCGTCAGCCGGAACCTGGTCGCCAATCTTCAGATAGACGACATCACCTACAACAATATCGAATATGGAAATTGGTTGCCTCCTGCCATCTCGTAGGACCTCCACTCTAGTGTTGCCGCTCTCTTTTGAAAGTTTCCGGAACTTCCTTCCTTGCTTATAGTTGCTGACAGCAGAGACAATGACGACCAGAAGGATGGCGATGATTATACTCCCACCATCATACCAACCTTCTTTAAGGCCGTGCAGTTTGATGCCAAATGCTAAAGAGAGAACAGCGCATGCTATGAGAATGATTATGATCATGTCTTTGAACTTATCGAGCACAAAACTGAGAAAGCTCTTTGCCGGGGGCATATTGTACTTATTCGCACCAAAAGTTCGTTGCATGAGGTTGGTTTCATCCCCACTCAAGCCATTTTCGAGATTTGTCATGAGAATTGATGCGAGTTGTTTAATGCCACCAAGTTGAGCAAGAGATTCAAAGCTTTTCTTTCTTATCAGGTTACTCAGGATCGGTTCAAAGCTTTTCTTTCTTACCAGGTTACTCAGGATCTTCCGGCCAACGTCCCAAGGGGAAGGGCAATCTCCTTCACGTGAGAGAGCATCCGGAGGACTTGTTTCGACAGAGACTCAAGAGCCCTCGTGAAGTATATGACAGTGAAAGTCAGACGCCATCTCCGCCTGTGGATGATATTCATCGGGCCATTGCCGCGGTCCAGCACCACATTGGTTGCTGCTTCTTTGCTAGGTTTAGGGAGCCTCAACGACGACATGGATGAACAACAGAGAGAGAAGACAAAAGGGTGTGCTTGGATCAATACTGACTGACTTGGGTTGAACGGATGGATTTGGTCTTGATAGGTTATATTGTCGCGTAGTACATATATAGTGCAGTGTGACGAGCTTCCACATTGCATTCCTGGAAATTTCACAGCAGCTTCTTGGAAATTTCAGATCCGTCTGTAATATCAATTACCCAAAATTTGATGGTTATCTTATGTTTCCATTTCAGTAATTATCTCAGAAATTACCACTGCTATCAGTGCTGTAGTTTTTTTATCTCATTCAGATGGGGAACTCCTTTGCCCATGCCCACAGCTATGTCAGGAACAATTTGAACAGGGCTGAAACACCATATTTTTGCCGCCTCCAAACACGACCTTCTGCTCAATATTCTCGCACGGATCTTCATATTATCGCTTGGACCTATATCGTCTATATCAATTGATCAGCAAGTCCTCCCTCCATAGGCCGAGCCTCCGTGAATGATTGCACTCAGTTGCATGACCACCGGGGACACATGGGAAGATCTCCCCACTACGGTCTCAAGGATGTTTACAGTGGGTTCTGAAGACGCGATTGAGCACTGGCTACAAATTTTTCCTTTAGATCTTTCATGCGCTTTTTTAAGTGTACTTATCCGGCGCCAACAATGACAAGATCGTTCCGGACTTCACCAAATGCCTTAATGCCTTCAAGTAGCTTAAGAAGGTCAGATTGCCCTGCACTCTACAGCTACACTTGTCACTGGGGAGACACAATCTCAAGGCAAGGATTGGGTGCGTGTCGACTTCTTTTGCATTTGTTAATGTAGGCGTTCTTGAAAATGAACAGATAAGGATCATTTAGGGCCATAATATTGCTACAAGGCACATCCTCCACTCTCAGGTGCTTCTTTCTGATCCAAATAACAGTCCTCTGAACACTCACAACATAAAGATCCATCATCCCACCGGTGAAAATCTTACCATAGAAGATCCAGCCAAATGCAAAAAAGCTACCATTGTCAGAAGCCGGAATCATCCTCGATAAATAGAACATGAACGGCCCAGGATCAATCTCCGATTGCAGTAGCATGTAGGTGATCTAGCGGATCATCATACAAGTTCTCAACGCGGTACTCCTGTGCCTTAGCTGGGGAAGGAAGGCAGAATGAAATCATCTGCAAGATTGCGCTACTCGCCGGAAGCCAAGTCTGCATCACTTCCTTCAACAGGGCCTTCCCCGCTGGATCCTTTGCACTCACCCTTCATATCAACTTTGAGTTTTCAAGATCATTGACAAGGATCAAGATGGTTATATATCTCCTAATGACGTATGAATTATTTCTAACCCCACATCCAATGTTCAGTTTATACTTCGTCAATTTTAGCTTGTTTTATCTTGGAGAAATTTCTTCTACCAAACCACATAAAAAAGAAGGGAAGGTGACAGAGAAATCTTATATGAACTTTTATGAATGGAATTCATAAGGCAATTGTAAAATCTCCAATTTTTTTTACATGGAAGCCCATATGAGGTGAGTACTAATTGACCCATGAAATATCTCATTAACCACATAAAGACCCACATTGTTGGGGAGAACTCGGGTACAACAATTCACCACGGCCAAATGCAATCCAGGATCTATTTCTCCCCCGAAGTTAAATTAACTAAAAATCTCTTAACCTCCAGCAACAACCAGCAATATATAGCCTCACAAAATGCAAATATAATGCTGAAATGATAAGTAGACAAAGCAAATAACGACACCAAAGATTTAACGTGGAAAACCCGATGCGGGAAAAACCACGGACCGCCCAAAAACATCCACTAATCACCAAGAATAGCAGGATACACAAAGTATTCTTCCCTAGTCACATACTAGAGGATCAACATCAACATTACAATTATCTTCTTCTCACCACATAGGAGGATAAACAAGTTTGAAGCAAGAAAACCTTAACCTCAACTGGAGAATTCGGAGACGGTTCTCGACGAACAAAAACCATCAACTCGTAGCCCTCGGTCTCACGAATAATATACTGAAATTTGAACCGATTCCGTCAATGTTTGGCCGTCGAATCGAAGTCGCAAAGTTGCAGCCCTCTTCCTTTCTTCTCTTTTCTCCCATGCTTGCAGTTTTCTATTTCTCTCTCCTCCTCTTTTTGGACGCCCAACTCCACGCACGACACTCAACTTCCTTTTGTTTTGTTTTGTTTATTTTTTTTATTTTACTTTTTTTAATGCTGGCTGGGCCCCACATGAAGGTGGACCCAGCCAACACACATAAGCTAGTCAAATGTTCTTATCCATTGTAGTACCTGCAGATGTCGGAGTATGACCTCTTCTGTGATATAACATCATCCTACAGTTGCAAACCTTTTACCTATCTTCCACCTTTGGGACTAGACTAAAATGAGAAGCAAACAATAAAACTTACACACCAAAATTAACATGAAGAAGCGAAAGAAAGGATCAAAGTCTCTAGCAATGGCTTCTAGTGATACTCTATACTCAAATATCTGTCTCATTCCTCTCGAACTTCATGAGCCTTCGAAGAATTTCCATTGACCTGGCTTCCTGAGGATATTTTTTTCATGGATGCAATACTGGCAATGTGTAAGGAACTTAGGATCAAGGTAAAAACGTTTGCGACATGGATGTATTGAATGTTGACTGAGTTGGTCAGAATACTTCTGACTTTATCCTTTGTGATGATCTCTCTTTTAGTATTAGTTTGGTAGAAATATGAGAGATTCCAGTTCTACTATTCTACATACCATGTCTTTAGACTTGAAACTTCTCTTAAATGTTGAATAATTGCAGTTGAAGCGTGTGATGATCAAACTGGGAGAAAAGTTAACGGAGGAAGAATTGGAAGAGATGATGAGAGAGGCGGATCTGGATGGCGATGGCCAAATTAATTACGAAGAGTTCGTCAGGATGATGTTAGCTTTCTGAAAGGACTAATGCAACTGCTCGTGCTCCGTATGGATTTTATATTTAGAGTTGTATGGTCATAAAACATAACAAACGGAAGGAAATCTCACGCTAAAATAGTAATATCATTTGCCATGTGGGTTTATCGTGGATTCATTTCCATTGTGCATAGTGTAAAATCACTCTACGCTCATCAAACATTTCTATAAGTTATAAATATTGAATTTCTCATGGACTATTTTTTGGGCAACTCGATTGTTTTGTAATATTCTTTTACGTAATCATTATTTTTTAAGCAACATTAACTCTAATTGTGTGCCTTACATCTAGGGGTGAGCATTGGTCTAGGGTCAACCCTGGACCGGCCCTGGACCGGCCCAACCCTGCCGGTCCTGGTCCAGTTTCCTAGGAGACTGGGTTGATCCTTGGTCCTAGGATTTTAGACCAGCACTGTGCGGGTTGGTCCTTGGTCCTGAGAGTTTAGGGTCGGTCCAACCCGGACCAACCCTGACTATATATACAAAATATTATTTATAACTTTTTTTATATAGAGAAAACCTTAAAATAAACGACGTCAACAACATTAAACAGCTCTTTAGTGATGAGTTTAAGTAATTTTACATTGTTCTTTAATAACTTAGATTTTTAATATCTTTTACGGCGTCAATAGTTATAATTTATGAAGAATGAAAATGTTTTTGTGAGGAGTCCTCACGGTAAAAGGGTATAAATAGCTCCTCATGGCATTCTCTTATAGTACTCGTTCTCTTTCTGTCTTATTTGTCATCTTAGTTTTTAATTTACCAAAATCGAAACGCCACTTGACACTCGCCTCGCTCGCTTTGGGTCACTCGTGCTGCTCGCCACTCATTGCTCGCTTGGCTTGTTGCTCCCCGCTCGACACTCAATGCTCACTCCGTTTGACGCTCACTCCACTTAACCTTTGCCGCTTGCCTTTCTTAACTAACCTCGCTCATCATCAAATCCATTGGATCGGTTTGGTCCTTGGTTGCCCTTTCAAGGAATACAAAAAATGAAATAAAAAAAATTATTGGTTGGTCTCCGGTTGACCATGGAATCGGATTGAACCCATTGGGTCAGTCCAGTCCTCAATCGCTTTTTCAAGAAGTACAAAAAATGAAATAAAAAATTATCGATTGGTCCCGGGTTGACCCTAGAACCGGACTGAACCCACTGGGTCGGTCTGGTCCTCTGTCCCAAGCTCAATAGGGTCGGTTCTCGGTCCCAAAAATTGAGGACCAGCACTGCATGGGTTGGTCCTAGGGTTAGAGGGTGGACCAGCCCAACCCGGACTATGCTCACCCCTACTTACATCTACTTGTTTTATTGGATGGAATCGAAATACTTTTAACTCTCCATAATGTATTGCATTGTAAGAAACGAAGTCATTTTTATTTGGGTTAATACTATAAAAAAAATTCTAAATTGGTACATCTATAACAAATTTATCCTTCGTTAATTTTCATTAAATTTTACTGTCAAATTGCCTAGTTGGATAACGCATGCCAATTGACCGGTGTACCAATTTGAGATTTCACCCAATGTACCGGTTTGTGATTTTTGTTGTATTAATCCAATTTAATGGAAACTAAGGGATGTAAATTTATCATAAATATATCAGTTTGGGATTTTTGGGGGTCAAAAAATTTAATTTGAGGTAAATTTGTTTTAAGTGTACTAGTTTGAGGTTTTTTGTGGTATTAGCATTTCTTTTTTCTATGCTATTGCACATGTACAATTGTGATCCTTTTTATATGTAAGATGTCACATGGAGTGCATGATGGAATTAACTTTACTTGAATTTACAATCATTAATATTTTCTCGTTCTTGTAAAGTGATTAATCATTTTGTACTTTGAATGTAGAAATGATTAGATATGATATTTAAAATATATTATGGAGAGATTTTCCTACTTCACTATCAGCCTCGCTTGAGTCACACAACCTAGACCTCGCCTAAGGTGAGGCTGGTGGCAGCTTGCCGGTTGCTCGTTCGCGGCTGAGGCCTTTATCGATAATGTTAGGGTTTTCAAGAACATTTCCATAATTACGAAAGAATAGTGAGAAGAAAATTGGAAGAAAAAAGTGTATTTGCATTCCGGAAATGCTCAAAGCTTCGAGTATCTTTGGACCTACTTTGAGCTAAAGGCCTTTAGAGGCCTTTTCAAAATATAATTACATCTTTCAAAACCTTTCCAAAAATTTTGCCAAACGGTGTTTGCAGTTGCCAAGGGATTTTGGAGTCCAAAGCCTCTTGTGAATACTATTTCCAAACGCAACCAATAATGTTTGACTTTTGATATCGAAAAATGATGAATTTACACAATTCTTCCATGGGCACAGCATTTGTAAAATAAGTAACTAAGGATCTTTCCACTTTATGTAATAATAGTAGTGTAAATGAATTGTAGTAGATTTCGGTGATCACAAACTAGTAAATAAGCAAATTTGGTGAACGTCTTTGATTTTAGTAAGACATAATGCTTTTTGTCTTCTCTATGATGTTGAAATTCTCTCCATGATTAAGTGCTCGATCCCATTTTGCGACAGAAGCCCAATGAGCCACAGCAGGCTTTTTCCATATGTGGTTCAGAAAATTTCTATAACTTCTATTCGAGAGGGGTTTCTTATTCATGACGTAGACTACTCGTAAAATGATTATGTGGAATAGGTTTACAATGAAATACCTCAACATGGTAATTAGTGACAATGATTCCGACATTAACTAACAGTCGAGATTCTATTTGGACAATAAATTTGTTTCTTGTGAGCTACGAAGTTGACTTAATATGCATTTGGTAGTCAATTTTAAAAAGAACAACTAATTGCAAATATATTGGTTGATTGTTTACGTCTCGCTCTTCACCTAAAAGATTAATGTTGCGCAATAGGACATTTGATCTTAATGTGAACACTGAACACAATATTTTTCAATCGACATTTTCTCACAACACTCCTTTTGTCCCCCTTGAGAGATTAGGGTTCCTCACCTTATTTTTTCAGAACGTCTCAATAAATCTCAATGAACATGAGTTTGTTTTAATTTCTAGAGTGCGTGCATCCTTTTGAAATAACGTGGATTCCAACTTTCAAATTTAGCATTGATTTTCTTTTTCCCTTTTATTAATGTCAAAGTGCTGAGGAAATAATTCAACTTGTTATAATGTCTAAAAACTTAAGATTATTGGTTGAGGTAGACTGCATGCATATAAAGCGTATATAGACCCCACTGAAGAGCGATATGAGATATTTCAACACTTCATCTCATATGCAAGAAGAATTAGGAATGAAAGATGAAATTTGATGAATGTGTCATTGCACATGCGAAATAAACCAGAGTAGAATCAGAATCTGACACCACATTAAATCGGTCATTCCGAACACTTAATTTCACAGGTGGAGCGATCACATATTACGCGGACAAGTGATGCAAATATTTTAATAGAACTATTTTCTTGTATGAAAAAAAACTCGAATATTGTATGCGAAGTTCAATAGAAATTTACTAGCAAACAATTAAAAAGAAAAAAGAAAAAGAGAAAAACCTCATTTCCAAGAAGGACGAGATATCAAATCCAAAATTATTACCACATTTAGTCGAGTCAAGTCAAGAGACATTCTGACCCAAAAAAAAAAAAAAAAGTCAGGTCACATGGGATTGCATGACTCGACAAGAGGCTTATATTAGCATAACGTACCTTTGAGTCTTGGACTAAATGAACTATCCAATACGTTATGTCTTTGTACGAAAAGAACTCAAATATCGTCTATGAAGTTCGATAGAAATTCACCAACGAACGATTAAAAAGAAAAGAGAGAAACCTCCTTTCTAAGAAGGACGAGATATCAAATCGAAATATTACTATATTTAGTCAAGTCAAGTCAAGTCATATTGGGTTGCTCAGTACATTTAGTCGAGTCAAGTAAAGTAAAGTAAAGTAAAGTAAAGTAAAGGTAAAAAAAATGTCAATTCATATGGGGTTGCTTGCATGTTCGACAGGTGGCTTATAATAGCATAACGTGCCTTTTGAGTCTCTGACCAAATGAACTATTCCATACATCATGTCGTCTTTGGTGCACTTTCTCTGTCAAAGCAAATGCCTCCATGTTCATCTAAAAAGACTAAAACAAGACTACGGCGTGGCGTGTTGAATCTTGCATCAAACGCACGACGAGGTACGTCCCTCATTGGAAGAAAAGTATTCATATTAACGAATTATTATCCAAAAGTTTGGATGATAAGACTTTGCGATGAAAAGGATTAAAATAAAAGAAGCCCACAATAGAAAAAATTTATGGACATGTACTCACTTGGATATAATAAAAGTACCCGATTCTGATTGAAAAAAAAAAAATTGTAACCGATGGTTGTGATTTCAGTGGTCTTCAGGTGAGAAAACGGGGCCCGCCCTCTGGTTTTTTGTTATATCCTCAATTATAAGTATTTGAACTAATTACTCTAACAAAAGAAAGTCTGGGTCAACATTATTCATTTCAATTTATGACATCGTTTTCTATGTGGATGAGACTTAATTTCCCAAAAAACGACCCAACATTAGGTTCAATCTCAATTGTCTTTTTTGTTATATAAAAAAAAACTCTAAATTTCATATCCAATCCCAAATCTACACCGAACTATTTTTTGTCTCGGAAAAAACCACAGAGTTTAAGTCCAGTTCTAAATTTGTCCCGAGTTTTCTTTGTTAAAAAAAAAAAACAATCATCAACTTTCAATCTAATCTCAAATCTGCCCTCGTAGTCCGCTCTCCACGTCGTGGCATTTCAACGTTGATAAGAAATCCACATCAATAAGATGACATAAAAATGATCCTCAAAATGAAATCATTTTTAGGATATGAAAATTAGGATGGCTAATGATGATTTTTGGACGAAGGAGGACCAATGGGAGCAAATTTGAGACTAGAGTAAAAATTGACTATTTTTCTCTTAGATAAAAAGAAGTTCGGGGAAGATTTGGGACTAGATTTAAAGTTGGGTTTCTTTAGACAAAGAAAAATTTAGGGCAGAATTGGAAGGACTTAAAGTTCAACATTTTTTATTTTTTAGAAATCAAATTAGGGACATAACCGAAACCAAACCTAAAGTTGGGGTTTTTTTAAGGAATTAGGCCATGTAAAGGGTATGCGATGGTTCTAATTGACGGATTGCTTCAATAATTGCCGGCCATAAACACTTCTGGTAAAAGAAATATCATCTACTTACCTTGTTTCTATCATGCTAAACTTTTTACTGACTGTCTTCCTCCTTTTGGGATCAACCTGAAGTTTTAGATTCGTTGCGCTACAAAAGAAGGTATGATATAAATGTGTAAATCGACAAAGTGAATTGTACCAAACTTAGTTTTATGACGAAGTGTTCTTAGGTAATAATATAAACCTAATTACTCTACCTTGGGCCAATGTAAGAAAATGTAATTCTAAGCAAATTAGAATTTCTGTAGGCATAATGCAAACTATTCAAATTCCTCTAATTACACAATCACTTATGAAACATTAAAGTGTCTCTGATACAACCTGCCTTTTGCAATCAAATTGTTTATTAAAGGGTTTATCCCCACCTTTGCGCATTCGTTGTTTTGACATGCTTTCAAATAGGATTCATTGGAGAGTTTCCTTCGAATCTAAGGTTGTGCATGCACCAAAAAAAAAAAAAAAAAACCTCGAAAGAGTGTACGAGGTTGTGATGAATGACTCATGGGCTTCCTTATTCCAAGGAGCTTGAAGTACAATGTTGTTCAACAATAGTCCAGGAGCAAGAAGGCCCCGCAGGACCGCATGGATCAAAGCAAGCGCAAAGTAATGGTGACGAAAAAGCACAAATTACCAAAAGGTGAAAGGAATTCCATAAAATTGTGAAAGTAATGAGGGTATAAGTAGAATTAATCTTTTTTATGGTAAATGATAATAAAGCAACAAAAAAAAAAGAAATTATCTCAATGATGGTAAATGTTTTTTTTTTTCTGATTCAGTCATAACACTCTTCACTTGTTTAATAAACTCCCATCGCTTCTCATAATTAGCCATTGACATCTCCAGTGGAAAAAGATAAAAACTGAAAAGCAACCAAGAAAGAAAATCAGAAATAATTATGTTGGTTATACAGGGGACTTTTTCAAGCCATACGTTCACGCTTTGTGTGGGTTTTCCATCCAAGCGTCGTTCGCAAGGGAAAATGACATCCTCGTGACCGAACTTTCACGCATAAAGATTTTCACGGCAAATGCTTGTCTAGACTCAAATCTATATGAACCGAATCAATTCATCCACAGATTACATATATAGTACATAAATTTCATAAAATCAAACCGCTATGATTGCGCTTGGTTGGATCGGCTGTGATCGCCGCAAGTATTTTTCAAGAATGATAGTGGAACACTTTATATAAAAATGTAATAACAAAAAAAAAAAAGAAGGGACAATTAGAGGGTATTTATTAGGGATCGAAATCACTAAGGGTCCCAGGAGATAAGTCATGCAAATCTGTTCTTAACACATGTAAAGTTGCGTTTGACGTTTAGGATATAATTCAGGATATGATAAGATTTATCTTATCCTACTTTTGGTGCTTACTCAATATAGGACAAATTCGGATATGAGGGAGATATAAACCAAATAAAATTATCCTATGGGGGAGTTGGGAGAAAAATGGATAGGATTTCTAATATTTGTAAAAGAAAGTTATTTTTCTTAAATAATAAAATTCTTAAATTAACAAATTTAAAATTATATTTCAACATACAAAATATTTAAATTCTAATATAAGAAATTCAAAATAAAACATAAAAAATTATTTTTTTTTAATTTAATCTTGTTTTTATTTATATATTCGAATTTAATTTTACCTTATAATATAAATTCAATATATAAATACATAGTTATTACTTATTTTAGTGTTTTGGTATTTTAGGTATATTAGTACAGTTTTCTATTTAATAAAATTTTATTAGAGAATGATGGAAGGGGAAGAAAGAAATAAAAAAAGAAATTAATTAAAAAAGAGTGGAAAATAAAATAATAAAAAAACAAATAAAAATAAAGTAGAGAAGAGTTTCATAAGAGATCTCTACCACCTCCATTTATAAACGTTGTGGTTTATTTATATTGGTATGTCGTTTATACACAACAATATATATGATATAATGTAAATATATCCGACTTTATTATTGCAATCACCAAACAGTTGATAGGATATAACAAAAATCCATTTTATATCCTATCCTGTCCAGTCCTATTATGATTAGAAATCCAAACGACCAAACGTAACATTAGACAGTGTTTGGTGAACTGGATAAAACTCTGGATAGGAGAGTGTTGTGAAATTCGAATATGATTGAATATAGGCTGGATATAGCTTGAATAAAATAAAAAAAATCCCACCTAGGGAGTGGGACAAACTCAGATAGGATATCTACCTTAAAAATAATAAAAAATAAAATAAAAGAAAAATGTGAGCCAAGTCGAAGCTTTCCTGAAGCTCCTCTCTCACATGCTCAGTCGTCGTTGCCTCCAGCAGTCATCTCACCACAGCCACCTTCGTTGCCGCCATCTCATCTCTGTCTCACACCATCGCCACCCTCTCTTGCCGTCGTGCCTGCCAAGTTTGCACCTCTCAATTGATTTCTCTTCTCGCCACCACTGCCCTCAATCCCGCCTCTTCTAGCTTTGTCACATGCAGCGCCAGGCACGTCTAAGATCGACCTCGAGCACTAACAGGCCAGAATAGACTTGTGCTTGATCTGAGCCCCTGATTTTGTGTTACTGTACTTGTTGCGATTTCATCGCTAGCATCATTGTTCAAAGGAAAATCTGTCCATGGATATCTAGTAAAACTAGAAATTTTGTGGGATCTTCAAGTAGAGAACGGATGAATCATATGTATATCAAATCTAGATGCTTCAAACAAAGCTCAGCATTCTAGTTTGGTTAAGGAGGGCCTGAAACTTTGGATCTCCTTCTAGACACTTGGACAATGTGATTAAGGCTGCGTTTGGCAGTCGGGATAAAATTCAAAATAGGATGTGATTTATCCTATCCTACGTTTGGCGTTCGCTCAAAATAGGATAAAGTCGGATATAAGAGTAATATAAACATGATAAAATTATCTCATGATGGAGGTGGGACAAAAGTGGATAGAATTTATAATGTCCATAATAAGAAAGTTATTTTTATCGAATAACAAACTTATTAAATTAACAAAATTGAAATTATATTGCAATATAAATAATATTTGAATTCTAATTTAAGAAATAAAAAATAAAAAAATAAAAAAATTTTTAATAATTTTTTTAATTTATATATTCAACTTTAATTCTATTTTATAATAAACATTCAATCTATAAATTAAATATTTATAATTATTATATATTTTAGGTATTTTTGTATTTTAGGTATGTTAGTACAATTTACTATTTGATAAAATTTTATTAAAGAATGATGAAAGGGGAAAAAATAAATAATAAAGAAAATAATATAAGAAAGAGGAAAAATTAAATAAAAATAAATTAAAGAATAATGTTACGAGAGATTTTCACCATCTTCTTTTATGAACATTTAGGTTCATTTATAGTGATATGTCGTTTATATATAAAAAAAAAAATGTACATGATATGATGTGAATATATCCGACTTTAATATTGTAATTCACCAAACAATGGACAAAATACAAAAAAATCACAGGATTTCCTATCCTATCATATCCAGTTCTATCCTGATTAGAAATCTGGACGATCAAACGTAGCTTAAGAGAAAGAGAGACAACAAAGCAGAGAGGATGGATGACGAGTGCGATCAAGAAGGTTAATGCAAAGTGAGAAGTGCAAGGCAGATAAGAGGAGACGAGTGAGGGACTAAACAAGTTTATGATGACCATATGGACTAGAGCACAGGCAGGATGGCATCAGTCAATGTTCCAGGCGGCGGAGGTTGTCATGGCAAGCTTGGCCAGCAATCGTATACAGTTTTCATGACTCCAATAATCATATTTCTTTTTTGCAAATCTCAAAGAATTGATTTTTTTATGTTTTACTTTTAATCCAGTTTTGTTCATGTATATCTGGACATCACCAAACATTACGTAGGATTTTCAAATCTTGTATTTGCTTTATCCTATCCGACCTTATTTTATCCAGTAAAGTTGTCTAGACGACCAAACGCGGTCTTATTGTACCTAACATTCTGAAAAAAATAATAATAAATAAATAGATAAATAAATTGACCAAAAAAAATGATATTATGAAACAAAATTAAATGAGAAATCAATATTTAACATGTAACGTTTAACTTATGTAGATTATACACATTAAAGAAAGCACCTCAGAATTCATCCGGTCCTTCGCCCAAGTTTCCAGTCAAATACATTCGTTGCTCGATAATAGATTTAATAGCTTATTTTGGAAAGATATTAATGCTGCACAAAAACGTGTTATAGACGCGTTCTTTTCAAATTTCTACAGCACTGATAGCAGTGGTAATTTCTGAGATAATTACTGAAATGGAAACATAAAGATAATTTACCATAACAAGTACGGCCCCAGAAAGTAAGATAACCATCAAATTTTGGGTAATTGTGAGAAACATAAAGATAAATTACCATAACAAGTACGGCCCCAGAAAGTAAAAGATAACAACCAAATTTTGGGTAATTGTGATTACAGACGGATCTGAAATTTCCAAGAAGCTGCAGTGAAATTTCCAGGAATGCAATGTGGAAGCTCTTTTAAAAAAAAAAATGTGGAAGCTCTTGTCACACTGCACTATATATGTTGTACTACGTGACAATATAACCTTTCAAGACCAAATCCATCCGTTCAACCCAAGTCAGACAGTGTTGACTCTACAGACTTTTGTCTTCTCTCTTTTTGTTGTTCATCCATGTGGTCGTTGAGGCTTCGTAAACCTAGCGAAGAAGCAGCAACTGATGCAGTGCTCGACCGCCACGATGGCCCGACGAATATCATCCACAGGCGAAGATGGCGCCTGGCTTTCATGGTCATATACTTCACAAGGGCTCTCGAGTCTCTGTCGAAAGAAGTCCTCGAGAAGAAGAGAGCCCTGTTGCGGACGCTCTCTTACACTGCCATCAATGTCGAACCCGAGAGCAGTGATAATCCACGTGAAGGAGAAAGCCACTCTCTTCGAGACGTCGACCCTAAAATCCTGAGTAACCTGGTAAGAGAGAAAAGCTTTGAATCTCTTGCTCAACTTGGTGGCATAAAACAAATCGCTTCAATTCTCACGACAAATCTCGAAAATGGCTTGAGAGGGGATGAAACCGACCTCACGCACCGAACCAATGTTTTTGGGCCGAATAAGTACAATAAGCCGCCGGCAAAGAGCTTTCTCAGTTTTGTGCGTGATGCGTTCAAAAACTTGATCATAATCATTCTCATAGCATGTGCTGTTCTCTCTTTAGCATTGGGTATCAAACAGCACGGCCTTAAAGAAGGTTGGTATGATGGTGGGAGTATAATCATCGCCATCTTTCTAGTCGTCATCGTCTCTGCTGTTAGCAACTATAAGCAAGGAAGGCAGTTCCGGAAACTTTCCAAAGAGAGCAGCAACATTAGAGTGGAGATTGTAAGAGATGGCAGGAGGCAACCAATTTCCATATTTGATATTGTTGTAGGTGATGTCGTGTATCTCAAGATTGGTGACCAGGTTCCGGCCGATGGGTTGTTTGTTGATGGCCACTCCCTGAGAGTTGACGAGTCTAGCATGACTGGTGAAAGCGATCACATCGAAGTCGATAGCGAGAACCCTTTCTTGCTCTCAGGCACCAAAGTGATAGACGGCTATGGTCTAATGATGGTTTCTTCTGTTGGCATGAACACGGCGTGGGGTGAGATGATGAGCTCCGTGACCCGTGACTTAGATGAAGAGACCCCGCTTCAAGCCCGTCTAAATAAGTTGACTTCCCTCATCGGGACGGTCGGGGTGTCAGTGGCCGAACTGGTGCTTCTCGTCTTGATGTTCCGCTACTTCATTGGAAACACCCAAGATGATGCTGGACACATAGAACTCACCAGCGGGAAGACCAAGACGGGGGATGAGATAGATGCTGATGTGCGCATGGTTGCTGCAGCTGTGACCATTATAGTGGTGGCTGTACCTGAGGGCTTGCCTTTGGCCGTCACTTTGACGCTGGCCTACTCCATGAAGCGCATGATGGGTGACAACGCCATGGTCCGGAAGCTCTCCGCCTGTGAAACCATGGGTTCTGCCACAACTATCTGCACGGATAAAACCGGAACTCTCACGTTAAACGAGATGAGGGTGACCGAATTATGTATGGGAAAAGAACAAGTGAGTGTAGATGAATCCAGAGAAATAGCCACCGGCATCGTTGAAGTCCTACTACAAGGAATTGGAATGAACACGACGGGAACTGTCCACATGCAACCTTCTGCATCTGTTCCTGAAATTTCAGGCAGCCCAACTGAAAAGGCTATACTTTCTTGGGGTGTGTCCAAATTGGGTATGACGATGGATAAACTGAAGCAAGAATGGGAGATAATCCAAGTCGAGGCATTCAATTCTGAGAAAAAGAGAAGCGGGGTTGCTGTGAGAAGGAGAGGAGAGCAGGTCGTTCATGTACACTGGAAGGGAGCTGCTGAGATGATCTTGGCATTGTGTTCGGATTATTATAGCCAAAGCGGGATGGCGAATGTCATGAATGATGAAGTGCAGTCAGATTTCGGGGCAATCATAAAAAGTATGGCAGACAAAAGCCTCCGCTGCATTGCATTTGCTTACAAAAAGATCGATGGCTCACTTGCTCAAGTTCATGGGAAACTTGAGGAAGATGGACTTACATTGCTGGGAATAGTAGGGATAAAGGACCCATGCAGACCAGGTGCGAGGAGGGCAGTGTTGGCTTGTAAAAGTGCCGGAGTGAACATCAAGATGATCACAGGAGACAACATGCACACTGCAAGAGCTATAGCCTTGGAATGTGGGATATTCAATCCCGATGAAGATCTCGAACACGAAGCCATAGTAGAGGGCGTGCAGTTTCGTAACTACTCGCCCGAACAGAGAACGGCAGCAATCGAGAAAATCCGGGTAATGGCTAGATCATCCCCATTTGATAAGCTTTTGATGGTGGAGTGCTTGAAGCAGAAAGGGCATGTAGTGGCAGTCACTGGCGATGGCATGAATGACGCGCCAGCCCTAAAAGAAGCAGATATCGGCCTCTCCATGGGCATCCAAGGCACCGAGGTGGCAAAGCAGAGCTCAGATATCGTCATCCTGGATGATAATTTCGCCTCCGTGGTGACTGTGCTGAGGTGGGGGCGGTGCGTCTACAACAACATTCAAAAGTTCATACAGTTTCAGCTCACTGTGAATGTGGCTGTCCTCATCATCAACTTCGTTGTTGCGGTCTCTTCTGGCGATGTCCCTTTAACAGCTGTCCAGCTTCTTTGGGTGAACTTGATTATGGACACCCTGGGAGCTTTGGCATTGGCGACAGAGAAACCTACAAATGAGCTCATGCTAAAGCCACCAGTTGGACGAACTGAGCCACTTATAAGCAGAGTCATGTGGAGGAATCTCCTATCACAGTCCTTGTACCAAGTTGTCATCCTCCTGACCCTACAATTCAAGGGGAGTTCCATTTTTGGGGTGGACAAGAAAGTGAGGGACACGATCATTTTCAACTGCTTCGTCCTCTGCCAGGTCTTCAACGAATTTAATGCCAGGAAACTGGAGGAGAAAAATGTATTCAAAGGGATCCATAAGAGCAAGTTGTTCTTGGTCATCATTAGCATAACGATAATTCTTCAGGTGGTGATGGTTGAGTTTCTGAAGAGGTTTGCCAGCACTGAGAGGCTGAACTGGGAACAATGGGGTGCTTGCATCGGACTTGCAGCTTTGTCTTGGCCAATTGGTTGGCTTGTTAAGTGCATTCCAGTCTCAGGCGAAGTGTCGTTCTTTTCCCACAGAGAAGAAGCATCCTGAACCGAGCACAACGTTAAACGCTTCAAGAAGAATCTTGTCTTTTATTATAAAAATGGTTAGGGCTTATGAAAATATTTCTTAAATTCCAGATTATATGCATTCTAAGTACCATTTCTAGATTTTATGCATGGCAAATATCTTCCTAGATGATGTGTCAAATTGCCTTCGGCTACTGAATCAAATCAACAGTTTATTGCCCTCCATTATTTCAACCTCAGTACTTTGGTCTTGCTTGGTGAGCTGCTGTTGAGTTTGGATAATCTTGCAGATGAGGTTATTAATCAGTGATCATGCTATATGCCTGCTTTAACATTCATCTCTGAACTAGCATTCAAAAAGTTATCCTACAGGAAAACTAAAAAAGCAATTGGCCAGTTCCCAGCAAGCTTCGTGATGGGGCAGTAAAAACCCAAAAATGGCGAGAAACGAATGTTAATGCAAGGTTGCCTTTTCGGTTCTTTTCTCACATCATCTGTCTCCTTTACTATATTAACACAAAGGACATGGGCCCATGCGATGGAACAAATTTTATTTGATGCAAATGGCGAGAAACGAATCAAGTCACTTAAAGTAAACACAACTTGAAATTCTTAAGATTGCTGGCTTCCAACTAAAGTAGAGGTGCTATCATCTTTTCCTCATAACTTCTTTGGATATCTTCAACTAAATTCCCCATGTCCTGAAAAAGCATGACCAAATATTCTAGCAAAGAACCCGAAGGAAAAAGTTGATAGAAGCAATGCAGCACATCATTACGTGATGGAGCTTGCTTTGCATAAATAGGATAAAGATTTCAATGGAAATGTGACATCTTTAGAGGCTAATATTCTAAGGATTTGTCTCTGCAAATCATAAGATGGCTGTAGCTGTCTTATAAGTACATCTGAATGCCTAGAAGCAGCAAAATAGCACCACTTTGAAATAGGAGAAAACAATTTGACATGATTCTTTGGATGAAGATAATAAATTTTCATAGGAGGATCCCGAGTTGACAACCCAATTCACCTATCAATGTGAAAAACTGTCTTTAATCAACGTCACAACTTGTCTGCACACATCTTGCATTCAATCCTTCACCTCACTCTATAGGCAAAACCCTCATAGATTATATTCAATTTATATGACCATGTTGACAAAGTAATAACAAGACTCACAAAAAAAAAACTTACACAAGCATATCGATTTCCAATGCTTTCATACCTAAGCATCACCGGTATTAGCCGATTCTTTTCATGTCACAAACGCATCAACCAAAAAAAGGCAATAGACTATTGAAAAAGGATAAAGACAAAAGGTAACAAAGAGTTTGGTTGACAAGTGGAAAACAAACTTCCAAACCTGATTTGTCCTGGCCAGCAGAAGACCTGATTAAAGGCGAGGCAAGGTGTCGTGACCAAAATTTTCGGGGTGCGAATCACCTAGGATTTGGCTAATGGATTGCTAACCTTAAGCTTAGCTCGGGCTCTCCCAAGCCCATACCAATTCGCAACTTAGGTTCAAGTTCTTAACATGCAATTGATTTTTAACTCGGAGTCGCCACTAATCAGTTTACGGTAGGTTGATTAGACACCTAAGTAAAGTAACGGGAGTTTTACTTTACTCCTACGAATCAAAGATTATGAATACGGGGACTTGGTTACACTAGATCTCTCTAATGCCCTTTCGGTACCATTTTTTTATTTTCAAAAATGCTTTTGCAGACAGCTTAAATTGATTTTATATTTAATTCTCTAACATGTGAGACGATCATGCAGGTGCGCAAACCACCAATTTAACACCCAAGTAAAATAGTAAATAAATTGCATGACTTACCTCATAGCAACGAAAGCATCTGCGTTGTTAGATCAGAATTCACATCAACAGTCCTAGATATGATTTCTAATTAACAAGCAATTTCTTTTTTCTCTTTTTCACTTATTTAATGAAAATCATGCAATATGCAATGCAATATTAATTAAATGACCTAATTCTAATGACATGCAATTTCTAATTAAATGGACCTAATATCAATAAATGACGTGCATTTCATGAATATAATCCTATATGACATTTACATGACATTTTTTCCTAAAAAATGCAATCTATCCTAGAGAATGGAACTAATTTATTCTAAGACATTTTTGTATTTTTTTTTCATGAAATTTGGAATTAGAAAAAATGTGAAAATTATCTAACTAGATTAAGATTCTATTCAATTTGCATTAGGAATTAGGTCGAGCCAAATCCTAATTTGAACCAAAATATTATCTTAACACAAATAATCCTAAAATGCAATCTATTTAAAGAAATACCTAAACACATAATAAATTAAGAAAAATATTATCTATGCCTTGGCAGTTTCAGAGAGTTGGGAAATGAACCGAGCTATGTAATTCAGTCTTCCCAAAAGGCTCCGAACTTCTTTCACTGTTGATGGAGGTTGCAACTCGTGTCACGCCCCGAACCCCGAGACACGTGAACAACCCGCCATGGTCATACAAATGCGACAATCCCAGGTAGTGTCGCCGACCCAATTAATTTATTATCCGCATGCAGAACATGCTATAAAACCCCTGACAAAAACTCACAAGATAGGAAAGTAGGAAATCAACACATTCATGAACAAACGTGCTTTCATAGATAAACAACATTCCATAGATTACATATATGCCAAAAAGGGTCAGCTTACAAAAAGGGATCAATCCACCAAAAAGAAAGAACGGTCCTAAGACTACTAGTCGGACTTGCTCTTCGATCCCATTTCAGACTGAACATCCTCCGGAGACGATGGGTCCTCCAGCCTATTATCAGGAGGGTCATCTACTCCTTCTCCTAGGATGGCTTCCATTACAGCAGATGGAATATCAAAACTACTAAGCGGACCAATCCTGAAACCATTGGGCCCAAAACGAAACCAAGCCCTATATCTATGAGGCACCCTAATAGCCAAGCCCTCCTGGACCCAGACCGTGGTCCTAACAAGCTCATAGATCCAATGGCCATCGGGATCGGGACAACTGAACTTCTGCTTCGTACTATGCACGGGAAGACCATAACGCTCCGGGGGTTCTGCCATCTACGGTTCTGAAATTTTGGCCCACAACGGGGTGAGACATTGTCTCAGCAAGTTCAACCCCCTAAACCCATATTAGAAAGAAAATACACCCCGGGTGGCCTAGCCACATCACACAGAAGACTTACCTTGTCTTAATTCCTTCCTGCAGGTTAGCACAATTTGTATCACACAATCTCAAGTAGTAATAAAAATTTAAACAATTGGAGTGCCATCACTTTCATATAAACCACAATCGCACTCAGCACACATTCCAATTATTATTCACCGCCACACAAGGGCATAGCTTACTCGCAGTTCGGCTATCTACTGACATTAATGCCAAGCATCGCCTCCCCCCTCCCTTGGAGCACAGCTTCGTCACTACGTCGACGACATTCCCGAAGGAGCATAGGTCCAGTTGGCCTAACCTCTATTGCGACCCGAGCCTCGTCACTATGTTGACGGCGATCCAAAAGGAATACAGGTCTAGTTGGCCTAGCCTCTACTGCGACCGAGCCTCGTCACTATGTTGACGGTGATTCAAAAGGAATACAAGTCCAGTTGGTCTAGCCACTACTGCGACCGAGTCTTTCAACCAGCACACGGCAAATCAATACTGACCCCAGACACTCCGCATTTCATTCATATACTCAAATTACAATAGTAATCCTTAAAAATCCAATTTTTGCATCAAAACCCGACACTTGGGTTTTTATGAATAAAATCCATATTTATCACATTAAACACTCAATTTGCCACATCCATCCATCAAATTCAAATTGTAAATGCACAGCAGTGATCATCACGAAATTCTAAGCAATTGAGGTCATACATAATTTTTCGAATTTTTTTTATAAATAATAATATTTTAATAATTTCGGAATATAATATATTATTAAAATTCCAGAATTTCGAAACATTTAAGTAAATCAAAAATAAAACCTATTATATCACATCAAGGCTTATATTAAAATAAACCTACTTAACTTTAAACTAAACACACTTTAACTTAATTAAACACCATAATCTAATCATCGACCAAATAAACTAATCTAACCACCTAAGCTTACTTAACTTAGACTAAGCACTTAGGACATCATTAACCCTCTAATCAAGATTTAGTGAGTTAAACTCACCGGAATCGCTTTCCGACGAGCCCCGGCGAAAAGGACGGCGAGGCCGTCGACAAATCTTCTCGGGGCGACACTAAAGGAGGCCGGGAAGAGCCCAGAAACGCTCCTCGAAGATCCAGATCTTGCTGGCTGAAGGTTGCTGCCACGGCCGGAACGGAGGCGCGCCGGCGGCTGCTTGAACGAAGAAGGACTGACGGAAGCACCTACGGCTCGGGGCGGCGACTGGCGGCGACGAACGGCGACGACAGAGACTTTGGCGATGGCTGGCAGTTGCTGGCAAGGAGGAATGACAGCGCTGGAGGCTCGGGCCGCACGAGCAGCGGCGAAGCAAGGCGCAAGCAGGCGTGCGAGCAAGGGCGACGCGCGCGAACGGGGGCAACGGCGACGGCACAGGCGACAACGAGCGGATGGCGAACGAAGGGCGGTCGGCGTCGGACGAGCTGCTGGTTCGGATTCCCCCTTGCAACCGATTCCAAGCTTGAAGAAGAAGAAGAAAAAGATAGGACCTTTTCACTTTTTGCGGACCAATTAGCACTTGCTACTTGTCAAGCTCTCATTCAATATGGCCCCAACCACCATGACATCAAGTGATATCATCTTCCACTATCTCAAACTCCCACAACCTTATTCCAATAGGTTCAATTTCTTTTTCCGCCGGTGCATAAAATCTTGTACAATAATTCCTTCAATTCCAATTAATTCTCTTCCAATTGAGCCCAATTAAAATCCATAAATTAATCCAATGTCCCTAATAAGATTTGTGACATAACAAGACTTCCAATTTCTGAATTCACTTTCAATTTCACGGTTAATTTCACTCTGGCACGATATTAGCGTGTCCTAACCTACCGGGTAGCTTTTAGAAATTTTCGTGCATTTGACCTGTGGTTGATCAATTCAAGCCACAATGTACATCTTTGACACATTGGAGACTCTCGGTTGTCGTGGTAATCTCAAGATTTCAAATACAGACATAAGGAACTCAATCGGCAGAAAAGCCAGTCCAGTGCCGACCGACAAGAATAGTGCGATCTGGTGGAATCACGCACACTTGATCACATGCCTCTGTCGAGTCGACCTATCTCCGGTTTCTAATCGATTTTTAACTGTGCCATAATGACCCTTGCAGATTAGCTCGATCGAAAGGTCGCTTCCTGGTCAAATTCTCGAATCTGATGCATTAGAATCTCTTACCGGCTTCACCCGATAGACTAATTTTCACATGAGTGGCCAACTCAAGGAAAAGAACAATATGTGCAAAGATGAAATGCCCATCTCAATTTACTGAAAATAGAATAGGAAAATCGGGATGTCACAACTCGCATATGGCCTTAGCCTTGGATGGGTCGATCTCAATCCCTTTACTGCTTACAATGAATCCGAATAATTTACCGGATGTTGCCCCGAACACGCATTTAGGGGGATTTAGCCGAAGCTTGAATTCACGAAGTCGATCAAACAACGAGGACATCTATGTGAGGCAGTTAGAAATATCTTTTGGGCTGGCCTTGTTCAAATCTCGATAGTCGACATAAACTCGAACTCGACCATCCTTCTTCATCACCGGCACAATGTTAGCCACCCATTCAGGGGATTGCGAGACTTCAATGAATCCTACCTTCAAAAGCTTCATCACCTCTTCCTCTATCTTCTTCGAGAGCTTGGGTTTAGTTCTCCGCAACCTCTGCTTCTTAGGTGGCACGTCCAGGTTAGTAGACAAGCAATGCTCGACGATTGATGGGTCTAAACTAGGCATGTTAGCATAGGTCCATGCAAAGACATCCTAATATTCCTTTAGTAGCTAAATTAGGCGCTCGGCCTCGTCTTTGGGGAGATTTGCCCCAATTTTAACTTCCTTGACTTCTTCGGTGTCACCTAAATTAATAGTGACAGTCTGCTCAGATGTGAGAGCCTTGGCTTTTTCATGTTGTTCCCAGCTTCGCTGCACCTCAATGAAATCTTCACTCAAGTCGTCGAGATCGTCCATGTCAGCATTTGTTGCATTGGGTTGGACCATTTCCATACCTTTGTATGCTATAAGATTGCTCTCTTGTGGGCCAAAGCCCATCTCCTCCGGAGGTCCTTCGTCAATGGTCCCAATGAAGACGTCATCGAAGAGACTAGTGATTCCTTCCAGTGCATCTTCGAGGTTTTCTGTCTCCGGGGGTGTCGGATCATCCATGCCACCCCATCCATCTGGGACAATGTTGCGAGGATCAATGTAGAAATTGGGAGGAGCCGAATACTTCACCAGATAGTCGAATTTTCCGCTTGGTTGCCCCAGGGTGTCCATTGTTTCTGCTTCATCCTGCATCATTATCAGAGGACCAGGGAATGTCTCGCGAATGTTCGGGGGTAATGGGTTTTGCCTTCCTCGCCCTTGGTCAGGTGGTGGGTTCCGCCTTTCCTGTCTTCGTCCTCTAGAATTTTCCCCACCTCTTCCATGGTACCCTAATCCAGCAGCATGGGAGCTCTGAGGGGCTTCAATGGGGTTTCGTATCCCCTGACCATTTCTTCCAAGGCCACTACAAGGAACAAAAGCATTCCCAACCATCATTCTTCCCACCATAAGGATAACATTTGAAACTTCAGGAGTGGGTGGTGGTGAGTCTCGAGATGCGTGTATGGTGGACACCAACTCAAATGAGTGGTAACTTGACTCTAACTCGGAGTCTGGCTCTACATAGGGGATAGCCGTCTCATGATAAATTCGGTGATCCTCTTCGCCATAGATAGTGATCAACTTCCCTTTAATCACGAACTTCACAGCTTGATGCAAACTTGACGATAGTGTAACGACCCGAGCTCCACTGTATAATATTGTCCGCTTTGGACACTGAGTCCTCACGGCTTTACAACGCGTTATACAAATTAAAAGGACCCAAGCCTTTATAAACTAGCCCAGGACTGCCCCCTAAGCGATGTGGGACGGGAGACATGCCCGTAGCCTCACCCACGTACTGCTAAGGTGATCTCAGTCCATCCCTCCGTGCTGCCCCGGGTCTAGGTCGTCACATTCTCCCCCTCTAAGGCACAGCGTCCTCGCTGTGGCCTTCACACGGGGTCGGGAGTCGGCTCTGATACCATTTGTAATGACCCGGGCCCCACTATATAATATTGTCCACTTTGGACACTAAGTTCTCATGGCTTTAAAATGCGTTATACAGATTAAAGGGACCCAAGCCTTTATAAACTAGCCCAATCTCCCTAGCGATGTGGGACAGGAGACATGCCCTTAGCCTCACCTGTGTACTGCCAAGGCGATCTTAGTCCATCCCTCCATATTGCCTCGGGTCTGGGTCGTCACAGGTATAGCTCAGCAGTATGAATCCAGGGACGACCCAGCAGAAAATTAAAGGCAGTAGGGATATCCATCACCTAGAAGAGAATATTAAAAACCACCGATCCTATTTACACATCGAGGTGAATCTCCCCAAGCACCTCCTTCTTCGTACCATCAAAAGCTCTAACAGAAGTCTTTGCAGCATGTATCTTGGACGGGTCTACCTTGAGGCGATGAAGAGTGGCCAGTGGACATATGTTTAGGGATGACCCATTATCAATAAGTACTCGGGACACATGAGAAGTCTTATGCTTGACAGATATAGAAAGTGCCTTGTTATACCCCCTACCCTCAAGAGGAAATTCCTCATCAGAAAAGGCAATCATGTCCTTGAGAAGGATCAATCCCACAAAATCTTCCAGCTTGTTCGCCTCGACTGTCTCGGGTACACGAATTTCACTCAGCACATTCATCAGCGACTTTTGATGCACAAGGGATGTAAGCAGGAGTTCGAGCAAAGAAATCTAGGCGGGCATCTTTCATAACTGCTCGACCACATTATACTCGCTTGCTTTGATCACGACCAGCAACTCCTTAGCCTTTTCATCGGTGACAGTTTTCACGGGTTGAGCATTGGCTTGAGGATAGGTCCGACCAGACCTTGTAACGAGGTCAACATCTAGATCATAGGACCAAGGGACCGCCTTATTGTTGACATATTCATAGGGTTAAGGCATTTCAATCATTATCTCATCGTCGGATGCATCTTCAAGTGGGGGCATGTCCACGAGTGAAGGATCAACTTCCTCCTTATCAGCATTGAGCGCAGCTTGCTCCTCCTCCCAATCGATAATGATGGGGGAAAATAGTGGAAATTATGCAGTTATGGTCAGCATAGACGATGATGCTATCATCCACCATCTTGGTGACTCTTTCCTTCATCAGTGATAGAGGAATATCCTCATGATCTGGATAATATCCAGCTCTCACTAGCCCGCTGCAAGCATCTGCCACGTGCACCTTTGAGTTCTTGATTCGACCGACTTCAGGCTCCAAGATAGCACTGATCGTACCCTCATGCTCTGGTAGCGGATTTTTCTGGATGTTCAGCCGAGCAGTTTGAAATTAAAAGGCCTTCGTGTCCAAGAGATTTTGGATCTTGTGCTTGAGGGTGAAACATTCATCAGTCGAATGCCCAGTTCGTCACTATGGTAATCACACTTCTTCATCGGGTCGTAGCCTCGAATGCTTTCATGGTTAGGATGCTTTGGTTCACTAGTAAGTAAATCTTTCTTTCTTAGGATTGCCAACACTTGAGATGGAGATCCAGGGAGAGGGGTGAACTGTCTTCTTGCTTGGGCAAATGGTTGATGGCCGGCAGTTTGTTGTTGCCTTTGATTCGTCTAGATAGCCGGGGCACGATTGGTACTTTCTTGGCCATAAGCCACATTCACGTCTACAGCAGCTTCCTTCCCCTTCTTGGTAGAGAATCTTCTAGTCGATGGTTCAGTAAACCATCATTCCCTTATCCCATCTCGATTTGTTCTCCCACGAGAATAAGCTGATTGAAGTTTTCAACGTACGTGCTGGCTATCCGGTTATGGAACTCAGACGGGAGGGTTTTGATAAACAACTTCATCAACTCCTTGTTAATAGGTTCGGGAGTGATTTGAGCTGCTAGATTTTGCCATCTCATGGCATATTCTTTGAACGACCCGTTCCTCTTTTTCTCCATCCTCTCAAGATCCTCTTGGGAATGTGCAATATCCATGTTGAACTTGTAATGCTTGAGAAATGTGTCGGTCACTTCATTCCAGGTGTCGAGAAGGTTCACATTCTTCATAACATACCAGTTCAGTGCAGGCCCAGTCAAACTCGCATGGAATGATTGGATCATGAGGGGCTCATTCTTGACATATTGAGCCATACGCACATGGTACATCTAAAGATGAGCTTTTAGGCAGGAAGTACCATCGTATTTCTCAAAATTCGGCATTTTGAACTCCTTTGGCATCTTGACTTTCTCGTTCACGGACAAGTCAAATGGGAGTGAACTCTGTGACTCTTGCAATTGCTTCACTTTTTCTTCCAGCTTTGAGAAGCGTTCATCATGCTCCACCTTAGGGACGTTATCAGGTTTTGTCTTTCCATCGGTGATCAATGGTGGATCATCCTCCAGGTCAAGCATGTGATCATCACCCATTTGAGCCTTCGAGACAAGTACCTCGGGGAGAACGGGTGTAGGAGTCGGATTTGCTTGGAGGAATTGGATTTGAGTTGTCAGAAGCTGCATAGAGGCAGTTAACTGTTGAAGTTGTTCTTCCATAGTGATGATGCGATCGCGCATTTCAATTTGATCGACCATTCTAGCTTTTAATCGCATGATGATGGGAGAGCATGGAGGATCCGTTATCATCTAATTTTAAGAAATGAACACAAATAAGTATCTCATATGAAAATATGCCGATCCATGGCAATATTCTAGAACTTTTATTCATCAATGGAGCTTTTGACAAGCCTATCAAAATAGAAACTCGAAATGTCCTAAACAAATGAACTAGGAAAGTAAATGACTCAACTTCCTAAACATTAATCTAAAAATGAAAATAGCAAGATTGATTCAAGCATTTCATTTGGCTTGATCAATATACACTCGGGATACCATTCGGCGCAATCATTTATTCTCCTCTTGAGCTTTTTCAACAACTCTTTTGAGGCGTTTATTCTCAGCATGATTGGTGATCTTCAACGGCACCTCTGGTATCTTCGGAAGCAGCTCCTCAAGAATCTTGTGTTGTTGAATGTACTTAGTCAAGGCATAGTACTTCATTTCTTTACCCTTCAACTCTTCCTTGGGCCATTTAAGCTTTCGTTGATAGCACATGTCCCACATCGATTTGATAGTGAGAATGGAATCTTCATGGCCTCGGCTTCCATCAATGAAGCTGACTTAGAGTAGATCCGCTTGTAACACCGGGGGAAGCTCTTGCACGACTTGATACTGACGGGTCACTCTAGTCGAATAGTACTCCAATGCTTCAGTGAATCCCAATAAAGGGATTGGGCCAACTCTTCCACACGAGAGTCTCGCCACCCAAACTTGGAACCATTTAGCATGCCATAGTAAACCCTTGGAAGTTGGTTTTTTCATGAAAGCTAGCCACCTAAACTAATGATAATCCGGTGCATGTTTTTGGTTGTTCTCAAATCTCATAATAGGGTGATTAGAATTACTAACATCATGTATAGTCATTAGACCACCAAAACCCTTTATATGAGAAAGGAACCAAATTTGCAAAAGCTCAGGAGAGGAATGGAGAGTCTTATCACCACCTCCTTTGAATCGAGTGAGAGAAAGAAAAGTTTCAGTCAGGATAGTGTTTACAAATTTTTTTTCTTCCAACACTTGTCTAACTAATTGAGCAATCAAATGGTTAATAGCATTCTTGCAGTAAGGAAATACTACAAACCCGAAGAAAGCTAAAAGGAAAATCCTACGCATTTGAAATGAGGTGCCTTTTTCAAAACATTCTTTCAGGAAGGATAAGGGACATGTATTGCGGTGAACCTTTAAAACCTTTTTTATATCGTCTTTCTTAATTCTCAGAAAATCAGATAAGGCCATAACAAGATCTATTCCGATAGGCGGACTAATCAATTTAGCTTTCAAGGACTTTCCTATGGCAATGCTATACTCTTCCAAGGTGGGAGTGAGCTCATGCTTACCGCCGAAGATAAAGGTAGAAGTCTCGGGGCACCAACAGTGGGCGAGTGCTTGGATGAGGTCGCCATGGATGTTGATACGCAGCAGTGGAAGCAGTCGACCAATATGTGACTCTATGAACTGACGGCTATCTTAATCTTACTTGTCCCACCAAGTGCTAAGCTCTTCCTTTGGAGAGAGAATAATTTGAATGTCCAGTGTCCCCATTGTATATTGATCAAGACTCAAGACAATCCTAATGCCATGGACTGACAAAATAATGCGATAAAGCAAGTAAATTGCAAAGGCCAAGAATTTAGAGAACTTGCTTTACCAATGATGGGCAATCAGATAGACATGCGCATTGTAAGTGGCTCGATTTCTAATCTATAAGGCTTATCAAGGTGAAGCCACAAGGATGATCAAACTAGCCACGGGCTTGTGGACTATGTCGGGTCCTCATGACTCCGGCTTGGTCAAAGAGCCGACCCGGGTCGCGAGCATGCGAACCGAGATGGGTACTCTTGACACCATGAAAGAAACTTTGAGATTGAGATGGGTGACTCGTACCGCGAGCATGCGGTCGGAGTGGTATCCATCTCAATACCATTCTAAATGATCCTATGCGGCCCAGGTCCGGCGGCGGGTTATGTGTGCAATAGTGTAGTGCTAAATGCAAAGCATACACAACAGTTTAAATCACACAGCACTTCAATAACTTGAATTTAAAACATTCATCCTCAACTCTAACCTGAAGGACAAGGGTTAACAATCACTACTCCCCTTATATCTCCCCATCTGCAAGAACATTTAACATCTTAAATGTTAAGGACGTACCTGGAATCATCGCTGCCAAACAAAAATATTTTTTTTTTAAAATGGCCTAAGTCCACTAGGAGTATTAACTCAAGTCCCCAGTGGAGTCACCAAGCTGTCGCGACCTAATTTTTAGGGTGCACCACCTAAAATTTGGCTAATGGATTGTTAAGCTTAGACTTAACTCGGGCTCTCCCAAGCCCATACCAATTCGCGACTTAAGTTCAAATTAGGAGTCGCCACTAATCTATTTTTTGGTGGGTCGATTAGAAACCCAAGTAAAGTAACAGGAGTTTTACTTTACTCCTACGAGCCAGAGATTATGGGTACGGGGACTTGGTTATACTAGATTTCTATAATGTCCTTTCGGTACAATTCTTTTATTTTCAAAAATGCTTTTGCAGGCAGCTTAAATTATTTCAAATCTATTTCCCTAACATGTGAGGTGATCATACGGGTGCGCAATCCACCAATTTAACACCCAGATAAATAATGAATAAATTGCAAAAACTTACCTCAAATCAACGAAAGCATCTGTGATGTTAAATTAAAATCCACATCAACAACCCTAGATATGATTTCTAATTAACACGCAATTTCTTTTTTCTTTTTTCACTTGATTAACGAAAATCATGCAGTATGCAATGCAATATTAACTAAATGACCTAATTTTAATAACATGCAATTTCTAATTAAATGAACCTAGCAACAATCACTAAATGACTTGCACATGACATCTTTTATCTCTTTCCCTTAAAAGGAATGCAATTTATCCTAGAAAATAAAAATAATTTATTCTAAGACATTTTTGTATTTTTTTTCATGAAATTCGGAATTAAATAAAATGTGAAAATTATCTAATCAGATTAAGATCTCATTTAATTTGTATTAGGAATTAGATTGAGCCAAATCCTAATTTAAACTAAAATATTATCTTAACCCAAATAATCCTAAGATGCAATCTATCTAAGAAAATACCTAAACTTATAATAAATTAAGAAAAATATTACCTAGAATTAAACTAAGTGCAATTTTACCCTAATATGCAATGACGTGCAAAATATGCCCTAACTCTACATGACATATGCATGATGATTTTTTGTTGTTTTTCCTTCTTCTTTTTTTTTTTTCGAAATTAATAATTGCCAAATAATTAAACACGCAATCCAAATAAAAAAAAAAAAGAACTAGTAACTTAAATTAATTGATTTTTTATTTTTATTAATTTTTAATTTTTTTTATTTTTAAAATTCAGAATAAAATTTCTATTCTAAACATGCAAACCCTAAAACAAGAAATAAACATAATTCTAACCTACATTTTTTTATTTTTTTTAAAGAAAATTAACTTAAGTGACATGACAGCAAATTAAGCAATATTGACACCCAAATTGACGAACCATATCTCGCGCATGAGATCGGGTTGGCCAATTTCGCATAAATCGCGAATCGAATCTCGAGTGGGAGATTGGATTAGCGATTTTTTAAGTAATTGCGAGTCGAATTTCGAGCGCGAAAATCGGACTGACAATCACTAATTTCAAGGCAATTTCATATCATGCAATTTCAATTTCGCATTAAAAGGATAATTACATTAAAAAGAGCAAGTAATATGAAATATCAACAATAAAAAAAAAAGATAAATAAATAAAAGAAGGGGTTAATACCCTGAAAAACCCCAAACTGGTACACTTGTGACAAATTTACCCCAAACTATTTTTTTGACCACAAAAAACCCCAAACTGGTATACCTTTGACAAATTTACCCCAAACTGGTATACTTGTGACAAATTTACCCTCTGTTAGTTTTGGTTAAATTTTATTGTCAAATTATTAAATTAAATGACACGTGACAGTTGACTTGTATAATTTTACGTTCCGTTTGTTACAGTTTAAAACTTTTGTGATTTTTTTGTGATATTAATCCAATTTAGCGGAGGGTATATTTGTCACAAATTTATCGGTTTAGGGTTTTTTGTGGTCGAATAAATTAGTTTGGGGTAAATTTGTCATAAATGTACCAATTTAGGGTTTTTTATTATTAGTCGGGGTAAATTTGTCACGTATATACCAATTTGGGGTTTTTCATGGTCAAAAAATTAGTTTGGGGTAAATTTGTCACAGGTGTACCAGTTTGGGGTTTTTTAGGGTATTAACCCTAAAAGAAAAGAAAAACAAAATTTACCTAAATTAATTTTTGGCTTTTTCTTTTTTTTCTTTTTGCCAAAAAGAAAAAGAAAAAGAAAGAGGGGCTGGTGGCCAGTTCGGCGAGGGGGGTTCGCCGGCTAGGGTTCCGGCGGGACGGCGTGACAGCAGCACGGCAGCAGGGGCTTCGGGGATCTGCACGAGGCGGCTTCGGGACGACGACGACGTGACCCGGCGACCAACGAGCGCTCGGCGTGTCGAGGGAGCAGAAGGCGAGCGACGGCGGCGCGGCTCGGCAAATCTGGTTATAAGACACGAGCGGCTGCGGCATCAAGGGGACGGTCGGCGTCGAGCAAGGCTGAGCAAATCTGGGCGGAGGAGGATCACGGCGGCAGGGATAGGCGCGGCGTGGCAGTCAGATCGCCGCCGGATCTGGGAGTTGCAGGCAACGGGATTGATTTGCTAGGTCGACAGGCGCCGGGGCTCGCGAACGGAGATGCGGCGGCGGGACGTTGGGGCGCCGAGGCTCACGGGCAGAGATGCGGTGGCGGGACGTCGAGGCGCCGGGGCTTCGGTGCCGGGGATACGGTGCCGGCGCCGGCGCCGGCGGGGACCCTCGAGGAAGATGAACAGTCCTCCGATTAGGGTTTCGCCCTTTTTTTTTTTTTTTTTTTTTTTTTTTTTCGATTTTTCTCTCTCACCTCAGTCACTTTTCACCTTTTGCTTTTTGTGTACTTTTTCACCCGAGACCAAAAAGAACCCCATTTTTCTTTGCACACAAGGTATTTTATAGGTCCAAAAAGATGTATCTTTGCAATATATTCTTTTTCCATTTTGTTTGCGCACGATACCCCTATATATATATATATATATATATATATATATATATATATATCGTTGAAATATACACAACTCACGCAATATTCCCTTTTTGTATTTTTCGCATATTTCATCCAAAAAATTCCCTTTCTGCGCAAAATACATCCCTCAGTGTATATGTGAAAAATCTTAATGGAATTTATGAAAAATTCTTCCCTCACCGGTGGTATAAAATAAAAAATAATAATAATAAAATGCTTCTAAACTATATGTCATGTGTTTTTTTTAGTAAAAATTAACCCCAAAAATTATGCAAAAATTTAGGTATCAACATTTAAGTAGAGAACGGAGGATTCATATGTACATCAAATCTAGATGCTTCATATATGCTCAGCATTCTAGTTTGGTTGAGGAAGGCCTGAAACTTTGGATCTCCATCTGGACACTTGGACAATGTGATTAAGAGAAAGAGAGACAACAAAGCAGAGAGGATGGATGACGGGTGCGATCAAGAAGGTTAGTGCAAAGTGAGAAGTACAAGGCAGATAAGAGGAGACGAGTGAGGGACTGAACAAGTTTATGATGACCATATGGACTGGAGCACAGGCAGGACGGCATCGGTCGATGTTCCAGGCGGTGGAGGTTGTCGTGGCAAGCCTGGGCAGCAATCGTATACAGTTTTCATGACTCCAATAATCAGATTTCCTTTTTGCAAATCTCAAAGAATTGATTTTTTTATGTTTTACGTTTAATCCAGTTTTGTTCACGTATATCCGGACATCACCAAACGTTATGTAGGATTTTCAAATTTTATCTTGCCTTTATCTTATCCGACCTTATTTTATCCAGTAAAGTTGTCTAGACGACCAAACACGGTCTTATTGTACCTAACATTCTGAAAAAAAAAAAAAAAAAAAGACCAAAAAGAAATGTTATTCTGAAACAAAATTAAATAAGAAATCAATATTTAACATGTAACGGTTAACTTGTGTAGATTATACACATTAAAGAAAGGACCTCGAAATTCATCCGGTCCTTCGCCCAAATTATTTGTCAAATACATTCGTTGCTCGATAATACATTTAATAGCTTATTTTGGAAAGAATTAATGCTGCACAAAAACGTGTTATAGACGCGTTCTTTTCAAATTTCTACAGCACTGAGAGCAGTGGTAATTTCTGAGATAATTACTGAAATGGAAACATAAGATAACCATCAAATTTTGGGTAATTATGATTACAGATGGATCTAAAATTTCCAAGAAGCTGCAGTGAAATTTGCAGGAATGCAATGTGGAAGCTCTTGTCACACCGCACTATATATGTACTACGCGACAATATAACCTATCAAGACCAAATACATCTGTTCAACCCAAGTCAGTCAGTGTTGATCCAAGCACACCCTTTTGTCTTCTCTCTCTTTGTTGTTCATCCATGTCATCATTGAGGCTTCGTAAACCTAGCGAAGAAGCAGCAACTGATGCAGTGCTCGACCGCCACAATGGCCCGACGAATATCATCCACAGGCGAAGATGGTGCCTGGCTTTCATGGTCATATACTTCACAAGGCCTCTCGAGTCTCTGTCGAAACAAGTCCAGGAGAAGAAGAGAGACCTGTTGCGGACGCTCTCTTACACTGCCATCGATATCGAACTCGAGAGCAGTGATAATCCACGTGAAGGAGATTGCCACTCTCTTCGAGACGTCGACCCTAAAATCCTGAGTAACCTGGTAAGAGAGAAAAGTTTTGAATCTCTTGCTCAACTTGGTGGCATAAAACAAATCGCTTCAATTCTCATGACAAATCTCGAAAATGGCTTGAGTGGGGATGAAACCGACCTCACGCACCGAACCAATGTTTTCGGGCCGAATAAGTACAATAAGCCGCCGGCAAAGAGCTTTCTCAGTTTTGTGCTTGATGCGTTCAAAGACTTGATCATAATCATTCTCATAGCATGTGCGGTTCTCTCTTTAGCATTTGGTATCAAACAGCACGGCCTTAAAGAAGGTTGGTATGATGGTCGGAGTATAATCATCGCCATCTTTCTAGTCGTTATCGTCTCTGCTGTCAGCAACTATAAGCAAGGAAGGCAGTTCCGGAAACTTTCCAAAGAGAGCAGCAACATTAAAGTGGAGATTGTAAGAGATGGCATGAGGCAACCAATTTCCATATTTGATATTGTCGTAGGCGATGTCGTGTATCTGAAGATTGGTGACCAGGTTCCGGCCGATGGGTTGTTTGTTGATGGCCACTCCCTGAGAGTTGACGAGTTTAGCATGACTGGTGAAAGCGATCACATCGAAGTCGATAGCGAGAACCCTTTCTTGCTCTCAGGCACCAAAGTGATAGACGGCTATGGTAGAATGATGGTTTCTTCTGTTGGCATGAACACGGCGAGGGGTGAGATGATGAGCTCGTGACCCGTGACTTAGATGAAGAGACCCCACTTCAAGCCCGTCTAAATAAGTTGACTTCCTTCATCGGGAAGGTCGGGGTGTCGGTGGCCGTACTGGTGCTTCTCGTCTTGATGTTCCGCTACTTCACTGGAAACACCCAAGATGATGCTGGACAGAGAGAATTCACCAGCGGGAAGACCAAGTCGGGGGCTGTGATAGACGCTGTTGTGCGCATGGTTGCTGCAGCAGTGACCATTGTGGTGGTGGACATGTGACATCATGAATTTTCAGATTTCGTTTTCGATTAAATAAATCGGACATTTCGTCGACGCGCATAATGCTATTATTTGAGCTGATTACTCACGAGATGATTGGTCTATCTAGGAAAACAATTAAGGAATCTAAATGCAATGGACTTGAGAATTCGTCTAGAAATCGACTGCTCGACCGTGTCGATCTGCAAGGATCATTACAACATTGTCAAAATCAATCAGAGATCAAAGATAGGTCGACTCGACCGACATATGTGATCAAAGTGTGGGTGATTCCACCTGATTGCAAAATTCTCATCGATCGGCACTAAATTGATTTTCTGTTGTTTTAGATACCCTGTGTCTGTAATTGAAATCTCAAGATTTTCACGACAACTGAGAGTCGCCAATGTGTTGAAGATGCACTATGTGACTCGAGATAAATCAATCACGGGTCAATTGCACTAAAATATCCTAAAAACTACCCGGTAGATTAGGTCACGCTAAAATCGCATCGAATTGAAATTAATCGCGAATTTGAACCTGATTTCAGAAATTGAAAGTTCTATGGTGTCACGATCTATTTAGGAACGTCGACTCATCCTCCGAAAATTTTTTGGAGATTCCGAGATTTTTAGGGAAAATCGTTTTGGATGCCGCGGAAATTAGTGGAAATTTGGATCGGCCAAATTGATTGGATTTTTGGCCTCTTTACTGAGCCTTTGGGTGTCGGGGACTTGCAGAAATGGTATGGCTTTTTTTTTTCTTCTACAACATTGGACATCAAATTTGGGAAATTTGATAAAGAAATTGAAGCCTAAAATGTATGAAATTCGGAGCTTTATGGGGGATGCAACTTTTGGGCATCAAAATTGATTAATTATGAGATTAAAATGTTGAGAAAGTATTATGAGACCAAGTAGATAGGCTTGAGGATTTTTTAGGCCAAAATCATGATGAATACTAGATATTTTCTATTGGATTTTTTGTGCCCCTTCTCTCTCCCCTTCGCACGCCTCACCCATTCTTTTTTTTTCATCGTGCGAAACCTCCCTCTCTTTCATTACAACCCAATGAATTAGCTACCTCACTTTCCTTTCATTGGCTTCTCTTTCCTCTCTTTCATTTTATTTCAAGGATCCCACGTTCCTCTCCCTCTTGCTGTCTCTCCCCCGAATTCCATCGTGCGCCCTCAGCCAGCCCACATCTTCTTTGGTCAACATATGAGGCCTTGTTGAAATCCTGCTGACCTCAGCTTGCGACCACCGAAGCTCACGCCTCTGCCCCTTTCACGCTGGCCGCTTCATGCTTGTTTGCTCCTTCGTCCGCCAATAGCTGATTCTCCAGTCAACGTTCAAACTCTAGCGTACCCAGCGAAGTGGGATTTTGACCGAGGCAACCCCACCGTTTCACTCAATGACCGATTCAACGCCGCCTGCCCCCATCTTCTCTCCATCGCTCGACGCCAGCAAGCTGCTTCCATCGTCCGTGCCTTCAGCCCATCTCCACGCTCGAGCCCGCAAGTCCATCTCCACCGAGTCTTCCATTCCAGCAAGCCCAACTCAGCCAAGTTTTGGACCCAACAACTTGCCCAGTTCAGCCCATTTTCAGCAGCCCAAGTGAATTCAGTTCAGCCCAAGTTTCAAGCCCATCTTGGGCCCATGAAGCAAGCCCAACCCAGCTGTAGCCCAAGCCCAAGATCAAGCCCAGAAATTTCTGTGAGCTTGCAAAGCTTTTGGGCCCGGTCCAAGTGTTCGCCGATGTCGCCAGAATTTTAGATTTCGGCCACCGTCGCGCTGTCGTTACGGTGAACCGGTTTCCGCAATAAACCGGTGAATTTATTCACTAAACTCTTCTTAGTAGACTAATGACGTCTAAGGGGTATTTAGATTTATTTAAGTGCAATTATTTTAATTATTATTTTATTTAATAAAATTAGGATAGTTAGAATTAGTTAAATAGGTGGTTAGAGACTATAGTTAATTAAGTTAGTATTTTTTTATTTAATTAAAATGGTTAGGGTAATTTATTTAGTTCAATAGGTGGTTAGATCAAATTTATTTAGCCTAAATTAACATTTTTAGTATTTAATTTATTTATTTAATTAATTTCAATAATTATTTAATTATTAATTTTTTTTCCGGAAATTAGGCCGGATAGTCGATGACCGAAATTTCGTGCTGATTGGAATAGTATGGTTAAATTTTGCAATTGACTGTTAAATTATGCAGATTGAGTGCTGATTGAATCTTTGGTCAATTATCCTAAAAATTTATAAAATTCGTTATTTATACAGAAAATCCCCGGTGTCGGGTTTTAACACCGAAAATGGTTTTATATACTATATAAACCAGTGGGATTTTGAAGAAAATGTTATGAATCTTTCGGGTCCAATATGACCGTGTATCCACGCACGACTATTTTCCGAGATGTTTTTAATATGAAGAAAATAGGCTAGGATCACCATTTTAATGGAGGCATTTAAATGCAATGCATGATATCCTGAGCCGAAATTGATTGGTCGTGTGTTGGTTAAAGAGAAACTGTCCTAGCGTTTACGCCGGACGTTATTAAATCCCACTTTCAGGTTACCCATGCATTAGGGTAGCGGGTCGCAGTAGATTCTGAACCTAAACTCCTTCGGGATAGCCATCTTTGTGACGTGCTCTATGGGGAAGAGACGATGCCTAACTATGCTAGTAGACTACCGAACATGGATGTCGACAGTGCCTCAAGTGGCTTAATTAACAATTGGAACGCATGATTGTCTGAGTTTGATGCTCTTGATTATGAGACAAAACTGTGTGGCATAGTATGGGCCGTATCATAATGATTTGGTCTTATAATCGAGACTCCTGTAATTGATTGGGCTGAGACCTCTGTAGTTGATTGAGAAAAGTAAGGCGTTTCAATTGCCATATGCATTAATTGTATGCATTTGAGATATGAACTAAATTCCATGTTCAAATTGTGTGGTTGTATGACTAGAGCGCCCTGAAGTGTATTTCCCTCCTAATAGGGATTTAGTGGGTGGATTTGCTGAGACATTGTCTCACTGGTTATTGTATAACCATTTTCAGGGTCGTTGAATGGAGGACCTAGAGCTGAGAGAATGTGATCCGAAGTGTAGGTCAGTTAGGACCGCTTCTTTTTGGGAAAGCCAGACCTTGTAGTCTTTTGGGTCATAGACCTTGTACGTGACTCAATGTGAATATGAAAGCATGTTTGTTTTGAATCTGTTAGTCTTGCTTTTCTATCCCGAGATGATTACTGTCAGGAGATTTGTTTTGCTTTCACATGTGCAATAAAACAAAAAGGATTGGCGACTCGTCCTGGGAAGTCGCAAAATATTATCGACCAGAGAGGATAGGTACGCGCTCGGGATTCGGGGCGTGATAGGCTATACCTGAGGGTTTGCCTTTGGCCGTCACTTTGACACTGGCCTACTCCATGAAGCGCATGATGGGTGACAACGCCATGGTCCGGAAGCTCTCCGCCTGTGAAACCATGGGTTCTGCCACAACGATCTGCACGGATAAGACTGGAACTCTCACATTAAACGAGATGAGGGTGACCGAATTATGTATGGGAAAAAAACATGTGAGTGTAGATGAATCCAGAGAAATAGCCACCGGCATCCTTGAAGTCCTACTACAAGGAATCGGAATGAACACGACGGGAACTGTCCACATGCAACCTTCTGCATCTGTTCCTGAAATTTCAGGCAGCCCAACTGAAAAGGCTATACTTTCTTGGGGTGTGTCCCAATTGGGTATGACGATGGATAAACTGAAGCAAGAATTGGAGATAATCCAAGTCGATGCATTCAATTCTGAGAAAAACAGAAGCGGGGTTGCTGTGAGGAGGAGAGGAGAGCAGGTCGTTCACGTACAGTGGAAGGGAGCTGCTGAGATGATCTTGGCATTGTGTTCGGATTATTATAGCCAAAGCAGGATGGTGAATGTCATGAATGATGAAGCGCAGTCAGATTTCGGGGCAATAGCCAGCAAGTATGAGAGGATTTTCAGCGTGACCCGCACTCAAAGCTTTGACTTTTGCTTTGACCAAACCATCGAATAATCCAAGTAATCACCGCTTAGTAATTCTTCAATTGTGGTTGGGTGGTGCATGAGATTGTGGTGGCCTGTGGTGGTGTCGCTCACGTGTTGGAAGCTACGGACGATCAGCAGAGGAGAAAATCTGGCACGTTGGGGGCTGTGTTGGCGTTGGAGAACCTGAGACCGACTGGAGAAAATGCCGAGTACGCCTAGCTTGCTAAAGCGGATGGCGCGGCAAAGGATGCCTCGACCGGGGGTGACGCGAATCAGCAGCTTGTCGTCCCGGGTCGCGAGCGGCAACGGATCAGAGCAGCTTCGTCGTCGCTGGTGCAGGCGCGAGCAGCGGCAAAACTTGGGATGGTGACTCACGTTGGCCGGCGAAGGCATCGTAGGGCAGCAGGCGTGGCGCAGCAGCCTACTTCAAGCTCCGGTAGTCAGGACAGGAAGCAAAGCAGCAGCGGCTCATCGCGGAGGGTGCGACGGCAGTGGTGGCGCGGCGATGATCTCGGTTTGACGTGGCGGCGCTCAGGCAGTCAGGACAATGGCAGAGACGTCATGGCGTGGCCCAACAGCAAGGACGTCGCAAGGCGGAGAGCAGCGTCGGGTTGTTGTCGAGGGCGGAGGAGCTCGCCGGAAGAAAGGGGGCGGCACGGGCGCCCACAATCAGCACCGATGCGCCCCAAATTTATGTGCATTCATGTGCATGCATTAACGAGGGAGAGAACAAAATAGACGTGCATAGACCCTTCTTTCCTCCTCCTTTTGACTCTCTCATTTGTATGTCAAAGGGAGCTTCACCCAATTATGACAAATAAATAATCATTTCCCAAGTCCAAGGAGATGAGTAGAAGACAACGAAAGGAACCCCGCGTGATTAATCCATTCACGCTTGTGGCTCATGAAATACACATGAAATCTTCTTCTTCCGACAATTTCGGCTGATCAATTCTCATACGCCAATTTTTTTGACTCGCACATGGTCGAGTTCACATGTCCTCTTCAGTTTGGTTTTCTTTAATGGGCTCAAACTCAAGATATTTTTTTAATAATCTCCACACTCTTCGATATTGCTAGCTATCTTCTATTTCCTTTTTATGAGAATATGACTGAATATTGCTACGCATCCGAATATCTCTTTTTTTTTTTTTTCCAGAAATTCCTGCTCCCAATATCTTTTCCCTCCCATTTTGTTGGCCGAGTTTTCCACCAAATCTTGCCTATTCCTACAACCGAATTTCGGAAGAATAATACTAATCTGTTTTTGAAATGAACAAATTTTCCAACTTCATACATCTCACAAGTTGAGTTTCAGCCATTTAAAGAATGACGGGCTTGGCCAAATTCTCTCTCACCGTGGGCTTAGTCCAACTTACTAAATTAATAATCAAAACAATCAATTCAAACACATCCATCGGTCAAATGCAAATGCAATTTTGCTATTTTTGTTTAGGGATTAAAGATTAATCTCTAATTTTTAATGCAATTAATTACTAGATCATTAATCAAAATTTAGGTGTCGACAGGCTCATTGGTAATACAATACTAGCAGTAGAATCAGATCGTTGACTATTTAACATTACACCACACGATGATACAAAAAGAATGAGATTGTTCTCAATGGAGATCAGAGATCAAAGCCACTTGTTTTAATTTTAGAAAATTGTGCACACTGTTAGAAAGGGGTTCTTGTAAATCGAAGATATAGGCTACATTAAGATTTTGTTACCCAACACTAGGGATTGTGGCAGGAAATAGCAATGGAAGTTGAAACTGGTGCTTATATTGAAGTATATATGAGAAGATAGAAATTATGAGGGATTAAGATATTCTGATTAATATTTCGACACCTAATGCGTGTTTGCTCTCCCAAATGATTGGTTATTGGTTTGCTTGATGCATAAGTTGCATCACAATTAAGGGATTGGCAACTACAAAATCCTAGGACCTAAATCCCACATAGGAAGAAATTGAATGCACGATCAATGAGGTCAATACCGACGGCAACAGACGATAGAATTCGGGGAGTTCTTGAATCTTATGGCCAGAAAAATCAAGGTATTTCATACAAACATATGTATATATATCAGTCAAAATAGCTAGTGTCACTTAAATCACATATTTGTAAATACTTGATTGGATGATTGTAAATGCATGATATATGTTCAGGAGACTGAAATAGAAGAGGAGTTAAAGGAAGCTTTCAAGGTCATTGACAAGGATCAAGATGTTTATATACCTCCTAATGAGGTTTGAATTATTTCTAATCCCACATTCAATGTTCAGCTTATACTTCGCTAATTGTAGGTTCTTTGTATCTTGGAGCAATTCTCTTTAACCAAACCCCATAAAAAGAGGGGAAGATGACAGAGAAATATTGAATGAACTTTTATGGATGGAATTCATAAGACAGTTGTAAAATCTCCATTTTTAGCTAGGAAGCTCATTTTAGGCAAGTAATATCTGTGAAATATCTCATTAACCACGTAAAGTCTGACAGACATAACCACTAGTCAAATGTTTTTATCCATTGTAATACCCGCAGATGTAGGAAAATGGCCTGTTTTGTGATATAACATCATTTAACAGCATATAATTCTACATAACCACTCGCTGAATTCTCTATGTAATAATCCCAAGAAGGAGCCATTTATTTTCTCTCGGTGCTTTCCTTCTCTTCTCCAGTCACTCAACTTTTCTTGAACGACCTTTGTGGGGTTAGTTTATTCAGCTTGACGTCTCTGTCTTATGTAGGATCTTTCAACAACAATCCACTTAGTCTTGGTTTTCTGTCTAAAAGTTGCAAATCTTTTACTTATCTTCCATCTTTGGGATTAGACTAATATGAGAAGCGAACATTAACCTTATACACCGAAATTAACATGAAGGGAGAGAAAGGATCAAAGTCCCTGGTAATGGCTTTTGGTGATACTCGAAATACTCGAATATCTGCCTTGCTTCTTTTGAACTTCAGGAGCCTTCAAAGAAATTCCACTGACCTGTGTAGAAGCTTCCTAAGGAATTTTTTTTTTTTCTTATTCATCGATGCAATTCTGGCGACTTGTAAGCAACTTTGGATCAAGGGCCTTAAAAACATTTACGACGTGGATGTATTGAATTTTAACTTAGTTGGTAAGAATACTTATGTCGCAATTTCAGACTCTTCTCAATTTGTTGCGTTGGCAAATCTTATGCGCGCAATATTTTTTTCTTGAATTTGGAGTGTATGATAGAGTCTACTTTACTTGAATTTACAATCATTAATATTTTTTCATTCCCGTAAAGTGAATTTAATCATTTTGTACTTTGAATGCATAATTTATTAGATGTGATATTTAAAATATATTATGGAGAGGCTTTCCCACTTGACTGTCACTTTTTCTAGACAAAGCTATTTGACTTTTATTGGGAGAAAAAAGAATCATTTTATGAAATATGAATACATATAAGGGGAAAAAGTCAATATTACTATAATATATAACTTTTTTTTAATTTATAAGAGATGATTACAATAAAAGTTTGTGACGGTTATAGTTTTTGCTCAATTGCACTCCATGTGTAGAATTAGCAAATGTGCACACGTGTTGTGTGCGCAAGATATTGATATTTGAAAGAGTAGGTTTGTCACATAATATTTTAATCATTAAACAATGGGATAATAATATTGATATAAAATATAAAAGAAATTGTATCTATGAAAAGAGAATTATTTTGTGATTTGAAAACTTGTTAAGAGGGTTGTTGTAGGATAATGGGTTTGTTTAGAAACACTTTGAGGAAAGGGGAAAATGCAAACCACTTCGGTGAAATGATTTTTTCAAAATGCAAATAGTGTTTGGTAAAATATAATTTAAAAACACATGCAAAAATAATTTTGACGTAAATAATATTTGAATAAAACTACCTAGTTTTTTTTTTTTTTAAATAAAAGTTTCAAACATTGTCAATGGAACTCAAGCCACTAGCGAGCCAAATTGACTGTCGGTGGCTAGATCTAGCCATTGGCCAACCTCACTTGAGTCATGCAACCTAGGCCTCGCATAAGGTTGGGTAGCGATGGCTCGCCAGCCGCTTGCTAGCTGCTAAGGCCTTCGCTAACAACGTTAAGATTTTGGAGGACATTTCCGTAATTATGAAAGTATAGCGGGGGCAATGTTGGAAGGGGAAAAGGCTTATTTTGGCGGGCTTTGAGCCCACAAAGCCCCTTGGGAAAAATATTAAGTGTTTGGTTCGGCATTTTGAAGTGTCATTTGCCCAATGCCAGCATTTTCGGAATGCTAAATAAGGCTTTAATGATTTTTTTTCTTCCAATATTACCCTCGCTGAAAATTGTGTTTTCCTCTTTTACCCTCAAAAGTTACTGTTCATCATCTTCCTCCTTGGACTTGTAGCTCAGCCAGCGTAGCTCAGCCAGTCGGAGCTGATCGCCGAGAAGGGTCGCCTGACCACGCACCGCCATCGCCTAGGTGGGTCGAGCGACGGCGACCCACGCATCGGCGTTGCCTGTTTGGGTCGCGCGACCCGCCACCACCCCACCACCACCGCCGCCAACCGCCTCCCCCACCACAACCACCAGCTGCCTCCGACCGTTTCACCATCTGCACATCTCCTTCTCCTTTTTCCTTTCTTTTTTTTTTTTTCCTTTTTCTTTTCACCTCAATGCTACTTTGCAAAATTGACCAAAATAAGAGTATTCAAACACCATTGCATTCTTCAAATGCCCATTCCTCTAAAGATACTTAGGGAAATGGCTTTGCATTTCCCCAAAGTTGAACCAAACGGGCTTTTGTATTTAGAAAATACTCAAAGCTCAAAGTACTTCTGGACCTACCTTGAGTTAAAGCCTAAAGGCATTTTTAGGCCTTTCGAAATGCAATTGCATCTTTCCAAAATTATATAACAAAAATTGTCAAACGGTATTTGCATTTGCCCAAGGGACTTTGGAGCCCAAAACCTCTTGAGGATGCAGTTCTCAAATGCAGCCAATAATGTCCGACTTCTAATGTTGGAAAATGATGAATTTACACAATTCTTCCTTGGGCACAATTTTTGTAAAATAAGTAACCAAGTATGTTTGGAGGAAGAAAAAACGATTGAGATACCTTGAAATTAGAAGGATCTTTCTACTTTATGTTATAATAACGTAAACGAATATGTCGAAGCAGTTTCAGGTGATCGTAAACTAGTGAAGAAGCAAATTTAGTGCACGTCTTTAATTTTAGCAAGACAACGCTTTTTGTCTTCTCTATGAAGTTGAAATTCTCTCCACCATAAAGTGATTGATCCCATTCTGAGACACAAGCCCAATAAGCCACATCAGGCTTTTTCCATATGTGGTTCAGAATATTTTTATAACTTCTATCCGAGACGAGTTTCGTATTCATGAAGTAGACTACTTCTCGTGAATTGATTATTTGGACTAGGTTTACAATGAAATACATGAACACGATAATTAGTGACGGTGATTCTCACATGATTTGAAGGTCAAGATGCTATTTGGACAATAAATATGATTCCTCTGAGATTCGATGTTGACTTAACACTTGGTAGTCAATTTCGAAAAGAACAACTAATTGCAAATATATTTGTTGATACTTTACATCTCCTTCTTCACCTAAAAGATTAATGATGTGTGATAAGACGTTTGATCTTGACGTGAATACTAGACAAAATATTTTCCAACCGATATTTTCTCACGACACTCTTTTTGTCCCCCCTGACAGATCAAGGTTCCTTGCCTTATTTTTCTTGAACGTCTCGAAAAAACTCAACCCACATAAATTTGTATTTATTTCTAAGGCACCTTCATCATCCTTTTGAATTGACGCGGATTCCAACTTCCAAATCTAGCATTATTTTCCTCGTGAATATTCTCGTTCCCTTTTATTAATGTCAAAGCCTTTGGGAAATAAATAACTTGTTAGAATGTCCGACACAAATGCTTAAGATTAATGATTGAGGTCGACCATATGTGTAAAAGTGCATACATAGCCACAAGAGTGATATGAAATATTTGAACACTTTATCTCATGTTCAAGAAGAATTAAATTTAACAATTGCATATGCCAATAAATTGAAACAAAACCAAAATCCAATACCATATTAAGTTGTTCATTCTAAAAACTTAAATTCATAGGTGGGGTGAATTCAGAAATTTATCGACAAATGATTAAAAGAAAATGAGAAACCTCCTTTCTAAGGAGGAAGAGATATCATAAATAAATATCACTGCATAGTCGTGTCTAGTCATAAGTCAAGTCAAGTCAAGGTCAATAGAAAAAAGACAAGTCACTTGGGGTTGCTTGCATGGTCAACAAATGGCTTATGATGGCGTAACGTGCCTTTTGAGTATTTGACTAAATGAACTATTGTCCTCTTTGACCCGTCAAGGCAAATGCCTCCATGTTCATCTGAAAAGACTAAACCAAGACTGAGGCATGGCGTGCACGACAGTGTATGTCCCTCATGGGGAAAAGAAATTGTCATAGTAGAACGGCTTGTCATCCCAAAATTTTTCAGACTAATTGATTTTCAGTTCGATTCGACTCTACTTAGAAATCGAGAATCGGATTAGGAGAACCAGCTCCCATTTTTTGAGAACGGGAATAGAGATCGAATCGACTTAGGATCGGGAACCAGTCCGGTCTAGTCCTATGAAATCGATTACTTAGCAACACAAATTGAAAAATTAAGAAAAATACAAGAATTATTACTATTTTTAAGTTGGGTTAATATCCTGAAAAACCTCAAATTGGTAAATCCATGACAAATTTACCCCAAACTATTTTTTTGACCACTAAAAACCCCAAACTAGTATACTTTTGACAAATTTACCCCAAACTGGTACACTTGTGACAAATTTACCCTCCGTTAGATTTCGTCAAATTTTACTGTCAAATTATTAAGTTAAATGACACGTGACAATTGACTAATATACCAACTTGAGATTTTACACTTCGTTTGTCACAATTTACAATTTTTGTGATTTTTTTGTGGTATTAATCTAATTTAGCGGAATGTATATTTGTCTCAAATTTACCAGTTTTGGGTTTTTTACGGTCGAATAAATTAGTTTTGGGTAAATTTGTCATAAATGTATCAATTTACGGTTTTTTTATAGTCAGTCGAGGTAAATTTGTCACAGGTGTACCAGTTTGAGGTTTTTCATGATCAAAAAAATAGTTTGGGGTAAATTTGTCACAAATGTACCAGTTTGGGAATTTTCAAGGTATTAACCCAATATTTATTACTATTTTAAAGAAACATATATATATATATTAAAAAAAAAAAAAAAAAAGGGATTGGTCCGGTCTAATCCTGTCTGGTTCCGGTTCGGTCCAGTCCGATTCCCTCCAGAACCGGAAACTGCTCCAATAATCACCGGTTATATTTTTATGGAATCAGGAACTAGACCAAACTAGCAAATTCAATCCGGTTTGGGCGATTCTCAATTTGGGCAATTGGCCGTGCTCACCCTAAAGTTTATAGTTGCGATCGACTTGTTCTTCGATTGACGAATTGTTAAAGACTTGCAATTCAATTTTTGGACTTTTGCTGCCAGAAAAGATTAAATAAAATAGGCCCTCGATAAACGAAAATTTAGTGACATGTACTCACTCGGAAATAATAAATGGACCCCATGGTTGTACTTTCAAAGGTCTTCAGGTGGGAGAACGGGGCCCGCCATTCGGTTTTTAATTTATGACTCGAAAGGACCTCGTCGTTTTCTATGTAAATGAGTCCTGCTTTCCTAGCAATTCCTAACATTAGATCCAATTTCAATTCTATTTTGAATTTTTTTATCTCAAAAAAAAAATTCTAAATTTTAGATTCAGTTTTAAATCATTATCAATTTTTTTATCTCGGAAAAAAATTTGAACTTATGGTCAAATTCCAAATATGCCTCAAATTTTGTTTAGTTAACAAAATCATAATTTTTCAATTTATTACCCAACTTGATATGGTATTATCACATCGATAAGAAATCTATATCGACAAGATGACATGAAAAATTATCTTCAAAATAAAACCATTTCTAGGATATGAAAATTAGAGATAACTAATGAGGATTTTTGGACGAAGGAGGACTAATGGGGCTAGATTTGAGACCAGAGTAAAAAGTGACGATTTTTCTTCTAGACAAAAAAAAAAATTCGAGGGCAGATTTAGGATTGAATTTAAAGTTAGGTGTTTGTTTTAGACAAGGAAAAATTTGGGCACATTTGGAATGGATTAAAGTTCGAGGTTTCTCTTATAGATAACAAAATTCAAGGCAAAATTGGAACTACACCTAAAGTTGGGTTTTTCTTAGGGAATTAGGCCATGAAAATGGTATGTGATAGTTCACAACTTCGCTCGATCCAATTGAAGATTGTTTTGATAATTGCCAGCCATAAACACATCTAGTAAGAAAATTTAATCTACTTACCGAGTTCAATTGTGCTAAACTTTTTACTGACTCATTTCCTCCTTTTGAGATCAACTTGAAGTTTTAGATCCGTTGCGCTACAAAAGAAAGTATGATATAAATGTGTAAATTGACAAAGTAAATTTACCAAACTTACTTTTAAGACGGAGGGTTCTTAGGTGATGGTATCAATGTAACCTGGGGCCAATATAGGAAAATGTAATTGTGAGGGAGTTAGAATTTATGTGGCCATAATGCAAACTATTCAAATTCCTTTAACTGCACAATCACGTATGAAACATTAAGTCAGTGTCACTAATACAATTTACCTTTCGCAATCGAAAATCTCTTACTAAAGGGTTTATCCCGACCTTCTTTGCGTGTTCGTCATCCCGACCTAATCTTTTATGCTTTTGAATCGGATTCATTGGAGAGTTTCCTTTGAATCTAAGGTTGTCCATGCACAAAGAAAAACCCTAGAAAGAGTGTCCGAGGTTGCGATGAAACTCTTAAAGGTTCCCTTATTCTAAGGAGCTTGAAGCACAATGTTGTTCAACATGGTCCAGGAAAGAAGCCACGCGGGACCGCGTGGATTAAAGCGAGAGCAAAGTAATGGTGAGGAAACAGTACAAATTACCAAAAGGTAAAAGGAATTCCATAAAATTGTAAAAGTAGTGGGAGTATAAGTAGAATTAATCTTCTTTTTTTTCTATGGTAAATGATAATAATGCAACACCAACAAAAATAGAAATTATTTGCCTGATGATAACTGTTTGTCTTCTGATTCAGTCAGAACACTCTTCACTTGTTTAATAAGCTCCCATCGCTTCTCATAATTAATTCTGGTGGTTCCTACGTTCACGCTTTGTGTGGGTTTGCCATCCCGCGTCATTTGCAAGTGAAAATGAGATCCTTGTGACTGAACTTTCACGCGTAGAGATTTTCGCGGCAAATTCTTGTCTAGACTCAGATGCATATAAACCGAATCAATCACATCTGCCCATCACATGTATTGTACGTGAATTTCACAAAATCAAATGGCTGTGATTGTGCTTGGTTGGACTTGCCGTCATCTCGGTGAGTATTTTCCAAGAATGCCAGTGGACCACTTCAATAAAAAAAAAAAAAGGGAAACAAAATGTAAAATTAGAGGTAATTGAAAGGGATCGAACACTGATCTTGTGACACTGAGGGTGACATAAAAGAGAGAAGTCATGCATATCTACTCTTAACACATGTAAATTTTGTTGGTGGATCTTTTGCCCTTAAAATACTTTAGAACATTAACTTAGGCGGTGAGAAACCAAACCAACTTTTCTTCACTCTTCGTCTATGGAGGTAACATGAATTATATTATATGGATAAGTAATTGTAGGTAGATAAAGATTAACTAGAACTTTTTGAAAAAGTGATAGGTCAAACCTTAGCAAATATTGAATGTGATTTATTTAAGTGTCTGCTACTTATTGTAGTATATACCAAACTCTTATTGTATTTAATATTCTGAAACAAAATTAAGTAAGAAATTAATAATTGACACGTAATGGTTGACTTGTGCAGACTAGACACGCATTAAGTAAAGCACCTTAAAATTCACTTGATTCTTCACCAAATTTCTAGTCAAATACTTTTATTGCTTGATAAAATTTCCAGCCAAATGATAAAATTTACAGTGCTCAATAATCAATGCAATAGCTAATTGGGGAAGGAGATTAATAAACCTATGAGAAGGGGGGTGTGGGGGTTTAAATTTCCACCTGATGGGGATGATTTAGTTTTGGGTGTGGCGTAGTAAGGTAGGATAAAAATCTGAAAATATGAGTTAGAGTAAGAGTATAAGAAGACTGACAAAAAAAAAAGAAAAAAAAAATGAGATTAATACTGCAGGAAAACGTTTCCAGGTGCGCTCTTTTTCATATTACTGCATTAAAAGTTTTGAGAAATTCAGAAGGGTAACAAATTTTTTCAAATCCTTTTGCAAGTACTTAATCAGTGGTAATTTCTGAGAAGGTGAGTCATAATTATTGAAGTGGAAATATTAGATAATTTTCCAAAATTATCACGGCACCATTAAGCAAATTCCCATTAATTTTGGGTAATTGCGGCAGATCTGATGTGGGAACGTCCAAGAAGCTACAGTGAACTTTCCAGGAAGTTCCCGCGCGACGATGAATCTTCTCACAGCACTATATAATCTCAGAACCCAATGCGTCCGTACCACCCAAGTCAAAAAGTTTTGACTCCGTCAAGACTCGTCTTCATCGTCCGAACGCGGCTCGTTTTGCTGATCCAAGCACACTCTTTTGTCTTTTCCCTCTCTGTTGTTCATCCATGTCATCGTTGAGGCTCCGTAAACCTAGCGAAGAAGCAGCAATCGATGCAGTGCTCGACCGCGGCGATGGCCCGACGAATATCATCCACAGGCGGAGATGGCGCCTGGCTTTCACGGTCATATACTTCATGAGGGCTCTCGAGTCTCTGTCGAAACAAGTCCTCGGGAAGAAGACGGACCTGTTGCGGACGCTCTCTTACGTTGCCATCAATGTCGACCTCGAGAGCAGTGATAATCCACGTGAAGGAGAATGCCCTTCGCTTCGGGACGTCGGCCCGAAGATCCTGAGTAACCTGGTAAGAGAGAAACGCTTTGAATCTCTTGCTCAACTTGGTGGCATTAAACAACTCGCTTCAATTCTCATGAAAAATCTCGAAAATGGCCTGAGTGGGGATGAAACCGACCTCATGCACCGAACCAATATTTTCGGTGCGAATAAGTACAATAAGCCCCCGGCAAAGAGATTTCTCAGCTTTGTGCTTGATGCGTTCAAAGACATGATCATAATCATTCTCATAGCATGCGCTGTTCTCTCTTTAGCATTCGGTATCAAACAGCACGGCCTTAAAGAAGGTTGGTATGATGGTGGGAGTATAATCATCGCCATCTTTCTGGTCGTCATTGTCTCTGCCGTCAGCAACTATAAGCAAGGAAGGCAGTTCCGGAAACTTTCAAAAGAGAGCAGCGACGTTAGACTAGAGGTTGTAAGAGATGGCAGGAGGCAACCAATTTCCATATTTGATATTGTCGTAGGTGATGTCGTGTATCTGAAGATTGGCGACCAGGTTCCGGCTGACGGGTTATTTGTTGATGGCCATTCCCTGAGAGTTGACGAGTCTAGCATGACTGGTGAAAGCGATCACATTGAAGTTGATAGCGAGAACCCTTTCTTCCTCTCGGGCACCAAAGTGATCACGGCTGTGGTCGAATGATGGTTGCTTCTGTCGGCATGAACACTGCATGGGGCGAGATGATGAGCTCCGTGAGCCGTGACTTCGATGAAGAGACCCCCCTCCAAGCCCGTCTAAACAAGTTGACTTCCTTCATTGGGAAGGTCGGGGTGTCGGTGGCCGTACTGGTACTTCTTGTCTTGATGATCCGCTACTTCACTGGACACACCCAAGATGATGCCGGAAACAGAGAATTCACCAGTGGCAAGACCAAGTCGGGGGACATGATGGACGCCGTTGTGCGCATAGTTGCTGCAGCAGTGACCATTGTGGTGGTGGCTTGCCTTTGACTGTCACTTTGACGCTGGCCTACTCCATGAAGCGCATGATGGGTGACAACGCCATGGTCCGAAAGCTCTCCGCCTGTGAAACCATGGGTTGTGCCACAACGATCTGCACGGATAAAACCGGGACTCTCACGTTAAACGAGATGAGAGTGACAGAGTTATGTATGGGAAAAGAACATGTGAGTGTAGATGCATCCAAAGAAATAGCCACCAGCATCGTTGAAGTCCTACTACAAGGAATCGGATTGAACACGACAGGTACTGTCCACATGCCACCTTCTGAATCTGTTCCTGAAATTTTAGGCAGCCCAACTGAAAAGGCGATACTTTCTTGGGGTGTATCCAAATTGGGTATGATGATGGATGAACTGAAGCAAGAATGGGAGATAGTCCAAGTCGAGGCATTCAATTCTGAGAAAAAGAGAAGTGGGGTCGCTGTGAGGAGGAGAGGAGAGCAGGTAGTTCACATACACTGGAAGGGAGCTGCTGAGATGATCTTGGCAATGTGTTCAGATTATTATAGCCAAACCGGGACAGTGAATGTCATGACTGATGAAGCAAGGTCTGATTTTGGGACAGTAATTAAAAATATGGCAGACAAAAGCCTGCGCTGCATCGCATTTGCCTACAAAAAGTTAGATGGCTCACTTGCTCAATTTCATGGGAAACTTGAGGAAGATGGACTTACACTGCTGGGGATAGTGGGGATAAAGGACCCATGCAGACCAGGCGTGAGAAGGGCAGTGGTGTCTTGTAGAAGCGCTGGGGTGAACATCAAGATGATCACAGGAGACAACATGCACACTGCGAGAGCTATAGCCTTGGAATGTGGGATATTCAATCCCGATGAAGATCTCGAACACGGAGCCATAGTAGAGGGCGTGCAGTTTCGCAACTACTCGCCCGAACAGAGAGCGGCAGCAATCGAGAAAATCCGGGTAATGGCTAGATCATCCCCATTTGATAAGCTTTCGATGGTGCAATGCTTGAAGCAGAAGGGGCATGTGGTGGCAGTCACTGGTGATGGCACGAATGACGCGCCAGCCCTAAAGGAAGCGGATATCGGCCTCTCCATGGGAATCCAAGGCACTGAGGTGGCAAAGGAGAGCTCAGATATCGTCATCCTGGATGATAATTTTGCCTCCGTGTTGACTGTGCTGAGGTGGGGGCGGTGCGTCTACAACAACATTCAAAAGTTCATCCAGTTTCAGCTCACTGTGAATGTGGCTGCCCTCATCATCAACTTCGTTGCTGCGGTCTCTTCTGGCGATGTCCCTTTGACAGCTGTCCAGCTTCTTTGGGTGAACTTGATTATGGACACCCTGGGAGCTTTGGCATTGGCGACAGAGCAACCCACAAATGAGCTCATGCTAAAGCCACCAGTTGGACGAACCGAGCCGCTTATAAGCAGAGTCATGTGGAGGAATCTCGTATCTCAGGCCTTGTACCAAGTTATCATCCTCCTGACCCCACAATTCAAGGGGAGTTCCATTTTTAGGGTGGACAAGAAAGTGAGGGACACGATTATTTTCAACTGCTTCGTCCTCTGCCAGGTCTTCAACGAATTTAATGCCAGGAAACTGGAGGAGAAAAATGTATTCAAAGGGATCCATAAGAGCAAGTTGTTCTTGGTCATCATTAGCATAACGATAATTCGTCGAACGAGTGAAAATGGAACTGAAGAACAAAATGGAATGGAATGAAATAAATGAGATAGTCAAAATTCCTATGTTAGATTGTGACAGAAACCACCATCGGCTCCATCCTCAAGGCATAGACACGTTAATCTTTTTCTCTCCGATACTTGGCCGAGAACTTACTTGAATAGCTTATTAAGCCACAGAAAATAAAATGCTTCAGGTAGCATCATTTGATTGTATAGGGTTTAACTTCATTACCTGGCTCATAAGTACATAATAAGCAGTCTCATATCAATTAAGGTAGGGGCTTCGCTGAGCTATCGTGACATACCCTCACTGTCCACTATCTAAGAGTTGGATAATGAAATACTAAATCTTAACTTACTTAGGGCTCAACCAAGTGCATATCAATTCGCAACTTATCAAGGAGTTGCTACTAATCGGTTTATGATGGACCGATCGGACACTAAGTAAAGCATTGGGAGAAATAACTTATTTCGACGAACCAAAGATTGAATGAGTTCAAGGACTTAATTATACTAGATGACTTAATTATACTAGATTACTCTAACGCTCTTTTGGTACCTTTTTTCTCTTTTATTTTCAAAAAATATTTTGCAAGCAGCTTTAATTAATTTTAAGCTATCTCTAATCGGCAAGATGGTCATGTAGGTGCGCATCCAAGACTCAATAATCGAAGCGATGAATAAATTGCAAGTAGAGAGAAACACTTACCTAGATGCAACACAAGCAACAGCAACAAATATTAATTAGAAATACATAGAAATACATATTCAACCTAAATACGATTCCTAATTATCACGGAATTCACTCAGCATTTTTTAGTATTTTCATTTATTTAAATAAAAGCTAGACTATGATGTACAAAAATAGTTTATACGACATGCGACTTTTAAGTAAATAATCCTAATGTCCGAACTTTATGGCACACTATTTTAATTAAATGGCCTAACTTTAACGACGGGCAATGATTAATATGTAAATACTCTACACACACACACACACACACACACACACACACACACACACACACATATATATATATATATATATATTTTACTAAAATTCGTAATTAAAAATGAGGGAAATTAACTATCTAGAACAAAGATAATATCTCAATTTAGGTATTGAGCTGTGTTAATTCCTAATTTAAATTAGAATTTTATCTGGAATATTATAAAATCTATTTAAACATGCAATATGACCTAATTAATCTACATGATATGCAATGCAATCTTTTTATATTTTCTGGACAAGGAAAGCAATTAAATTAAAATATTCAAACCACTCAATCCATAAAGGTATCATCTAATCGATTCAAATATGGAACCAACATATAATCATCGACTTGAAATTTCGTGAATAAAATCAACAAATTAATGTTAAGCCTTAAAAATCAAAATATCAATTTTAAGGATACTCATAGAATCAACAATTCCAGGTCCTCCATCGCGGAGGCCCATGAGACTCTGAATAGGCGTAAGCCGACAAGGGCATGCTTCGGCGGATCCTCGGTCAAAAAAAAAGAAAAAAAAACAATTTCATGTAAAGCCTTATAGATAAAATAAAAGATTATATGCAATTACAAATTGGGAAAAACATCCTAATTTGAAGATAAGCCTATCACTCAAAAATATATATTATTTGGATGCAATAATCAAATCGGACAGTAATATATTCAATGGAATTGGATAACTATTATTGTCTAATTTGGAGAATTTGTTCCCAAATTCGAACTGGTGGATAGCGGGTCGGACGGTGATTGGCAATGGTGCGTGGTTGCGGTGGAGGTGGTTTTCCGCTTGATGGAATGGCCGATGGCATATCGAAGCCCGGTGTGAATTAGTGGGCGTCGGACGACAGCCAGCAAGTATGAGAGGATTCTCAGCGTGACCTCCACTCAAAGCTTTGACTTTTACTTTGACCAAACCATCGAATAATCCAAATAATCACCGCTTGCTATTTCATCAATTGTGGTTGGGTGGTGCATGAGATTATGGTAGTCTGTGGTGGTGTCGCTCACGTGTTGGAAGCTACGGACGACCAGCAGAGGAGAAAATCCAGCACGTTGGGGGCTGTGTTGGCGTTGGAGAACCTGAGACCGACTGGAGAAATTGCCGAGCACGCCTAGCGTTGCTAGAACGGATGCTTCGACCGCGGGGTGACGCGAATCAGCAGCTTGTCGTCGCGGGTCGCGAGCGGCAACGGAACAGAGCAGCTTCGTCGTTGTTGCCGGTGCAGGCAGCGAGCAGCGGCAAAACTCGGGATGGTGACTCACGTTGGCCGGCGAAGGCGTCGTAGGGCAGCAGGCGTGGTGCAGCTGCCCACTTCAAGCTCCGGTAGTCGGGACAGCAAGCAAGCAGCGGCTCATCGCGGAGGGTGTGACGGCGGTGGTGGCGCGGCGATGGTCTCGGTTTGACGTGGCGGCACTCAGGCAGTCGGGACAATGGCAGAGTAGTCGCGGCATGGCCCAACAGCAAGGACGTCGCAAGGCGGAGAGCAGCGTTGGGTCGTTGTTGAGGGCGGAGGAGCTCGCCGGAGGAAAGGAGGCGGCACGGGCGCCCACAATCAGCACCGATGCCCCCAAAATTTATGTGCATTCATGTGCATGCATGCATTAACGAGGGAGAGAACAAAATAGACGTACATAGACTCTTCTTTCCTCTTTCTTTGACTTTCTCGTGGATTTCATAATCCCTTCACGCTTGTGGCTCATGAAATCCACATGAAATCTTATTCTTCTGGCAACTTCGGCTGGTCAATTCTCATACGCCAAATTTGTTTACTCGCATATGGTCGAGTTCACATGTTCTCATCAGTTTGGTTTTCTTTAATGTGCTCAAACTCGAAATAGTTTTTAATAATTTCTACACTCTTTGATATTGCTGAGCTATCTTCTATCTCCTATTTATGATAATATCGCCGAATATTGCTACCCATCCGAATATCTCTCTTTTTTTTTTTTTTTTTTTTTTTTTTTTTTGTTTACAGAAATTCCTGCTCCCAATATCTTTTCCCTCTCATTTTGTTGGCCGAGTTTTCCACCAAATCTTTGCCTATTCCTATAACCAAATTTCGGAAGAATAATACTAATCTTTTTTTAAATGAACAAATTTTCCAACTTCGTACATCTCACAAGTTAAGTTTTAGCCATTTAAAGAATGACGGGCTTGGCCAAATTCCCTCTCACTGAGGGCTTAGTCCAACTTACTAAATTAAAAATTACAACTATCAATTCGAACACATATGCCGTTCCAATGCAAATGCAATTTTCCAATTAATTACTAGATTAAAGATTAATCTCTAATTTTTAATGCAATTACTTAGTAGATTATCATCAAAATTTAGGTGTCAATAGGCTCATTGATAATACAATACTAGCAGCAGAATTAGATTGTTGACTATTTAACATGACACCACACGATGATACAAAAAGAATGAGATTGTTTTCCATGGAGATCATAGATCAAAGCCATTTGTTTTAATTTTAGAAAATTGTGTACGCTGTTAGAAAGGAGTTCAAAAAGGAGTTCTCGTATATCGAAGATACAGGCTACATTAAAATTTTGTTACCCAACACTAGGGGTTGTGGCATGAAATAGCAATGGAAGTTGAAACCGGTGCTTATATTAAAGTATATATGAGAAGATAGAAATTATGAGGGATTAAGATATTCTGATTAATATTTCGACACCTAATGCGTATTTGCTCTCCCAAATGATTGCTTATTGGTTTGCTTGATGCATAGGTTGCATCACAATTAAGGGATTGGCAACTGCAAAAACCTAGGACCTAAATCCCACAGAGGAAGAAATTCAATGCACGATCAATGAGGTCAATACCGATGGCAACTAACGATAGAATTCGGGGAGTTCTTGAATCTTATGGCCAGAAAAATCAAGGTATTTCATACACACATATGTATATATATCAGTCAAAATTGCTACTGTCACTTAAATCACATATTTGCAAATACTTGATTGGATGATTTTAAATGCATGATATATGTTCAGGAGACTGAAATAGAAGAGGAGTTAAAGGAAGCTTTCAAGGTCATTGACAAGGATCAAGATGTTTACATACCTCCCAATGAGGTTTGAATTATTTCTAATCCCACATTCAATGTTCAGCTTATACTTCGTTAATTGTAGCTGTTGTGCGGAATATGGACCGGAGAATCGGATAAAATAGTTGGAATGAAGGAAAGGGAATCGGACACCGGATTTACGTGGTCGGTCCGAATATCAGAACCTACGTCCACGGGGAGAGCAGTACGGAATTCCACTATAAAAATAAGCGATACACCGGAGATTACAATCACTCGAGCACTCAAACACACTCTCGGTGTTTCCCAACCCCAAATTACATCCAAATAACTCATACAATGTTTAGCCTATCATAATTCCTAGTGAAACCTCATTCAAGGAATTAAATAGATTCTACTCACAAAAAATTAACTAGCTAAAACACTAGGGTATAATTACAATGAGAAAATCCCTCGCCCAAGAGAACTCTCTGCACTCTTCTACAGTCTCAGAGCTCTCTCTCTCTCAGCCACCAAAACTTGGCGCCTTCTTCTCCTTCGCTCCTCTGCCTTTTATAGAGAAACAAGACAGAAATGTGAACTCATTCGGGCGCTCACAATCAGCACCGACGCCCACCAAAATTCATGGGCACGCATGCACACTTTGCATGGGAACGCATTAAATGAGGCAGAAAACATGCGCCCATAATCTTTGAAGATAAGCATACAAAAAGGATGGCCCCCGTCTTCCAAGATCATGTCCATGACGTTCAACTCCTTCAATTAATATTTTACCCTTTCTTTCCTTTTGTTGGCTGCAGCTGAATGAAATAGCAAAGGAAAGAAACAAGGAGTTAATAAAAGAAGACAAAACAAGTCCACAACTTTTTACTTTGGCGTTTGTCTTCAACGTCCAATTATCGCCATGCATGCACATCCATGTGCATGCAATTAAAGAGGTAGAAAAAAATGGACTTGGGAGGCATGCACTTCTTTGACAAGTATACACATAGGCAGAGGGCGTTCATGCTTTGCTTCTTTATTGTCAATTTGCGCTTGTCAATTTGCGCCGAACTTTGATCAACAAATGCTCCTCGTGTGCATTGAATCTCGTGTGAGCTTAAACTCGAGACATAATTTTAATAATAACTTCTTTGTATCTTGGAGCAATTCCTCCTAATCAAACCCCATAAAAAGAGGGAAAGGTGATAGAGAAATATTGAATGAACTTTTATGAATGGAATTCATAAGACAGATGTAAAATCTCCATTTTTAGCTAGGAAGCCCATTTCAGGCAAGTAATATTTGTGAAATATCACATTAACCACGTAAAGTCTAACAGACATAACCAACTAGTCAAATATTTTTATCCATTGTAGTATCCGCAAATATAGGAAAATTGAATGTTTTGTGATATAACATCATTTAACAGAATATAATTCTACGTAACCACTCGCTGAATTCTCTATGTAATAATCCCAAGAAGGAGCCATTTCTTTTCTCTCAGTGCTTTCCTTCTCTTCTCTAGTCACTCAACTTTTCTTGAACGACCTTTCTGGGGTTAGTTTATTCTGCTTGATGTCTCTGTCTATGTAGGATCTTTCAACAACAATCCACTTAATCTTGGTTTTCTATCTAAAAGTTGCAAATCTTTTACTTATGTTCCATCTTTGGGATTCGACTAATATGAGAAGCGAACATTAACCTTATACACCGAAATTAACATGAAGAAGGGAGAGAAAGGATCAAAGTCCCTGGTAATGGCTTCTGGCGATACTCGAAATACTCGAATATCTGCCTCGCTTGTTTCGAACTTCATGAGCCTTCAAAGAAATTCCACTAACCTGTGTAGAAGCTTCTTGAGGAATTTTTTTTTTATTCATTGATGCAATTCCGGCGACGTGTAAGGAACTTTGGATCAAGGGCCTTAAAAACATTTACGATGTGGATGTATTGGATTTCAAGAAAAAACTATTGCGTGCATAAGATTTGCCAACGCAACAAATTGAGAAGAGTCTACTTTACTAGAATTTACAATCATTAATATTTTTTCATTCCCGTAAAGTGAATTTAATCATTTTGTACTTTGAATGCATAATTTATTAGATGCGATATTTAAAATATATTATAGAGAGATTTTCCCACTTGACCGTCACTTTTTCTAGACAAAGCTCTTCGACTTTTATTGGGAGAAAAAGGAATCATTTTATGAAATATGAATACATATAAGGGAAAAAAGTCAATTTTACTATAATATATAACATTTTTTTATTTATAAGAGATGATTACAATAAAAGTCTGTGACGCTTATAGTTTTTGCTCAATTGCACTTCATGTGTAGAATTAGCAAATGTGCACACGTGTTGTGTGCGCAAGATATTGATATTTGAAAGAGTAAGTTTGTGACATAATATTTGAATCATTAAACATTGGGATAATGATTTTGATATAAAATATACAATAAAAGAAACTGTATCTATGAAAAGAGAATTATTTTGTGATTTGAAAACTTGTTAAGAGGGTTGTTGTAGGATAATGGGTGTGTTTAGAAACACTTTGAGGAAAGGGTAAAATGCAAACGACTTCAGGTGAAATGATGTTTTCAAAATGCAAATAGTATTTGATAAAATATAATTTAAAAACACATGCAAAAACAATTTCGACGTAAATAAGATTTGGATAAAACTACCTAGTTTTTTTTTTTTTAAGTTTCAAACATTGTCAACGGAACTCAAGCCACTGGCGAGCCAAATCGATTGTCAGTGGCTAGATCTAGCCATTGGCCAACCACGCTTGAGTCATGCGACCTAGACCTCGCATAAGGTTGGGCAGTGACGGCTCGCCAGCCGCTTGCTAGCTACTAAGGCCTTCGCTGACAACCTTAAGATTTTGGAGGACATTTCCGTAATTATGAAAGTATAGCGGGGGCAATGTTGGAAGGGGAAAAAGCTTATTTTGTATTTAGAAAATGCTCAAAACTCAAAGTACTTATGGACCTACCTCGAGCTAAAGCTTAAAGGCCTTTTGAAGCCTTTCGAAATGCAATTGCATATTCCCAAAATTATCTAAAAAAAATTGTCAAACAGTATTTGCATTTGCCCAAGGGACTTTGAAACCCAAAACCTCTTGAGAATGCAGTTCTCAAAATGCAGCCAATAATGTCCAACTTCTAATATTGGAAAATGATGAATTTACACAATTCATCCATGGCACAATTTTTGTAAAATAAGTAACCAAGTATGTTTGGAGGAAGAAAAAACGATTGAGATACCTTGAAATTAGAAGGATCTTTCTACTTTATGTTATAATAACGTAAACGAATAACTCGAAGCAGTTTCAGGTGGTCGTAAACTAGTGAAGAAGCAAATTTAGTGCATGTCTTTAATTTTAGTAAGACATAATGCTTTTTGTCTTCTCTATGAAGTTGAAATTCTCTCCACCATAAAGTGATTGATCCCATTTTGAGACACAAGCCCAATAAGCCACATCAGGCTTTTTCCATATGTGGTTCAGAATATTTTTATAACTTCTATCCGAGACGGGTTTCGTATTCATGAAGTAGACTACTTGTCGTGAATTTATTATGTGGAATAGGTTTACAATGAAATACGTCAACACGATAATTAGTGACGATGATTCTCACATGATTTGAAGGTCGAGATACTATTTGGACAATAAATTTGGCTCCTCTGAGATACCATGTTGACTTAATGCTCGGTAGTCAATTTCGAGAAGAACAACTAATTGCAAATATATTTGTTGATCCTTTACATCTCCTTCACCTAAAAGATTAATGATGTGTGATAAGACGTTTGATCTTGATGTGAATACTAGACAAAATATTTTCCAATCGATATTTTCTCACAGCACTCTTTTTGTCCTCCTAAGAGATCAAGGTTCCTTGCCTTATTTTTATTGAATGTCTCGATAAATCTCAGCCCACATAAATTTGTATTTATTTCTAAGGCACCTTCATCATCCTTTCAAATTGACGCGGATTACAACTTCCAAATCTGGCATTATTTTTCTCGTGAATATTCTTGTTCCCTTTTATTAATGTCAAAGTGTTTGGGAAATAACATAACTTGTTAGAATGTCCGACACAAATGCTTAATATTAATGATTGAGATTGACCATATGCGTATAAAGTGCATACAGGACCACAAAAGCGATATGAAATATTTGAACACTTTATCTCATGCACAAGAAGAATTAAATTTAACAATTGCACATGCCAATAAATTGAAACAAAATCAGAATCTAATACCATATTAAGTTGTTCATTCTAAAAACTTAAATTCATAGGTGGGGTGAATTCAGAAATTTATCAACAAATGATTAAAAGAAAATGAGAAACCTCCTTTTTAAGGAGGACGAGATATCATAAATATATATCCCTGCATTTAGTCGTGTCTAGTCATAAGTCAAGTCAAGTCAAGGTCAATAGAAAGAAGGCAAGTCACTTGGGGTTGCTTGCACGGTCGACAACTAGTTATGATGGTGTAACGTGCCAATTCCATACGTTATGTCCACTTTGGCGCACTTTCTCTGTCAAAGCAAATGCCTACATGTTCATCTTAAAAGACTAAACCAAGACTGAGGCATGGCGTGCACGATGGTGTACGTCCCTCATCGGGAAAAGAATTAGTCATAGTAGAATGGCTTATTATACCAAAATTTATTAGAGTGGTTGGTTCCGATCCGATTCGTCTCTACTTAGGAACGGAGAATTGAATAGAAAGAATTGGCTCCTAATTTTTGGGATCGGAAATCAGATCGGATCGACTTAGGATCGGGAACCGGTCCGGTCTAATTCCATGGAATCGATTACTTAATAACAAAAATTGAAAAATTAAGAAAAATACAAGAATTGTTATTATTTTTAAGTTTTATTGTTATTTTTAAGAAATTTAAAAATATTTTTAAAAAAAGGATTAGTCTAGTCTAATCCTGTCCAGTTCTGGTTCGGTCCATTCTGATTCTCTCCGGAACCGGAAACTGGACCGACAATCACTAATTCCATTTTTATGGAATCGGGAATCGGATTAAACTAGCAAATTCAATCTGGTTAAGGCGATTCTCAATTTAGACGGTTAGCCTTGCTCACCACTAAAGTTTATAGTTGCGATCGACTGGTTCTTCGATTGACCAATTGTTAAAGACTCGCGATTCAATTTTTGGACTTTTGCTGCCAGAAAAGATTAAATAAAATAGGCCCACAATACGAAATTTAGTGACATGTACTCACTCGGAAATAATAAATGTAGACCCCATGGTTGTACTTTCAAAGGTCTTCAGGTGGAAGAACGGGGCCCGCCATTCAGTTTTTAATTTATGACTCGAAAGGACCTCATCGTTTTCTATGTAAATGGGCCCTACTTTCCAAACAACTCCTAACATTAGATCCAATTTCAATTATATTTTAAATTTTTTATTTGAAAAAAATTCTGAATTTTAGATTCAATTTTAAATCATTATCGTTTTTTTTTTATCTTGGAAAACACTTCAAGCTTAAGGTCAAATTTCAAATATGCCTCAAATTTTATTTTGTTAAAAAAATCATAAATTTTCAATTTGCGCACATTTGAAATGGATTAAAGTTTGAGGTTTTTCTTATAGATAACAAAATTCAAGGCAAAATTGAAACTACACCTAAAGTTGGGTTTTTCTTAGGAAATTAGGCCACAAAAATGGTATGTGATAGTTCACAACTTTGCTCGATCCAATTGAAGATTGTTTTAATAATTGCCAGCCATAAACACCTCTAGTAAAAATTTTTAATCTACTTACCTTGTTCTATCGTGCTAAACTTTTTACCAACTCGTTTCCTCCTTTTGAGATCAACTTGAAGTTTTAGATTTATTGCGCTACAAAAGAAAGTATGATATAGATGTGTAAATTGACGGAGTAAATTTACCAAACTTACTTTTAAGACGGAGGGTGCTTAGGTGATGGTATCGATGTAACCTGGGGCCAATGTAGGAAAATGTAATTGTGAGGGAATTAGAATTTCTGTGGCCGTAATGCAAACTATTCAAATTCCTTTAATTGCACAATCACGTATGAAACATTAAGTCGGTGTCACTAATACAACTTGCCTTTTGCAATCGGAAATCGCTTACTAAAGGGTTTATCCCGACCTTCTTTGCGTGTTCGTCATCCCGACCTAATCTTTTATGCTTTCGAATCGGATTCATTGGAGAGTTTCCTTTGAATCTAAGGTTGTCCATGCACAAAGAAAAATCCTAGAAAGAGTGTCCGAGGTTGCGATGAAGAGGCTTCCTTATTCTAAGGAGCTTGAAGCTCAATGTTGTTCAACAATGGTCCAGGAAAGAAGCCACGCGGGACCGCATGGATTAAAGCAAGAGCAAAATAATGGTGAGGAAACAGCACAAATTACCAAAAGGTAAAAGGAATTCCATAAAATTGTGATAGGAGTGGGAGTATAAGTAGAATTAATCTTTTTTTTTCCTGATGATAAATGTTTGTTTTCTGATTCGGTCAGAACACTCTTCACTTGTTTAATAAACTCCCATCGCTTCTCATAATTAGCTGTTGAGATCTCCAATGGAAAAAGATGAAAACTGAAAAGCAACCAACGAAGAAAACCAGAAATAATTCTGTCGGTTACACGGGGGACTTTTTCAAGCCCTAGGTTCACGCTTTGCGTGCGTTTGCCATCAAGCGTCATTTGCAAGGGAAAATGAGATCCTTGTGACTGAACTTTTACGCGTAGAGATTTTCGCGGCAAATTCTTGCCTAGACTCAGATGCATATAAACCGAATAAATCACATCTGCCCATCACACGTATTGCGCGTAAATTTCACAAAATCAAATGGCTGTGATTGTGCTTGGTTGGACTTGCCGTGATCTCGGCAAGTATTTTTCAAGAATGCCAGTGGACCACTCCAATAGAAAAAGGGAAAAAAAATGTAAAATTAGAGGTAGTTGAAAGGGATCGAATTACTGATCTTGTGACACTGAAGGTGACAGATAAGAGAGAGGTCATGCATATCTGCTTTTAACAAATGTAAATTTTGCTGGTGGATCTTTTGCCCTTAAAATAATTTAGAACATTAACATAGCGAGTGGGAAACCGAATCAACTTTTCTTCACTCTTCGTCTATGGAGGTAACATGAATTATATTATATCGATAGTAAATAAAGCTTAACTAAAACTTTTTTAAAAAGTGATAGGTGGAACCTTAGCGAATATTGAATGTGATTTATTTAAGTGTCTGCTTCTTCTTGTAGTATATACCGATTTCATATGCACTCTTATTGTATTTGATATTCTGAAACAAAATTAAATAAGTAATTAATATTTGACACGTAATGGTTGACTTGCGTGGACTAGACACACGTTAAGTAAAGCACCTCGAAATTCACTTGATTCTTGACCTAAATTTCTGAGAAGGTGATTTATAATTACTGAAATGGAAATATAAGATCATTTACCAAAACAAGTACGGCCCCAGAAAGTAAGATAATTATCAAATTTTTGGTAATTGTGATTACAGACAGATCTGAAACCTCTTCGTGGAAACCATCCAAGAAGCTGCAGTGAAATTTCCTGGAAATTCATGCGATCTTGAAGCTCTTGTCACACTGCACTATATAATGTACTACACGACAAAATAACAAAACCAAATCCATCCGTTCAACCCAATTCAGTCGGTGCTTTGAGATTCATCTTCATCCTCTCAACCCGACTCGTTTTGCTGATCCAAGCGCACCCTTTTGTTTTCTCCCTCTCTGTTGTTCATCCATGTCGTCGTTGAGGCTCCGTAAACCTAGCGAAGAAGCAGCAACCGATGCGGTGCTGGACCGCGGCGATGGCCCGATGAATATCATCCACAGGCGGAGATGGCGCCTGGCTTTCACGGTCATATACTTCATGAGGGCTCTCGAGTCTCTGTCGAAACAAGTCCTCGGGAAGAAGACGGACCTGTTGCGGACGCTCTCTTACGTTGCCATCAATGTCGACCTAGAGAACAGTGATAATCCACGTGAAGGAGATTGCCCTTCCCTTCGGCACGTTGGCCCGAAGATCCTGAGTAACCTGGTAAGAGAGAAACGCTTTGAATCTCTTGCTCAACTTGGTGGCATTAAACAACTCGCTTCAATTCTCATGACAAGTCTCGAAAATGGCTTGAGTGGGGATGAAACTGACCTCATGCACCGAACCAATATTTTCGGTGCGAATAAGTACAATAAGCCCCCGGCAAAGAGTTTTCTCAGCTTTGTGCTTGATGCGTTCAAAGACATGATCATAATCATTCTCATAGCATGCGCTGTTCTCTCTTTAGCATTCGGTATCAAACAGCACGGCCTTAAAGAAGGTTGGTATGATGGTGGGAGTATAATCATCGCCATCTTTCTGGTCGTCATTGTCTCTGCTGTCAGCAACTATAAGCAAGGAAGGCAGTTCCAGAAACTTTCAAAAGAGAGCAGCAACATTAGAGTAGAGGTTGTAAGAGATGGCAGGAGGCAACCAATCTCCATATTTGATACTGTCGTAGGCGATGTCGTGTATCTGAAGATTGGCGACCAGGTTCCGGCTGACGGGCTATTTGTTGACGGCCATTCCCTGAGAGTTGACGAGTCTAGCATGACTGGTGAAAGCGATCACATCGAAGTCGATAGCGAGAACCCTTTCTTGCTCTCAGGCACCAAAGTGATCGACGGCTACGGTCGAATGATGGTTGCTTCTGTCGGCATGAACACTGCATGGGGCGAGATGATGAGCACCGTGAGCCGTGACTTAGATGAAGAGACCCCGCTCCAAGCCCGTCTAAACAAGTTGACTTCCTTCATCGGGAACGTCGGGGTGTTGGTGGCCGTACTGGTACTTCTTGTCTTGATGATCCGCTACTTCACTGGACACACCCAAGATGATGCCGGAAACAGAGAATTCACCAGCGGGAAGACCAAGTCGGGGGACGTGATGGACGCCGTTGTGCGCATAGTTGCTGCAGCAGTGACCATTGTGGTGGTGGCTATACCTGAGGGCTTGCCTTTGGCCGTCACTTTGACGCTGGCCTACTCCATGAAGCGCATGATGGGTGACAATGCCATGGTCCGGAAGCTCTCCGCCTGTGAAACCATGGGTTCTGCCACAACGATCTGCACAGATAAAACCGGGACTCTCACGTTAAACGAGATGAGAGTGACAGAGTTATGTATGGGAAAAGAACATGTGAGTGTAGATGCATCTAAAGAAATAGCGACCAGCATCGTTGAAGTCCTCCTACAAGGAATCGGATTGAACACGACAGGTACTGTCCACATGCCACCTTCTGAATCTATTCCTGAAATATTAGGCAGCCCAACTGAAAAGGCGATACTTTCTTGGGGTGTATCCAAATTGGGTATGACGATGGACGAACTGAAGCAAGAATGGGAGATAATCCAAGTCGAGGCATTCAATTCTGAGAAAAAGAGAAGTGGGGTCGCTGTGAGGAGGAGAGGAGAGCAGGTAATTCACATACACTGGAAGGGAGCTGCTGAGATGATCTTGGCAATGTGTTCAGCTTATTATAGCCAAAGCGGGACGGTGAATGTCATGACTGATGAAGCAAGGTCTGATTTCGGGACAGTAATTAAAAATATGGCAGACAAAAGCCTGCGCTGCATGGCATTCGCCTACAAAAAGTTCGGTGGCTCACTTGCTCAATTTCATGGGAAACTTGAGGAAGATGGGCTTACACTGCTGGGGATAGTGGGGATAAAGGACCCATGCAGACCAGGCGTGAGAAGGGCAGTGGTGTCTTGTAGAAGCGCTGGGGTGAACATCAAGATGATCACAGGAGACAACATGCACACTGCAAGAGCTATAGCCTTGGAATGCGGGATATTCAATCCAGAGGAAGATCTTGAACATGAAGCCATAGTGGAGGGCATGCAGTTTCGCAACTACTCGCCTGAACAGAGAGCGGCAGCAATCGAGAAAATCCGGGTAATGGCTAGATCATCCCCATTTGATAAGCTTTTGATGGTGCAGTGCTTGAAGCAGAAAGGGCATGTGGTGGCAGTCACTGGTGATGGCACGAATGACGCACCAGCCCTAAAGGAAGCGGATATCGGCCTCTCCATGGGAATCCAAGGCACTGAGGTGGCAAAGGAGAGCTCAGATATCGTCATCCTGGATGATAATTTTGCCTCCGTTGTGACTGTGCTGAGGTGGGGGCGGTGCGTCTACAACAACATCCAAAAGTTCATCCAGTTTCAGCTCACTGTGAATGTGGCTGCACTCATCATCAACTTCGTTGCTGCAATCTCTTCTGGCAATGTCCCTTTGACAGCGGTCCAGCTTCTTTGGGTGAACTTGATTATGGACACCCTGGGAGCTTTGGCATTGGCGACAGAGCAACCTACAAATGATCTCATGCTAAAGCCACCTGTTGGACGAACCGAGCCGCTTATAAGCAGAGTGATGTGGAGGAATCTCATATCTCAGGCCTTGTACCAAGTTATCATCCTCCTGACCCTACAATTCAAGGGGAGTTCCATTTTTGGGGTGGACAAGAAAGTGAGGGACACAATTATTTTCAACTGCTTCGTCCTCTGCCAAGTCTTCAACGAATTTAATGCCAGGAAGCTGGAGGAGAAAAATGTATTCAAAGGGATCCATAAGAACAAGTTGTTCTTGGGCATCATTGGCATGACCATAATTCTTCAGGTGGTGATGGTTGAGTTTCTAAAGAGGTTTGCCAACACTGAGAGGCTGGACTGGGGACAATGGGGTGCTTGCATCGGACTTGCAGCTTTGTCTTGGCCGATTGGTTGGCTTGTTAAGTGCATTCCAGTCTCAGGCAAAAAGTTGTTCTTTTCCCGCGGAGAAGAAGCAACCTGAAGCGAGCACAATGTTAAACTCCGAATAAAGAAACTTTTCTTTTATTATAAAAATGGTTAGGGTTTAGGAAACTGTTTTTTAAATTCCAGATTATATGCATTGTAAGTACCATTTCTAGATCTTATACATGGCAAGTATCTTCCTAGATGATGTGTCAAATTGCCTTCAGCTACTGAATCAAATCAACAGTTTATTGCTATCCATCATTTGAACCTTTGTACTTTGGTCTTGCTTGCTATGCTACTGTTGATTTTGGAAAATCTTGCAGATGAGGTTTTTTTATCAGGTGATCGTGCTATATACCTGCTTTAACATTCATGTCTGAACTAGCATTCAAAAAGTTATCCTACAGGAAAACTAAAGAAAAAATTTCCTAGTTCTCAGCAAGCTTCTTAATGGGGCAGTAAAACCCCAAAAACTTATGCCTCAAGCTCATGCAAGGGTGGCCCTTTCTGTTCTTTTCTCAATCATATCTCTCCTTTACTATATTAACAAAAAGCACATGGTCCCACGCGACAGAACTAATTTTATTTGATGCAAATGGCGAGGGACGAATCAAGTCTCTTACAGTGAGCACAACTTCAAATCCCTGGCTTTCAACTAAAGTAGAGATGCCGTCATCTTTTCCTCATAACTTCTTTAGATATCTTCAACTAAATTCCCCATGTCTTAAAAGAGCATGACCAAAGATTCTAGCAAACAACTTGCAGGAAAAGGTTGATAGAAGCAATGAAGCACATCTTCATATGATGGACCTTGACTTGCATAAATAGGATAAAGATTTCAATGAAAATGTCACATCTTTAGAGGTTAATATTCTAAGGATTTCTCTCCAAATCAAAAGATGGCCATAGCTGTCTTACAAGTGCATAACTCTGATTGCCTAGAAGCAGCAAAAGAGCACCACTCCGAAAAAGGAAAAAAAAAAAAAAAAACAATATAAAATGATTCTTCGGATGAAGGAAGAAGAGAAATTTTTCTAGTAGGATCCCAAGTCGACAACCCAATTCACCTATCAACGCGAATAGCTATCTTTAATCAACATCACAACTTGTTTACACATATCTTGGGATTAATCCTTCACCTCACTCCGTGGGCAAAACCCTCATAGATTATATTCGATTCATATGACCACGCTGACAAAGTAAAACAAGGCTCGCGAAAAAAGCTTACACAAGTTCATACCTAACCATCACCAATACTAATTGATTCTTCTTATGTCACAAACGCAACAACCAAAAAAAAGGCAATGGACTATTGAAAAACGAGAGACAAAAAAAAAAAAAGAGTTTGGTTGACGAGTGGAAAACAAGCTTCCAACCCTGCTCTGTCTTGGCCAGCACAAGACCTGATTAAGGGCGAGACAATGAGGCATCGCCAATGTGAAATACAATAGTCAAATTCTCGTATGGTTTTGACTCATTTAGACTACCTTAAAAATGCTTTTTTAGCTTCTTCTCAATGCACCCCTTCAATTCACTTTCCCAGAAAAGGGTTTTCCAGATTGCTGGAGTACTAAAAGTTCATTCTAGCTTCTTCTCAATGCACCCCTTCAATTCACTTTCCCAGAAAAGGGTTTCCCAGATTGCTGGAGTACTAAAAGTTCATTCATTCCCACAATTCCTCGGCAACATAGTACATGTAAAGTAATCAAGCAGTAGTACTTTCATAAATAAACAAATAAGGCAGCCCAAAAAGAGACCAACAAAAACAAACCTGAGATTATTAAAGAACAGAGCCAGGACAACACATGTTCCCATCAACCATAAAAACTAAAATTAAAAATTTTCAGCGATGGAGATCAATGTGGGTCTCCCTTATTAAATAGACCAGATTTCACTGATTGGAGCTTCCATTCCATCTTTACCTCCCGTACCAACCAGCAAGCGAGAGAGAGAGAGAGGGAGGGAGAGAGGAAACCCAGCTCGTCTTCTAGGACAATGACATCGGGTGACAAACAAAAGAAAAAAGACGAACCCAACTCGTCCTCTAGAAGAATAAACATCGGAAGACGGGAAAAAATCAAAATTTGTCCGAATTCGCGGACAACCGGCAATCCGTACGTACCAGCTGAGAGACAGAGAGAGAGGGAGAGATGCTCACCTTTCTCCCTCGTTTGAGCGTTGAAAGTGCATCGAATCTGGCTTCGGGGTTGGCGAGGGGGACCCATTTCGTCCTCTCCGCCCTTTTCCGGTTCTGCTCGCGGAGCCGAAGCGCTGGGAAAACCGCGGATTCCATCGAAATTTTCTTCGGCTAGGAAAACGAGTTTGTCCAAACGAGAACGGGCTTTGGGCCATTGGGCCATTGATTGATATGGGATTTGAGCATTGGGGATTGGGCCCATGAAGACGTGGTGCTAATGATGGACAATTGGACCGGTTTGGGCTGGCGGGCATGTTCACAAACCCGATCCCTAAGGGCATGTATGTATTCCCAGAAAAAGAGAAAATGGTGTAGAACGAAATGGAAATAGAACTGAACAACGGAAAGGAATGAAATGGAATAAAATAGAATGAGATAATCAAATTCCTACGTTGGATTGAGATGGAGTTCACCATGGATTTTTGACACGTTAATGTTTTTCTCTCCTTGGTCGAGAACTTACACAAGTAACTTGTTAAGCCATCGAGAAATAAAGCTCATGATGAAAGTGAGATTTGATAATGATATCAATGTTGCTTAATTCGCCACCATCGATCCCTTGAGAGAGGATCCGATCATTGAATGTGTCGAGTAAAGTATCTTGCTTGAAAATCCCTATTTAGATTCTTTCAAATGGAGAAAATATTGAATTCCTTCGTATAAAACCATAGGGTTTGACTGAGACTAATTAGGCAGGTGCCGCCCAAGAAATCATTCAAGAAAAAGCTTAGTTGATTAGTTTGGCGAACAAGGTCTTGAAATTTAGTTTACTTATTCGCTTCTTTTGAAATTATTCTCCTCCTAGGAGTTACTTTACGTGTTTGTCTGGAATATTAGGTTGACGCAATGCTCATATTCTCCATCACAATGATTACCCCACGAATTCATCCCTTATGGCCAAAGAGTTGCAACTAATCAAAGTAGGTGGTCAAGAAATTGGGGATCATTTCTAAGAAATTAAACTCTTGACGAAGGAAAGTTTGGCTTCCCATATCTTTTCGAGGGATTCTGGCGGTGAAAAGAGGTTGGCCTTTAAAGACTTGGACCCTCCAATGAACTCACGTTGAAAGCCTGGACTTTGGAGTTTGTCTCACTATTTTTGTTGAGTAAGTTAGAATGTTCTACAGGACGAATCTTTAGGTGATCAAGCACAAACTCTCTATTTATTCAAATCAATCATCATGTGTCGAGATTATGAAGTTCTTTTATCCTTTTTATCTTTGCAAGAATTGCTTTACTTCTCTCGTGGTAATTGATCAAGGTGGATACAACATTGTAAACGGAAAGAGTACAAAAAAGTCATAAATTTATTGCATTGGTATTGATTTAATCTTAATTTTTTGATTTGACTAATTTAGTTATAAATCTATACACATTGGTACTAATTCAATTCATTCAATCAATTTAGATGGAAATTGCTGATAAAGACGATGAACATCATGTGTGGCACAACTAGTGCTGACGAGGCTTGGTAAGGCTGCCTTGGCCTTGGAGAGGGTCGACCTCACCAAATTTGGTGATGGGGGCCTTGTTGGCGCTCGCACTTGCCTATGGCCAAAGAACCGCCCACGACAAAAAAAAAAAAAAAAAAAAAAAGAAGGAAAATAAGAAAAAATTAAAAAAAAAATGTGTTGAAATATTATTATTGTCCATGTTAGTGATTTCCAGCTTAAATTGGCAAGATGGATTGAATTTGCCTCAATAAGAATTTAGAATTAAATTAGCTCAATTAAAAAGTCTATGACTGGATTAGTACCAATGTAATAGGTTTAAAACATTTTTATTTATACTTTTTTCTATTGTAATCCGAGAACTTTGGAAAATCTTTCTTCATCATGGTTGGCACAATTTGCTCGATTTTCATATTCATAACACGCCTCTTCATACCTTTTATGTTTGAAATTTTTCGTCTTTTTGACCTCAGGCAGCATCTAACTTTCAAAATGTTCGTCTCAAAGTGGGATATTATTGCCATTAGTGGAGAATCGTTTGCCATATGTTCAATTGGGACGAACCCTCTTAATGGGATCTAATAGTTTCAAGATCCAACACTCGAGCAGTTTCTTGAAAACTAGCTTCATATATGTATTGAATCCAAGATCTCTTGTTGGACGGCTCACATCGATTGACAAACTAAAGGAGAGAGAAACCCATGTCCGTGATTTCAATAGTTTCAATAGGCGGGATCTATAGTTGTGTGATCCGACTACTAAGACAATAGGAGACCTCAACAACTAAATCTTTCTTTCAATGCAGAAACCGGCATCAAGCTAAAGGCTAAATCTACTTAGAGGCTATTTGCTGTGGGGAATATGAAGGTGCAGGATCCTTATGAAATATATGAGGAAGAAAGATATAGAGACTCAATTTATTTACTGTTGGTGTGTCTAGAAGAAGAGGATTGCTTCCACGACAAAACAAGGCCACTTCAAGATTAAAACAAGGCTCCTTACTTAAAGCATTGAGATTTCTTGTACATTTTCACATGACTCACAGCCATGCCGCTGTATTCCCACATTAAAAAAAGAAGCAACTTTTGGTGCTTTATCAGGGCAAAGTGCCATAAATGCATGTAACAAACCTGTGAAACAGTCACCTACCAAAACGTGTTCCTTTTTGGCAATACAATGAAGACAAAAACAGAAAAAAGGGCTCGTGAGAGTGTGGGAGAGGGTGGTTTGGAACAGATCGATATCATTAATCATCATGTGAAAAGGAGACAAAAAAGAAGAGAGCTACGCGGAGTCCGAGTCCAATCCAAGGTTCAGGACAAAAGGATGCGAGGCAAAACCCCAACAAACCCCCATGCAGAAGAGTCAATCCAAGCTTCAGTTCCAATCTGGTGCTCAAGTGGTCTTCCCTTTTGCAGTAATTCCAATTCAAAAGCATCAATCTCACAGACCAACCCACCAACACAAACAGAAGCGCACACCGTTCAAACAGTTCGAGAGAGCATTCACACATTATTGAGAACAATCTATCTATAAAGATTTTACAAAGCGAATCTACTGCAACTTCTTTTTTGAGTGCTGCAAATAAAACTTAAAGCACAAATAATTGGTAAGTTTTAGAAGATGATGCCTCTTGTTATACGAAATTTAGATAATGAAAATCTGAATGCATAGGTCGATTTTCTAAAGCTAGTTAGTTGATGTTTTGGCAAGATGCACTGCTACATATTCTTTTTATTTCGTTCATGATCATCCTATTAAAGTTATATTGTGAAACTTATGAATTGTTGAAGGGGCCTATCAATCTATGAACTTTCTTTTGAGAACAGCATTTATTAGTTAATATGACCTCTCAACATTATTAACCGTGCCAGAATCGCAAAACCCATAGTGAGATTTAAGAAAAAATTAAGAAAATGCATGGAAGTCTTCGGTGAAAATGATAGTTCTCTTATGGTCAAACGTTTTAATTTTCGAACTTCATGACGCATAAAGTAAATCATTTCGTTGCTGCTTAAACTTAGGGATTGTATAGTACCAATACAGTGTGACAGCAAAATGAACATATCAAGCAACATAAGATGTCTAATGCGCTTGAATATCATCCATTTGACCTTGGAAAATATCTCCTTTGTCCTTTCCCTTATTTCTTTTTCGCCTTTGCTTATAATAACGTATTGAGCATGATAAGAACAAGGACTGATCTAAGCCTAAGGTACACAACCATTCACTTCCATCACCGTCTATATTAGTAGTTTTGAAATTAGAGAATGCAAAGTGTAACTAATGGATCTTGTAGTTTTCTTTAATATTTTTTGGCTAGTTCATTTGGTGGAAATATTGCTACCTTCTTATATTCCTTTTGGATAAATGACCACTCGCATGCAGACATTGACAGGCTTGCACGGATGAGAAAGTCGGGCAACGGGGACACCCACCAAATTCTTGTTTGATGAAAGCTTTACAATCGATGCTGTGACTAATTAGGTGATTTAACTGAAACAATGAACTTTCTTTCCCTTTTCAAAGGAAACTTCACCCTCATCAAGTTCTTTTCTAGCCCATAGAGATGAGGAAGGGCAAACCAACTTCCAATTGCATTACCATAAAGATCTCACATCTATTGTGTAATGTTCAGAATTAGGATGGTGGAGAGGTCGTATACTCAGCACTAATTAGCAATCCATTCCATTAGTATACCAAGAAACATGCACTGCTACGCCACCACCGGTCATTCCTTACATCAAGTTGTGATGATATCAAGTAAACAAATAGATCTCTAGATCAGTCACGTTCTACCAGAACTATAAATGTATGCATTCCAAACAGATCAGACGGATTTTGTTTTCTTTCACCTTCCTATTCTTTGGTCTGGTTATGAAAACAATTTGCTGTTCCTCGTGATAGTTAGACTTGTTCAAGTTTCTTAAATCTTGTCATGTGTATTAAGAGAGAGAGAGAGAGAGAGAGAGAGAGAGAGAGTGAGAGAGAGAGAGGTGGTCCAAGTTAAATTAATTGAGGCATCAGTGAATATACAACAAGTCTATATTGGAGGCATTACAAGGATAGGATGACTCCGGCATTCGGATCCCATCCCTGTGACTATTACGAAAAAGATAAAACGATTATGAATTCTCCAACAAAGAAGAAATAGAAGATGGTGATTAGGTCATTTCCTGCTGATTTAATATCTCAACCAGAATGAATTTTGTAATAATCGCAGTAGATCTACCACTTCAACAAGATAATTCCAACCTTGTGTAAACACTTCTCAGGAAAAAGTAGAACCCATAAAATGGTTCGAAAAATTCACAACTCCATGAACATCAGCCATATGCCTTGTAAAGGAATCACCTCAAATCTAGCTACACCAATCCCTGGAACAATCTGCAAAACTTGTAAAATAAAACCCTGAGAAGAAACCATGCTATATCATGATCTTCACGTATATATGCGTGAACTAATGGATTTGATCATATCATTTTTCTATGGCTGTGCGATTGAGTGACATAGGCTTATACAGAGCCGGTTGGACATGTATTGCCGCTTTTCTAGTCAGTAAGGAAGAAACGTTCTTGTCGTGCCTCTGCAAAAGACCACTGCATTCAAGATGAATCTGAAACCCTTTTTAAACAAGCCGATGTTGATTAGCCGAACCTGCAAAACGTGCATTTTGTGCATAATTTGTTCCCACGGTAAGTGAGAAACAATAAAACACAGTAAACTACAAAAGAAAAGGCGAGAAAAGGAAAGGAGTGGATTTTTGGGAATGATAATGGTATGTAGTTGAGATTAAGACATACAAAATAGAACATAAGGGGAAGTACAAGACCTTATCTCAAGAGGGGTCCTTGAAATTGTGAACGGCAAGATCAACGAGAAGATCAGAGAAGAAGTAGGGTTTCTGGTTTTGGTTTTGGGATTTCTCATGCTTCGCAGCAACAGTTGAAACTGCCAGATGATCTGACAGCTTCTTCTATTGAAGGCTCAGATCATGCTGGCAGCTTCAGCTATTAGTGGTGCATGATGATGATGATAAAGAGATGAACTGAAAGCAAAACCCTCTGCTTCAAGAAGTTGTGTTTTTTCGGAATTGGATGCATGATGATGATGATGATGATGAAGAGATGAACTGAAAGCAAAACCCTCTGTCTCAAGAACTTGTGTTTTCTGGTAATTGGATCTCTCTATGTATTTTTCTCACCTTGTTTTCTTGGGGAGTTTGTTTTTCTCAAACTTGGGTACCCCATGAGAAGGCTGTTCTTAGAGAAGCGAGGGTTTTCTGAGAGCTATAAATAGAGAGAGGGAGAGCGAGAGAGAGAGAGAGAGAGAGAGAGAGATTCCTACTTCAGATCTACTTTTACTAGTTCCACGACTCTCTCTCTCTCTCTCTCCTCACTTTTGTCCCCATGTGATGACAGATACAATGGCCATCTTGTTTTTGTATTTTCTTGAATAATTAGGACGAAATAGACAAAGTCCATGAAAATTAGGAAATGTAATGTTTTCTAATGATAAAGACTAATTAGACAACAATATATTTACGATTTGATATAATTCATTAATTGTCTATGTAACATAAATCCGATTTCACTGTAATTCTAATTTGTATTATCAATACTTACTTTTGCAAAATCAGAGTATTTCGAATCAATACCGGACAAATTTTTAGAAGATATATGTCGAACACCTTACAAAAGTTGGAACACCTTTTTGGATGGCCCTATTCTCTACAAGAAAGTCCCACCAAATACCGTGGTCCTTACTAATGTGATTAGAAGAGCAGGTAGCATCTGGGCATGGCAAACCGGTGACAAGAAATTAAATAAGTTTTGAGAGGGGACAACGAGAGCCTTGGGATATGGGAAAAGAAAAGAAAAGAGAGAGAAAGAGCAAGGAAAGAGAAGCAATTGTTGTTGTGGTCCAAAAGGAGACAAATTGAATATTGTCACGCCCACGCCACCACATGCAGACATGGTTTTTGTTGCGAGTTTCTAAGCTGCCGATTTGAGTCCCTTTATGTGGTTTTTTAACTTTGCCTTTGATCTTGATGGCGACCGCCTTCACCTCTCTCTCTCTCTCTCTCTCTCTCTCTCTCTCTCTCTCTCCACTGCGTTGTCCAGAAGGAGCAAAAAACAGAGCATTCGGGGGACCATTTGCATGCATTTCTTAGGAGGTAATGTACAAGGTTCACATAAAAGAAGATGCCAAAAAGAAAGCAAAAGTCTCTCCCTTTCTCTCTCGATCAATGAGTACATCTACTACCAGAGATGAAAAGAGTCGACATAGGAAACCCTTATTGAAATTTCAATGAAATTTAAGATCCGTTTGTCTGGAAAAAAAAAAAGAACTAATAATTTATTTCTTGAAAATAATTTTCACGAAAAATATTTTTCTTTATCATGAAGTTTTCATCGAAACAAACGCACTCTAAGTGAATTATTTTCAAGCACTCAACCATGACATGTCACATTGCATTTTATTAAATCAAAATTTTAAGCTAGTCTACTTTTTGATATATATGTATATGATTCTGGAGAGCTTTAGGGCCCCTTGAGCATTTAAGGTTCATTTTCTTGGTCGACCAGGACGGTGCAAGAAACCATGTGGACCATTCACGAGTCTTCACTTTCCCACCGCTGTAATCAAAACCCTAGCCCCCCGCTTCCTCAATGGCAAATCCTTCAAGAAAAGCCATCATGCGCTTGTTTACATCCGCAGGGGCCGAAGCGTGCACTTCACTTAACATTTCTTTATTCCCATACCTTCAATTTGTTAGGTGAAAAGTAAGCTTATCAAAGGGTTTGATTGGTTTCCAATCATTCAGTTAAAGCAATAAATCTCCCTTTCAAGGCCAAAACCCAGTGGATTAGAGTGGTTTTTATGGAGCTTTAGCTCGCAAAAAAGGAGGTGGCCCCAAAGAACAAGTTGATGCATAGCACTTGGAACAAAATGATGCAGTTCAGTTGATAGTTACATGTTGATTTCTTATGTTATTTTGGCTGTGAACTGACCGAGTGACCAATCCGATTGGGGAAACGCAAATGCTTATTCCCCCAAATTGGCCTTAGATTAATCCACACGCCTTGACTATTTTTGGCCACTTTTCTTGCTTTCCAACGTGCATTCCTCATGTGGCAAAGTGTTGTTGGCCCGACGGTTCGAGTAGGTGATTAGATTCATGCCATAATTTTGAACCGTATGCCATGAGTGGCATAGTGTCTTCATCAAGCGAAGGCCAAAACGAAGCTCCCTTTTGGCCACTAATATTCGTCGCCCGAATGCCAAACAAGTTTAAGGCCCATAAGTCCATCGATTCTCAAGCAAAAGCCAAGCTAAAGGTAGCTAGCGACTCTTTGTTTTATTCTTCTAGATAGGGAATATTGGAGCTTCGACAATCATCTCAAGTGTAAATCTATCAAGAGACAACTGGTTATCCAGTAGGGAATAACGTTTTTGAGATTTGTCTATCGGGAGAGATCGAACCTCGAAAATTCTTTCCCCCAACCTAATTGATTATTCCATCCACCAACTACTATTATAGACCATCCTTGCTAATGAGTATGCCTGGTGTACAACTTCTCGATAGCTTATAGGACGAATGATTCTCTAAATTAAGTGATATTAATATAAAAACAGCATTAACTCTTTTGTGTTATGGACCAACTTATTTCCCTAATTGTGACAAGTAATCGCTATTATGTCAATAGATAGTAAAGAGATAACTGAGTGGAACAAATAATTAGAAAGTTGGGGAAAACAAATCCTTTTCACGAGATATTTGCGTTCTATATAATTTTATCTTGACCTACTTATAGAAATTAAATTATGAAATTGTGTTGGTATTGTCCTCGGAAAAAGTATTCTTTTCTTTTTCCAAAGGTGAATAGAAAACTTAAATGTATGTTACATGCTTTTACAAAAGGTGTCTTCTTTATTTGAGTCATGTTCCCTAGGTCCACTGCGTATCCATGGGGAATATGATTAAGACATAATCCGCATTAATATGAGCTAGGTTGGCTCTTTTCCATCATGTCTCATTATGTAAGATGAACAAATCACATATTGCCAAGTCAAGGGCGCACTCAATAATTGGATCCATGTGTCCAAGTTGGCGTTGGTCATTTAGATTGCATTTCATATCAAAGTGAGCCTCAAAACTCAATCAAGTAATGGTCAGCTTTTGCATTATCTATCCACTACAAGAACAAATATATTAATAGATGCTGAGTAAGCCGGTAATGGACATTTAAGGGTGCTGTTTTTCCAAATCCTTGGACTTCAAAGAAATTTTGGTGATCAAGTCAAACTTCGGCTTGGCCCATTCAAGCCCACATAAATTAAGGCTAGGTAGGTCTTTATTAGAAAGTCCAACCCAAAATGATAAGCTAATAGGCGGGGAGCTATCCACGTGTAATAATTGGCATCTACTATGATATAATGGTAGAAACTCCAATCCAAAGGAATAAGTTAATAGATAAGGAGAGATTATGGTTGTGTTTGGAAGAGCATTTAGGAAAAGCCTTTGTATAAATGCAAAGCACTTCATATGAAAGGGCTTTTATGATATGCAAATAGTGTTTGGTAAACACTTTTTCACAAATTTTCATATCCAATCTTGAAAGTAATTATATATAGATAAGAGACTAGATGTTCACATGAGAGCTGAGGATCAAGAGACCTAGCCTAGGGGTCAGGCCACCGCGACCATAGGTGAGGCAGCCAAGCTTTCAAAACCTCGGGCCTCAAAGGTCGTGTGACGTTGACGGCAACACCAGCCTGAGGTCATGACATCTCGGCCCTCACTTAAAATCGCAATGCTAGATTTAGGCTCCCTGGTGACATCATTGTTCTCGATCAGATATGCACAATAAAGAATCTGGATGATAACATTGGTTCCCTGGGAGTAAAGCTTACAGAGGAAGACGTGAGAGAGATCTCCGATGCCGTTCCAATTGATGACATTCCTGGAGACCGGATCACCGAACACTTGTTCGCTGCTCGTGGAAGTATGCGAACACACCCCCAAGAGACGGGAAATTGTCAGCTTGCTAGACTTCTGTTTAGTGTGTTGATGAAGCTTGCTTGGCCTTCTGCTCTTGTTCGCTCCTTATAACTGAGTTCAGAATATGACACTCAGAAGAGCTTAGTAAAAGATAACACCAAAACAGGCAATTCTAAGTTAATGGCTTCTTTTGTGCTGCTCATGAAGCATTTGTTTGCTGGTTATTCTTCTCTGTTAAAAGAGTGATCCATATCATTCGCCTTCTAGAGCAGCCCATAAAATTCTAGTATTGTCTCTTGCATGAAGTAGGTAAGATCAGTGGCTAGAAATACCTGGAAAGGAGTTAGAATTTGTAATGAGAGAAGAGCTCACGTCGAAGCACTTGAGATCACTTGTTGTACCATGGCGGTCAACCTCGCGTCACAAATACTACCCGTCTCTACTTTCGATGGGAACAACTATGACTACTGGAGCATTTTGATGATGGGAATCATTGAAAAAAGATATACAGCTTTGAAAGAATGTGCGAGTGTTTTGACAAAGCAGCAATAAAAGGATGCAAGGGGTCTTTGAGCGAAGACCGTGAAAAATTCATGGGACAAACTATAAAAGGAATGTTCAACCAAGGTCGAGATGTCGAGAAGTACTCTCGGCGTATCACAAAAATGAATGAAGGAGCGTTAAAATAAGCAATCTATTTTCAACAAACATCAAGACCTCTCCTCTCCACAGTCCACACAACCAACTCAAATCGTGGTTATAGTCAAAGAGCTTATGGATTACTTTTTTTTTTGGCTGAACTTATGGATTATTTGAGTACCCATTGTTAAGAAATTGCATGTTGATTTCAAAAAAATAACGCGAGAAACAATCCACTCAAGCAGAATATAATAATAAAATAATAGAATCAAAAGAATACACTAGAAAATTTATTATCGAAGTTTACCTAAACCTGGGCTACATCTCCACATGCAGACATGGTTTAGAACTGTATTTGTTGATGGATAAAAAATTACCTTTGACTTTCTCACATGTGTCGATCTCCTCAAGATAGGTACTTTAGGGTTGTTAGTCTGCTCGAACCATTGTGCTCCTCTTGAACTGCATCCTCACTAATAATAGGCTCATCTTGAACTTCTCATTCGAGTGCACTTTGATTTGCTTGAACCATCTTCACGAGGATTGTGTTGAGCTTAGCATATTTTGATTCTACTGCATTCTCATGCTCTGTCTGATGTTCCTTGTACATCTTTTTTACATCAATACCACATTTCAATTATGGATGATTTTGTTATTCTCATTATTCGAAAGCCTAGAGCCATACTCATCACCACCGTATTTGATAAAGATGCAATTTTGAGAGTTGGTATCAAACTTCTTCTTATCCTCCTTGTCAATTAAGCATATGTAATACAACCAAAAACTTTTAAATATAAATAATTAACCTTTTTAACTAACCGTTGCTCTTGTGAAATTTCTTCACCTAACACATTAGATGGACTCCTATTGATTAGATAAAATAGTTACATCAAATGTGGCAGCCTATAAATGAAGCAAGAGACCCGCATGTAGTCTCATGCATCTCGCACGTTTCAGAATAATCTTGTTCATATTCTCAGCTACATTGTTCTCTTGTGGAGTTCTAGAAACAATCTTTAATCATATGTGCCTTCCCGGCTAAAGTATTTTGCAAATTTCTTATTTGTATATTCATTATCATTATTAGACTTTAGAGCTTTAATCCAATAACACATCTCTTTTTCTACCACGGTCTTCCATATTTTGAACATCTCAAATATTTCTAATTTTTCTTTGAGAGTATAGACCCAGATCTTCCTTGTTGCATTATCAATAAATGTGACAAAATATCTCTTATCACCATAAGAGAGTTCCTAAGCTAGTTCCCACATATCAATATGAACCCACTCTAGTTTATGGCATTTATTTTGTTGTCCATCCAATTAATAACTAACTGCCTTTTGTTTTTTATAAATGCAACTCTCACAAAAATCCAACTCAACATTATGCAAATTTGGAAGTAATTTCCTTGAATGTAGCTGCTTTACACTCTTTTTACCAAGATATAGTAGATAGATTACCTGTAGCTACTGTAATTACAACCATATCACTAATATTGTCTCATTGGAGAAGATAATTGTATCCATATTTTTTTTTTCTTTTCTATTACTCTTACCCCTGATGTTATCTTCCACCCTATGCATCCAAAGGTTGTTACCAAATCTTCTTGGTTAAGTTTACTAGTTGAGATCAGATTTTTCTTAAATTCTAGAATATGTCTAGTTTTACGCAAAACTAGACGCCCTCCACTTGAGATATTCACAATCACAATTCCTTTTCAACAATCCGACACATGTGGTTGTTTCCTACAACCACTTGCTCAAAATCTCCATTGGCACAATCAATTAATATGTCTTTGCGATGTGTAATGGAAAGAAGTACTCGGATCAATAAACCACTTGTCTATAGTCAAGTCCAACAAACAAACACAAGTTCTTTAGTAAAGGTTCATCACTAAGCACATTAGTTCCTTGATTCTCTTCTTGCTACTTCATTTTTTAGGCTTCACATTGAAACCTCTGATGTCCAGTCTGGTGACAAAACCAACATTCTTTTTTTGCAACTTGTCTCTTTCCCCTTGATTGTGACCTATCACGCCCACTGATTTTTCCTCTACTTTAACTTTTCCCACAATTCTCCATTGCTAGTACTGTCGAAGATGTAAATGTGGAAAAATTATCTCCACTTGAGACTTTTCTTCACATCTCTTCATCCATGATACTTGTTGCGACCTACCCCTCGGGAGAGTACAGGGTTTTTAGGGGTATTACCTAAGGAGGACACGCCTAAGCGCCATGATTAGCGCGGGCTCTCCTAAGCCCATACCTCGCGTGACATTGGGGTATTCTTAAGAATTTCTCAAAAAGGAGTTGCTACTAGCCTATTGGCGTCGGCTAGAAACCAAGTGAGGCACGAGAGTATACCGCACTTCCTACGCAACCAGAGATTTTAGGATTGAGGACTTGATTACATTAATTAACCAATTAGTGCCATTTTGATACCTAATCTTGTTCATTTTAAAAGAAAGATTTTTGTTAGGTAGTTTGAATTGATTTTATACCTATCCACTAACATATGAGGTGATTATGTGGGTACGCAATTATTAAAATAACAATTAACAACCAAGATCACAATTGTAGTAAATTGAGCACATGCAATTAAACATAATTAAATATACAAACTAAACATGCGATATAATCAATATATGAACAAATAAATGCCTAATTACACTAAAAATGCAATACATAGCAATTCATAATATATGTATACATATATATTTTAAATATTTTAAATATTTTTTATTATTTTCTGAATTTTTGAATTTTTGATCTTTTTTTATATATTTTTAATTAAAAAAAAAAGATTCAGGCCGGGTCAAGGAACCCGGCCCTGCTGACCTGATCCAGATCCCGTCGACCCGGGTTGGGCTGAAAGAATCGGGCCGACCTTAAGCCCACTAAAAAACAAAAGGCCCACACGAATTTTTTTAAAAGAAGGGGGACAACTCTCGGCCCAAAACCCATCTTCGATTTTTTACTTTAGCCTACCTGAGGGTCCATTTTTCAATTTCTATTTTCAGCCCAATCTATTCAGCCCACGAAGCAAAAACAAGCCCGAAGCGAAGCCCATTCTTCATTTTTTTTTTCGGCCCTTTTATGTTTCTTTTTGTTTTTTGGTCTTCTTCTGCTGCAGAACGTCCCTCCAACGTCTTTTCCTCCTGTTTTGTCCCTTCTTATTTCTTTTCATCGTCTTTTTTCATTTCTTTTTTCTCTTCTTTTTGTTTTGTTTTTCTCTTCCCCTTTTTTGGTCTTCTTCTCTGCGTGTTTCCTTCTCCGCCCAAAGCTTCCATTAAACCCAGAATTTCCCATGAATTCAGCCCCAACCTCAAAGCGCCAAAACCATGATCTTGACGTATATTTATTCCATACCAAGCCGAGAACAGCGTTGCGCCACTATCCAACAAACTCGAATTTACATAAAATGCAAAACGCAAGATGGACATGAGGTGCGACGTACGGCCACAAGTTCGGATATCCGCAAAATGCACGCGAAAATGGACAAAAAGAAGACAAATGTTACCCTTTTAAAATGACACAGACACTCCTAAAGTCCCTCCAGCCCACACGCTTAAAGTGGCTTACGTATGGATGTTATCTCTCTTTTCATTACTCTTTGTTTGTTTCTCTTGTTTTCTTTTCTTTATTTGACTATCCCTTAACTGGGCGTGATTTGCTTTCTCACTGAAGCTCCCTTTTCGACGTTCTTCTCTTTGCCGAGAACAACACCATTGCCAAGATCCTTTTTGAAGAAATGCCACTGCTCAACCTCGCTAACCACTACCTACGATCAACGAGTTAAGGCTTCATGCAAGACGACCTCAGTAACTAGCGATCAAACGAATATACACAAGCTTCGGAAACGGCAAAGGTAGTGGCTATTTTTTTTTAGGTAGTGGCTTGAAGTTCTTCAAGGGCATTTTATCAAACATCTAGGGTGCATCGGCTCAAGGCAGCCACGAACAAGGACAAGACTCGAAACTAGACCACAGGTCGACGAGAATGGCAGGGAATGCTCAACATCAACAAAGGACAGCATAAGCGAACCCGAAACTCACGTCCCAACTCAGTAAATCATGCAAAAAAAATGAGGGAACAAGACAAAAGCAGGGTGCAAAAAAAAGGTTGGCGGAGGTCCCTACCCGGCTCAAGGGTGGCGAACGGTGGGCGAGATAGATAGATCGAACAATGTCTGGTCGCCTCGCACGCCCCCGAGCCGGAATCCTTGGGAAATCGACACGAGTTGAACCAAAAACCAGGAAACTCACCGCAAAAACTTGAATTCAAGGAAAGGGAAGTCGCGGCTTGGTGGTTCCGGCTAGGAGGCGCAAGCTCGCGCTGGGGTGGCTGAGAGATGCTCGGCTGAGGTGGATTCCGGGCCTCCTTCTTCCTGGTCACTCTCTGTTTCTACCCCTCTCCTTCCTTCAAGCTCTCTCGCCAAAGGCCCTCTCCAATCTCCCCGGCCAAACTCCCCTCTCTCCCCTTTTCTTCTGCAGGTCGTCGCGCGAAGACCCTTGCCGTGCCAGCTGCCGGCCGGGCTGCCCCCGACCCGCGGCTCACGCCGCCCGCCTGCCATCTCGATCCCCTGCTCCTCTGTCGCTGTTTTCTGCAAGTCTTCGCGCAAGACAGGCAGAGGGGAAGACAGGCTGGGCGCGGGCCGGGCTAAAAGGGCAAGGAGGATGGGCCGGGCTGGTGGGCCGCGCGAGGGAGAAAAGAAAAGGAAAGATGGGCCGCGCGTGGGGGAAGAAGCTGGGCCGCGGGGGGAAAGAGGAGGAAGGGGGCGGGCCGGGCCAAGGCCGGATCCGGCCCGACCCCTAAGGTTTTTTTTTTTAATAACAATAATTTTTTAATTCATTAATTAATTAATATTTTTAGCACTAATTCTTAATTTTTAATGCTATTAAGTCTTAAGTAAAATGGCGAAATTTAGGTATTAACAATACTGCTCACAACATCATCCAAAGCCAAATAATTCTTCATGGTGCTTGAAATTCCTTGCATTATGGTTTTGTAGCTTTTCGATAGAGAACATAAAAAGAACAAAGCTTGAAGTTTCACATCTAGATTTATGTATGCGAATTCCATCTGACTTGTGACCTTTGTGAAACTATTAATATGTTCAATCACAAAACCTCTATCAATAACTTCATATTAACTAATTTCTTCAACAAAAATACCTAATTTGATGTGGACGGCTTCTCATAAATATTAGCTAGAATATTCATGGCTTCTTTTGCAGTTTTTGCTTGTGCGATATGGTACCCTGTTTTTTTCGTTAGCCCCAAAGAATGGCACCTTAGGCCTTTTGATCAATAATTTTCCATCCGGATTCTGCTATTGAATTCACTTCGTCGATCTTGGGTTTCCAACACTCAAGTGGTGCATAGAGATCTTTTTGATAAAGATAGTCCTCGATTTAGAGTTTCCACCATCCGAAATCCTATCCATCGAACTTGTTGATTATGATTTTATTTTCTACCATATGGTTTGCTTTCAATCGAAGGTCGTTAAAAAAACCTTGATGTTCTTGATTAGCCAACCCAGACTCTAATATTAATTATTAAGAAATCGCACGTTGATTCCAAAAAAAATAACACGAGCAAACAATCCACCCAGATAGAATAGAAGAACAAAATTAGAATAACATATTAGAAAATTTGTTATCGAAATTCACCCAAATTTGAGCTATGTTTCCATGCAGAGGCACTCTGCGAATCCACTAGATTTCAAAAAAAGTCGGAATACAACAATGATTTTCTTTTAAGATCAGGGCCAAATCACTTTTTTCTTTTATCTTTTTCTTTCCTCTCTATTTTCTTTTTCAACGCCTTGTTGACTAGAGTCTAACTATCAGTGATATAAGGGTGCAGCTTTTAACCTAAAAGCAAAATTAATAAAAAAGGCAAAAGCCATTAATAGTAATTTGACCTCATTCACCAATACCCATGAATAGATTCTTCTCGCCCTGCCTCATAGAGAGGATGGCCTGTTATGTCGTGAGTGGAGGAATAAGAATATCCACCTCTTCCTAGTGTTATGGACTCCTCAGGCCTTGGTAGTATGCCTGGGAAAGTCACATACATCTTCTTGATCTTCTCTTCCTCTTAGTTCCAGGCCGTGGTCAAAGGCAATAAATATAAAACTGCATATATTCATTATACTGGAAATGTTAACAGCAAATAAATGTAATGCAATAAGGTGTTGGAAATTGAAATATAAACATCAAATATTCGTTCTACCGAACAGACGATAAAGTTAAAACCGCCTAAACGAAGTTACTGAATGAAGCGGACCCATAACTTCCCCATACATGTAGCTGTCCACATTCAAGAAACTGTTTATATGATTTATTCTTAGCCTTATACCGAAAGGAAAAATTGACGTCATAGAAGAGCCTTGTGACGTACTGGGTGATGCAAAACCCAAGTACTGTTTCTATGATGGAGATCGCTCCCAAGAATCTGCCTTGGAAATGGGTCAAGGTCAAAGGCCGCTTGTCCTTTTCTTTATTGGCATGGGGACCAAATGGGTCAGATAAGCATCTGCGTATTGATCCAAATTCAGATAAATTGTCGCGTGGATGCGTTGCTGTTGCAGCCGTAGTGGATTAGGAAACTAAACTCACTTCAGGACAAATACCTAAAATGTTTGACTGTCATTGTAATTGTTATCTTGTTTGACTGACTCGAGTTTGATCACCTCAAACTCCTATATATGAATGGACGGAGTTCGATGGAAATGAGACCAGCAAAACAAGTTAGTAGTAACCGCAAGAGCATCTGAGAATGGCCAACGATCAGCATCGGGTTCCCCGAGTGAAACTCGGAACTCAGGGTCTCGAGGTTTGCATTAAGAAAATATATCGTTTCTTGGTTAGATTCATTTGATGTCTTACAGTTGCAGCTGCTTGCTCAAATATATGGAAATCTTCTTCTTTCTTCTTCGAATGATCGTAGGTTTCCAAGTTGGGTTTTGGCTGCATGGGACTGACAGGAGTTTACAATGATCTGGTCCCTGAGGAAGTCGCATATCGATCATCACCGACGCGTTCACCAAGGGCATAACGTTCTTTGATACATCTGACGTATATGGACCCAAAGTCAATGAGATTCTAGTCGGGAACACCGGCTGATGAGACGGCCCCCTCACGTTTAGCGTTAGGTAAACGCCTCTTAGGTAGGATACGTGTGAAAATTAGGGTTAGAGGAGAGACTTGAAGATTATTTATAGAGTTTAAAGCCTAGCCTTGGCCAGCATTACGGGCCAGCTCAACTCGCCCACACTAACAACCAATTTCCCCATATTAGGTAATTAAAAACCTTCTATCTCACCTTAGACCAAACCCCGTAAAACGGTAACCGTTAAACGGTAAATTACAATATCAATTAATGTAGTCCACATTAGGAAAACTCTTACATAACGTTATTTAATACATCTGACGTATATGGACCCAAAGTCAATGAGATTCTAGTCGGGAAGGTGGTGCCAAAAATCGGAATATTCAAATTCTTCGGCCAATTGAATTTCAGTGACATTGTAAAATAAGCGATTTCATATGTACAGGCATTGAAGAAGTTGCCACGAGAGGAGGTGCAGTTTGCTACAAAATTCTGTGTGGCAAAAATGGAACCCGGCAATCTGTTGGTGAAAGGGACCCCGGATTATGTCCGCTCGTGTTGCGAGGTGAGCCTTGAGTGCCTTGGTGTCAATTACATCGATCTCTACTATGTGCATCGGATCAACACATTAGTCCCTATAGAGGAAACTGTAAGTTTTGATTAGCAGGTTCCTCATCAGTTCGATAGCAAGTACTCCCCTAGAACTGGCTTAGGATTCACTAGTTTGCGAAAATCACAGATGGAGGAGCTAAAGAAGTTGGTGGAGGAGGGAAAGGTGAAGTATGTAGGCTTGTCCGAGGCAAGCCCCAACACCATAAGAAGAGCGCATGCTGTCCATCCCATTACGGCCTTACAAATGGAGTGGTCGCTCTGGACTCGTGACATCGAGCAAGAGATTGTCCCACTTTGCAGGTAGTTACGTTATATTGCTGTCCTATCACTTTCAGAACCAAAAAACAAATGAGAACAGAGGAAACAATTCATAAGTTGTATCGTTTGGTACTTTATTAACAACGTGATAGTTTGCTGGATTTAATTACTGGGGTTTTTCTTTTGGTCGGCCTTTGAATGTTGAAGGGAACTCGGGATCGGCATTGTTCCTTACAGTCCTCTCGGCCGCGGGTTCTTTGGTGGTAAGGGCCCAAACAATTTTCTGGTATGTAACTGCTCCGTTTTTTACATGCCTTGATTAGAAAAATCATGTACACTTCCTATTCATATCATGGTCTTAAAGCTTCATTCACTAGTCGACCTTGCTAAACCTTTTGATTCTATTTCTTTCTCAGGAGAGACATCTTCCAAGGTTCCAAGCTGAGAATTTGGACAAGAACAAGATCTTCTATGCACGAATTGAGAAGCTAGCGGAGAAGCACAATTGCACCCCCACGCAACTCGCACTTGCTTGGGCTCTTCATCAAGGCAAAGATGTTGTGCCTATTCCTGGTCAGCAGCCAAATTTGTGCGCCATCTTTTCAATTTGAAGCATATGACATTAATTCAACACTTTTTCCCCAAAATTCTCAGCTTATCAGCAGACACATTGCATTATAAACAGTAAAAATGTAGCCGTATCTGCAGGAACCACGAAGGCAGAGAATCTGGACAATAACATCGGTTCCTTGAGAGTGAAGCTCATGGAGAACGATTTGAAAGAAATCTCAGATGTCATACCTATTGACGGAGTTGCTGGGAGTCGGATAAACGAGCACTATGCTCGCTACTCATGGAAGAACGCAAATACACCCCCGAGAGACGGCAATTTTCCAGCTTAAAACTAGTATTGCATGGTCCGTGAGGCATTGTTATGGCTCTCTTGCCTTTATGACTGTATGTGACTGAGGCCAGAAAGAATCACAAAATAGCTTGAACATAAAACCAGGGAATTTTAAGTGCTTGCTCTGTATCAAGTATAGGTGAGAAAATATGTACTATTTTCTGGAATAAGGAATTATGAGCACACAGAAACATTGAGTGTCTTAAGAATAACTTGACAGATAAGAAGTACGTGTGTACTTTAATTGATGTGGGCCGAATGATCATCTATCATCAAGTCTGTGTGTGCCAAAAGTTCGGACCACGGCACTTGCTCCCTTGATCTAATTACATTTTATCTACTTATGACTACTTTTCCTACATTGGCAGCTAGATTGATGTGTTAACAAAATATAATGCGTTTCAGTTATAACGTCTAGTTTATTTATTAGGGAAGCATTAAGAAGAGTGGCGACAAATAAATGAAATTCGAAAATATTAATTATTTATCTGATGGGATAATAACACCATAAGAAGAGTGCATGCAGTCTGTTCCATAAAAAACCATATTAATCAGGCGTCCCTGGCTCGAGTGTTGTCGCCTAAACCAGAAACTGTTTGCATTTGGTGACATGAGTAATTGAATTTATGTTGTAAACTTCGTCCGCAAGCACACATTCATTCTTGAAGAATTAATCCGTCCACAAATTGGATAAAAAAGCAGACTTATATAGGAGCACCCTGAGTTATCATCAACCCATTGCTAGAAGAGGTGTAGAAGAGAAACATGTTTTACATGGCAGCGCGGTCGAAATGGTAATTCCAGTCAACTACAGTAAGCAAGTGTGGTATGTATTTTTCAGATGCAAGCAGTTGCAGGGCTCGTGCCATCATCCGACAAAGTTGTCCAGCTAGAGTTAGAAAAGGCTGTCGGAGGCATGCATATCAAGTTGTTATGCCACGCAGAAAGACAGAATCTACAACTTCGTCCAGGCGGTTTTGAGTTCATTGTTAGTTCAGTAGAATAAACATTTGCCGTTGACATTTTGATATCTGGCACCTTATTGTATTAGAGAAGAATAACCAGCAAACAAATGCTTCATGAGTACAAAAGAAGCCAATGACTTAGAATTGCCTAATTTGGTTTTATTCTTATTCAAGCAATTCTGAGTTTTATTTTCTGGCAGCAGTTTCAAGGAGCAAAAGAGAGCAGAGAGCCCAACATTGCTTCATCACCACACTCAAGAGAAGTCTAATTAGCCGACGGTTTCCCATCTCTCGGGGGGGTGTTCGCGTACTTCCACGAGCGGCGGACAAAGTGCTCACTGACTCTGTTGCCGCCAATGTCATCAATTGGCACAGCATCTGAGATCTCTTTCACGTCTTCCTCTGTAACCTTCACTCTCATGGAGCCAATGTTGGCATCGAGATTCTTGATTTTCGTTGTTCCTGCAGAAACCGCATAATTTCAAAACAGATATCCCAATTCATGTTATGTGTGTTAATGATGTCGTAAACATCCGATCCTTACCAGGTATAGGGACAACATCATCTCCTTGATGGAGAACCCATGCGAGCGCAAGCTGTATAGGGGTGCAGTTGTGGTTTTTCGCTAACTTCTCCATTCGAGCATAAACAACCCTGTTTTTGTCCAAATTCTCTGCTTGAAACCTAGGAAATGTCATTCCCTGAGAAATGAGGGAAACAAATTAGCGAGGATTAGTGAAGAAGCTTTAAGGGCATCTAAGAGAGGAGCCCATTTAACCATTAACATACCAGAGAACTATTTGCAGGCACAGTTTCTGTGACTCCCTTGCCCCCGAAGAACCCTTGACCGAGAGGGCTAAACGGAACGATGCCAATTCCGAGCTCCCTGAAAATTTTGAGATGCGGGCCAAAAGATTTAGGAAGGAAACAACATACAAAGCGAACAGGCTGTTTTTTAGGAAAGAATGTGAAGTCTCCTCTGATGGAGATGAACAACAATATACCTGCATAGTGGGACAATTTCTTGCTCGATTTCGCGAGTCCAAAGCGACCACTCCATCTGTAAGGCCGTGATGGGATGAACTGCGTGCGCTCTCCGTATGGTGTCAGGGCTAGCTTCCGACAAGCCGATATACTTGACTTTTCCTTCTTCCACCAACTTCTTCAGTTCTCCCATCTGCGTTTTTTTCAAAACCAGTTGATTTTATGAATTGCTGATCGCTAAAGCCCATTTAGAGCATCGACAATCATACACGAGCAGGAAAAGTTGCTAAACAAACTTACAGTTTCCTCTATCGGGATTGATGTGTCAATTCGATGTACATAATAGAGGTCAATGTATTCAACATCAAGGCGCTCAAGGCTCGACTCACAACATGAACGGACATATTCTGGCGTCCCCTTGATCACGAGATTGTCCGCTTCAATTTTCACAATACCGAATTTGGTGGCTAGCTGCACCTCCTCCCGGGGCAACTTCTTCAATGCCTGCATCAATGATATCATGAAGTTTTTCTAATAACCATAAAACTAAAATGTATCGGTCAAAAGACTAAATTACCGGTTTTTATGGGTTTCGATTTAATCACATTACCTTTCCAATAAGAATCTCATTGATTTTGGGTCCATATATATCTGACGTGTCGAAGAATGTTATCCCCTTGGCGAAGGCGTCAGTGATGATTGAAATGCCGACTTCCTCCGGGACAGGATCATTGTAAATACCCGTGAGTCCCATGCAGCCAAAACCCAACTTGGAAACCTGCAATTATTCGAAAACAACAGAAGAAGAAGAAGAAGAAACCATTACTCATACATCTCGGCATGAAGCAGATTAAATGAATCCGCAAGAATTTAATCAACAGGAGAAGTTTCAATACAAACCTCAAGACCCTGAGTTCCGAGTTTCACTCGCGGAATCTGAATCCCCTGATGCTCAGCCATCTTCGGATGATATCTTAAAGTTGCTACTTGCTGTATTTTCTGGTTTCTTGATCGTTATATTTCGTGCATATTTATAGGAGTTCAGGCAGCAAGGATAAAGAAAGGGAAACTTTAAATTATGAATAGCAAGTGGTAGTACCTTACCAAAAAAAGAATAGCAAGTGGTAGTCTGGATGGAAGGCCGCCGCGTTTGACCATGATCCACCACGTGAGCAGACGTGTCTTGAGCTGTTGGATACTTGAGTTTTGCATCATCCAATACATCGCGAGCATTTCAATTCTTTAAATTTTTTATTTTATTTTTATATTTCCCTTCGTCAGACTGCAGTCTCGACAGTGGCAAGTGGGGGCGTCGCTACTAGACGTGGCTGGCTCACGATAGAAAAAGAAATCGGAAAATGAAAAAAAAAAAGTTCTAAAAATTATTTAATTTTTTTTTTAAAAATTATACATATCGGCACTGACTATTCAACACAAAACAATTGACGTCCATCTTTGTGATTTTCGACTAAAATTGATCGAAATGACTGCATTGACAAATCATTAAAAGATTTAGGATTAATAACAAATTTAAAAGTTTAAAACTTTTGCTCAGCTTCATGCATGCTATAGTTGGATTTTTGCTCAACAATAAGGTTTATTTAGTTTATATTCACATTTAGCAACAAAATTAGAAGAAGCAAATACTATAGTATAAATCATTGGCGTCCAGTTAAGAGATAATATTATTAAAGGAAGGAGCTTTTGCTTTTACGAGGGCTTTTGTGGCCTATCTGTTTAATATATAGGCACAACGAGCTCTATGAATGCATTTTTTATTTTAACGTGTTAGTGTCTGCATACCTCACATCTACGATACTTCTTCTGTCTTTTTCTTCCCTTAAAAAAGATAATACTCCCTAAAGAGTTGCTTAGGTCAGTCCACATCATATGTTATTTTTGGTAGCTATAATAGTACTAGCTCCTCAATATTTGTCGGGGTGTGTGAGCGACGTCATGAAAGGGACTTGTGATGTATTGGGCGATGCAAACCTGAGCATCCAACAGCACGTGGAGACAATGGAGCTGTACCGTGTCCGCTTACGTTGACGATCTGACCCCTCTTTTATGGGGCTCAGCTCATTAGCTCAAACCATATCTGGTTTTAATATTCCACCATATTGCGGCCATAGAACCGTCAAGGATAAGGAAATCAAACTAATTCATAAGAAAACTATTTCTCACATGTTATATTGTGTAAAATGTTACGAGCTACTCCCGTGTTGAGTTATATAATTATGTATATTGTGGCATCGAAAATAGTTTTAAAAGAAAATTATTCGCATGATCTACTAATGTGAAGTTAATTAAAAAAGAAGAGAGAGTTGGATACAATTCTCACTAAGCTTAAAAGGGCATTTAACATTTTTATTATGTTTAATAATCACTTCACAACTCCTTGTATAATGGTGGACCAAGGGAGCTAGTGATGGTCTCGTGCCTCCAATCCCAAAAAATATTTATATTTTATATTTAAATTCTTATTTTCTTAAAAAATTAATATATTAAAAAACTCCAAACTGGTACACCTATGACAAATTTACCCAAAACTAATCACAAAAAACCCTAACCTAGCACACCTTTGACAAATTTACTATAAATTGGTATACTAGTGACAAATTTATTCTTTGTTAGTTTTTGTTATATTTTACCGTCAAATTGTTAAGTTTGATGACACGTGACAGTTGACTGGTATACTAATTTGAAATTTTGCTCTCTATTTGTTGTAGTTATATCATTTTTATGATATTAATCCAATTTTTTTTTTATATTAACAAAGGTATCGGTTGGAAATTCTTGGCGATCGAACAAATTAATTTGGAATAAATTTGTCACAAATGTACCAGTTTAAAGTTTTTCTTGGTAAAAAGATTTGTTTTTTTTATAAATTTATTGTAGATGTACCGGTTTGGGGTCTTCTATGATATTAACCCTTTTTTAAATGATGTAATTAACAGTTCAATTGAAAATTTTGGTCCCAACTCGCCAAATCTAAAATTCTAACCTTGGAAGCTGCTTCACTCTATTGTAATAGTGTGTTAAAACTCTCCTATAGTAAGTGATAAAACTAGTACGGACACCTAGAAAGGGGATAGAAACTACCTGACCCCGTACATCTGTAAAAGTCACAATGGTATTGTTGAAACTTGCTTGAACATGAATAACTCCCTTTGGTATTCTACGTGTACTTTTACGTGAACTAATAGGTGTTTGAAAGAATTTTTGAAAAGTAAAATAAATTTTTGAACAAAGTCTGAGAACCAATTAGAATATGATAAATAAGTCACTAGACTTCTGATTATTATCCAAAATCAGATAAGAAATGTAATAGCTTTTTGTGATACTTAAAAATAGGCAATATATTTAAATGAAAAGAGTTAAGGGAAGAAAAAATTGCACACGAGATCTATGGTGGTTTGGCTTAGATTAAGTTTACATTCACTCTCCCACGTTGACAGCCTTCTGGCTAGAATTCATTATAGCATCAACAGAAAAGTACAATTTTTTCGAGTGCTAATACTCAGTAGAAAATTCTACTAATCTCACTAAATCACTCTTATTGTGATTTTCTCTATTAAATACGATTTGTAAGAAATGTCTATGAAACACAAGTGGTTGGAAATGTTTCAAACTTTGGAATTTCAATTTTCACACCCTATCTCAAATAGATTGAATGACCTCCTTAAATACTCATCCACGTCTCACTAGCTGTTGGCATTTTCTAAAGGAATTTCTTCCAATGAATTAGTTGGCCAAAATCAATTAAGAAAATCTTGTAGCCATTTGAAGATTGAGATGAAAATTCATTGATTCTAATCACCCATACAATCAGAATCTAGATTTCCACGAGTAGATACTTTCCAAAAAGGAACTTTTCTTCTAAATTGATTTCATCAATTTATGATTAATTCCATCAATATATTTATAAAAAGTAAGTGAGATTCTTCAACAGAGAGCCATATATTGAAGAATAAATTCCTACCGCGTACATTTTGAATCCTTGTTGCGAGATCAATAAATCTGAGTCTAATTTTATCTTCGTTCTGGACACGATTTTAGTTTGGATTGCATTAGAGTGGGAAGACTTTTGAAATGAATAGACTTTGGCAAGAGTCTGCAATATAACTTTAGAAGTATACTATAAGAATAAGAACTAGAAAATTTTGTCAACTTCAAAACTTGGTAGGAGTTTTCTCAACAATCTCCTCATTTTTTATGGTAACAAAATTCATCCAAATTTAAGCACAATGTGGATATTATCCTACAAAATAGCATTTTAGCAGCACAAGATAATAGACAGAAATAACATATAGTAAACAATTGCTCAAGTTTGGTCTCCACAATAAAACACACATAGCCTGCACACATAAAAACACACCAACCACACCGGCATAGAAAACTCAAACACAACTAGCAAGTCAAAGCTTCAAATATGCAAAATTCTCCCATTTTTTGTCAACAGCAAAAATGAGAAAAACAAACAAGCAAAAAGAAAATTAGAAAAAAGAGTTGGTTTCGAAAATGATCGGGGTTGCTTGGAACATGAAGAAGTTAGAAATTTTCCAAAGTCTACATGGTCTCCTTAAGCTTAGTTAGGCACTGATGGAAGATAGTCTCAACTTTCGCCAAATTCTGAGTGGTCTGCTAATTCATTTTTTGAACCTTGTCATCAAGAGACTATACCTTTCCATTGAGAGATTCTGAGGTAGTACTGAGAGCAGCATCCAATTTCTGGATTTCAACCTCCATCCCATATTACTATGCCTTAATCTTCAAAAGGAGTTCCATTATTCGAGGATAGTTTGAGTTTGGTTCAGTTTGAGCACTAGCTTTAGTAAAATGTACCGATGGAGCATTTAAAGGTGAAGGAACATCAATATGAACATGTGAGATTTGTTGCTCCCCCTAAATATTAGCCTCTTTATCCTAGCCCCCAAGAAGTTCTTCGAGGAAATAAGATGCATAAATATCCTTAGTATCTGGTGATCGACTAATACCATTACTTGCAATTGGTTCTACTGTATGGTCATGAAGATGAGTTTTCTCACCTACTCTCCCTATTTTAGTGCCTTCAGTCTGAGGAAGAATTCTTTCTCCTTCCTGCACCACCTTTTTGGCAGCATTGGTTTGTTGACCGATTCCCTTGATTTTCTCTCCAACATCTCCTCTACTAACTTCCTTTGTATCTTCTCATTTCTTGTCAGAATGCTCCTATTCCTTATTCAGATTCGCATCTCTCTCTTCTTCATTTGAGTCATCCCCCTCACGTTCTTTCACTCCAGTTTCTTCTTCTGCACTTTCCTCTTCAAGATCTTTCTTGTTCTCATCCTTTTCTTCTTCTTCGAAATCGCTTATGCCTCCAACATAATCTCTCATGGAAATATTTGCCACAATATTAGAAATAGTCTCGTCTTCATCATCTTCCTCTTTTTCATCTTGTAAAAGAAGAACAAGCCTTTTCCTTTTTGGAGTTTGCAAGACAACGCTCTTCCCTTTGCGCTTCTTTTTAGCCGTAGATCCTATCTTAGCTTTGTTGGTAGATTCCTTCTTCAAAAGTTTCAAGGCTTAAGAGAGATCCTTTAATCTGATTTTTGAGATCATTTAGAGTTCATTTGCATGGAAAGGATGGTTCTTGAGAAAAAATAAATTAAAGGGTGGTTGAATCTAAAAGTGTTGAAAAAGTCTGGTCACCGAAGCTATATAAGGAAGTTGTCCCTTCTCCTTCATGATGGTTCTATACATATGCAATAGAATTGTATGAGGAAATGAGAAAGCAACTCCATTGTAAATGGAGTTAAATCATTTTTGCCTTGAATCTTGAGACATCAATCTTGGAAGCGGCTTTGGGTCTAATGCAGTTGATGACAATCTTGTGGAGTAAAATGTTAGAGATAGACATCCTGGAGTAAAATGCTTCCTCTAGGAATCATGTCCTTCACCAGAAACTTGTTGACCTCTTCATTGGAGACATTTATTGGAAAAATCCACTTCTTTCTAATCCTAGAATATCAACAAATAAATCCACATCAACTTTAAAAACTTTTTCACTCACTGTGAATTGAATATTAGTGGGATCCAGAACTGACAGGTTGGAATAGAAATAAATAGTCAATTGAGGATAAGCATCAAATGACTCTACATGGAACCTTTTCATTTGAAGCTTGACAAATTTCTCTCGCAAGTTTACCTTGATGGAATTCAAAAAATCGAATTCTACTGTTCAAGGGTTGATGACCCCTCTATTTAGCATTTGCATGTAGACTTTCTCATGTTCCTTTGACCGAAACAACTTTCCTTTTGTTCCGGTGATTTCTGCAGCAACACACATTTTGGGTTGAAAATTCTTGAATACCCTCTCATCATTATCTTCCTTTTAACTCTCAGTCTAACCTCTGTATTGAATCAAGGATCAGTAGGAAAGTTGGCAAATTCCTTTTCTGCTCTTCTAACCTCTACTATCCCTAAGTTTTCCATGGCTTTCAAGAACAAAGTTTTGTTCCCATAGCCATTGTTTTTCAAGAACGAACATATAAAATCCATAGGACTTCCTTGTTGACACTTGATTTTTAGTCAATACATCATTAAAAAAAAAAACGGCTCCAGAAGGAAAAAAAAAAAGAGAGAGAAAAAAGAAAAAGAAAACCCCAATTAGTTCACAATTAATCGTCGCCGTTCATCGATAATACATCATGGCAGTTGAAATAGGCATGTGCTCAATTAGGAAAACTCTTAACTAGGAAGATCAAATCCTAGCCCTTAGTTCAATCCAAGGGCTAAGATTTGATCTTGCCTGAAAATATATAAAGAAAAAGAAAAGAAAAGAAAAATGGGGGGCATTTTCACGATCGATTCTCTCTTTCCCGTGCTCTCGAGGAGCTCTCTCTTGAAAACCTCTCTGATTCTTGCACTCTCGGGGGTTCCCTCTCTCTCAGCTAGATGGCCGAACGGACTCTCTCTCGGTTCTGGCGAGGGGAGGAATGGACGAAACCCTAAATCTCCGGATTTCTCCCTCTTCTCGGCGGTAACAACCTCCTCCTCCGCTAAAATCCCCGTCTCCGGCAAGTGAAGTGGTGGTTCATTCCAGATTTCGCCGCCAGTGTTCATCCGCATGAGGCGGCTTTCGCTCGGTCTCTCTCGGCCAAGGGGTTCCCCGACGACGACGATCGGGGCTCGAATCGATCGGACGATCGATCCCCGACGGGACTCCCTCTCCCTCATCTTCTCTGGCTCGGCGGATCTCCCTCTCTCGGCTTTCTGCTCGCCAGATCTAACTCGATCCGAAGCCAATCGGCGAACATCGGCGACAGCTGTGGCGATGACGACGCTTAACCGATCCTCTCTGGATCGAGCTCACCAGATCGTTTAGGGCCTAGACAGCGTCGTCGACAGCGACGGTTTCGATCCTTTGTTGATTCATTCAAGTCACAGGCGCTGATCTTCATCGCCGACACGTCCAGGACCTCTATTCTCCGATCTTCTCACTAGCCAAGGTTAGAAATTCAATTTAACAAGGTAAATTCTCTCTGTTTCTATTGTTTACGAATGAAACAGAGGCCCTCTTGAAGCTTTCATTGATGAAATGGCTAGCTGTTGTTGTAGGATATCGAACTCCTTTGATGTATACTCCTTTTGATCGTCTGTTCATATTGGGTCATGCATCAGTCATTAAGAACTATCACGTTTCTATCTGCTTTATCGATCATTTCAAGTATTGAGGAATTTGTTGGAAAATCGGTATTCTATTTGCATGCTGATCATGATGGTGAACTCCACGAGTGCATTTTTTTAGTTAGCATACATAGTTCTCCATGTGACATACATAGATAAACAGAAAAAAGGTTGCTGGCCCCTTCGCATCTGACCTTTCTTGATGTAGATACTCTGGCAGCAGATTTTAATGGTCATAACTTTTGATTTAATTTGCCATTCATATTGTGTTTGAATGCTTTTTAAGCAAATGATGATGTTGGGATTGCCCTCGGCTGTTCTTGGCATTTTTGCAATTGTAGTAGTTACGAGCTTACATATACCAGATGCTGACTATGTCTTGATATCCCATGATTGGGTGTGCATTTGATTCCAACTTGAGGTTAGTTTGGTTATGGATTGATGCCATTTTGATCAAGTAAACTCATACGTGTTTGTGAGAATATATGGCCTCAATTTCATGGCAATTTGTCATCAAACAATCACAATTTGCAGTCTCGTGTGCTCTGTTACAATTCTGATTGCATGCTGAAATCATGGATTATAGATGCCGCAATGGATAATAGATGATCAATATGTTGATTGTGGTCATTTGCATTCTCTGGAAATTCATAGGTTTTCAAGACTTAGTTTTTGCTATGGCAAATTTGAGGTCATAAACTTCGAAATCTTGAGTTGACGTGTTCTGGACAATCGATCTACATTTGATAAGCTTCGATTTGATATACTAAAGGGCTCAAATGGAAGTCATTTGCTAGCTCAAATCCATCTCGAAAATTTGTGTACTGTGCTGGAAATTTGATTTGAAATCTACTAGCTGCTGTGATTGTTGAACACGTTTGCTGTTTTCTGATTTTCTTCTGAATTTTTGCTTGGATTCGGAGGTCAATGGATCAAGAAAGTTTTCTCAACATATTCTTGGCTACAACATATAATTCTTTTAGATTTTTTGGACTTGATTTGAGTAGGGAAATGCTGTCTTTTCTATGGCTAGTTGCTGTTAGTCTTGAAGTGAAATAGCCGATGTGTCGCAACTGAAATTGTCATGCATTTTGCCCCTAATGACAAATCACATATCAATGTTAATGAATTTGTATGATCTTTTGCACATGGATTTAGGGTTATATGTCTTAATCAAACTTGTTCTTCACATTCAGCCCTACATCATGTTCAAATTTCATGATTTTCATGCATTGATTAGGTGACTTGGTAAGTCTGTTATCATGCATCATTTTCTGGTTTGCTTGTGATTGATTTGCATGTGTTAGCAATTGTTACTTCTTGGCCATGAATTTGACCTTTCTTGAACTCGACATCTCTTAAAAAGTCTTAGGGTACGTCTTAATCTTTCTAATGACACTAGTTTTGCATTATTTGCATGTCATCTGTCCCATTTTCCATTTTTGCAAAGTTGGCCTTGAAATCTGCTAGGAGTGAAATTCGGAATGCTTATTCTGCCCTTGTTGAGTCAGATCTCTTATTATTTGTGCATGGATTTTTCCCTAAGGATTTTGAGATCGACTCCTTAATGAAATCTGTTTGTCTTTCTCATGACTATGTCATGATGAAATTTCAGAATTTTTAGACATTGTTTACTAGGACAAATTGTTGTTGATTTACCATGATGTCTTGCTGTCCTGTTATGTTTCTGATGTGTTGTTATGTGTTCTTGGATTTTTATAAATTCATGTGTAACCCATCTTAGGAAACTCCCTTCATGAAAGTTGTTCCTCGTGATGTACTTGATGTTTTGTACTTTTCTTAGAGCCAATTGTCCATGGGTTTTACCCCGATTGCTTTGATCTTAGTTGTGATGATTGTTTCTTTCATTTGTATGCACCTAGTTATAAATTTCTTAGATTAGGACTACGAAGATAGAGAAAGTGTGAAGATGGTGGAGGTCGATGTCCATTTCGATCATTATCATGTAATATTCGTATTTCCCGATATATGTCTCGGGTTCCTTGTGTTGTATAAAATCTGATGAGTTGCGGGTTTTCTCTTTTTCTCTCACTTTTTTCTTAAATTGTGTTCTCTCTTTTTTGATATTTTTAGGATTGCATGATAGATTTACTGCTTTCCTTGATTGCTTACTTAATGTCTTGCAATTTCAATTTCATTGATTGTTTTCCTTTCTTATTTTTTTAGAAATAGAATAGCATGAAAATGATCAACCACGCATGGTCACTTAGTTTAGGATTGATGATCCTGAAAATGTAAAAAGAAACGCATGGACGTGTTAGAAAAAAACACAACATACTGTTTAGGTACCGAAAGGGCGTTAATAGCAATATTAGCGTAACCCAAGTCCCCGAACCTAGATATCTGGTTGCGTAGGAATCAAGGGAACACTCCCGACCCTCGATTGGGTTTTCTAGCCGACCCCCGAAAAGAGGCTAGTGGCGACTCCCGTCTATTTTTAGGATGTCATAAATAATTAAACTGTATAAAATTCGCTGTCACGCGGGGTACGAGCTTGGGAGAGCTCATGATCTCGTGATCAAGTACTCCTAAACCCGACCTTTGCCCCTTTTGATCACGAGGGCGGTGAGATCAGGTTGTGACAGCTCCTTTTTTAAGAAATTAATAATGTTTAAGAAGTACCTCGGGCTTTCTTACTGAAGAGGAATAACATCTTGAGTAACCTCTTCCTCCAACGATGGTTGATTCGTGCTTCGTGGTGATTCATCTCTAGTGAGATCAAAGTGCGTCGGACCATCAGGCACAAACTGAGGCTTGCGACTAGCAATGCCAGAGGATTTCCTCTGAGAAGATATCGAAACGGACTTGGAGAATTTTGACGACATATTCGTGAATGATCGAGTAAGAGACTTTGTAAAGAATATGATGACATATCAAGAGAAGCACATGTTTAAAAGAGGTTAGGGTTTGCAAGGATTATGGATATCGGGGGAAAAAGAGACCAAAGACTTATTTAAAGAATACTAACCAAGGCAACCGAATAGACACAAAGGAAAAACTTCCGTTTTGAAAATTTTTAGAAAAGTAACTATCAATAATTTATGAATTATTAATTCCGAAAAATCGGCAAAGATATGACAATTTCCAAAAATGTAAAAGGCAAGTAATAATTTGAGAATAATTGTACCTGTTCAAGAAGGAAAGAAACTTACGCACCAAAATTTGAAATACAACTACCTGAGTTTGTAAGGACTTTCAGAAGAATATCTCTACCAGAAGGTTGGATTGATGAGTTTGTTTCTACATAGACTTTAACCAGAAGTAAGGGTAATATTCAACTTTTCACGGATGAAGATGAATGATCGTTTCTCCAGTGGCTTGGTGAAAGTATATGCTAATCGATGCTTCGAATCAATGAATTCAACATTGATTTCACCATTTCATACATGGTCTCTTATGAAATGATGACGGATTTCAATATGTTTTGCTCTTGAATGGAGAATAGAATTTTTTATGAGGTTGATCACAATTATGTTGTCACATCTGATTTTAGTGTAAGGTTCTTCTATTTCAAAATCCTTTAGTTATTGCCTTATCTAGAGAATTTGTAAACATCAACTTTCAAGAGTAACATATTCTACTTTTGCTGTACTTGAAGTCCAAATCCATACACGGAGGGTAGGGAACGTGAAGCTCGTGCAGGAGAGAGAGGATTTGAATTGAATTGAATTTAGCTAGAAAAGGTGGAGGTGGAGGTGGAGGCGGTGCATGTGGGTAGGGGTGGGGCAATGGAGCGTGTTAGCTTTTGCGATGACAGATCGAACGCAGGCCGCAAAACGAGAGAGAGGAAAAGAGGGGGAATACTTCTGGGTACATGTTAGAGGCCACTTGCTTCGTTCCAATTAGAGGAGAGAGAGAGAGAGAGAGAGAGAGAGAGAGAGAGAGAGAGATGATGGTGGGATTTTTATACGAGTGCTAATTCAGGTTCCGTTTCCTTTTGGCTCTTGTTTGGACATTTGTACACATGGGTCGGCGCAGCAGACACGCTTCTTCCCTCGTTAGTCTATTCTGGTCCATCTCTCTATCTCTCTATCTTCTTCCTCCTCTTTCCTTTTTTTTTTCCTTCTTTTCTCTCTTTTCCATGTGTGATGTTATCTTTGAATTTTTAATTTATTTAATATAATTTTTAAAATTTAACCTAATACTTAATGTGATCGTTATTAGCCCAATGTTCAATGTTCAATATAATTCTTTGATTAATTTGAGAATAAAGACAATATACAATTTAAGGAAAAAAAAATTAAGTATGTACTAATAATTCAAAGATTACATTAAACAAATTCAAAAACTACGTTAAATAAATTAAAAGTTTAGGAATTATATTGTACATTGAGCCAAATTTTCATGACTCATTTATGTCTTTTTTCCTAAAAATTATGAGTAATTATAACATACGTCGCTAATATTGTTGGAGAAAACTTCCTTATGTGTTTTGAAGCTGACAAAACGTTTTCATCGGTCTGGTCTGAAGACATGCAGACTCTGTCGTCAAAGTCTGAAGACCGCCAGACCACCAGACTCAAGATTCGAAGTCTACCCTCATTGACAGTTTCTAGACCGTCGAAGAAGACTTATCCTGAGTTGAGTATTTCTTTAAGGATTCTATTCTATCGACTGAAGAAGATCTCTCACCCGGAGTTAGCACTTCAAGATCTGTTATTTGTATTCGAGTAATCTAGATCCTCTTGATCCGCGAATTATACTTGGAAGGTTCTACTTATGGAAACCGAGATCCTGATTGTATGGGCGAGCATGATTGATGGGCTATCGTCATTTTCCTTGAATAGCTCAAGATCTCTCTAATTGATTTTGTCCAATGGGTTGATTGGAAGAACTTTTTTGAAAGGTGCCAACGGTATTGAAGGCATAAAGAAGTATATAAGGGAGATATTCAAGTTGTTCAAGAGTGCCCGATAGAAAAATTTCAAAGTCTGAATATCCTTGTTCTTTTGCGATCTTATTCGTCGAGCTATACTTGTAATAAAAAGAGAGACTTAATTTTTGTGAGACCTTGAGGAAGTGTAGTGGAGTCTCTACACTATGAAATCAAGGACGTGAGACTGTAAATTCTCTTTTTGATTCTTAGTGAAATCCAGCCGGTGGGCTGTCAGTGCGGGAGAGTGGACGTAGGCTTGGTTTAAACCGAACCACTATAAACTTGGAGTCTTGATTCTCTATCCCTAATCCTTTTATTTTACATCGCATCTTCATACGTCTATTATTGCTTTCAATCTCTTAGTCTATCAATCGATAAAAATTAATCTATCTTGTTACGATTAGCAAAAATCACTTTGATCACCCCTTCTAGGTGCTCGTACTAGTTCTATCAATTGGTATCAGAGCTTGTGTACTCATTTATTTGAAGTGTTTTTACTTCTGAGTTAAAGATCTATGGCTAGTATGTTGCCTACAGGGTTGGTTGAAGGTCAAAGTAACACCAGACCTCCGTACTTTGATGGAAAGGACTACAGCATATGGAAAAACAAGATGAAAGCACTCCTAAGATCGAAAGATCCATTGGAATGGGAATTGGTAGAAAAATGAATCATTCCTACTGCTGTATCAGCATCAAAGAGAAGAAAAGAAGTTATTCTAATCGAGATGACACAAGAAATAACCAAGAGACAAGTTCTTGATGCTAAAGCTATTTACTCTTTATATTGTGCTTTATCTCATACTGAATATAACAGAATATCTTCTTGTGAAACAGCAAAAGAAGTCCGGGATAGGCTGCACATTACCTATGAAGGAATTGATCGAGTGAAAGAGATAAGGATCAATATTCTCTTGGGACAATATGAAGTCTTTAAAATGAGATCAAGAGAATCAATCACTGATATGTTTAGCCGTTTTACTGAAATTGTGAATGGTCTAGAATATTAGGGACATTCAATCTCAGAACAAATGAAGGTCAACAAACTGCTGCGTGGACTCTTTAAGGACTGAAATTATATAAATACTTCAATAAGGGAAACACAAAGGATTGCACCACGACGAATTGATTGGAACACTTCAGTCTTACAAAGTGGAGCACACCAACGATGAAGAAGACTCCAAAGGTAAGAAGTCTATTGCTTTAAAGTCTAACGATTATTCTGATGCTACAGACTCCGAAAAAGATTTAGATGATGAAAAACTGCGCACTTATGATAAAGAAGTTCGAAAAACCGAACAAAAAGGAAAGAAAATTCAATTGGAAGAGACAAAGTACTCAAAGATTTCGAACAAATCAATGAAGATGATGATTCCAACAAAGATGTGACTTGCTTCGAATGCAAGAAAAAGGGACACATCAGACCCAATTGTCCTTTATTAAAGAAAAGGAAAGGAAAGACTGAGAAATACAGAAAAGCTCTCAAAGCAGAAACATGGAGTGATACTGAATGTGAGAAAGTGATGATGATTATGCCAACATATGTTTAATGGCAAAATCGGATTCAGACTCAGACCTTGAGATAGATACAGACTCAGACTCAGACTCAGACAGTGAGATTGAGGTAAGTAATGTAAAAATTCCTGTTAAAGTCTCGAAATATATTGATGAACTATGTCTTAGCCTCAAAACCTCTCTTAAGAGGATCTCCGAATTAAAAAGGGAGAATTCTACTTTGAAGCAACAGAAAAAATCTTGGAAAGAAAATTTTAAACATTTAGATAAAGACTTTATCGTTTTAAAAGAAAACTCAAACTCTCTTTCAAAAGAAAACACCCATTTAAAAAATGACATTTCAAGCATTTCAAAGAAGTTTTCAATAGGATCGAGAAATTAGAAAAGATTCTTTCAAAGATAAAAGACCTTACTTTAACAAATCGGGCTTGGGAAATGACTCTTTGAAACCATTCCTCTAATTGATTTTCCAAAGGTAAAGGAAAGAATCAAACAAAGACCTACGAAAGCTGTTTATAAAAATCATTTTCAGAAAGTCTTTGTAAAACTGTTGGCCGAAATGCTCTCAAATGTTCAAAGTGTCAAAGCTCAGAAAACTTTGAGAAAGAATGCCCTATGGTTTGGAGACCTGTTAAAAGAGATTGGGCAAAGACTGTTTATTGCACTAACTCCACCGGACCTAAGAAGATGTGGGTATTAAAGAAAACTTGAATTTTCTCTTAATTGCAGGTCACTATCAAAAGGAAGATCAAATGGTATTTGGATAGTGGCTGCTCAAGACACATGACAGGAGATTCAAGTTTTATAAATCTTGTCCAAATAGATGGAGGAAAAGTTTCTTTTGGTGGTAACAGCAAAAGAAGGATTATTGGTCGCGGAACAGTAAAAATTGGAAGTCTAACAATCAATAATGTCTCATTGGTGGAAGGATTGAATTACAATCTACTCAGCATAAGCCAATTGTGCGATACTAGATTCAAGATCAACTTCCAGGAAGGAATATGTTCAGGAACCAGTAAAGACTTCTCTCAATCTTTTACTGGGCATAGACATAGAAATATCTATCTTCTAGATATGAATCAAGAAAGATCACAATGCTTAATATCAGTACAAGATGAAGCAAATCTATGGCACCGAAAGCTTGGCCATATCAACATGAAGCAAATTGCCAAAATCTCTTCCAAGAAGCTTGTTCGAGGACTACCCAATCTCAATTACCAAAAGTCTGACTTATGCACACCATGTGTATTGGGAAAACATGTTAGAAATTCCTTTAAACCAATAAATCAAGTTTCCGCTAATCGTGTACTGCAGCTCCTGCATATGGATCTCTTCGGACCAACTAGAACTCAAAGCATTGGTGGAAAAAGGTTTTGCCTAGTAATAGTGGATGATTTTTCACGATTTACTTGGGTCTACTTTCTTGCAAGTAGGTCTGAGACTTTCTCTTATTTTTTTTAATTTGCTAAGAAAGTGCAAAATGAAAAAGGTTATACTATTTCAAGTATTCGTACAGACCATGGAGGTGAGTTTGAAAATCAAGATTTTGCTAAATTTTGTGATGAATTTGGTTTTCAGCATAAATTCTCCTCTCCATATACACCAGAACAAAATAGGGTTGTGGAAAGGAAGAATAGATCTTTACAAGAAATGGCAAGGACTCTTTTAATTGAAAGTAATATTTCTTCACGTTTTTGGGCTGAAGTTGTTTCTATTGCCTGTTATATTATTAACAGAGTATTTTTAAGGCCAATTCTTGAGAAAACTCCTTATGAAATTTTTAAAAGAAAGAAACCGATTGTTTCGTATTTTCAAGTATTTGGATGTAAATGCTTTATTCTGAAAAATGCAAATGATCGAGTTGGTAAGTTTGAAGAAAAATCGGACGAAGGATTCTTTCTTGGATACTCAACTTCAAGCAAAGTTTATAGAGTATTCAACAAGAAGACTCAGACTGTGGAAGAATCAATAAACGTTAAATTTCAAGACTCTCCACAAATTCAACCGATTCAGACTGAAGAATCTGAACCCGCTCCAGACTCTACAAGGTCTACCTCTCCTGAAACAGTTTAGATCCCAGTAGAAGAACAACGGATTGATGTTGAAGGAACAACTCAAGAAAAAGATCAACAACCTGTCAGACTGTCTAGTAACTGGAAGCATAAGTCTAGTCATCCCGAAAAACTCATTATTGATGATATTAATGAGGGGATTCGTACCAGATTCAAAAGGAGAAAAGAGTCTAATGCCGTTGCACTTATTTCTGAAATAGAACCCAAAAATATAGAAGAAGCCTTAGCTGACGAAAGCTGGATTGAAGCAATGCAAGAAGAACTCGGACAATTCAGCATTAACGATGTTTGGGAACTAACTCCTAAACCAAAATGTAAGTCTATTATTGGAGCTAAATGGGTTTTTAGGAACAAAGTCGATGAAAAAGGAAAAGTGACAAGAAACAAGGCAAGACTCGTGGCTAAAGGTTATACGCAAGAAGAAGGGATAGACTATGACGAGACTTACGCTTCTGTAGCAAGGTTAGAATCAATTAGATTATTACTTACTTTTGCTTGCTATAAGAATTTCAGGAATGGACATCAAAAGTGCATTCCTGAATGGATTTATTCAAGAAGAAGTCTATGTGGAACAACCTCCTGGATTTGAAGATCCAAAGAAACCAGACTTTGTGTTCATACTGAAAAATGCGCTATATGGATTAAAACAAGCTCCTCGATCTTGGTACAAAAGGTTAAGTAACTTTTTAATTCAAAGTGGTCTCATTAACGGTAAAGTAGACACTACCTTGTTCATCAAAAAGGAAGGTAAAAACTTTTTATTTGTTCAAATGTATGTTGATGATATTATTTTTGGATCACCTAACGAAAGTCTGTGCAAGAAATTTTCTAAGTCTATGTAGGATGAATTCGAGATGAGTATGATGGGTGAGCTATCATTCTTTCTTGGCTTACAAGTGAAATAATTGAGAGAAAGAATTTCCATTCATCAAGAGAAATATGCAAAATAACTTGTTAAAAAGTTCGGACTGGAAAATTGCAAAAAGATTAATATACCAATGTCAAGTTCGCTGAAGCTAGACAAAGATGAAGGAGGGAAGAAAGTCGACCAAAAATTATACAGGAGTATTATTGGTTCACTTCTTTATCTTACTGAGTCTAGACTTGACATTTTGTTTAGTGTTTGCATTTGTGCTAGATTTCAATCAGATCCCAAAGAATCACATCTAAGCGCAGCAAAACACATCATCAAATATGTTGACTTGGTCTATGGTATCCCAAGGAATGGGACTTTATTCTCCTTGGCTATTCAGACGCAGATCTTGCAGGTTACAGAGTTGATAGAAAGAGCACATCCGGCACTTGTCAATTACTTGGCAACATGGCAGTATCTTGGTTTTCAAGGAAGCAAAGTACCGTAGCACTTTCAACAGCAGAAACAGAGTATGTAGCTCTTGGAAGCTGTTGTTCTCAAATACTATGGATAAAACAACAACTACGAGACTTTGGCATCGAAGACTCTTGCACCGAGATCAAATGCGACAACATTAGTGCAATTAATCTCACAAAGAATCCTATTCTTCATTCAAGAGCAAATCATATAGAGATTAAACATCATTTTATTAGAGATCATGTGCAAAGTGGAGAAGTCCTGATACAGTTTATCGACTCAAAGAATCAACTAGCAGACATATTCACAAAGCCGCTTGAGAAAAGCTCATTTGAGTCTATACGTTCAAGACTCAATATCATATCTCTTAAAGTTTAAAGACATTCAGACTCAGAAGATAAAGATTCACAACTATAAGTTATTTTTAGAAGTTTATCTCATGGATAAAATCTCGAAAAGGTACGTTCATCGATTAATCAGTAATTGATTGATGTTATCTTCCCAAGTTTTCGTGATTATTGTAATCATTCCTTTTTGAAAAAGAAGTTACTTTTTGAAATAACAGTTATCTATTTATCTTTTAAAAAAGGTAGTTATTTTTTGAAAACGCATTTTCTATTTTTCCTTTTACGGCGATTTGTATACCCCATTTCGATCGCCTTATATACTATTCGTTTTCCTCTTCGCAAACCCTAGAAGCACAGAACTTTACTTTCTTACTGTTACTCTCTAGTTTATTCCTCAAAGCTTTAATCTTTCTCGTGAATCGAGTTTGGAATCTCTCAAAGACTGTGATAATGGCTTTCCAAAGAAAGTCCTCAAGAATAGCAAGCAGGGGACCACAGCATATGCGTGAGGGTCCTACGCATTTTGACCTCACCGAGGAAGAAGAATCTCTAAGGCAACAGCAGAGCCCACGACATTCTCAATCGCGCCTTTCTCCACAGTCTAGACCACATAATGTTCAGCAACAACAAGAGGAGGAAGAAATCGTAGAGGATGCCGAACCTGTAAGGACTCTAAAGCCTGCTTTTGTTTTCAAACTGTACACTGCTTTAAAGGAAGGAGGTTCTGCATTGAATTTCATTGATGAATTTTTTAAAGAGAAAGGATATCAAAATGAAACTCATTTTTTGCGAACGATGGAACATTTGGGAATTGCTCCTGAGGGGTCGGTAGATCGAGCATTTGCGAATGTTCCAAGTGATCCACGCATTGGAGGTTTTAGTCAGCCTGATGGAAATGATAATGATAAAATGTACACTCATTTTAAGCCTAGAATGGGTGTTGCAGCAAATTTTCAAAGCAAAAGGACTAAGTTATTTTGCTCGGAGGAACACAAACGACTTTATTCTAAGTTGCTAAAGCGAGGGTAATCAACCCAAGAAGTGTGGACTTTGATTTCCTTGACTCTCCGAATGTGAAGCGAGAAAAAAATTCACTCTTCTTCAACTTGAACAATTTTGCTCTGAATCAACGGTGGCTTATCCAGAACTTTCTGCATACTTCTATTCTAATCTAAGTTTCTTAGATGCGTATAGATTTTCTTTTAGTGTTCGAGACTAGGATTATATCATTGATATGGACACATTGGCGGATGTGATTAGAGTAGAGCGAGGGGCATGTCAATCAATTAGTGTGTCTGTTGGTCGTGCGACGGTAGAGCTTGTTCGAGATGGAATGGCAGAAGGACGAATTTCGTACTTGAGGATGAATGCCTCAAATATTTTGCTTCACAAGATCGTGATCAATTGTCTTAGACTAAATCAACTTCGAAGACCGATGTCTCCAACTCGAAGCAAAGCGATGTATGCTATCAATGCGGCAAAAGTTCTCTTTGCCGCACACTATCTTGTTTCACATGTACGGATCTATCTTTGAAGGACAAGGATCAACTTCCTTATTCCGCACTTGTTATTAAGCTGTTCAGACATCTTAATAGTCAGCCTCTCAAAATTCTGTGTGTTCGAACCTATGATCAAATGGTGGTGGGACTGAAGATGGTTTCCAAAATGCGTCTAAAGGAGCTGAACAAGGCTTTGGAGCGATTTAAGGAGAAAACCCCTGTCAAGACTCATCAAGCCTTTATGTCTGCAAAAAGGAAAGGGAAGGAGCCCATGACAGCTCCATCCAAGAAAAGAAGAGCACTCATCTTGGAGGATGAAGAAGATGATGATGATCTCACCATATCGGCTTTTGCCTTGAGGAATCTTCAGCATTTTGTTCCGAGAGAGAGGGAGGGACGGGATCAAGACGGAGAAAGAAATAGAGCAGCGAAATGAAGCAAAGGAATCGATGAGGAAAGAAGCGAGAGGAAGAAAGAATTCAAGAAAAAGAGGGCGAGGAGAACAAACAGAGTCAGAGCATGAAGAGTACTTCTCTCCACCCGAAGGCATTGAAACAGGGGGAGTTGCTGAGAAAAGAGGTACTTCTTCAATTGCTTTTCCTAGTGAAGATGTTAGCCGTTCACCTGCAGATCCAGAAGATGTATATGCCACTCAATTTCCTGAGGAAGATCATGAGGTTTCATCTCCTTATCCGGGTGATCATGCTGAAATGCCATCATCTCGCAAATACTCCTCAACCCGATCATCTTTGAAGCAAGCACTCGGACCGATAATTCGACGACTTTCGAAAAGTGGTTGATATTCTTATGGAGATGCGAGGCCAAATTTATGCCCCGAGATGCGAAGTTCGAACTTGCGAATGCGGGACAATCCTCTCCGGTTTCTCTACATGATCAAATTCATGCCCTTGCTCTTCAAGTTCAAGCAAATGCCAAGGGTGAAGAAGTGACTCAATTGAAGGAGGATTTGAAAATGCTGGAAGGAATTGTTCAGTCGATGGGAGATTTCCAACTTGTTCGCATTCCAAGACAATCTTAATTTTATTCTCTTTTTCTCTCTACCTTTTTAATGTTGACAAAAATGGGGAGAAGCTGAAGTGCAAATTTGACTTATTTGATTTTGGTTTGATTTTTGTTTGGACTTTACTTTTGTTTTGGTTGTTTGGTTATGACTTTGGTTGTGACTGGTTTGGATTGGTTTGGATTGCTTAATGCTTGCTTTCAGTATTCTAAGCGTGTTGATATTATATTCATGGCAAAGATAGTTGTTTTTACAGGACTAACTCTTTTCCTTTGAATGCAGATTCGATACTATCTTTATACTAACTTATTTATCTTTTATGAGATATCCATGTCTGCTTAAAGTATTGTTTTGCATGTCATAAGTATCCAAATTTGCAGGAAAGTTTTGTCACCATAAAAAAGGGGGAGATTATTGGAGAAAACTTCCTTATGTGTTTTGAAGCTGACAAAACGTTTCCATCGGTCTAGTCGAAGACATGCGGACTACGTCGTCAAAGTCGAAGACCGCGGACCACCGGACTCAAGATTCGAAGTCTACCCTCATTGACAGTTTCTAGACCGTCGAAGAAGACTTATCCTGAGTTGAGTATTTCTTTAAGGATTCGATTCTATCGACTGAAGAAGATCTCTCGGCTGGAGTTAGCACTTCAAGATCTGTTATTTGTATTCAAGTAATCTAGATCCTCTTGATCCGCAATTATACTTGGAAGGTTCTACTTATGAAAACCGAGATCCTGATTGTATGGGCGAGCAGGATTGATGGACTATCGTCATTTTCCTTGAATAGCTCGAGATTTCTCAAATTGATTTTGTCCAATGGGTTGATTGTAAGAACTTCTTTGAAATGTGCCAATGGTATTGAAGGCATAAAGAAGTATATAAGGGAGATATTCAAGTTGTTCAAGAGTGCCCGATAGAAAAATTTTAAAGTCTGAATCTCCTTGTTCTTTTGCGATCTATTCGTCGAGCTATACTTGTAATAAAAAGAGAGACTTAATTTTTGTGAGACCTTGAGGAAGTATAGTAGAGTCTCTACACTGTGGAATCAAGGACGTGGACTGTAAATTCTCTTTTTGATTCTTAGTGAAATCCAAATGTGGGTCGTCGGTGCGGGAGAGTGGACGTAGGCTTGGTTTAAGCCGAACCACTATAAACTTGGAGTCTTGATTCTCTATCCCTAATCATTTTATTTTACATCGCATCTTCATACGTCTATTATTGCTTTCAATCTCTTAGTCTATCAATCGATAAAAATTAATCTATCTTGTTACGATTAGCAAAAATCACTTTGATCACCTATTTACCCCCCTCTAGGTGCTCGTACTAGTTCTATCAAATATATCATCCATTTATTTCTTTAAACCATCGATTTACAAAAATATTAAGAAGAACCCTCCTTGGATAGATCTCGCTTACCAATTCGTCTCACATAAAGCCCGCACTATGCGCCTGCACAAATGAACCGGCCGTGGAAGTACTCGAATTGCACTAGAAATAACTATGAGCGAATCAGCTATAAGTCCGACAGAGATACTCGTAAAATTTCATCGATAAAGGGAAACATTAAACATATTTGAAGATAAATTTACCCAGTGCGGGTCGAGTCGCAAGAAAGTTTGGTTCGCGGCAGCAATGCAACAACTAAAGCGGGTGTTTTTACGAGAAAATAATATGGTGATTAGCATTTACTATCCTTCTAATACCAAAGACCTGTGCAGTGTCCTCGTCTCTAGTTTGGCATTACATATGATCTACTTATGAGTACTTCTCCTACCTTGGCTGCTAGATTGATGAGTTAACTAAATATAATGCGTTTTAGTTATAACGTCTAGTTTATATATTAGGGAAGCATTAAGAAGAGTGGCCACAAATAAATGAAATTCAAAAATTTTAATCATTTATCTAATGGGATAATAACAACATAAGAAGAGTGCATGCGGTTTTTACCCCAAAAAAAAAAAAAAAAAGAGTGCATGCGGTCCGTTCCATAAAATACCATCTTAATCAGCCGTGCCTGGCTCGAGGGGAGTGGCCTAAACCAGAAACTGTTTGCATTTGGTGACATGAGTAATTGAATTTATGTCGTAAGCTTCGTCCGCAAGCACACATTCATTCTTGAAGAATTAATCCGTTCACGAATTGGATCAAAAGGCAGACTTATAGAGGAGCACCCTGAGTTATCATCAACCCATTGCTAGAAGAGGTGTTGAAGATAAACATGTTTTACATGGCAGTGCAGTCGAAATGATAATTCCAATCAACTACACTAAGCAAGAGTGGTATGTATTTTTCAGATGCAAGCAGTTGCAGGGCTCGTGCCATCATCCGACAAAGTTGTCAGCCAGAGTTAGAAAAGGCCGTCGGAGGCATGCATATCAAGCTGTTATGCCACGCAGAAAGACAGAATCTACAACTTCGTCCAGATGGTTTTAAGTTCATTGTCAGTTCAGTAGAATGAATATTTGCCGTTGACATTTTGATTTCCGGCACCTTATTGTATTAGAGAAGAATAACCAGCGAACAAATGCTTCATGAGTACAAAAGAAGCCAATGACTTAGAATTGCCTAATTTGGTTTTATTCTTATTCTAGCTATTCTGAGTTTTATTTTCTGGCTGCAGTTTCAAGGAGCAAAAGAGAGCAGAGAGCCCAACATTGCTTCATCACCACGCTCAAGAGAAGTCTAATTAGCCGACGGTTTCCCATCTCTCGGGGGGGTGTTCGCGTACTTCCACGAGCAGCGGACAAAGTGCTCACTGACTCTGTCGCCGCCAATGTCATCAATTGGCACAGCATCTGAGATCTCTTTCACTTCTTCCTCTGTAAGCTTCACTCGCAAGGAACCAATGTTGACATCGAGATTCTTGATTTTCGTTGTTCCTGCAGAAACCGCATAATTTCAAAACAGATATCCCAATTCATGTTATGTGTGTTAATGATGTCGTAAACATCCGATCCTTACCAGGTATAGGGACAACATCATCTCCTTGATGGAGAACCCATGCGAGCGCAAGCTGTATAGGGGTGCAGTTGTGCTTTTTCGCTAACTTCTCCATTCGAGCATAAACAACCCTGTTTTTGTCCAAATTCCCTGCTTGAAACCTAGGAAATGTCATTCCCTGAGAAATGAGGGAAACAAATTAGCGAGGATTAGTGAAGAAGCTTTAAGGGCATCTAAGAGAGAAGAGCCCATTTAACCATTAACATACCAGAGAACTATTTGCAGGCACAGTTTCTGTGACTCCCTTGCCGCCGAAGAACCCACGACCGAGAGGGCTATACGGAACGATGCCAATTCCGAGCTCCCTGAAAATTTTGAGAGGCGAGCCAAAAGATTTAGGAAGGAAACAACATACAAAGCGAAAAGGCTGTTTTTTAGAGAGCAGCAACTTGGGAGAGAATTTGAAGTCTCCTCTGATGCAGATGAACAACAATATACCTGCAGAGTAGGACAATTTCTTGCTCGATTTCGCGAGTCCAAAGCGACCACTCCATCTGTAAGGCCGTGATGGGATGAACTGCATGCGCTCTCCTTATGGTGTCAGGGCTAGCTTCCGACAAGCCGATATACTTGACTTTTCCTTCTTCCACCAACTTCTTCAGTTCTCCCATCTGCGTTTTTTCAAACCCAGTTGGTTTTAGGAATTGCTGATCGCTAAAGCCCATTTAGAGCATCGACAATCATACACGAGCAGGAAAAGCTGCTAAAAAAACTTACAGTTTCCTCTATCGGGATTGATGTGTCGATTCGATGCACATAATAGAGGTCAATGTATTCAACACCAAGGCACTTGAGGCTCGACTCACAACACGAACGGACATATTCTGGCGTCCCATTGATCACGACATTGTCTGCTTCAATTTTCACAATACCGAATTTGGTGGCTAGCTGCACCTCCTCCCGGGGCAACTTCTTCAATGCCTGTGTCAATGATATCATGAAGTTTTTCTAATAACCATAAAACTAAAATGTATTGGTCAAAAGACTAAATTACTGGTTTTTGTGGGTTTCGGTTTAATCACATTACCTTTCCAATAAGAATCTCATTGATTTTGGGTCCATATATATCTGATGTGTCGAAGAATGTTATCCCCTTGGCGAAGGCGTCGGTGATGATTGAAATGCCGACTTCGTCCAGGACAGGATCATTGTAAATACCCGTGAGTCCCATGCAGCCAAAACCCAACTTCGAAACCTGCAATTATTCGAAAACAACAGAAGAAGAAGAAGAAACCATTACTCATACATCTCGGCATGAAGCAGCTTAAATGAATCCGCAAGAATTAATCAACAGGAGAAGTTTCAATACAAACCTCAAGACCCTGAGTTCCAAGTTTCACTCGCGGAATCTGAATCCCCTGATGCTCAGCCATCTTCGGATGATATCTTAAAGTTGCTATTTGCTGTATTTTCTGGTTTCGTGATCGTTATATTTCGTGCATATTTATAGGAGTTTAGGCCGCAAGGATAAAGAAAGGGAAACTTCAAATTATGAATAGCAAGAGGTAGTCTGGAAGGCGGCGTTTGACCATGACCCACCACGTAAGCAGACGTGTCTTGAGCCGTTGGATACTTGAGTTTTGCATCCAATATGTCACGAGCATTTCAATTCTTTAAAAAAATTTCTTATTTATTTATTTTTTATTTCCATTCGCCAGACTGCAGTCTTGACCGCCAGACTGCAGTCTCGACAGTGGCCGGTGGGGCGTCGCTACTAGACGTGGCCGGCTCACAATAGAAAAAGAAATCGAAAAATGAAAAAAAAGTTCCAAAAAGTTATTTAAACTTTTTTAAAAATTATACATATCAGCATTGACTTTTCAACGCAAAACAATTGATGTCCATCTTGGTGATTTTTGACTAAAATTAATCGAAAGGATTGCATTGACAAATCATTAAGAGGTTTAGGATTGATAGCAAAATTTAAAAGTTTAAAACTTTTGCTTGGCTTCATGCATGCTATAGTTGAATTTTTGCTCAACAATAGGTTTATTTAGTTTATATTCACATTTAGCAACAAAAAAAGGAGAAACAAATACTATAGTATATATCATTGGCATCTAGTTAAGAGATAATATTATTAAGGGAATAAGCTTTTGCTCTTACAAGGGTTTTTGTGGCCTATCTGTTCAATATATAGGCACACCTACGATACTTCTTCTGTCTTTTTCTTCCCAGAGAAAAGAGAATACTCCCTAATTTTTTAATATCCAGCTTATCTTGAGATTCAGAGAACCGAGATAAAACATTTTAAAGAGTTGCCTTAGGTCAGTCCATATCATATGTTACATTTGGCAGCTATAATAATACTAGCTCCTCAATATTTGTCGGGGTGTGTGAGCGACGTCATGAAGAGGACTTGTGATGTATTGGGTGATGCAAACCTTGGAGCATCCAACAGCACGTGGAGACGAGAGCCGTAGCGTGTCCGCTTACGTTGACGGTCTGACCCCTCTTTTGTGGTGCTCATTAGCTCAAACTATATCTTGTTTTAATATTCCACCATATTGCGGCCATTGAACCGTCAAGGATAAGGAAATCAAACTAATTCATAAGAAAAGTATTTCTCACATGTTATATTGTGTAAAATGTTACGAGCTACTCCCGTGTTGAGTTATATAATTATGTAATTGTGGCATCGAAAATAGTTTTAAAAGAAAATTATTCACATGATCTACTAATGTGAAGTAATTAAAAAAGAAGAGAGAGTTGGATACAATTCTCACTAAGCTTAAAAGGGCATTTAACATTTTATAAGATGTTTAATAAGCACTTCACAACTCCTTGTATAATGGTGGACCAAGGGAGCTAGTGATGGTCTCGCGTCTCCAATCCCAAAAAATATTTATATTATATATTTAAATTCTTTTTTTCTTAAAAAATTAATATATTAAGAAACCCCAAACCGGTACACCTATGACAAATTTATCCAAAATTAATCACAAAAAACCCCAACATGGCACACCTTTGACAAATTTACTCTAAATTGGTACACTGTTGACAAATTTATTCTTTGTTAGTTTTTGTTGAATTTTACCGTCAAATTGTTAAGTTTGATAACACGTGACAGTTGACCGGTGTACTAATTTAAGATTTTGCTCTCTATTTGTTGCAGTTATATCACTTTTTTTATGATATTAATCCAATTTAATGAGTGGTATATTTGTCACAAATGTATCGGTTTGAAGTTCTTGGCGATCGAACAAATTAGGTTAGAGTAAATTTGTCACAAGTGTACAAATTTAGAGTTTTTCTTGGTAAAAAAATCAGTTTTTGACAAATTTATTGTAGATGTACTGGTTTGGGGTCTTCTATGATATTAACCCTTTTTTAAATGATGTAATTAATAGTTCAATTGAAAAATTTGGTCCCAACTCGCCAAATCTAAAATTTTAGATTTGAAACTGACCTTGGAAGTTGCTTCACTCTATTGTAATAGTGTGTTGAAACTCTCCTATCGTAAGTGATAAAACTAGTACGAACACCCAGAGGGGGGATGAATAGGTGTTTGAAAGAGTTTTTGAAAAGTAAAATAAATTTTTGAACAAAGTCTGAGAAGCAATTAGAATATGATAAATAAGTCACCAGACTTCTGATTAATATTTAGAATTAGATAAGAAATGTAATAGATTTTTTTATACTTAAAAATATGCAATAGATTTTAATGAAAAAAGTTAAGGGAAGAGAAAATTGCACACAAGATCTATGGTGATTCAGCTTAGATTAAGTTTATATCCACTCTCCCACGTTGATAGCCTTCTGGCTAGACTTCATTATAGCATCAACAGAGAAGTACAATTTTTTTGAGTACTAACACTTAGTAGAAAATTCTTTTTCTCTCACTAAGTCACTCTTATTGTGATTTTCTCTCTTGAATACGATTTGTAAGAACTGTCGATGAAGAACAAGTGGTTGGAAAGTGTGACATCATGAATTTTCGACCCGTCTTGGTAAAACGAAATGGGCTTTCCGTCGGTGCGCCTATGGTCCTTTTTCTCTGAGCTGATCACTCACGAGTTAACCAATCTATTGGGTGAAGCCGTTAAGAGGTATAACCGCGGCAAAATCTCTAAAAGCTACTCGATAGGTCGGATTGGACTAAAATCGCGTTCGGTTGATTTTAACCATGGAATTGAGCTCGGTTTTGGGAAACTAACGTTTGAGTGCGTCACGATTCATTATTAGGACGTCGTCTCATCTTTCGGAGAAATTCCGTCGAGTCCAGAAGTTTACGGAAAAATCGGTTTTTGGACAAATTGGAAAATAAATGGAAATTCGGATGGGCACCTTTGGTTGGAATTTTGGTCACCATTTTGCATGGTTATGTGAAAACTTGAAGGGGAATTTATATGGGCTGTTGCCATGGTATTTTTGGCCATCAAATTGAAATATTTAGTAAGGAATTGGAAGGAAATTAGATAGAAATTTGTAGGGGCTGGATTTTTGGGATTTTTGGCCATCAAAGGAAGTTATTTGGTGAAGAGAGTGGTAAAAATTCGTATGGCTGCTAGAAGGGGATTTGCTTGGTCACCAAAATGACTTGAATTGGTGTGAAATTGAAAGAAAATAGCTGGCAATTCGTGTGGGTAGACTGCTGGGCAATTTTGGGCACCAAAATGAAATGAAATGGTGAAGAAATGGTGGAAAATAGCAATTGGAGGGAGCATTGACAAAGTGGCTGAAGACTTTAGGGGTTTTGCATTAATGGTTTGATATTTTGGGGGGCTTGTAATTGGCTAAAATATTGACTTATTGGCTCTCTCTTATCCCTCACTCTCTCTCCTCTCTAAGTTCTCGGATGAAACCCCCCTCCACCAGCCGACTTCCCTCTCTCGTCCCTCATGTGCGTAGACTTCCCCTTCTTTCTGCCGATTTCATTTTTCCCCTGCCCACGTTCCTTTCTTCCCCATCTTTTTGCTTCTCCTCATTCTGTTCTTGCTGCACGCCCATCATCCCCTCCTTTGTGGTTGCATCCTCCACCGCCAAGACAACCCACGCCGGCTGCCACCCTCCCATTTCACCAGTGACCACCCACTTCACTTCACCTTCAGGCCCTCACACACCAATGTTTCCTCAGCCACCGAGCAACTTCACACTCCAGCGCCAAACAGCTAGCCCCACTCAACTAGCTTTGCCTCAATTAGCTCGCCGTCCTCAAGCAGCCACCGAACCGCCGAGTAGCAGCTGCACCTTCATTTGCAGCTCAGCTTGCGCCCAGCGGCAGACTAGCTCAGCTCCACAAAACCGGTCTCCCCTCTTCAGCTGTGAGCTTGTGGCTATTTCTAGCCACATCTAGGCCTCTTGGTCGCCTTCACGTCGCCGTCGTCGTGGACTAACCAAATCGCTAAACCGGTGAGTTTACTCACTAAACCTTGCTTAGGAGGTTAATTATGCTTAAGGGTTGGCTTAATGATTGGTTAGATTAGCTTAAGAATGGATTAGTGATAATTTAGAATGGTTATATTAGCTTTAGAATTGATTAGTTTTAATCTAATTAGTGAGATTAGCACATTTGAGATGGATTAGTCCAAATCAGTGGACTTTCTGCAATTCGGATCTCTGGACCCTCGCCATTTGCCATTTTTGTATATCAGAATGGGTTGTAAATTTGAGGTTGATGTCTTCTTGAGAAATGCTTTAGACATTCTCAGATACAACATATATTTTTCTCAAGATTTTTAGGGATCCAAAAGAAGGAGATATCAGCTCCATCATTTGCAAACAGAGTCTCAGATTGTGCTAGAATTTGTGACTTTTTAGGATTCTAGGGGTTTTTATCAACTCTTAGATTTGAATTTCAAAACGGTTTCTTCACAAAAATTGTTTTTCATATCTTCTAGTTTAACATATTCAAATTTCAGATCAAACGAACATGTTTTGGACCTCAAACCAAACTGATTTAGGAAAATAGACTTTCTAGAAATGGACCCAGTTTTTGGTACTGTATTGAGCAATTTATTAGGCCGAATCTAGAATGATCTGGGTTAAGGTGTCTCATGAAAAGTATTGTTTATGTGTCCTTTACAACATATTCAAATTTGAGAATTTTCTAAACTCGCTTGTTTAGGTTTATGGATTTAAACTTGGAGACGCGCGAGTGGCCCGGTATCTAACGGTTGGGACCGGTTGTGATTTTGTTGTTGTTCCAGGTGTAGTGCTTGCTGAATCATGTGTATTTGGTGATGTGGTTGACTTTTGGCTTGCTTAGGACTTACGCGTGAGGTTGTATGAATAGTTGTTCTATGTTGGTGATTTATTACCATTGCAAAAAGTGACATCTTGGACTATTAAATAGAAAATAAATGAGGTGTCGGGTCCAGACACCAAAACTTATTTGCCCAATAAAATAATGAGGTTCTAAACTAGATGTGTGCAAAGTTTGACGGATTAATTTTGAGTGCATAAGCACCTATGAATTTATTTCTAAACGGTTGAAAAAAAAAGGGGTTACTAAGGTTTGTTCTCAAAAGAGGGTGGTTGGAAAAGAAATTAGAAAAGAAATATGGTGTCGAGTTTGGACGTCAAGTTTTATGTGCTCAATAAAATGATGAGGTTTTGTATGAGGTGCGTGCAAAGTTTGGTAGGTTAATTTCAAATATGGGATCCCGTACGAATTTATTTCGAAGAGTTTGAACAAAAAAAAAAAGGGTGCCAAGTTTATTTTAAAAATGGGGTTTTGGAGTTCTGACTATATAAAGGAAGCTAAGGTTGACTTGATTGATCAGCTGCTTGCATGGTTAGGTTAATTAAGTAGTTCAGTTTAATTAATCGTAATTTATTTATTTACTTAATTGCATTTGTTTAATTATTTTGTAATTTATTTAATTATCTATTATTTTTCGGAAATTAGACCGGGATAGTTGGTGACCGGAATTTCGTGCTGATTGCAATGGTGTGGTTAATTTCTGCAGTTGAGCGTTAATTTGTACAAATTGAATGCAATGCACGGTGTCTTGGGCCGAGATTGAATGGTTGTGTGTAGGTTAATAGAACCCGTCCCCGGTATGTGTCGGTGGATATTACCGTCCCTGATGTGTGTCGGTGGACGTCACCTATCCCCAGTGTGTGTCGATGGATAGAGGATCGGCGTGTGTTGGGTAAAACTGCCTATGTGGGTAGTAATAATTAATTGGAACGCATGTTGATTAATTTGATGGACCGATGTGTGTCGATAATTCTTGCTTGTGTGAGTAATGATTGATTTAGACATTCCAATTGGTGTGTCAATTTGCTATATACATATGGTTGTGATATGAACTGTATTGACCTGCAGTGAGGACTTGAGACGAGGTAAGCCTCTGTGGTTGTATGATCGTGTGGTTAGGATGCCTTAGGCATATTACCCTCCTAATCGAGGTTTAGAGCGTGAACTTGCTGAGATTTATATCTCACCCCATCGTGGGCTTAACTTTTCAAGATCATAGTGTGGAGAATCTGGAGTCAAGCTAAGGTGATCTAAAGTGTAAGTCAGATAAAACAGTTTTTTTTTAGTTGGTCTTTTGAAGTCTTATGGTTGTAGACAATTGTACTCGACTTAGTGTGTATATAAAGGCATGTTTTGTTTGAGAATCTGTTATCCTACTTTTCAATCCCAAGATGGTTACTGTCAGCGGATTTGTTATTCGCTTCCGCATGTACAATAATATGAAAGGGTCGGCGACTCATCCTGGGAGGTCGCAAATTTTATCAATCACCAAGGGATGGGCACGTGCTTGAAGATCGGGGCATGACAGAAAGGCTTCAAACTTTGGAATTTCAATTTTCACACCTATCTCAAATAGATTGAATGGTCTCCTTAAGTATCCTCCACGTCTCACTAGCCATTGGCATTTTCTAGAAGAATTTCTTCCAATTAATCAGTTGGACAAAATCGATTAAGAAAATCTTGTAGCCGTTTGAAGATTGAGATGAAAATTCGTTGATTCTAATCGCCCATACAATCAGAATCTAGGTTTCCACAAGTAGATACTTTCCAAAAATGAACTTTTCTTCTAAATTGATTTCATCAATTTGTGATTGATTCAATCAATATATTTATAAAAGGTAAGTGAGATTCTTCATCAAAGAGCCATATATTGAAGAATAAATTCCTACTGTGTACATTCTGAATCATTGTCGCGAGATCAATAAATCTGAGTTTGATTTTATCTTCGTTCTGGACACGATTTTAGTTTGGATTGTAGTAGAGTGGACAGACTTCTGAAATGAATAGACTTTGGCAAGAGTGGTCAATATAAATTTAGAAGTATACTATAAGAATAAGAACTAGAAAATTTTGTCAACTTCAAAACTTGGTAGGAGTTTTCTCAATAATCTCCTCATTTTTTATGGTGACAAAATTCATCAAAATTTAAGCATAATGTGGATATTATCCTAAAAAATAGCGTTTTAACAACACAAGATAATAGATGGAAATAACATATAGTAAATAATTGCTCAAGTCTGGTCTACATAATAAAACACACATAGTTTGCACACATAAAAACACACTAACCACACCCGCATAGAAAACTCAAACACAACTAGCAAGTCAAAGCTTCAAATCTGCAAAATTCTCCAATTTTTTGTTAACAACAAAAATGAGAAAAACAAACAAGCAAAAAGAAAATCAGAAAAAAGAGTTGGTTTCGAAAATGATCGGGGTTGCTTGGAACATGAAGAAGTCAGAAATTCTCCAAAGTCTACATGGTCTCCTCAAGCTTAGTCAGACACTGATGGAAGATAGTCTCAACTTTCACCAAATTCCGAGTGGTCTGCTAATTCATTTTTTAAACCTTGTCATCAAGAGACTATACCTTTCCAGTGAGAGATTTTGAGGTAGTACTGAGAGCAGCATGCAATTTCTGGATTTCAACCTCCATCCCATATTACTGTGCCTTAATCTTCAAAAGGAGTTCCATTATCCGAGGATAGTTTGAGCACTAGCTTCAGTAAAATGTACCGATGGAGCATTTGAAGGTGAAGGAACATCAATATGAACATGTGAGATTTGTTGCTTCCCCTGAATATTAGCCTCTTTATCCTAGCCCCCAAGAGATTCTTCGAGGAAATAAGATGCATAAATATCCTCAGTATTTGGTGATCGACTAATACCATCACTTGCAGTTGGTTCTACTGTATGGTCATGAAGATAAATTTTCTCACCTACCCTCATTTTAGTGCCTTTAGTCTGAGGAAGAATTATTTCTCCTTCCTGCACCCCCTTTTTGGCAGCACTGGTTTGTTGACCAATTCCCTTGATTTTCTCTCCAACATCTCCTCTACTAATTTCCCTTGTATCTTCTTATTTCTTGTTAGAATGCTCTTGTTCCTTATTCATTTGCATCTCCCTCTTCTTCATTTGAGTCATCCTCTTCACTTTCTTTCACTCCAATTTCCTCTTCTGCACTTTCCTCTTCAAGGTCTTTCTTGCTCTCATCCGTTTCTTCTTCTTCAAAATCAGCTATGCCTCCAACAGAATCTCTCATGGAAATATTTGCTACAACATTAGAGATAGTCTGCTCTTCATCATCTTCCTCTTTTTCATCTTGTAAAAGAAGAACATGTCTTTTCCTTTTTGGAGTTTGCAAGACAAGGCTCTTCCCTTTGCGCTTCTTTTCAGCCGCGGATCCTATCTTAGCTTTGCTAGCAGATTCCTTCTTCAAAAGTTTCAAGGCTTTAGAGAGATCCTTTAGTATGATTTTTGAGATCATTTAGAGTCCATTTGCATGGAAAGGATGGTTCTTGAGAAAAAATTAAAGGGCGGTTGAATCTAAAAGTGTTGGAAAAAGTCTGGTCACCAAAGCTATATAGAGAAGTTGTCCCTTCTCCTTCATGATGGTTCTATACATATGCCCTAGAATTGTATGAGGAAGTGAGAAAGCAACTCCATTGTAGATGGCTCACATCATTTTTGCCTTGAATCTTGAGACATCAATCTTGGAAGCGGCTTTGGGTCTAATGCAGTTGATGACAATCTTGTGGAGTAAAATGTTAGATGTCACGCCCCGAACCCCGAGCGCGCGCACATCCCACTGCGGTCGATCAAATATGCGACATCCCAGGATACGTTGCTGACCCATTCTTTTTATTACGCATGTGGAAGCGAAACAAATCCCCTGACAACATTTAACTTGGGATAGAAAAACAGGCAATCAATCACCATACCAAACACTCAATTATAAACACATAGGTTTAAATACAACACTGGACTGTCTACAAAATAGACAGGCTCTACAAAAGGGGAACCATCCTAAGACCAACTAGCAGGACACGTTCACCAATCCTTCAGTTTCCACCTTTCCAGACTCCGTGGCTTCGGGTCCTCCATGACCGCCATCTAGGGACCTGAAATTTTGGCCCACAACAGGGTGAGACATTGTCTCAGCAAGTTCAACCCCCTAAACCCTTATTAGAAAGAAAATACACCCCGGGTGGCCTAGCCACATCACACAAAAGACTTATCTCGTCTTAATTCCTTTCTGCAGGTTAGCACAATTTGTATCACACAAACTCAGGTAGTAATAAGAATTCAAACAATTAGAACGTCAACACTTTCATATAAACCACAATCGTACTCAGCACGCATTCCAATTATTATTCACTGCCACACAAGGGCATAGCCTACTCGTAGTTCGGCTATCTACTGACATTAATGCCAAGCATCACCTCCCCCCCTTGGAGCGCGGCTTCGTCACTACGTCGACAGCATTCCCAAAGGAGCATAGGTCCAGTTGGCCTAACCTCTATTGTGAACCGAGCCTCGTCACTATATTGACGGCGATTATAAAGAAATACAGGTCCAGTTGGCATAGCCTCTACTGCGACCCGAGCCTCGTCACTATATTGACGGCGATTATAAAGGAATACAGGTCTAATTGGCCTAGCATCTACTACGACCTGAGCCTCGTCACTATATTGACGGCGATTATAAAGGAATACGAGTCCGTTAGCCTAACCTCTCAAGCGACCGAGTCTTTCAACCAAAGACACGACAATTCAAAACCGACCTCCGGACAATTTCCATTTCACTCAAATACTCCAATTGCAATAGTAATCCTTAAAAATCCAAATTTCGGTGCCAAACCCGACACCTGAGATTTTTTGAATAAAATCCTTATTTTTCACAACCAACACTCAATTTGCATTATCCACTCATCAAATTTAAATTCTAAATGCACAACAAATGATCGGACAAAAATTTTGAGCAATTAAGGTCAAAAATAATTTTTTTTTTCAATTTTTTTATAATTATAATATTTTAATAATTTCATAATATAATATATTATTAAAAATTCCAGAATTTGGAAACATTTAAATAAATCAAAAATAAAACCCTATTATGTCCCATCAAGGTTTATTATAAAATAAACTCTTTCTGCCTTAATTAAACATGCTTTAGATTAAACCAACCTCTTAATCTAAATCACAATTAAATAAACTAAACTAACCACCTAAGCTTACTTAACTTAGACTAAGCATACTTAGGGCATCATTAATCCTCTAATCAAGATTTAGTGAGTTAAACTCACCGGATTAGCGAGCCGAGTGGACCAAAACGATGAGGGCGACGGGGGGATCGACTTTTCCAAAGGCAAACCTAAACTTCGGGGCCGGGAAGCCGGCCAAAATGGGCCACGAAGTTGCTGCCATACCCATTTTTCCAGTTGCTGGTTGTTGCCGGTAGAGGGCGAATTCGAGGTCGGCTTGGGTCGGAAATGGGCGGAGAAGATCAGCGGGGCTTGGACGGGCTGGTGGGGGAGGTCGACGGCGGCGGGGACGAGCTTCGGCGAAGGCCTGAGCTGCTCGAGCGAGCTGCTAGAACGTGGGCTGGCGCGGACGAGGGCAATGTCGAGTGGCGATTAGGCGCGCGGGCGATGTACGCGGGGTCGGGCGGAGTGGCGACGGCGATGGACAAACGGCGAGGCTCCGGCTGCGTGCGGCGGCGTCAAGCGAGCGGAGGGGGCGTGCGTGCTGGCTGGGCGAGCTGCTGGTTTCCGTTCAGTACTTCTCTCTCCTCCAACCAAGTTCCAAGACAACCTCCTTGAATCAAGGAAGAAGATGACGTGAAAGCCCACCTTTTGAAGAACAAATCCCCACCCTCCACTTGTCATGATCTTAGGCACTCTTGCCCCACACCATGACATCACTTGTGATGTCACAATCCATTAACTCCAACCTCCCACAACCTTAATCCAATAGGTTCAATTTCATTTTCCGCCGGGGCAAAAAATTCAAAGTCTTCAATTCTCCTCTAATTGAACCAAATTGAAGTCCATAAAATTAATCTAATGTCACCACACTTCAATTCATATATTTACTTGACCATAGAACCATCTTGAGTCCCAAAAACACGACCAAATGCGGCCTACTAATTTCTCGAGCCAAATTAACCATACCTTGATTAATTTGCTGAAAAACTCAATTTGCATGAAAAATCTTCCGAAGATGAGCCAATGTTCCTAAAATGATTTGTGACACACCAGGACTTCCAATTTCTGAATTCGATCTCAATTCATGGTTAATTTCACTCTGGCACGATATTAGCGCGTCTTGAACTACCGGGTAGCTTTTAGAAATTTTCGTGCATTTGACCTGTGGTTGATCAATTCAAGCCACAATGTACATCTTTGACACATTGGCGACTCTCGATTGTCGGGATAATCTCAAGGTTTCAAACACGGACACAGGGTACCCAAACGACAGAAAAGCCGGTCTAATGCCAATCGACAAGAATTGTGCGATCTGGTGGAATCACCCACACTCGATCACATGCCTCTGTTGAGTCGACTTATCTCCGGTCTTTAATCGATTTTTAACTGTGCCGTAATGACCCTTGAAGATTAACTCAGTCGAAAGGTCGTTTCCTGGTCAAATTCTCGAGTCCGATTTATTAGAATTTCTTAACGGCTTCACCTGATAGACTAGTTATCCCATGAGTGATCAGTTCAGGTAAAAGAGCTATATGTGTGCAGATGAAATGCCCATTTCAATTTATTGAAAATAGAATTGAAAATTCGGGATGTCACATTAGAGGTAGATATCCTAGAGTAAAATGCTTCCTCTAGGAATCCTGTCCTTTACCAGAAACTTGGTGACCTCTTCATTGGAGACAAAAATCCACTTCTTTCTAATCCTAGAATATCAACCAATAAATCCACATCAACATTAAAAACTTTTTCACTCACAGTGAATTGAATATTAGTGGGATCTAGAACTGACAGGTTGGAATAGAAATAAGCAGTCAATTGAGGATAAGCATCAAATGACTCTACACGGAACCTTTTCATCTGAAGCTTGGCAAATTTCTCTCGTAAGTTTACCTTGATGGAATTCAGAAAATCAAAGTCTACTGTTCAAGGGTTGATGACCCATCTGTTTAGCATTTGCACATAGACTTTCTTATGTTCCTTTGACCGAAGCAACTTTCCTTTTGTTCCTGCGATTTCTGCAGCAACACACATTTTGGGTTGAAAATTATTGAACACCCTCTCATCATTATCTTCCTTTTTACTTTTAGTCTAACCTCCGTATTGAATTGAGGATCAGCAGGAAAGTTGGTAAATTCCTTTTCTGCTCTTCCAACCTCTACTAGCCCTAATTTTTCCATGGCTTTCAAGAACAAAGTTTTGTCCCCATAGCCATTTTCTTTCTAGAACGAACATATAAAATCCATAGGACTTCCTCCTTTTTTAAGATACTCATAATGTTTAAGAAGTACCTCGGGCTTTCTTACTGAAGATGAATCACATCTTGAGTAATCTCTTCCTCCAACGATGGTCGATTCGTGCTTCGTGGTGATTCATCTCCAGTGAAATCAAAGTGCGTCGGACCATCATGCACAAACTAAGGCCTGCGACTAGCAATGCGAGAGGATTACCTTTGAGAAGATATCGAAACGGACTTTGACAATTTTGACGACATAGTCGTGAATGATCTAGTAAGAGACTTTGTAAAGAATATGAGGATAGATCAAGAGAAGCAAATGTTTGAGAGAGGTTAGGGTTTGCAAGGATTCTGGATATTGGGGGAAAAAGAGACCAAAGACTTATTTAAAGAATACTAACCAAGGCAACCGAATAGGCACAAAGGAAAAACTTCCGTTTTGAAATTTTTTTAAAAAGTAACTATCAATAATTTATGAATTATTAATTCCGAAAAATCAAAAGTGATATAACAATTTCCAAAAATATAAAAGGCAAGTAATAATTCAAAAATAATCATACCTGTTCAAGAAAGAAAAAAACTTACCTGCCAAAATTTGAAATACAACTACCTGAGTTTGTAAGGGCTTTCAGAAGAATGTCTCTACCAGAAGGTTGAACTGATGAGTCTGTTTCTACATAGACTTTAACCAGAAGTAAGGGTAATATTCAACTTTTCACGAATGAAGACGAATAATCCTTTCTCCAGTGGCTTGGTGAAAGTATCTGCTAATTGATGCTTCGAATCAATGAATTAAACATTGATTTCACCATTTTATACATGGTCTCTTATGAAATGATGACAGATTTCAATATTTTTTGCTCTTGAATGGAGTATAGGATTTTTTATGAGGTTGATCGCACTTATGTTGTCACATCTGATTTCAGTGTAAGGTTCGTCTATTTCAAAATCCTTTAGTTATTGCCTTATCTAGAGAATTTGTAAACAGCAACTTTCAAGAGTAACATATTCTACTTCTGCCGTACCTGAAGTCCAAATCCATACATGGAGGGTAAGGAATGTGAAGCTCATGCAGGAGAGAGCTTTTGAATTGAATTGAATTTAGTCAGAAAAGGTGAAGGTGGAGGTGGAGGTGGAGGTGGAGGTGGAGGCGGTGCGTGTGGGCGGGGGTGGGGCAATAGAGCGCGTTAGCTTTTGCGATGATGGATAGAATGTAGGCCGCAAAACGAGAGAGAGGAAAAGAGGGGGAGTACTTCTGGGTACATGTTAGAGGCCACTCGCTCCGTTCCAATCAGAGGAGAGAGAGAGAGAGAGAGAGATGGTGGGGATTTTTATACGAGTGCTAATTCGGGTTCCGTTTGCTTTTGGCTCTTTTGTTTGGACATTTGTACACGTGGGTCGGTGCAGCAGACGCTTCTTCCCTCGTTAGTCTTTTCCGGTCCATCTCTCTATGTTCTTCCTCCTCTTTCCTTTTTTTCCTTCTTTTCTCTCTTTTCCATGTGCAAATGTTATCTATGAATTTTTAATTTATTTAATATAATTTTTAAAATTTAACCTAATACTTAATGTGATCGTTATTAGCCTAATGTTCAATATTCAATATAATTCTTTGATTAATTTGAGAATAAAGACAATATACAGTTTAAGGACCAAATTAAGTATGTACTAATAATTCAAAGGTTACATTAAACAAATTAAAAGTTAAACAAATTATATTATATGTTGGACTGAAGTTCAAAAACTACGGCAAATAAATTAAAAGTTCAGGAATTATATTGTACATTGAGCCAAAATTTCATTACCCATTTATGTCTTTTATCCTTAAACTTATGAGTAATTATAACATACGTCGCTAATATATCATCCATTTATTTCTCAAAACCATCGATTTACAAAAATATTAAGAACCCTCCTTGGATAGATCTTGCGTATCAATTTGTCTCACATAAAGCCCGCACTATGCGCCTGCACGAATGAACCGGCCGTGGAAGTACTCGAATTGCACTAGAAATAACTATGAGCGAATCAGCTATAAGTCCGACAGAGATACTTGTAAAATTTCATCGACAAAGGGAAACATTAAACATATTTGAATAACTTGTAGGGCTCGTGCCATCATCCGACAAAGTTGTCCAGCTAGAGTTAGAAAAGGCCGTCGGAGGAATGCATATCAAGCTGTTATGCCACGCAGAAAGACAGAATCTACAACTTCGTCCAGGCGGTTTTGAGTTCATTGCCAGTTTAGTAGAATGAATATTTGCCGTTGACATTTTGATATCTGGCACCTTATTGTATTAGAGAAGAATAACCAGCAAACAAATGCTTCATGAATACAAAGGAAGCCAATAACTTAGAATTGCCTAATTTGGTTTTATTCTTATTCAAGCTATTCTGAGTTTTATTTTCTGGCTGCAGTTTCAAGGAGCAAAAGAGAGCAGAGAGCCCAACATTGCTTCTTCACCACACTCAAAAGAAGTCTAATTAGCCGACGGTTTCCCATCTCTCGGGGGGGGGGGTGTTCGCGTACTTCCACGAGTGGCGGACAAAGTGCTCATTGACTGTGTCGCCGACAATGTCATGAATTGGCACAGCACCTGAGATCACTTTCACGTCTTCCTCTGTAAGCTTCACTCTCAAGGAACCAATGTTGACGTCGAGATTCTTGATTTTCGTTGTTCCTGCAGAAACCGCATAATTTCAAAAGATATCCCAATTCAAGTTATGTGTGCTACTGATGTCGTAAACATCCGATCCTCACCAGGTATAGGCACAACATTATCTCCTTGATGGAGAACCCATGCGAGTGCAAGCTGTATAGGGGTGCAGTTGTGCTTTTTCGCTAACTTCTCCATTCGAGCATACACAACCTTGTTTTTGTCCAAATTCCCTGCTTGAAACCTAGGAAACATCATTCCCTGAGACATGAAGGAAACAAATTAGCGAGGATTAGTGAAGAAGCTTTTAGGGCATCAAAGAAAGAAGAGCCCATTTAGCCATTAACATACCAGAGAAGTATTTGCAGGCACAGTTTCTGTGACTCCCTTGCCACCGAAGAACCCACGACCGAGAGGGCTATATGGAACGATGCCAATTCCGAGCCCCCCGAAAATTTTGAGAGGCGGGCCAAAAGATTTAGAAAAGGAAACAACGTACAAAGCGAAAAGGCTGTTTTTTGGAGAGCAACTTAGGAAAGAATTTGAAGTCTTCTCTGATGGAGATGAACAACAATACACCTGCAGAGCGGGACAATTTCTTGCTCGATTTCACGAGTCCAGAGTGACCACTCCATCTGTAAGGCCGTGATGGGATGAACAGCATGCGCTCTCCGTATGGTGTCAGGGCTAGCTTCCGACAAGCCGATATACTTGACTTTTCCTTCTTCCACCAACTTCTTCAGCTCTCCCATCTGCGTTTTTTCAGAACCAGTTGGTTTTATGAATTGCTGATCGCTAAAGTCCATTTAGAGCATCGGCAATCATACACGAGCAGGAAAAGCTGCTAAACAAACTTACAGTCTCCTCTATAGGGACCGATGTGTCAATTCGATGCACATAATAGAGGTCAATGTATTCAACACCAAGGCGTTCAAGGCTCGACTCACAACATGAACGGACATATTCTGGCGTCCCCTTGATCACGACATTGTCCACTTCAATTTTCACCACACCGAATTTGGTGGCTAGCTGCACCTCCTCCCGCGGCAACTTCTTCAATGCCTGCGTCAATAATATCATGAAGTTTTTCTAATAACCATGGAACTTTTGCTTGGCTTCCTGCATGTTATAGGTGGATATTTGCTCAACAATAAGGTTTATTTAGTTTGTATTCACATTTAGCAACCAAAAAAAAAATATTTAGTTTGTATTCACATTTAGCAACCAAAAAAAAAAAAAATACTATAGTATATATAATTGGCGTCCAGCTAAGAGGTAATATTATAAAAGGAAGGAGCTTTTGCTCTTACGAGGGCTTTTGCGGCCTATGTATTTAATATATAAGCACAACAAGCTCTATGGATGTATTTATTTTAATGTGTCAGTGTCTGCATGTCTCATACCAGCGATACTTTTTGTGTCTTTTTCTTCCTCGAGAAAAAAGAACACTCTAATTTTTTAACATCCAGCTTATCTTGAGATTTAGACGAGAACCGAAATTAAACATTTTTAAGACATCATATGTTATTTTTCATAGCTATAATAACACTAGCTCCTCAATATTTGTCGGGGGTGTGTGAGCGAAAGTCATGAAAGGGACTTTTTTTTTTTTTTGGTCGAAACATGAAAGGGACTTGTGATGTATTGGGTGATGCCAACCTTGGAGCATCCAACAGCACGTGGAGACAATAGAGCCGTAGCGTGTCTGCTTATGTTGACGGTCTAACCCCTCTTTTATGGGGCTCATTAGGTCAAACCATATTGCGGCCATAGAACCGTCAAGGATAGGGAAATCAAACTAATCCATAAGAAAAGTGTGACATCCCCCTTCTCCCCCCCTTTTGTCTTCTTCTTCTCTCTTTCCTCTTTCTCTTCCCACCTTCTGCCATCCATCCCCCCTTTCCCCTTTCCTTCTTCTCCTTGCTCGTTGCTGCTTCTCCCACCACCAGCATCACCGCCGCCCCATCCCCTACTCACCATCGCCATCATCATCTCCACCTCTTGGCCGCCAAACCACCACTCATCACTTGTCCGACGAGCTATCTCGCCCCGTGTCGCCGTTGTTGACACCTAAATTTCATCATTTTACTTGAGGAGCATTAAAAATTAAGAACTAATCACCAAAAAAAAAACACACACACACGAGAGAGGTCGAGTCGGGCCGGTTCCGACTTTAGCCCAGCTCGCCTCTCTTTCTTCTTCCCCCGTGCGGGCCTAGGCGCGGCCCACCAGCCCGGCCCATCCTCCTTTCCCACTTAGCCAAGCCCACGCACAGCCAGTCGTCTCCCTCCTGCTGTCCTTCGCGCGACAACCTGCAGAGAACAAAAAGGATGAGCAGCGACAGAGAGCAGGGGGATCGGTGGTAGGTGAGCGACGTGATCCGCTGGTCGAGGGCAGTTCAGCCGGCAAGCTAGCAGCTGCAGAGGCCATGCGTGCCGGCTGGTTGTTCTAAAAGGGAAAGACAATGAGCACAAGAAAAAGGGGGGAGAAATAGAGGGAGACGGGGGAGAGGGTTCGAAAGAGAGAGAGTGAACCAGAGGGAGGAGGGAAGCTCGAGGGAGTAGCTAGCCGTTGCCGGAGGCCCGTCCGCCCGCCGTTGCCCACCGCAACTCTTCCCCGAACGAGCTCAGCAGAAGAAACTCCACAAACAGAGGAGGAAACATAGGGAGACATCCAGAGAGAGACCAAGAGGGAGAGAGGAGGAGAGATCGGGGAGTAGAGAGAGTTTAAAGGGCCGAGAACAAGAGAGCCTTATCTAGCGACTCAGCCACACTCCACCACTGTCCGACGACCTCTCCCAGCCGGCGCCCTTGAGCTAAACCGGTAAGCCCCAACCTTCTTTTTGCCATATTTTCGAGCATATCGGGCCGGAGCTCACGGCCGTTCGGCTTGTGAGCGTCCTGGTTTAGCTATCGAGAGTCTCAATGCGGATACCGATCCTAATCAGGCCGGGAATATTTTGTTTTGATAGAGTACTCCTCCTGTTCGGTAAAATGTTTGAATGAGATCTAGTCTTGTTTTGTTATTTTGAATCGGAGTCGAGTTGTTTAGGCACTGTCCCACCTAGTCGAGGCTTTCATGTGATTTTTTAGCGTCCCAGACATAGCCACGCCACTTGACCCGCGGTCGCTCTTGTTGCGACGCACAAAGGCCACGGATCTCTTTTGTTCTGGAGCACAGGCGGCGGCTCTCGTGGCCATCGAGTCGCCTCCGGTCGGACGAGAGTTGAGCATCAGGCTCGGCTTGGTCAAGGCGGTGCCGTCACGCCTCGGTTGGACTCAGAAACGCGGCATCTTGCTACAGCACCACCTCCGTCACGACTGGTCCGTTGCGAAGCAGGAGGTCGCGAGATGGGTCGGCGCGCCAAACCCGATGTTGTCGCTGGACTTTCGTCGTGGATGCCCTGTGTAGAATATCAGTCGACGGTCAAAGAAGTGTTGGTGTTAAGAGTTTTAGTTTCTAGAAATAAAAAACAAAAGAAAAAGTAAGACGAAGGAGATCAAAGGGGAAGAGGCAATTAAAAAACAAAAGAAAAAGTAAGAGAAAAAGTGCAGCCAAAATTTAAAAAAAAAAAATTCAAGCAAAATTTGCTTAGGGAAGGAGGAGCGGCAAAAAAGAAAGTGCAGTAGAAGAAGACGAAATAGGGAAGAAGACATATGGCGTGAAAAGAAAGAAAGAAAGAAAGAAAAATATTAAATTAAAAAGATTAAAAAAAAGTCTAAAAAATTAGAAAAAAACATCTTTTTGTTCGACTGGGTCAGATCCGGGTTTAGGCCGGGTCAGCGGTCGGATCGGGCTCATCCGGTCTGAACGCGCTCCCTCGAATATTATAATATTAAAAAAATTCAAAAAAAATTAAAAATTAAAAATTTTAAACTAAAAAAATTAAAAAAATCGAAAAATAATAAAAATTCAAAAACTCCTCCGAAAATTCAAAAATTCAGAAAACATAAAAAATTCGAAATTAAAAAAAAATCAAAAAATTGTAAAATCTAGTTTTTTCTTGAGGAAATTTGAAAATTCTTTTTTTTTTTATTATAAAAAACCGAAAAATCCGAAAAAATTCTAAAAAAATTAAAAAATCTTCAAAAAGGTTAATCTCTTGTGTTATTTTCTCCTAAAAAATGGAAGTATTCCAATTTAGAATTATGCTTAAATCCGATTAAGCCTTTAGGGTTTTACCTTAATTGTCCTTAAAGACGAATACCTATTATTGAGCAATTTTCTAGTTAGGATTAGTATTTATCCTTTCTTTGATGTAAAATATTTGTTCTCCCATGCAATTTATTTAAATGATTTCCTTGGTTGTTAATTGTTATTTTAATGATTGCGTACCCGCATGATCAGTTCACATGTTAGTGGATAGGTATAAAATCAATACAAACTGCCTGATAAAAATATTTTCTTTTAAAATGAATAAGATTAGGTATCAAAAGGGTACTAATTGATCAATTAGTGTAATCAAGTCCCCGACTCCAGATTCTCTAGTTGCATAAGAAGTGATGTACACTCTCATGCCTCACTTAATCTCTAATCGACCCCAATAGGCTAGTGGCGACTCTTTTTTGCAAAATTCTCAAGAATACCCTAATGTCGCGAGAGGTATGGGCTTGGGAGAACCCGTGCCTAATCATGGGCCTTAGGTCCGTCCCTTAGGTAATACCTCTAAACATGTTCCCTCCCCCCGATGGTAGGTTGCAATAGCTTGGCGACTCCACTGGGGAATTGGTTTAAACTTTAGAGGATTTAGGCCTAAATCTATCTTGTTCAAAAAAATAAGTTTTGTTTGGTAGCGAGGATATTAGGTATGTCGCTAAAGCGAGTGTTAAATGTTTTTGCAGTTGGGAGTTATAAGGAGAAGAGTGATTGTTAACTCATTGTCTTGCAGGTATGGAGTTGGAAATGGATGTTTATGTTTTGAATTTATGAAGTATTGTTTGCCTATAAATTGTCATGCCTGCATTCTCTGCATTACACTACACCATGGCAAACACTACCTGCCACCGGACCTAGGCCGCACAGGGCGCACATGACAAAATTTCTATTCCAGAAATTGATTTCTCAATTTCTATTCCCCGGACAAGTTTCTAAGCAAAGAAACCCGTTTGATAACGACTCAAAATTTCTATTTCTGGAACAGAAATCCGTTTGATAACAGATTAAAATTTCTATTTTTAGGAATATAAATTGATTAGATAATAACATAGGAAATCCTCAAATACAAAATGATAGTCGAAATAATACTAAAACAACATAGGAAATCCTCAAATACAAAATAATAGTCGAAATAATACTAATACATTACAAAAGTACAATTTCTTGGAATTTTCGGCATATTATTATCCCTTGTCATTTTATTGGTAATGGTTTTCCTAAGTGTATATATTTGGTTTCCCTCCTCGGTCAATGTATCGTTTGCAAGCTCATCCTGCGTAGGTTCAGACGAGTACTGCGGAAGCATGAATATGGGTGCCATCAATGGCGCCTATATAGCCCTCTCATTTTATCAAAGACTAATATTATACAAGATTATCAACAAAATAAAATTGATGGTGTAAATGAATATATGAGAATTCTACCTTGAAATAACATTTATGGTTAGGAACCAATCGGGGGAAGGTCGGTTTATTTTGATTCTTGAATTGAATCAGTCCAGTTCGCTAATTTCTTTATTGTTGCTCAATGAACCTTTAATGGCCCTTGCATAGCAAAGAGAGAGATTCTCTTGAATCTCTTGCATTCAAATTAAAATTCAAGATTGTGTAACAATCTAATTATTTTGATTTTGCAAGAATTTTGAATCCGTAAAGAAACAAGGTTAAATTTCTAGGCACGTTTTTTATTCATCTATTGCGTAAGAACTTTTTCTTCAACTGGCCATGCGCAAGCCCTTTCCAGGAGGAAAGAGCCCTATTGTTTTTAAGTAAGCATTTAAGAACTTTGGTCGTTTTTGAAAATTGGGGACCCATTCGATTGCCTTTCATCCTAAAGAAGAAGTTATAAAAAAAAAACAATTGAAAAAAAAATAAGAAGAAGAAACACGAGCAAAATAAGAAAAAGAAAATTAGTAATAATTTGTGAAATTGTGGCTATGAGTGAATTAAGTTAGCAAGAAAGCGCAAGGTTCTTTTATATGGTTTGATTTTAGCTTCTGATTTATATTTCATAAACTGAGAAGTTAAAAATTTCAACTTCTGATTTTTTCGATTTTTCTATTTCTGGAATAGAAATATGTTTCAGAAATAGAGAAATCAAATTGCGTTACCAAATAGATTTCTGTTCCAAACCTGTTTTGGAGAACATTGAAACAAAGAAATCGAGAAATAGAAATTTTGTCATGCGCGTCCATAGGATCACCTAGGATGGTGTTGAGGTAGATACTACTCCGACTACAACAATGTAGTACGAGTCGCCCATCTCAACTCCGAAATTTCTTTCATGATGTCAAAGGTCCACACCCTGGTCTACAACCACGAGACATGGGACGGTCTTTTGACAAAGCCAGAGTCATGGGTAACACGACCTAGCCACGATCTTGTTGGTTCGGTCCGGTGATCTAATGGCTCCATTTTGAGCAAATATAGAGTAGAAATTGAATCACATATCATGTGCATGTCTATATAATTAATAAATTAATAAATAAAGTTGTCATCTACTGTAAGTATCATTCTTCTTTTTATTTTTTTTTAATAGAATTTTCATCTTGAAATTCACGGAAATCAATCGGATGCCCTCGGTGTGTAGGCTTATGATTGAAACAATTGGCAATCACTTTTGATAAGTGAACATTAAATGCAAGTTCTAAACATTTTGATTTGGCCCTGTTGAACACATGGTTTTGTTTAAATTTCTAGTTATCGGCTCAAAATCGCATTAAAAAAAAGTGCCAAAAAAACTTTCAAATCAAGATTATGTTTTGAGGCAAAAAAATTAAAAAATTAAAAAAAATTAAGATCATATTTTCGATCAAATTCTTTCTTTCTCACATTCTCGGGATTGAAATTCAGATAATATTTTGTGTATAGATTTCTCAAAACAAAAGTCACTTCATTTTTGTAGGAGAGAAATCATAAATCAATCTTTAAAAATCAATACCACTTTTACATATAAAACTTTTAGAATATGTGTGGACTTTCGATTGATGACCGCTAATCAATTTACAATGATGTCTTCTCCTATGATAAAATCTTGGCGAAATACTAAAACCCCGTAATAGAGACCATGGGGCATGTATCGTCACCTCGATTTTGTTGTTAGAAGCGAACTCATTGAGAGATCATTTTCTCATTCACATACTGACATGGTTGTCTTCTTTGTAGGTTATGTGTGATGCTCTTTGACATTCTTGTCTTTGACCTCATAAAGAAGTGAATTCTAGAGTTAGGACAAGAGTTGATTTTCTCTTATCTATACAAGAGTTTCTTGTATTTTATCATTGTTTTTATTCTTGTTAAGAATCATATTTTCCATTTTGGATTTTGATTGCGAATCCAATTGATGCTTTTGTAAATCATGCAACTCACATTTTTAAGTAATTAAATTCGATGTCATAAAAAACATCATTCTTTAAAAAGCACTTGAAGTATTTCAAATGGACCCTTGGAGCTAAATCTTTATACCTTAGCTTTGAAATGTTTTGAAGAAGGAGTTTCAAGAAGAACCTGCATAAAATTTTATCTCCACTTAGTCACTTTCTCGAGTTGGTCCATAAATGATACTTTGAGATGGTAAGGTTGTAATCGTTCTAGTAGGAACTTCTAGTATAACAACACATTTGTTCATCCATTTTTGTTAAATAGGTAAAATAAAGGGATCATCTAAGATTGCCAATCATACCTTCTAAAGGACAAAAGTGTAGGCTTATGGAACTTGAGGAGCAAGCATGCGTCGAGGCTTCGGCGACGCCAATCTTCCGTAGGGGCGGAACGAAGTTGAATTCAATTCTAGGAAGTTTCTTTATTTGGAGATGCTTTAGGTACCAAATTAGCCCTTTGATCTCGCTCACTTTGCTTAATGAGACAAATGAATGGAGTTGCCAAGCATCCAAAAAAGACGAATTCGAAGGAAAAGTAGACTGTATCGATTCCAATTATCTATTCCTGATACCGTTTCTGACATGACTTATTCTTCATTGTCAATGAGACATCAAGAGTACCAAGTTTTGTAACGTTCCAACAAACATGATGGAGCAATATTAAGTCATGTTCATCTTAAACAAAGAAAGATTCAAATGAAACAGAATGGGAATATTATCCCTTCCACCATAAGAGAGACCTTGGGATGTTGATCGCCCGACTTCAGAAAATGATGTATTTCGTTCCTAAACTTGATTCTTTTTAGGATAAAACATGACATATCCTTTTCTTTGGTACATGACGGACTCGAAGTGAACAAATGTTTGTCAAATAAAGAGTGGGACAGCAACGTTTGATTTAGAAAAATCTCTCCTTCACCCACCAATGAAGTGTGTTAGAACAATATTGTCAAATTCATCAAGAATGATGTATCGTTCCTCAATTGAACCTAATTAAGAATGTAAATAACTCGTTTCATCTCCCATTCTTACATGGTGATATAAAAAAAGTTGCACATTAACTGTAGAAGTAGCGCTTTCTACCAAGGAATCAGGAAAACATCAAACACTTAAAGGCGAATGCAAGTGAATGGTATTATTGAGTTACTAAATATCCACGAAGGTGAATTTAAGAGATGTTAGCGCCCAAATGATGAAAGCGAATGAAGAGTAATAATGTATCGTTTCCAACATTTCAATTCCTAAATATTTTTGCACTAACATATTCTTTCACATTCTTTACATGGTTATCGAGTCATCATGCTGCAGGTAAGTACCCTCATTCTAAAAAAAAAAAAAAAAAAAAAAAACCCCGGAGAATTTCCATTACAAAAAAGAACCTTTTGCGTTTTTCTAAAGACAAATACAAAAATGAATAATTGAAAAAAAAAACTTTCTAAAAGCTTTTTGAATATCATTTTTATCTCAAAATTGTTTTATCGTTTTGGGGATTATTCATTTTGAATCAAAATTCCTTATGGAGATTAATCTACTCAGACGATCTCTGCATAGTGAAATGGAGATGTTAATCATGCCAAGCAGAGAATACTTAGAATGAGGAAAGGCAAGCCATTTCCAAACACATCCTTCAAACACTTTTGAGAGTTGAGTGAAAGGCGACCTTCTCTTAGGACGAAGGATTCATTCGTATTGAGCGCAAAGATCGAAATGATAAAGACTTGTTCTTCATTAATCCCAAGCATCGAGCAAACATCTTGCTACCATTTTGGTCCGAATAAAGATGATCCTTCAAAGTACCCCTGTCGAGAACGACACTACATTGGAGCAGCATAGGAGGTTACAATCGTGTTGTAGAATGAAAAATTGAGAAATATTATATTACTTTCACTTACATCAATCTTCTGGTGATAGCTTCAAAGGAATTCTCATCAGAGCTTGACTCATCCTAAGGTAAAGAAGGGCATTTCCTTCTCTACGCAAACACTAATACCCATTGCTTTAACCAATTTGGGCATGATTATTCATTTTTGAACCCGAGCTGTGATCATCTCCCTTCACTAAGGCAAAGCATAAGGATTGACCACATACAATTAACATTTACGAGAAAACATGAAAAGCATCTCGAAAGTCATAAGAGCTCCAAAAGTTCAAAGAGCAAAAAGTTCGACAAACTAGGGGGCATGAAAAAGCAGTGTGCCTTGTAAAAGCAAGATCAATGCTCGTCAAGAAAAAGAGCCAAAAAGTTGCATCTTATGTGAAAAAAATTATCAAAGTCCAAGTGCCTGCGTAAAAAAATCATTGCAAGTGCAAAGGAAATTAGAAAAAATGAGCAAAGCTCCCATGCAAAAATGATTAGTTAATGGACTTTCGAGATGCACTGTGTTTCAAAAGCCAAATGATTTCGAAAGATCAAGTAACCTGGTCATGATGCAATGATGATCACCGACTCTTAAAAACCCTCTTGAAAATTTTAAGCCTTTTAAGCCTCTCCCAAGCCAACATTACAACCCTCTTCCGAAATCTCTTCTGATTGGGATGGTTTGAGTGAAAATGAGAATGCCACAAAGAAGCTACTGCTTGAAGGAGAGGAAGTAATTCTATTTTGTCTTATCTTCCAAGTTCTCGACTTGTAAACCCGATGAAGATAGCGACAAATGTTCCTTTATTGACCTTAAAGCAATAATTCCTTTGTGTAAGCCCTAACCGAGCCTATATTGCGGTCCTTTTAATAGACCCTTTTGATCGATCATATTGTGCTCATCGCGAATGTTTCTGAAGGCCTTTGACATGGGTTATGTGAGATACCATCAGCAATCAATTATTTCCACGCGAATAGATGGGATCAAGTAGTCATTTTATCGAGAGTGCGTGAAAAGCCCTTTCTGACTAAGAAGCTCATGTTCGGCATGCTTAATGAGCCTTTTTCACGAGTCGTAGCCATTCTGATAAGAACTTGACTCCTAGAGAATTTGATGATTAATGATATATCCCCGATCAAGATGACAATTTTGCGCCACATGATGCTGATTGACATCGAATGTTCTTCTAAAGTAGTCGGACTTAGCTTGATTAGCTTATTCAATTAATGCTGTAATATTGCTAGTACGTCTCTTGATGACGTCTCTAATGACATTTGCTTAAGTTGAGTTTAAGAGGATTCCTCAGTGAAGCCATGCAATTTTCAAGGGATTAGCAGGTGTTTCCCTAAAAACCAAAGGTTCATGGTCAGCCTTAAACCATTTTATCTCCAAAGGTTCATGATCAGCCTCAAACTATGTCATCTACAAGGTTCATGGTTAGCCTTAAACCATGCCATTTTCAAGGTTGGTGGGTTTATCTTTAAACCACGGGGCTGGTGGCTTTTCCTAAACCACACGGTTCGTGAGTCATCCTTAAACCACAAGGTTGGTGGGTCTATCCTTAAAACCATGGGGTTGGTGGCTTTTCCTAAATCACATGGTTCGTGGGTCATCCTTAAACCACAAGGTTGATGGGTCTATCCTTAAAACCACAAGGTTTGTGACTTTTCCTAAACCAAACAGCTTGTGGATTCATCCGTAAACCACGCTTGTTCGTATCCGATCAAGACCCGTTTTTACACGGCAAGACATTTCTTCCAATCGAAACCCGTTTGTACATGGTGAGACTATCATCTAGTCGAAACCCGTTTTTACACGGTGAGACTATCACATTCGGTCAAAACCCGCTTTTACACGGTGAAACCTTTCTTCCAGTCGAAACCCGTTTGTACACAGTAAGACTATCATCCAGTCGAAACCCGTTTTTACATAGTGAGACTATCACATCTGGTTGAAACTCATTTTTACACGGTGAGACTTATCTTCTAATCGAAACCCATTTGTACATGGTGAGACTATCATATCCAGTCGAAACCCATTTTGACACGGTGAGACTATCACATCCAGTCGAAACCCGTTTGTACACGGTGAGACTATCATATCCAGTTGAAATCCATTTTTACATGGTGAGACTGTCACATCCAATCGAAACCCGTTTTTACACGGTGAAACATTTCTTCTAGTCGAAACCCGTTTTTACAAGGTGAGACCTTTTTTTTCCAGTTTAAACCATAGGATTTGTGGGTCCATCTTTAAACCACACGGTTCATGGGTCTATCCTTAAACCACACGGTTGGTCGGTCATCCTTAAACCACAAGGTTGGTGGGTTATCCTTAAACCCTGAGGTTCGTCGATTATCCTTAAACCACAAGGTTCGTGAGTCTATCCTTAAACAACACAGTTCGTGGGTCATCCTTAAACCACGCTTTATAATGTTCATGAGTCTATCTTTAAACTACGATTTTTCAAAAGGTTCATAGTCAACCTTAAATCATGTCATCTACAAAAGTTAATTGGTTTTCCTTAAATCATTCATTTTTAACCCGGTCAAAACTCGTTGTTACACGGTGAGACCTCATTTCTTTCTTCTTCTTATGACAAAGCGTGCTTCTATAGCCAGGGGTTTTTCCTTTTTCCTATGACACGGCATGCTTCTGTAGATCGGGGTCTTTCTTCCTCTTATCAACACAACGCACTTCCATAGCCCTGAATCCTTTTCGTCGATCTGGTGCGTGCCTATGCACCCAGGGTCCCTTTCTCGTCGAAATAATTTAAGTGTCTTCTATTTTATAATGCAACATCTTCGAGCTCCCATTCAAAGAGGGGTAGCTTGTTGATACCTAAATTTCGCAATTTTACTTAAAACTTAATCGCATACAAAATTAAGAATTAGTCGCTAAAAAAAAAAAAATTAAAAAAATTCTTATTTAAAAAATTAAAAAAATTAAATTAAAAATTAAAAAATTAAAAAATTAAAAAATTAAAAAAATCGAAAAATAATAAAAATTCAAAAACTCCTCCGAAAATTCAAAAATTCAGAAAACATAAAAAAAAATTCGAATTTAAAAAAAAATTCAAAAAATTGTAAAATCTAATTTTTTTTTGGGGAAATTTGAAAATTCTTTTTTTTATTATAAAAAACCGAAAAATTCGAAAAAAAATCTAAAATAAAAAATAAAAAAGTCTTCAAAAAGGTTAAAATCAATCTCTTGGGTTATTTTCTCCTAAAAAATGGAAGTATTCCAATTTAGAATTATGCTTAAATCTGATTAGCCTTAAGGGCTTTACCTTAAGGGTTTTAGTTGTCCTTAAAGACGAATACCTATTATTGCGCAATTTTGGTATATTAATTTTGGCTTCCCTTTAGTCTAGTTCGGATTAGTATTTATCCTTTCTTTGATTTAAAATCTTTGCTCTCCCATGCAATTTATTTAAATGCTTTCCTTGGTTGTTAATTGTTATTTTAATGATTGCGTACCTGCATGATCATTTCGCATGTTAGTTGATAGGTATAAAATCAATCCAAACTACCTGACGAAAATGAACAAGATTAGGTACCGAAATGGCACTAATTGGTTAATTAGTGTAATCAAGTCCCCGACCCTAGATTCTCTGGTTGCGTAAGAAGTAAGGTACACTCTCATACCTCACTTGGTTTCTAGCCAAGCTCAATAGGCTAGTGCCGACTCCTTTTTGCAAAATTCTCAAGAATACCCCAATGTCACAAGAGGTATGGGCTTGGGAGAGCCCATGCCTAATCATGGGCCTTAGGTCTGTCCCTTAGATATTACCCCTAAACTTGTTCTCTCCCCCCGAGGGTAGGTCGCGACATATATATATATATATATATATATATATAAATATATAATATTGTGTAGAATATATACATACATACACATATAGGAAATGGAGGGTAGTTCTAAAAAATCCTATTTAATTAATTTGTATCCGCAAAGTTAATTTAAAAGAAAATATATACTAAATCATTGATTTACTTAGGGACATGTTAGATGCAAGTTTCACTAAACTTAAAAGGGCATTTAATAGTTTTATAATATGTTTGACAAACTCTTTAAAACTTCATACATAATTGAAAATCAAGGGGAGAGTAATGGTCCTGCGCCTTTCTCCCAACAAAATATTTATATTGTTCACTTGAATTCTTTTTGAATTTTAAAATGATGCACTGAAAAGTTCAATTAGAAAATTACGTCAGTAGTCACCAAAACAAAAATTTTAGATTTGTAACTGGCCTCACAATATATTTTTTGGAAGTTGCTCCACCCTATAATAATAAGGTCTTGAAACTCTGTAACACATGGATTGTCAAACATTCACACTACAATATATTTGAGCTTACTTAAAATGCAACTAAAATTATACCAAATAGACTACAAATGCTAATATTACAAATTTATATTTGTGTTTTGGTCACCTCAACTCCTATATATATGTGCATAAAACTTCACGAGCATTAAACCTGGAAAATAAAGGAGCTACTAATTCCTAACAGGTGCATCTAAAATATGGTCAAAGAGCAAAAAGTTCAAATTCCCTGAGTGAAACTTGGAACTCAAGTTCTTGAGGTAATTTGAACAAAAACTACTTATCGATCACATAGAGTGTGAAAATTGATCATAAGTTTTTGTCGTTAGACAACGTTTCTTATTTTAAGTTCGACTTCTAAGTCCAGAATGAATAGCAGAAGTTCAACACAGATGATAGATTCATTCAGTTCCTTTGTTTTAGTGGGAGAGATCATGATTCTTCAAAGCATATTTTGCGTTCTCTTTGATAAGTTCACCAAGGCATATTTTACTATAATATTTGCATATCTTTGTGACAATGTATTAAAGACAGGATTGATATTCGTAATGGAAAAGGATCACAAATCCTTTCTTTTCATAAACAGCACCAACGGACTTGAAGATGAGCTAATGATGATGTTTGTGTTGATACTGAAAATATCATGTCATTGGTGATATTAGAACAATGATTATCAGTGGATGATCATTTGGATGCTTGGATATGCGTAGCAGAAGAATAGGAAGATGTCAGAGAACTGGAAACGGGCTTTTGTTAGAATTGTCAAAGTTATCAGCGACGGGACAATAGCAGCAAAACCTATTTTGGGATAGCTAGCTAATGTTTATTTGAAAAGATTATATAGGCAATCCATTTATGAACAGCTACACGAACAGATTTCTAACTACTATGTACTTTTCTAAAGCATTTCCAACAGGAAGACTGAAAATGCTTACATTAAAGAAGATCTTGAAGGCCAAATGATAGATGAGCAATACATAGAAACCAAATATTACTTTCAGCTATTCTCCCAGCTAATATTGTTCCTCTATTTTGTAAACTTCACTGTTGCGCTCTTGCTATATTTTTATCGTGTAAAAAATCAAGTGTACAAGAGTGATGCCAGCATCTGACTTCTGATAGTGTGATCCATCATTGGATAAGATCAATGTTTACTAATTGTAACTTACTTAGCAGAATATTAGTGCAATCCAATACAACTTAAGGCTATTAGTGTGGAAAGTGGGCATAGGCTTTTCGATAAAACCGAACCACTATATATTGTTGTGTGCTACTATTTCTCTTACTCATTCTAGCACACAATCAGCTCTCAACATTTGAAATATTTGCTTGACTTGATTTTCATAGTAATTGCTAATTTCCGCAAAATTGTCAAAACTTACTAAAATAACCTATTCATCTCTCCTCTAGGTTGTATTGTTAGCCCTAACATAAGTAAAGAAACATGTACTATTTTCTAGAATGAGGTGTTATAAGCACATTGAAACATTAGGTGTGTCAAGGAATGGACTTGACCAAAAAAATAAAAATAAATAACCTATCTACTTTGATTGTTGAGGGCCAAATGATCATCTATCTTGAAGTTGAAGCGTGTGCCAAAAATTCGAATCCCAACACTCTCTCCCTTAATCTAATTCCATTTATCTACTTATGACTACTCTTTCTACCCTCATTCCTAGTTCAATATGTCACCTAAATATGATATGTTCCCCTCTTTTTACCTTGGTTGCTAGTTCTATATGTCACCTAAATATGATGGGTTCCACATATAAAGTCAAAATTATATATTGGGGAATTGAGAAGAACAGTAGTTGGGAAAAAAACTCACATGGAATTTTGATGATTCCAAAATTATACTTGGTCTTAATACCTAATATCATAAATGCGAATGGTGTGATAATTTTGCATATGTCAATGTTTCCTATGATATTAGCAAAGACGAGAAGCTAAAAAATGACAATCAGCAGAACAAATGCCAATAGGACAAGTAGCTCATGGTGACTTCTAGATACCAAGGTCAATCTAGTGTTTTGGAAGGTCTTTGGAGACTGATAAAATCAAAAGGATCATTGAACTTGTATTCGCGTGTCATTTCATCAATACTGCAACTGAACTTATTGAATGGGATGATAACACCATGAGAAGAGGACACGTATTCATCGGGCCCGGGCGGAGTGGCCTAAACCTGAAACCGTTTGCATTTGGTGGCATGTAAAATTGAATTTGTGTCGTGAGCTTCATCCGCAAGCACATATTCATTCTTGAAGAACAAAGCCGTACACGATCAAGTGATTATAAACCATTTGCCAGAAGAGATGAAGAAACGAAACAGGTATAACATGACCACATAGTGGAAATGGTAATTCCACTCAGCTACTACATAGCAAGTGTGGTATGTATTTTTCTGGAGCAAGCACGTGCAGGGCTTGTGCCATCGTCCAACAAACTTGTCCTTCTCAAGTTAGAAAAGGCCGCAGGAAGCGTGCATATCAAGTTGTTACGCCACACAAAGAGACAGAATCCGCAACTTCGTCTAGGCGGTTTTAATTTTATTATGTTCAGTAAAATGAAAATTTGCCCTTGACATTTTGATTCTTGGCACCTTCTTGTATCAGAGAAGAATAACCAGCAACCAAATGTTTCATGAGCAGCACAAAAGAAGCCAATAACTTAGACTTGCCTGGTTTGGTTTTATTCTAATTTAAGCTATTCTGAGTTTTATTTTCTGACTGCAGTTACAAGGAGCAAAAGAGAGCAGAGAGCTGAACGAAGCTTCATCGACACACTCGAACGAAGTCTAATAAGCTGACGGCTTCCCATCTCTCAGGGGCGTGTTCGCATGCTTCCATGAGAAGCGTACACGGTGCTCATCAATCCTGTCACCTGCAACATCATCAATCGGTATAGCATCCGAGATCTCTTTCATGTCTTCCTCCATAAGCTTCACTCCAAGGGAACCAATGTTATTATCGAGATTCTTAATTTTCGTCGTTCCTGCAGAAACCACATAATTTCAAAACAGAAATCCCAATTCATGTCATCTGTCAATGAATGTCATAAAAGTTCGATCCTCACCAGGGATGGGCACAACATCATGTCCTTGATGGAGAACCCACGCGAGTGCAAGCTGTACAGGGCTGCAATTGTGCTTTTTTGCTAACTTCTCCATTCGAGCGTAAAGAATCTTATTTTTGTCCAAATTCCCTGCTTGAAACCTAGGAGTTTGTCCCTGAGAAATAAGGGTAAAAGTTAGCGAGGATTAGCAAAGAGCGTTTAGACTATCGTGGATATGAACGAGAAACATCAAAGAAAGAAGTGCCCATTTAACTATTAACATACCAGAAGACTATTAGCAGGCAAGGCTTCTGTGACTCCCCTACCACCGAAGAATCCACTACCAAGAGGGCAATATGGAACAATGCCGATTCCGAGCTCCCTGAAAATTTGGACAGGCGGGCCAAAAGATTAACGAAGAAACATCGTACCAGGCAACAAGACTGTTTCTTTGGGAAATAGCTTAAGAAAAAATTTAAAGTCTACTCCAATGGAGGTGAACAGCAATATACCTGCAGAGCGGGAGTATTTCTTGCTCGATTTCGCGAGTCCAAAGCGACCACTCCATCTGTATGGCCGTGATGGGATGAACCGCATGCGCTCTCCGTATGGTGTCGGGGCTAGCCTCCGACAAGCCAATGTACTTGACTTTTCCCTCTCCCACCAACTTCTTCAGTTCCCCCATCTGCGTTTTTCCAAAACCATTTGGTTTTATTAGTTGCTGATTGCTAAAGCCCATTTAGAGCATAGGCAATCATCCGCAAATAGGAAGACTGTCAAACAAACTTACAGTTTCCTCTATTGGGACAGTTGTGTCAATCCGATGCACATAATAGAGGTCAATGTACTCGATGCCAAGGCGCTCGAGGCTTGACTCACAACATGAACGGACGTATTCAGGCATCCCCTTGATCACCATATTGCCCTCTTCGAAATTCACACCGAATTTGGTGGCTAGCTGCACCTCCTCCCGCGGCAACTTTTTCAATGCCTGAAATAGTGATGTAACAAAGTTTTTCTAATAACCATATAACTAAACTGTATTAGCTAAAAGACTAAATTACCAGTTTTGCATGTTTCGGTTTATTCACATTACCTTTCCAACAAGAATCTCATTGATTTTGGGGCCATATATATCCGACGTGTCAAAGAATGTTATCCCCTTGGTGAAGGCATCGGTGATGATCGATATGCCAGCTTCCTCCGAGACAGGATCATTGTAAATACCTGTGAGTCCCATGCAGCCGTAACCCAACTTCGAAACCTGCAATTATTTGAAAACAACAGAAGAAGAAAGGGAAACCACAACTCAGGCATCTCCGCATGAGCAGTTCAGATGAATCCACAAGAATCTAATCAACAGAAATAGTTTCAATACAAACCTCAAGACCCTGAGTTCCAAGTTTCACTCGCGGAATCGGAACCCCTTGATGCTCGGTCATCTTCAGATGATATCTTGAAGTTGCTACTTGCTGTTTTTTATGGTTTCATGATCGTTATATTTCGTGCATATTTATAGGAGTTCAGGTGGCATTTGATCATGACTTACGTGAGGTTTGCATCATTCCATACGTCAGGAGCAGTGCAATTTTTATTTTATTTTTAAATTCTAATTTTTTTTTTTTTTTCTTTTAAATTCAGTCCGCCAGTCCATTGCCTTGGCGGTGGCCAGTGAAGACGTTGCGACTAGAAAGGGTCGTTGGCTCACAATAAAAAGAAAAAATTTCAAAAAATAATTTAAAATTGTAAAAAATATTCATGCAAATGCTGATTGTGCCACATAAAAATGGGCATCATATCCGATCAAAATTGCCCATAATTATGTAAACATGTCAGCGCTAGTTATTTATTTAATAGTCAAAAAGTTCAGGATTAAGACAAAATTTAAAAGTTTTAAATTGACTTCGCCATTTTACAATTAATTTAAAACTTTTTGAACAAATTTCTCCAACGATAAATAAGGATACCGGGTGGCCTTGCTTGGCTTTATGAACCCATACATCAACAATCATGCATTACAATTGGATTTCTGCTCAACAGTAGGGTTTATTTAGTTTGCATTCACATCTAGCAACAGAGAAAAAAACAAATACTATAGTAGGCGTCCTAGTTAGCACATCATATGTTATTTTCTTGGACTTCTATCTAATTTATAAGATAACTTGGCAGTAATATTACTAGTTTCTCGATATTTATGGTTGTGAGAGTGGCTTCATAAAAAGAACTTGTGACATATTGGATGACTCAAATATACTGTTGCGTCTCTGCTTACATTGATGGCTCACAGTCAGACCCCTCTTTTGTGGGAACCGATAGGTCAAACCATCTCTTGTTCCAATAAATTTTCGCCATTTTGATTCATTGATTAAGAAGAGAGCGTTGGATGCAGTTCTCCTAAGCTTAAAAGGACATTTGACCTTTAACAAAATGTTTAATAACAACTTGACAGCTTCTCGTATAATGGCAGATCAAGGGAGCATGTGATGGTCCCGCGCCTCCAGTCCCAAAAATATTCATATTGTATTCGTAAATTATTCTTTTTTTTTAAATAATGTAATTAAAAGGTCACTTGAAAAATTTGGTCTCAGCTTGCCAAACCTAACCTTTTAGATTTGCGATTGGTCACACATAATTTTTCAGGAAGCTGCTCCTCTGTCGTGGTACGATGTTGAAAACTCTCCTATCGTACCTGAGGTTTTGCATAATCCAATACGTCACGAGACTTTTCCTTTTCTTTTTTTTTTTTTAATGAAACTTAAGGTCTCTTCCATTGGTTTTGCATCACCCAATAGAAGAGCTTTTTCTGCGGAATAAGGCAAGAAATTAATCATATAAATAGTTTCTTGATTCTGTTCAAAAAAAAAAAAATAGTTTCTTGATTATGGACAGAAATTTACGGGCTACACATCATTCAATAAGCTACCTCTGCAAACCAATCTTAAAATATATGGCGATTAGCATTGTATGTTTTTGTAATTAAATAAGACTATTTAGAGTAAATAAATCTCAGAGCTCATAAAATACCATCTTAAGCCGAATGGAGTGGCCTAACATCCCCAAGCTTCTGCCAAGGTCTAGCTTGCCGGACGGACCAATCCGACACCGGCGATTGTCCAGCTCTGTTCGGCCCTTCTGGATCGACGCCTTCAATTCGTGGGACGACGTAGTTGCGGTTCTGGAATCTTAACCAAGAATCCAAGCGGTGGACAGTCCAAGCTTGAAGAGGAAAAGCTTAAAAAAAAAAAAAGAGAAGATCATGAGACCAAAGAGGAGGCCACGTGTCTGGATTCTGGAGTATGCAACGCAGGCTTCTAAGGGAGTAAGAAGAGGGCAACAAGAGGAAAAGCCTAGCATTCGCTCACCAGGATTGCTCTGTCAATCCCATCCGGGCGTTCCCCCACCGCGAGCCGAGTTGTTCGCGCTAAATTGTAACCTGCGCCGCTGCGCACCGCTCCCAGCCGTGACACCCCCCGTGTCCATCCGTGCCATTTTTATCTGTTTTCGTAGGTTTCCTGGGGACGCTTCATGAGCCCACCACCTGTCGCCGCTTGCCGCCGTCAAAGTTGTCTGCTACCATGCCGTCGAGAAGCCGGTTGTGATTCCTGTCCTATTATGTTGCAATCAAATTTGGCAAGAATATTCTCAAATTAGATAAGGTGTTTATCTTTAGTTTATTATGTAGATTTTATTGTCTTATTTGAGTGATGGGATATATTCTGATATAACCTGTTAGATATTACAAATATTTTGTTGGATACTAAAATAGTCAATTAGATGTTTACTTAAATAATGTGATATCCACAAAATCCCAAGATATCCCTCAAGTTAGAAAATGTTCATAACTTAACAATATACCTTGACAGCCGTCCAATCTTTAACTACGAGATACGGACAACACATCATTTTATACTAACGTTATCATGAACATGCATCACATTATAATAGGCTTTGTTTTGCGAAAAAGACCATAAGACAAAAACCACTCTCAATAATTTCATATTTAAATGATAACAGAAGTTTGAATTTGAAAAGTTAAAAGAGTAACTCAAAGGTACAAGTCTTGAAACTGAAATTAAAATTCTAGAGAAACTAAGAATATAAAAGGTCATTTTCAAATTCAAAATAAAGCCACTATTGAGAACTAGTTTACATGTCACAATAGTTTCCACATGTAAACACATCTTGTTTCTTGAATATATGCTTTGTTTACTTCCCACTAGTTTCTTGTGGTTTTAAAAACTCTGCAAGGAATTCGAAATGTGGATTTTAGATCCGGAATCAATCCACCAAGTGTTGTGACTCAGATCAATCATATTATATTCATAACAAACACAAGAGATTTGATTACCTTTTTTTCTCAAGCTAGGTCTTAAATTTGACGCAATCTTTCCTTATATGCCTTTTCTTTTTACAAAAGAAACATTTGGATTCTTTCTTAATGTCAGCTTGGGGAGGTATCTTACATTTTCCCTTATACTTGCCATGGCCCTTATTCTTTCCTTGTGTTGTCAAATGAGTACTTTCTTCCAATTCCATAATCAGTCTTTCTTCCACTTGAACACACATAGTCACTAGTTCATTAATTAACCAAAACTATAAGCTAATTCAATAATTTATTAATTTAAGTCACTTATGTTGTGTTGGAATTACCAAGGCTTTCAATAATTGATCAACACTCATTTGCACTGCTTATCATTACCAATTTGTTAAAGTTGCTAATTTATATACGAAATTGTCGATCTTAATTCAAGTGATGTACCGAGTTTCTCTTCCAACTAATTTAAACTTACCCAACGTTTATTTGATTAATTTATAACGTTCATGCTCGCTTCATTATAACTTAAGGACATTGTTTGACTAACTTACCAACCTTTTAGAATTTTTCTGACTTTTATATAAAATTACCAAAGTGATTTTATCAACTTTTCTTTGACTAAGGCACTAACCAGTTTTGGCTTATGAGCTCTTATTTGAGTCACTTGCCGCGCCTTTGCGCTTGTTTCATATTGTTAATTTTACTAATAATGTACGGTATTAATTTCAGTTAAAATTTGTGATCCATTTTCTATATATAAAAAAAAAAATTCTAGAAACTACCGGATGAATCTTGCAAACGAAAACATTTTGGAAACCAGGTTGCTTAATCATGAGAAAGCGGGGCCAAAAAAGTGAATGAGGGATGTCCACGCAAGCCTACAACCCGCAAACTAGAAGAATCCAAGAAGAATTACATTAAAAGTGCCAAAGATTGTATATGGTACTTACTTTAATGCAAAAAAAATTTTTTTTTTTTGGATCACTTAAGTGCCACTTTTTTTTTAAAAAATAATCACTTAAGTGTCAACTCTGATCTGAATGGCTAGAAATTTAATATGGCTATATTTTATTAATTTCTTAGTCCTACATGGCTCACCAGCGGGTCTAGTCAACATTTAACACCAATTCAGTCATTTCCGGCCAATTTTGACCGGATTTTGCTTGACGGACGCCACGCCAACTGACGTGGACAACTTTTAATATTATTTTTATATTATTTTTTATTTTTCTTTTATTTTTTATTTTTTATTTTTTTATTTTTCATTTTTCCTTCTCCTCCTCCTTTCCTCCCCAACTGATGTATAGGCTTTTTGTGCGTTTAATCTGCATACTAATGGTATCTATTATTTGTTGAAAAAAGGGAGAACATCTATTTTAAAAGAATAGCATGCCGAGCTTTCTTACGTAAGAGCATTGCCCGAATTCATCCATTTACCTCTCGGACGACGGATGTAGGCAGACCGTCCGCCTATTCATCTACCTCTACTTCCACCCCCATTGATGTGTAGGCTTTTTGTGTGTTTAATTTGTATACTAATGACATATATTATTTGTTGAAAAAGGGGAACATCACTTTTCAAAATATAGCATGTTGAGCTTTCTTATGTAAGAGCATTGCCCGAATCCCTCCATTCACCTCTCGGATGACGGATTTGGGCAAACCGTCAGCCTATTCATCTGCTTGTAGTTCCTTCCCCACTAATGTGCAGGCTCTCTATGCATTAAATTTGCATACTAATGACATCTATTATTTGTTGAAAAAAGGGGGAACATCTCTTTTAAAAAATAGCGTGCCGAGCTTTCTTATATAAGAGTATTGCTCGATTCCTTCCACTCACCTCTCCAAACAACGGATTTGGGCAGACCATCGGCCTGTTCATATATCTCTAGTTTTTCCTCCACTGATGTGTAAGCTTTTTATGCATTTAATTTACATACTAATGACATATATTATCCGTTGAAAAAAGGGGGAACATCTTTTTTCATAAAATAGCATGTTGAGCTTTCTTGCATAAGAGTATTGCCCAAATCCGTCCTTTCACCTCTCAGACGATAGATTTGGGCAGACCGTCCACCTGTTCATCTACCTTTAGTTCCTCCCCTACTGATGTGTAGGCTTTTTGTGCATTTGATTTGTATACTAATGACATCTATTATTTGTTGAAAAATGGGGAACATCTCTTTTCAAAAGATAGCATGTCGAGCTTTCTTACATAAGAGCATTGCCCGAATCCGTCCATTCACCTCTTGGACAATGGATTTGGGCAGACCAATCTGTCTGTTCATCTACCTCTAGTTACTCCTCACTGATGTGTAGGCTTTTTATGCATTTAATTTGCATACTAATGGCATCTATTCTCCACTGAAAAAATGGGAACATCTCTTTTCAGAAAATAGCATGCCGGGCTTTCTTACATAAGAGCATTGCCCAAATCCGTCCACTCACCTCTCGGACGACGGATTTGGGCAAACCGTCCGCTTGTACATCTACCTCTAGTTCCTCCCCCATTGATGTGCAGGCTTTTTGTACATTTAATTTGCATATTGATGACATATATTATTTGCTGAAAAGAGAGGGAACATCTCGCTGAGCTTTCTTATGTAAGAGCATTGACCAAATTCGTCCACTCACCTCTCGAACGGCAGATTTGGGCAGACCATCCGCTCGTTCATCTATCTCTAGTTCCTCCCCCACTGACGTGTAGGTTTTTTTATGTGTTTTATTTGCATACTAATGACATCTATTATCTGCTGAAAAAGGGGGAACATCTCTTTTCAGAAAATAGCATGCCGAGCTTTCTTATGTAAGAGCATTGTCCAAATCCATCCAGTCACCTCTCGGACGACAGATTTGGGTAGACCGTTTGCATGTTCATCTACCTCTAGATCAAACTAATTAATAAGAAAAATATTTTTCACATGATATAATGGGTTTTTTATGCGTTTTATTTGCATACTAATGACATCTATTATCTGCTGAAAAAAGGGGGAACATCTCTTTTCAGAAAATAGCATGACGAGCTTTCTTATGTAAGAGCATTGTCCAAATCCATCCAGTCACCTCTCGGACGACAGATTTTGGCAGACCGTCTGCATGTTCATCTACCTCTAGATCAAACTAATTAATAAGAAAAGTATTTTTCACATGATATAATAAGTAGAATGTAACGACCTACCCCATTGCCCGTTGAGTTATATAATTAAATAATTATGTATATCACGACGTTGAAAATAGTTTTAAAAGAAAATTGTTCGGATGATTTGCTGATTAAGAAACGAGCGTGGGATGTAGCTCTCACTAATCATAAAAGTTTTTTTTTTATAATAAAATATCAAACAACCACTTCGCATATCCTTGTATAATGACGGACCAAGGAACCTAGTGATGGTCCCCAGCCTCCAGTCCCGAAAAAATATCAATATTGTATACTTGAGTTCTTCTTTTTTAAATGATGTAATTAAAAGTTAAGTTGAAAGTTTTGGTCCCATCTTGACAAACCTAAAATTATAGATTTGTGTCGCGAACTAACCTCGGGTGCACCACCTAGGGTTTGGCTAATGGATTACTAAGCCTAGACTTAGCTCGGGCCTTCCCAAGTCCATACCAATTCGCGACTTAGACTCAAGTTTTTTAGCATGCAAATGAATTTTAATTAGGAGTCGCCACTAATCGGTTTATGATAGGTCGATTAGACACCTAAGTAAAATAATGGGAAAATTATTTTACTCCTACAAACCAGAGACTTTGGGTACGGAAACTTGATTACATTAAATTTCTCTAATACCATTTCAGTACCTTCTCTCTTTTATTAAAAAAAAAAAAAATGTTTTGCAAGCAGCTTGGATTGATTTTAGCCTAATTCACTAACATGCAATGGGGTGATCATGCGAATGTGCAGCATTATTGAACAATCAATTAATCAAATAAATTGAACCAAAAGGATTAAACACACCAATGCAATAAATTATTTTTTTTGGATTTTTCTCTTATTTAATGAAATCTAATTTATGTGCAATGTAATGCAATGATGTACAAAAATGTATCTATACTAACACAACATGCAACATGCAATCTAATGGGCAAACTACATGTCATGCGATGTAATTCACGTGACCTAAGCTAATGATGGACAAATATTAATGCAACTATCCTAATATGTCCCATTTAAATGATCCTAAACATGCAATAACTAAATTATGTGCAAAGGATGATTTAATTTTACATGACAAATGCATGATATTTTTTTGTGCTTTCTTTTTTAATTCGAAATTAAAATTACCTAATAATTAAAAATGCAATTTTAATTATAGAAAAGGAAATGTAACATCCTAAAGCAATGTTTTGGAGCTTTTATTTATTAAAGCTAGCAATTCTATCTAAAATTTCAAAACAGTTCAAGACATCGATCAAGATTCAAATAAAAGATTACGATATCCAGAAAAATAATCCGTCGTCTCGCGTCTTAGATTAATGGGTATCATAGTACTTACGCAGAATCAAACATAATCAAAAAAATGTTCCATTGTCTCACGGCTCAAATTACAGATTATTGCAATCTCAGACAACGCAATTATCCAATAATAAGTTGAAATAATTAAAAAAAATGATCTGATATCTTTACGGATCAAATTAGTAATTAAATCAACTTTATCAAAAAGCTCTATTTGGATATACTTAATATCACGTATCAGATAACAATTGCTCTGAATAAAGATTGTTACCTAATTCGAACATGCATAATCTGGATCGGAATCGGACCAGATCACAACTTATGGATGATACTCGAGGGATCATTGGGTGCTAGACTAGCCAAGGTGGTGGTGGTGGCAATGGATAACTGACGATTGACAACATTCACAATGGCTCAGTACCGGCAGTGGTGGGGGCTCGAGGATGCTCGTGGCGGCTCACGGAGGGGAGATAAGAATTTCCACGGGACTCGCCACCTTTCTTTTTGCCTCCCATGCAAGTTCACACACGTGGCTCCAATTGATGGCTTCTTTCCTTCTCCCTAATCCGAAAGATATGGTTTCCCAAATTTGAACCGGGCAGTGGATCACGGATGAAGGTTCGGACGGCGATGACCGGTGGTTCACGGTGATATCCGGCTGAGGAGGGACTACTTCGCGGTGGTTGCGGCAGCTCGCTAAATTGGACTGAAATCGTCGCAACGAACTACTCAGCAAATCTGGGAAAATCAATGGAGCGAGCTGGACTTGCGCAGGTGGTGTCTGCGATCACTGGAGATCGTGGCTCTGTGTGGCAGTGCATTAAACGTATAATAACCACGTCAGGAAAGTGATGCCATGAGAAAACCAGAAAACTCTTCTTCTCTTATTTTCAGGTGTTCACATGGGCATGATACGTGTCCCTTGTACGTGACTATAGAGAAAGAAAAGTGGAATTTTTATTGAGAATTGATAACTCCCTTGATAGCTTGATGATCCCCTCGGTTTACGCCTGACGTTGGTCTCTTCGTCGATGGGCAAAGCCTGCTAGTCCACTAATTCTCGGCCAGGGAAGGAACAACTCACTGTGGGGACTTCTCGATGGAGGTGGTGACCACATGTGAGCACGGACCGATGGTGAGGTGGATGCTCAGACGTTTGCCGAGATAGTCTCACAGCGAACCTTGTTGGAAGATACGCAGAAAGTTTGGAAAGATTCGATTAGATCAAATCATAGAGATTTTATTGAATCAATTAAAATCAGATCTAATATGTACATTGTATCATTTCCTTTTCTTTTACACATACTCTGTAATATAATGTAACTCTGTACATTGTAGGAAAGACACAGAAATACATTGAAATCCCTATCCTTCTTCTTCTCGCTTTACCTTTCCCTTCATATTTTGACATGGTATCAGAGCTGCCGAAGACTCTGGCATAACTTCCGCTCCATTTCTTTTGATTGCCTAGAGGAACTCTATCTTGCAAAAGAGTTGCCGAGAGGAATCAACATTTTTTTTTTGAAGGGAAAATTTTCAGTATGAACCAACCAGAGAATCTCACCTCCAACCCAAATGAACAAACAGCAACAGCAACGACCCCACAGGCTTCCAGTGTTACCTCCATGGCCGAACAACAATTCGGCCAACCCCAGATCCAAAATCAACACGCATATTGGCAGAATTCTCCTGCTCAATTTTGATCTGGGTCAGCCATTCTCAGCGTATCCCTACCAATGGATGCCATATCCATGGATCCCTGGGACAAATCCAATCACATCACAGCCGGGATTTCAGAGTAACATGCCGAGCGACGGAGGCCTACCAACCAAGCATCGGCTCGACCATCGGCCCGGAGCAGACGGGCGGATCGAGTAATTCTGGTGTGGGACTTCAGGGGCAATCCACAAATCCATACTAGGGTATCCCACCTGGGTTTCTTCCGTTTCCTTTCGCGGCTGCCATGGGTCGACCAGAACCCGGCGACGCACTCTATGTCTCCACTGCAGACGGATCGGAGTTGCGGCTCATCAGCCACCCTCTCACGGGTCCAGAAAATTACTCAATTTGGGCGCGTGAATTTTGGCGAGCCCTAATCACAAAAGACAAAAAGGGGTTCATCGACGAGACCGTTCTGATCCCGACCGACGAGAAAATGAGAAGACAGTGGAAAAAATGTAACCAATTGGTCAGAACATGGATCGGCAACTGCATCAGCCCAGAAATCACTGTTGGGTTACCACCCACAGAAGACTCGAAAATTATTTGGGATAGCATCCGAGAAATGTACGGCAAATTGGATCGGGCAAAAAAATTTTCGCTTCACCAAGCACTCAACGAACTGAAGCAAGGAAACATATCGGTGACGACGTGCTTCAACAGGCTTTCAGCACTCTGGAATGAGTTGGAAGCCGCTGAAGAAAAGATGAAAGGGCCCTAATCGACCATCCAGCAATATAAAGCCATGAAAGACAGAGAGAATGCGACTCAATTCTTACTCATACTCAATGATTCGTATCTCACCTTACGATCGCAAATTCTGGCCATGGAACCAATACCAACCCTCGGCTGGATCTTCCAGCTTGCGGTGCAAGAGGAGAATCAAAGGCTTGCCTCGTCGGACAGCAAGAACTCCGAAACCCTAGCGCTGGCGGCAAGGGTGGAGAAGGAGAAAACCCTAGAAAAGAAAGGTCACGAGCAATCGCTAGGGTTCGCGGAGAACCGAGGGTTGCTAGGGTTTGCGGATCAAAGGGGGTATAAATGGGGCACCGCGGATGGACAAGATGGGATGTCGCAATCCGACGGCTCCAAAGGCGCGCGAGCTCTATCTGATCTGGACGGTGGAGATGCGTCCGTTCCAAGGGGATCCAACAGTCCTCAAAATTCGAAAGGATATGGGCAAAATTTGAAAAATAAAGGAAAATTATTCTGTGATTTTTGCAAGCAGCCCCATCACACAATGACACTTGCTGGAAATTGCATGGCAGACTTGGAGAAAAGGAAAAAAGGGGGAAAGAAATATCTGCAGCAGCCTATCAAATTTCAGGATCAATGAATTCTGCAAATCAACCTATTACACATGGGGAATATCAGCAACTTATGCAGGCCTTGCAAAATTGGATGTCCAAAAAAGGGGGAGCAGCTTTACAGGTACTTCTTATTGCTTGGCAAGTACTATTTCTAAAAATACCTGGATTATAGATTCAGGAGCCAGTGACCATATAGCATGTGATACAAGGTTATTTTCTGCTATTAATGAAGAATTAGATGATCCTGTCACTGTGCAATTACCCAATGGAAACACTGCTTATGTCACTACAACAGGGACAGTCACACTTAATTCTCATATTGTCCTTACCGATGTCCTTTATATTCCGGACTTCCAATTTAATCTCATTTCAGTGTCTAGAGCCTATAAGGAAAATTCATGTCGAGTTCTTTTCAATGATGATACGTGTCTATTTTAGGCCCTTTCGACCGGGACACTGATGGGGTGGGGTAGTATCTCTGAAGGATTGTTTTTCTGGAAAAGCTTGCCGATAAATTCTAATCTTTTTCCTTGTAATAAGAAATCTTTGTGTAACTCGACTTCCAATGATAGACATTTCCTTTTGTACTCCAGATTGGGTCATAGCTCTTATTTTCCTTATCCTCAATGTCAAATTTGCCCGCTTGCAAAGCAATCGCGTAATCCTTCCCCTTTGAGTCAAAGTCGTTCAAAAAATATTCTTTCCCTGCTGCATGTTGATGTCTAGGGACCCTATCATACAGTAAATCATGATGGGTCTCGATTCTTCCTTACCATTGTGGATGATCACTCTAGAGCCACATGGATTTTTCTCATGTAGTCTAAAAGACAAGTTGTGTCCAACTTAAGAACTTTTCTTTCCTTGTCAAAAACCCAATTTAGAAACCTGTGCAAAGAATAAGGACAGATAATGGGAAGGAATTTTTTAATCATGAATGTGCGGATCTTCTTTCATCACAATGGATATTGCATGAGAGCTCCTGTACCTATACACCACAACAAAATGGAGTGGTGGAAAGGAAACAACGTCATCTCTTAGAGGTTGCCAGAGCTTTAAAGTTTCAAGCTTCTATTCCAGATATTTTTTGGGGGGATTGCGTGTTGACTGCTACTTATTTAATAAATCGTATGCCAACCAAGATTCTTGATGGACAATCTCCCTTCCAAATACTCTTTGGAAAGGAGCCTGACTCGAACCACTTGAGAGTTTTGGTTGTCTATGCTATGCTGCAATTGTCGGACCCAAAGATAAGATGAGTCCACGTGCTCGCAATTGCATCTTCATGGGATATTCTACCTTACAAAAGGGATATCGGATTTTTGATCCAAGTACAGGAGAATTTTCTGTCAACAAAGATGTTATATTCCAGGAAACTGTCTTTCCTTTTGCCGACCACAACAAAGGTGGCACTGAACCAAGGCATTCTCCAATCTATTATGCTGAAGACAGGTTTAAAGGTTCTAGATATATCTTTCTTCCTTCATTAACGGATACATAGGGATTTTCCAAATCCACTACCAACACAACACCTTTAGTGGATGTCCAGGATGAAAGACCGAATGATGAGGTTCCTTCAGACCCGCCTACTTCAGATTCGTCTCCTGTGGAAATTCCAGACAATGCTACATCTTCGGAAGATGATCAACCCAGACGTTTTGGTCGTACTACTCGGCCACCTACCTGAACTAAAGACTACATATGTGGAGTCAGGAATTCACCAGGTATTCCTTTTCCAATCTCCTCTTATGTTTCCTTCGATCGTTTGTCCCCGGTGCATCGATGTTGCATTGCTTGTATTTCTGAAGAGCAAGAACCATCCAACTTCTATGAGGCAAGTAATGATCCACGATGGCAAACAGCAATGGAGGCAGAATTGAAGGCTCTCATGGATAATCACACATGGGATCTTGTTACGCTACCTCCACATCGCAAAGCAATCGGATGCAAATGGGTATACAAGATCAAATATCGAGCGGATGGATCGATTGAAAGATACAAAGCACGACTAGTGGCTAAAGGCTTCACACAGAAAGAGGGTTTCGACTATCACGAAACTTTTTCCCCCGTGGCCAAGGACGTCACAATCCGTTCTTTTCTCTCGGTGGCAACCTCTCAAGACTGGTCGTTACATCATATGGATGTTCATAATGCCTTCCTCCATGGAGATTTAGACGAGGAGATATATATGGAAGTACCCCAAGGTTTACGAAGACAGGGGGAGAATAAAGTGTGTCGTCTCCGTAAATCCTTGTATGGACTCAAGCAAGCGTCCAGACAGTGGTATGCAAAATTTGCTGAATCACTGATAGCTACTGGTTTTCAACAATCCAGATTTGATTATGCTATTTTACATGGACTCAAGGTACGTCATCTATCTACTTGATGATATATGTAGATGACATACTCATTATGGGGAATGATGAAATAGCTATCAAAGGCCTTAAGGGATACATGCATTCTACTTTCCATATTAAAGATCTGGGATCGCCAAAATATTTCCTTGGAATCGAAATTGCTCGATCTAGCTAAGGAATCTCTCTCAGCCAGAGAAAATTTGCATTGGAGATCATTTCAGAAGCAGGATTATCTGGATGTAAGCTAGTTGTGGTACCAATTGAGCAAAACGTCAAACTGACAACGGCTGATTATGATGCTGGACTATCTCAGGAGACAGATCCTATACTCAAAGATCCTTTAAGCTATCATAAGCTTGTTGGGAAGCTCATATATTTAACTATGACCAGACCAGACATAAGTTATGTTGTGCAGACACTTAGTTAGTTCATGCATAAGCCGAAACAGTCTCACATGAATGCCGCGCTGAAGGTTGTGAAGTACTTGAAGAAATGTCATGGACTAGGAATTTTTCTCTCTAGGAAGTGTGACATGAAGATGACTGCATACTGCGACGCAGACTATGCAACATGTCCTATGAGCAGAAGATCGATAATCGGTTTTTGTATCAAATTAGGGGATTCTTTGCTTTCCTGGAGAACGAAGAAACAGCCAACTATCTCGTTATCTTCAGCAGAGGCGGAATATCGAGCCATGGCTAAAACCACATGTGAAATAGTGTGGTTGAGAGGGTTACTTCAGGATCTTGGAGTGCAGGTCAAGGGACCAACAAAATTATTCTACGACAATGATGCGGCCCTCAAACTTGCATCCAACCCTATCGTGCATGAGAGAACGAAGCACATAGAAGTAGACTGTCATTTCACTTGCGAGAAAATCCAGGAAGGGATGATCGAGACACAAAGGATTGGAACCGACGGATGTCTTCACCAAACCTCTGTGTCAAAGACAGCATGCGTATCTCTTGAGCAAACTTGGCGTCTTGGACATTTACAAGCCACCAGCTTGAGGGGGAGTGTTGGAAGATACACAGAAAGTTTGGAAAAATTCGATTAGATCAAATCATAGGGATTTTATTGAATCAATTAAAATCAGATCTAACATGTACATTGTATCATTTCCTTTTCTTTTACACATACTCTGTAATATAATGTAACTCTGTACATTGAATGAAAGACACAGAAATACATTGAAATCCCTATCCTTCTTCTTCTCGCTTTACCTTTCCCTTCATATTTTGACAAACCTGCAAAACAGAGAATGATTTCGTTGCGGGGAGGCACCAAATTGGTCTCAACTCGACAGGGCGAAGATGTCATAGCTCACAGCACGGTAAAAACTCCGTGGTGCTCATTCGAGATCTTGCAAAACTGAAAGAGCTTCGCTGTTGTGAAAGGCAAGAGCTCGGCCAAGAGGGCCATCGCGGTGTAGGTACCGCGTGGATGTCTAGTAGCAACAGTGATGGCCAGTGGATCTCGGGAGGCGATGATAGATCGATCTCAGAATTAGGACCGAAAGAGCAGAAAGAACTCCGGTTTCTATTCTCTATTGGATCCCCCTGGCTCTCTCTTCTCTCAATTTGCCTTGTATTGAATTGTGTGGCCTCCCCCTTTGTGGTGTCCCAAGTGTGGACTTGTGCATGAATTCTCGCAGAGAGCAAATGGTAGTGGGATGTTGATGTAGAATAGGCGTGAAAGCCCACGATGACCGGGAAACTGAACCTGGACAGCAAGCGAAAACACAAAAATAATTTAAATAGCGAAATAGAATCGCACATGATCAAACTAAAAAAATGCTCGACTTAGCTTTGCGATTGTCGTCAATGTCCACAAAGCATGATGAATGCGAGACGTCAAGAGGATTGCACCATCGTAGGCGAAGAAGAATCAAGGATCGTGATGAAATGATGATGACCAGGGGATGACGATCATAGTGGTCATGGATATCATCGAAGAGCTTTTCCATATGAGGGTGTGTACCTCCTTTTATAGCAAAAATTCTCCCATGTATTGTTGGAAAGTCAGGATCCGTGGAGCCAATTGATGATTCTCGGAAAATTGCTCAATTTTGGCTTTGATTTGTCACCAAGAATTGATTGTGAATCACTCTAATTCACTTCCAAATTAGCGCTCACAATCTTTTGGTTTCATTTTCTGCTTCTACTCATATTGCCTTGAACGTGTCCACGTCCGCTCATCTCCATTCACAATTTCTAGGCCGGCTTGATTATTACCTTTAATTTCCTCTCTCTCTATTCGGCTTTTCTTGCGTGAATGCACGAATATGGCCGGGTGGGCGTTTATAGCGCTGGAACAATCCCATCATTCTCTCTCACTATTCTATGACCAGCTCATTAGTTTCCTTTTATAAATTCCAGCAGCCCACACTTTCCACAAATGCCTTGATTTCTTTCCTCCATTTTGTGTCTCAATTGCCGCACTTTCTTTTTCCTTCAGCCGATAGCTCATCATTTATCCCACGAATTCCTCCATTAGCTGACCGAAATTTATTGGAGAGAAGATTTCTGTGATTGATTTGTTTCCTCCTTGTGGAAATCACGATCCCTAAGCATCCAACTGATTTTTTGAATTTCCTATCTTTCTTCGCATGTGCAATTTATCAGTCCCCTTCCTCATATCATGGGCGAGATTCATGGTCCCTCGTTAGGTTGAATAAGGATTTTTGCTAATCCATATAACATCAACCGAAGGTATTCCCTTGACAGCAAGATGATGTGAACTCAAATGAAAATTATTGGATGTGGACATAATAAATAAATGGCATCGCTTAGGGGTCGGGTTGATCCCTAAATTTTTATGCATTAAATGACTATATGTGAGGGCTTAATTCAACTCGTCTAATTAAATTTTAGAACCATCAAGTCAAACATATCCATCACTAGTCCAATGCAAATGCAATAATAAATGCTCCTAAAACTATATGCTATGCAATTTAATCCTAATATTTTTTGTTTAGGGGTTAAAATTAATCCCTAATTTTTAATGCAATAAGTAAATGATCGAATTGTCAAAATTTATGTGTCAATAATTTGCAATTGGTCATAGGAAATTTTTTAGGATAGAGGTTCAGTACCTGAGGTTTTGCATCACCCATTACGTCACAAGGCTTTTTTTATGGACTTTACGATCTCTTCTATTGGTTTTGCATCACCCAATAGAGAGAGTTTTCTTTCGGAATAAGGCAAGAGATTAATCACATAAATATTGTCTTCGTTATGGACACTGATTCGTATAAGAACTTTACGGGCTCCACATCATTCAGTAAGCTACTTCCACAAATCAACCTTAATATATATGGCGATTAGCATTGTATGCTTTTATGACTGCAAATAGACTATTTTAGAGTAATTTAGTCTTAGACCTCATAAAATTCCACCTTAAAATCATATGCGCTAGGCCCAAAAGGAGTGGCCTAAACCTGAAACCGTTTGCATTTGGTGGCATGAGAAGTTGAATTTACGTCGTGAGCTTAGTCCACGTGCAAGGATGAATGCCGTCGATGAACTGGAAAATTAGGCAGACTTACATTCGGAACAACCTGAGTTATCTGTGAAGATGAGAGAACTGTATTGAAGAACCAAAAATGCAGAGCCAAGAAGGTATATCGAAGATTTGAAGATCAATCAAGACAGAACTTGTACATCATCCATGAGCAGAAAGAATTTCTTCATCTCGACTTCTCTCTTTCTATCTTTCTATCTTTATATTGCTTGTACACTACAGAGTACTTAACAAAAATGGAGGTTTTCTCTCTCTCTCTCTCTCTCTCTCTCTATATCTATTCTTAACAAATCACCTTAGAGCTTAACATCCACCCATACTTTCCTATTGAAGAAGATGAAGTTCTTAACTGACAGAACTAATTTCTGTTTTTAACTTTCCAACTGAATAACAGCTTTACATGTCTTCATAGGCTAGCAATCCGTGTCAATCTTCCTCACAAATTCACCATCATCGATGACAATCCTCATTATCCTTCATCTCAGTCGTTCATTTGCAGCCCCTTCTTTAGACTAGTATCAGCCACTTCTTTCCCTTTCTTTTCCTGTATCAGCAATACTTGTTTTGTTCTTTCGTTAGTCTCAGCAGCATCTGTTCTTTCTCCAGCATCAGCATTATGGACAGCTGATTTAGTTGATTGATATACCTTAACATTATCAATGGAAAATGTGAAGGTAACCGATCCGTCCCCATCACAAATGCGACGGAGCTTTGTTCACCTTCAATTTTTCCTCGGAAACCGACTTGTATATCTGGTATCCACGGAAAAATTTCTTAGTTATATAACAAAGTGATGAAGTTTAAATGGAAGAAAAATTATGCAGTTGACCAAAAAAATAAAGTACAGAATAACAAGAGAGAAAAAAAGAAGTAATCAAAACTTGGATATATTGAATTATTATATAACAAATGAACTATGCAAATGTTCTTTTACCGATTATATCGGAATTGTGTCAAATTTTTGTGCTCAATTTTCATAAAAAAAAAATAATTAATGAACCCAATTTGGGCACCAGATATTAAATTATAAATTCCACCATCTAGCATGACGCATTTTCATCCGTGGATTTAAAATAAAAAGAAAGCAAATTTTATGAATTTGTGATGTTAGGATATGACCAAATACAAAATTTTGTAAAGTATATCTTCCCTTATTTTATATATTCCATAAAGATTTGTTACGTTTGATCATAATCAAGTACACAAATGATATCATCAAATGGATTTTTGTGTAGTTTTGCAATTAAATTACCTAGTTTTATCTAATTTTACAATTAACAAGCATATTCCCTTATTAAAAAAGATACAAACATATACTAAACAAACTTACTGAAAATTGATCTAATCGACACGTTCTACATCATGTGTCAACTAAAATTATAATCAACCGAATTTTAGATCTGCATTCACTAAATCACGTAGCTTTAATTAGTAGTGCAATTCCATTTTCACATTTCTATGACCACAAAACAATCACAAACACATTTATGTCGGCCACCTCCGCTGGTCATTGGTTGCCGGTGGTCAATGCCAGCGATTGCCAATGCCACCGCCAGTCAAATCATAATCTACGATGTTTCTAGTATTCTCTTTGTAAGACTCCGGATTTTCATAGCAATTAAGCGTTGAAATTTCGTAAAATTATAAAGAAAGATTTGTAAATTTTCATGTCAACATAGCGGACATGATAATTCCAGTCAATCTAACGGTAAGCAAGTGTGGCCTGTAAATTTCGGATGCAAGCAGTTGCAAGACTTGTGGCGTCGTCATCGTCGGACTAATTTGTTTGGCCACATTTAGAAAAAGCCCTCATGACACACACTCGTACCCTTTCTAAGTTCGAGAGTACCCAAAAAACACACACTTGTCAACCGGTGGATCATGCTTACCATGACCACAATACAGCCAAATATACGAAGTGGTAAATAAAAAAGCGGACTCGTAGGATGGAAAGTAGAGAAAAGTATGCCCCCACGAAGCACAGAGGATGGGAGACAATTTATAAGATAGCATACAGTAGGAATAGCATGCCCAGAACGTTTTGGGGAGGTTATATGAAAAATTAGACAACGAGCAACATCCAAGAGATGGCGATTTTTTCGTTCCGCCACCCCATTTCGCTGGGGAGTAGAGAAAGGTCTAATGCAAAATCCCAAAGAAATAATTGAAAACCAGAGGAAATAGCCATATATTCGTTGGCATTATCAAAGTGCAACCATTTAATAGAAATATGATATTGATTGAGAATCTCAAGGTAAAACATATGGAAACAGGAAAAAACTTCAGTTCGATCTTTTATCAAGTATAACCAAATTATGCAAAAATAATCATTCACAAACATAACAACATACTTATAACTAGACATATCATTGACATGACATGTTTCCCAAACATCAAAATGGACCAACTCAAAAGGACTTGACACACGACAAAACCAATAACATAGACTTGCCTAGTTTCGTTGTAATTTTCACTAAGCTATTCAGAAATTCATTTCCTGAACTCAATTACAAGAAGCAAAAGAGAAGCCTAGGATGCTGAGAATTTCCCATCTATTGGGGGTGTGTTCGCGTACTTCCATGACATGTGAGCAAAGTGGTCGACCTTCTTGTCGCCAGCGATTTCATCGATAGGTATAGCATCTGAGATCTCTTTCGCGTCTGCCTCCGTGAGCTTCACTCCCAAGGAACCGATGTTATTATCGAGATTCTTGATCTTGGTCGTTCCTGCAAAAAGCGCCCAATTTAAGAACAGAAACCTAGTTCTGTCACACCCCAATCCACTAGAACAAAGGCATGACACGGCCGTCCTTTCACCAAAAGACGCAGCCTCAACATAACCAAAATTTAACCCGATATCAACATATATACATCCACATATATATATAACGAAAATGGTATTTGGTTACAATATCAGAGTATCTCTACAATCCACCAAAACAAAACATACACCTATTACAAAGACTAACTTATAAACTTATCAACTATGCACAATTCATACCCAAAAATTTTAACCACACAAGTCCTCCCCGAACGAATGCTCACGCCTAGTCGCGACTCGCTGAAGAACCTGAAAAACAAGTAGATAAGAGGAGTGAGCTACCACGGCTCAATGAGTAACACATTTCTTCTAAGCGGATCGAGAAATTACTATGCACATTTTAAAACACAAACATAACTCACTTTATCATAATACCAAATCATAACTCAAATACCAAAAGTACCAATGGTCGAGTCCATTAGTCAATCTCGTAAAACATGTATCAATGGTCTATTCCATTGATTAATCTCATCAAATCACATCGATGGTCCATTCCATTGACCAAACTCAAATCACGCGTCAATGGTCCACTCCATTGACCAATTCATGCTCAAATGTCTAACCATGGTCACGCGTAACGCCCGTGACAAGACGACCAAGATTCCCCCATTGGCAAGGTCTCCACCTATTATTAACCGGTGGCTCGGCCCACAAGGATATCCTAAACTAGTATGCGCATACTCACACCCCTCAGGGTCCACAGAGACATTGAGCACCAACCACCAATCACAATATCCAGTAATCCAACATCAGAAAGGAAGTCATGTCACAACTCAAAATTTGAAAAATAAATATCAAAGCATTATTTGATTCTTTCATAAAGAATTTCACAAACTATTTTCAAACAACCATTCCAATCAAAATACGAATGGGTTGCTCTTCGTATTATCAACAAAAAGGATCAGGTGTTACGACGATGCACTATTCCTTATGTGAAGATCCAGTGGAAAAATCACACGGAGAGAGAGGCCACTTGGGAACTCGAGGAAGAAGCAAGGCGCAAATACCCTCACTTGTTTCATGATTGAGGTACCTGTGAATTTCGAGGACAAAATTTTTTTAAGGAGGGGAGAATGTAATATATGGGCTTTAAAACAAGAAAATAAAATAAAATAAAATAAAAAGAAAGGGTCGAAAAGTCAAAAAGGGAAGCTAAAGGAAAGTGGAGGTAGCTTCGGCTGAGTTTAAAAAGATAGAGAGAGGGAGAAAAGAGAAGAGTACCGGCGAAAAAAGGGGAAAACGCGAAACGGGGGAGAAGAGAGAAAGAAGAGAAAGGAAAAAGAGAAAAAGGGAAAAATTTCGGCGCGCTCGTGGTCCGGACGCCTCATCAAGCCGACTCAAGTGTGTTTTGCAACGCCGGTAAGGAATCGAAGCTTTTAATCACCTACTTCAAGCAATCGCCGCAATTAGGGCTCGAAATTCGAATTTCTTGGATATTTGTGTGGTGAAGCCCGATTTTTGAGTCGTTGAGCTATATATTTTTATAGAAATGGTACTTTGGGATGTTATGAAGCTATAGCATCTTACAGATCGTGATTTGAGCTTGCGATTTGTCCGGAATGGAATTTTGAAGTTGGGGGCGCATTCTGTGCGTAGCGAACAGTATCTTCGAGCTTGTTTTTTTGTTGTTTTCGGTACTGTTTTGGGGTGGCTGAGTTGGGGTTGTTGTTGTACGTTAAAAGAGCTTTCTAAAGACTGTAAGATGGCTTGAAGTAGGTGATTAAAAGCTTCGATTCCTTACCGGCGTTGCAAAACACACTTGAGTCGGCTTGATGAGGCGTTCGAACCACGAGCGCACTGAAATTTTTCCCTTTTTCCCTTTTTTCCTTTCTCTTCTTTCTGTCTTCTCCCCTGTTTCGCGTTTTCCCCTGTGATGGTTTTAATTATTAATGTGATGGGCCTAAGTTGGCTTGTCCGCCCATGTTGGGCCTAAAAGCCTGGCCCACAAGATTAGGGCCCATGGATGGAGGGATATGTTGAAGGGTTGTAACTTTTGGGGAACGTCTTTTACCGAAGGGACACGTCCTTTGGAAAGGACGTATTTAAGGAAAAAAGAGAGGGAGGAACGCACCTTTTGAAGCGACGTACGTTCCTCCTCCCTCTCTCCCTCCCAAAAGAAATACAGTAGCAAAGAGACGACACCCTCTTCCCTTCAAGGCGAATTGACGTCATCGGATCGAACGGGATCGATTTTCTTCCTCATATCGGCATCGGTGTTTAATCTGTGGACAATAAGGTACGCTCGATTACGTGGTGTATCTTTGATCGGTGATACATGTAATTCTGGGCTCGTCTTCCGCATTCGTTTTAGGGGTTTGATTTAGTGTCAAATCCGATTTAGGGAATCGATAATTCCCAACATTGGTATCAGAGACGTAGTTCTTGTTTCCCGATCCTTTTCCATGTTTTTCCCGACCCCTTTCATGTTTATGGATGATTTCTTATTGATTTTTCGTGAAATTAATCGGCCGACACCGATCGGGCGGAAAAAATCCCGACACCCGAAACCTTCATCCATTTTTTGAGTTTCAATAAGTTGAAATCAGTTTACGATGGCGTAGGATCGAAGCCCTCGTCGAGACGAGCAAGACAGTGGCGATCGCCGTCCAGGTCGGACGCGCCCCGCGCGGCGGAACGAACCGGCGTCTTCAGGCGCGTGCAACGCACGCGCCGGTCAAGACGTAGGCGCGTCGTCGCACGCGCGCCGCGGGGCCGACAGCGCGCACGTGCGGCGCACGTGCGCGGGGGCCGTCGATGGCGCGTGCACGGCACGCGCTAGCTGACGTCATCGTGACGTCAGCTGCGCACGCATGCCGCGCGTGCCGAGTCAGTCCGTCCGACCCAGCCCGACCCGGCCCGTCCGGTCCGACCCGATCCGTTCGGCTCGGCCCGACCCGTTGACCTCGACCCGTCTGACCGTTGACCGTTGACTTTGATCGTTGACCGTTGACCCAAAAAAATAAAAAAAGGGAAAATTTTGTATTTTCCAATTTGTTTATTGAGAATTATAAGTAATCCATTTTTGTTCTTCATTTGTTGCAAGAACCATAGAAAATTATGTATTTTCCCTTTTGTTCATTATGGATTATATGTTAATCCTTTTTTGTTATGCATTTGTTGCGGGAACAATGCCTTCCGTACAAAGGCGCGCGCATCTATTCGCACAATTACGGATGAACAAAAGAAAAGGCTTTCAAGGATGATAGCCGATTTGAATGATTATCGATGGGAGAGTGACAATATAATTGATCATATTCTTGAGGTCAACAAAATGATACAAGAAGTCATATGGAACGGTTATCCCATGCCGGACTCTCGAGATGGTGCGATTTTTCATGAACACTCTTCCACCGAGAATGGCAAGGAGTGCTAAATCGCTTATGGGAGGTCAACAAAGCCACTAGGTATAAGAGTCTAGTGATGACTTTTGTAGATGAATATCATCGGGTTGGAGCCACCAAGATGCGACCCAAGGAATGACTTCGATTGGGCGGGGGGTTGAACGTGCGAAGGAGAAATCCTAAGGGATTTCCGTCATTTTTTCCGTGGCTATCTAGAATGCCTGAAAATTTTACAAAAGAAAAGAACAAGAAATTGAACCGAGTAGAAGCTTTCCCTATTCGTAGTATAATGACTTGGTTTTAGATGTTTTGAGATATTTTTAGTATGCTTTATGGACATCTTATGTAAATGCTTTCTACCAAGTTGTTGTTGGTGTAGCAAGCGATATGTAAGTTGTATTATGTAAAAGCATTATTATTCTATTGGATGTCAAATATTGTTTGTTTTCTTTTATTGTTGATTACTTGTGGGTAGTTGATAGAAGTTTTTGTAGCTTCATAGAATTTATTTTGCATAAGACAATTATATTAATGATAGTTTTAAGTTAGGATTTTTGGAGGATGATTGGAAACATAGTGACCTTTTGATTACGAAACCTTACTTGAAATTTTTCATTAATATGATGGGTTTGTGCAAAATGGATGCATAAATGATAGGCATTAATAATTCGTGCATATGTGTCTGATATGTTCAGATCAGTGGATTCAGCAACTAAGAACAAAATTGCTGATTTGAATAAAGAAGATAAATTGAACGGCGAGAATTGTGAAGTATTGAATAAGAAAATTCAATATGTGCTTGAAAAGCAAGAAGCACTAAAAGCTCTTGACCATGTTATGGAAGAACTTGAGGATCTTGTGCGCCACCTTGAGCTAGCGAGAGGACTGCCTCAAGGTATTTGAGTGGGATACGAGATATTTGCTTTGTGTTGCTTTAAGCTCAAAAGGGGCTTGAGCTCTAAGCGCAAGCGCATTGATTCGTTCAATATGTGGAAATGCAAGGGATCAAGTCCTTCTTGCAAGAAACCAAAAGTTAACCAACATAAGAGAGGAAAACGTCCTCGAGTGAAGAAGCCGACAAGGGTGAAGTGTTACAAGCGTGACCAAAAGGGTCACTATGCTCGTGATTGTCGCGAGCCAAAGAAGGTACACACCCCTTGTACTATTGAGAACTTTGCTTATGTGTCAAGTTCTGTATTCTTAGCTGAATCTAATCCTTTGTGGACTGTAGATTCAGGAGCGACAGACCATGTAGCGAAGGATAGAGGATCCTTCGTGGAATTCCGACGAGTACCAACTGGAACCAAGTGGATCTATGTGGGAAACAACTCCAGAGCTGAAGTAAAAGGAATTGGCATCTACCAACTGAACATGCGTGGTGGACGTAATTTGTTCTTACATGATGTATTGTATGCTCCGGAGATTCGTCAGAATTTAGTGTCTGTTTTAGTGTTGGTCAAGCTAGGTTTTACTATGAACTTCCATAATAGAGGTGTGGATTTGTTTTTGAATACAAATTTCTATGGTTGTGGTTATTTTACGGATGGTTTCATTGTATTAGATATTGACTATGTTAATGCAAATGTTTGTTATTCCCTTCTCACGTCTCCTAATTCATATGATAATGATGTGAATGTGTGGCATGCTAGACTTGGTCATATTGGCCAACAACGTATGAATAGACTAGCCAAAGAGGGCTTGTTAGGCAACATTGAAAAAGTCGATTTGCCCATATGTGAGCATTGCCTAGTAGGGAAAACGACAAGGAAACCATTTGGAAAAGGTAAAAGAGCTGAATTTCCTCTGCATTTAATCCATTCGACGTCGTGGTCCAATGAATGTGAGAGGAAGGCATGGGGCTGTTTATTTCATCACTTTTATAGATGATTATACTCGATTCGGATATGTCTATTTGATTTCTCATAAATCTGAAGCATTAAGTTGTTTCAAAAGGTTTATGAATTTGGTAGAAAATCAATTAGACAAGAAAATAAAAGCATTGAGATCCGATCGAGGTCGAGAATATTTATCTGATGAGTTCAGAAAATTATGTGATGAAAAGGGAATAGAAAGACAGTTGTCTATTCCATATACTCCTCAACAAAATGGTGTTGCGGAGAGAAGGAACAGAACCCTCTTTGGAAATGGTTAGGTCCATGATGGCGCATGCTAACTTACCTATCACCTTTTGGAGTGATGCGTTATTAACTGCTGCCTATATACTTTACCGGGTGCCTTCCAAATTAGTTACTTCCACTCCATATGAGTTATGGACAAGTAGAAAACCAGACTTAAGTTTTCTTAAGCCATGGGGTTGTGCTGCCTATACTCATGAGCCCTCTCACAAGTTTGGGAAATTGGGTCCCAGAGAAAAGAAGAGTATTTTCATAAGATACTCCGAACACTCAAAAGGGTATGTGTTCATAGGTGAGCAGGAAAGTGGGAGTATAACTGAATTTGAATCACGGGATGTCACATTCTTAGAGAATGAATTTCTTAAGAAGGGCGAAATAGGTGAGGATTACTCCCTATTTGAAACCTTGGATCAAGATAATGATATTAGTGGAGTTCGTCCAAGTGGGAGTAATATGAGAAGTGAAAAATTGAATTCAACCCACTCTCAATTACAACCACATGATGAGATGATATCGTCATTATCTAATCCTAGTGGGAGCATAATGGGAAATGATGTGCAAAGTGTACAATCTCCCATACGGCGAACAAGTCGCAAAAGTATTCCCCGTCGACGTTTTGACATTGAAGGGGAAACTTTCATGATTGCCCCACAAGATGAGGATGAGCCAAGAAATATACATGAGGCTCTAAATTGCCCTAGTAAGGAAAAATGGATGTATGCAATGGGAGAGGAAATTGAGTCAATGAAGTCAAACCATGTATGGGAACTGGTTGATCTTCCAAAAGGACGCAAAGCTATTGGGAACAAGTGGGTTCTCAAAATAAAGCGTAAGGCTGATGGCTCGATAGAGATATAAAGCTCGCCTTGTGGCGAAGGGTATAATCAACAGGAATGAATTGATTATGAGGAAACATTTTCTCTGTTGTGAGATTTACCTCGATTCGCATTATTCGGCAATAGTGGCAAGTATGGATCTTGAATTACATCAAATGGATGTAAAGACTGCTTTTCTCAATGGAGAATTAGATGAAGAAATATATATGGAACAACCTCTGGTTTCATAATGAAAGGCCAGGGAAGAAAAGGTATGTCGACTTTTGAGATCAATATATGGCCTTAAGCGAGTCCTCAAGACAATGGTATATACGTTTTCATAATGCCATAATGGCATATGATTTTACAATGATTGATGAGGATCATTGTGTATATATCAAAAGATCTAAAGATCAATTTGTGATCATATCATTATATGTTGATGATATACTAATTGCCGGAAGCAATACGGAGTTAGTTGACACTGTCAAGAGTTGGTTATCTTCCAACTTTGAAATGAAAGATATGGGTGAGGCTGCATACATCCTTGGAGTTAAGATTTCAAGAGATCGTTCAAAGAGATCATTATCTCTTTCGCAAGAAACTTACATAAATAAGGTTCTTGAACGATTTCGTATGCAAGATTGTAAACCCATTGATACTCCTATTGCAAAAGGTGAAGGATTAAGCCATAGACGTGTCCAGGACTCTACAAGAGAAGGAACAAATGAAACATGTTCCTTATGCTAGTGCTGTTGGGAGCTTGATGTACGCTATGATGTGTACAAGACTGACATATGTTTTGCGTTGGAATGGTGAGTAGATACCAATCCAATCCAGGTCAAGCACATTGGAAGGCCGTTAAAGAATACTTGAGGTATCGAAGGAACTGCGATTACAAGCTGAATTACCAAGGAAATGATCTGCGACTTGAAGGCTATTCGGATGCTGATTGGGGAGGAGATTTAGATGAAAGAAAATCTACCTCTAGTTTTGCTTTCTTACTGAATAATGGCGCCATATCTTGGAGCGGTAAAAGCAAACGTGTATAGCCTTGTCCACGATGGAAGCTGAGTTCGTGGCATTATCGCAGAAAGACAAGAGGGAGTTTGGCTTAAGAGATTTTTGGATCATTTAGGTGTTATTGAGAAAGCTGCAAATCCATTATTGGTTAACTGTGATAGCCAAGCAGCTATAGTGTACACCAAAGATCCAAAATATCATGGCAAGACCAAACATATAGATACCAAGTATAATTTTGTCAAGGATATGGTTGCACGAAAAGATGTGAACTTACAGTACATATCTACACATAGAATGGTAGCAGATCCTATGACAAAGCCAATACCTTGAGATGTGTTTTGTGGTCATGTAAAATCTCTAGGACTGCGTAGAGGCTGATGTACTGGATATTGTAATTTCCCTTAAGTGTTCACATTTGATGAATTTGTTTTCATCATTAATGCCTATGAGTCTTTGTTTGACCGTTATGCATCTTAATGCTTAGTGCATTATATAAAGTTGAAAAGTATGTCGAACAGATGAAAGATTAGCCCACTCACACGAGTAATCGCCTCTATTTGCTGTGTGATAAATAGGGATGAGACGGCTTTTTTAAGCTTATTATCTAGGTGATAATCGAGAGCTCAAGCTTAAAATATATATGTCGCCTTATATGCGAGTGTTAAGATGAGGACATAATATTTATTATGTCCGAAAGTAAAATAACCCACATATTTTACTTTATTTGTCTATGATGCCATATGTGAGTTACGATGAATTACGTGAATGAGTAGATACGTGAACTTAAGTTAGACATTAAGTATGTCTGAACTATTATCTGTACAGTATTAAAAGTGTAGACATACGCTCCATGGGAAAGGAGTTAAATACCATAATACGTATTTCATACTACGTATGCATGAGACGACCAATAAGAGTGGCAAAAGTTTGATCTCAACTTTTATGCCGTGTGAGACTCTTGAGGAAAAGAGTTCCTCAATTTTAGTGCCCTCAGGACTCTTACTTATTCTCAAAATTTCTATTTAGTGTTTGCTATCTTAGGATGTTGCCAATGGTCATGAGTTGATACGATCTAATGGGACATTTCTAGAAAAGCAAACTAAACTGAAATTGAGAGTTTGAAGGAAAGAGGAAGATCGAATTTGAAGAATCACATTGTAGTTTTTGTGTTCACTGGTCGACCAATTATGACTGTCTTTGGGATAATCATAATTGTGAATACAATATATATATATATATATATATATATATATCATTGTTTAAAAGAGATCAAGAGATATAAATGTGATCGATCGATCTAGGTACGCATACTAAATCTACTCGAGTGTGATGCCCATTATGAGCTGCTATATATTCTTAACGGATGTATGGCAACGAGCTCTCAAAGTATCTTTGTCGCATGGATTATTCACGGTATGAATGTTGAAGAGAGGTAAAGAGGATCATGTTCGGCCCACCATGTGCGAGTGGGAGATGATGGTTTTAATTATTAATGTGATGGGCCTAAGTTGGCCCGTCCGCCCATGTTGGGCCTAAAAGCCCGGCCCACAAGATTAGGGCCCATGGATGGAGGGATATGTTGAAGGGTTGTAACTTTTGGGGGAACGTCTTTTACCGAAGGGACACGTCCTTTGGAAAGGACGTATTTAAGGAAAAAAGAGAGGGAGGAACGCACCTTTTGAAGCGACGTACGTTCCTCCTCCCTCTCTCCCTCCCAAAAGAAATACAGTAGCAAAGAGACGACACCCTCTTCCCTTCAAGGCGAATTGACGTCATCGGATCGAACGGAATCAGTTTTTCTTCCTCATATCAGCGTCGGTGTTTAATCTATGGACAATAAGGTACGCTCGATTCTGTGGTGTATCTTTGATCGGTGATACATGTAGTTCCTGGGCTCGTCTTCCGCATTCGTTTTAGGGGTTTGATTTAGTGTCAAATCCGTTTTAGGGAATCAGTAATTCCCAACACCCTGTTTCTGCCGGTACTCTTCTCTTTCTCTCCCTCTCTCTATCTTTTTAAACTCAGCCGAAGCTTCCTCCACTTTCCTTTAGCTTCCCTTTTTTACTTTTCAACCCTTTCTTTTTATTTTATTTTATTTTATTTTCTTGTTTTAAAGTCCATATATTACAAGTTCCATGTCATCTGTTAAAGAATGCCATTTCATCAGATTCTCACCAGGGATAGGCACAACGCCATCTCCTTGATGGAGTACCCATGCAAGCGCAAGCTGTACAGGGGAACAATCGTGCTGTTTCGCTAACTTCTCGATTCGAGCATAGAGAATCTTGTTTCTCTCCATATTCTTTGCTTGAAACCTGGGATACAGTTCCTGAGAAATGAGGTGAGAAAAAGTTAGCAAGGAGGATTGGTGGAGAAGCGTTTGGACCATCGTGTACATGAAGTGAAATATTCAAGAAAGAAGAGCCCCTTTAACTATAAACCTACCGGAGAAAAATGTGCCGGCACAGTCGCTGTGACTCCTCTGCCGCCAAAGAACCCACGACCAAGAGGGCTATACGGAACGATGCCGATTCCAAGCTCCCTGAAATTGAGAGGCGGGCTAAAAGATTAAGAAAGAAGAGACAAACGTTCGAAGCAGAGAAGGCTCTTCTTTGGAGAACAACTTTGCAAAGGATTAGAAGTCTTCTACGATGGCAGGAAACAGCAATGTACCTGCAAAGTGGGACAACTTCTTGCTCGATGTCGCGAGTCCAGAGCGACCACTCCATCTGTAAGGCCGTGATGGGATGAACTGCGTGCGCCCTCCGTATGGTGTCGGGGCTAGCCTCAGACAAGCCGATGTACTTCACTCTTCCCTCTTCCACCAACTTCTTCAGTTCCCCCATCTGCAGTTTTTCGAAATCATTTGGTTTTATGAATTTCTGATTGCTAAAAACCTGTTTCGAGAATCGGCAAGTATCCACAAACAGGAAGAGCTGCTAAACAAACTTACAGTTTCCTCTATGGGGACCAATGTGTCGATTCGATGCACGTAATAGAGGTCAATGTATTCGACACCAAGGCGCTCGAGGCTCGACTCGCAACATGAGCGGACATATTCAGGTGTCCCCTTAATCACGACATTGCCCGCTTCGGTTTTTGCAATACCGAATTTGGTGGCTAACTGTACCTCCTCCCGCGGTAACCTCTTCAGTGCCTGCAACAATGATATCACAAAGTTTCCAAATAATTATGTAAGTAAAATCAGTCAACTAAAACACTAAATGACCAGTTTCGTGCGTTTCAGTTACTTCGCATTACCTTTCCAACAAGAATTTCATTGATTTTGGGTCCATAAAAATCCGACGTGTCGAAGAATGTTATCCCTTTGGCGAACGCGTCAGTGATGATTGCTACGCCGGCTTCCTCAGGAACTGGATCATTGTAAATTCCGGAGAGTCCCATGCAGCCGAAACCCAACTTCGAAACCTGCAATTGTTCGAAAACAAAATAAAATGAAGAAGAAACGGAAAGTCATACATTTTAGCACGAAGAAGCTGAAATGAATCCGCGGGAATTCAACCAATCACAAACAATATGACCGATGTGATGAAATTTTCATTTTGTACATACACCATTAAAATACGACGAAGAAAGAAGTAGTTTAATTGCAAACCTCGAGACCCTGCGTTCCGAGATTCACTCGCGGAATCCGAACCCCAGCCATTTTGCAAATGATATCTTGAAGTTGCTACTTGCTGTACTTTCTAGTTTCTTGATCTGTCAATCTTCGTGCATATTTGTGGGAGTTTGTTGAGGTGACATATATAGTGATAAAGAAAGGAAACTTTAGATTACCATCGAAGCCACAAAGGACTTCTCTTTGGATAAGCTCCAAATGCATCATTGGAATTACAAAAAGGGCCATCACGTAAGCAGATGCGCAAGAGCTCTACTTTGTTAGATACAAGGGATGGCACGACTAATTTTATTGACGTCATAAAAGGGCCTTGTGACGTATAGGCTGATGCAAGCTTTAAATATGCAACAACACGTTGAGGCTGTAGGGGTGTTGCGTTGCGCATCTGCTTACGTCAAGGGGTCGTTTGCGCATCGGCTTATGTCAATGGGTCATTATCAGATCCCTCTCATCCTTTTGTGGGGCCCAGTAGGTCAAACTAGCTCTTCTTCCGATAAAGTTTCACCATATTACATACTATATTGTGTAAAATGCTTATTGCAACTCATTTATTTAGTTAGATATATTTTCGGTAATTAAACAATTGTTTGTACATATACATATATATACACATATTTTAGTGTTGAGGATACTTTTGAACCGTTTGCTTAATCTGTATATGAGAAGTTAATTCGTAAGCAAATATGTACTGAATCATTGATTTTTTTTTTAAGAAAATGTTTGATGTTGTTCTCACTATGTTTAAAATAGCATTTAACATTTTATGAAGTGTTTGGCAAATACTTTACGACTCCACATGTGAGCGGTGCAGGCTATGGGGAGAGTGATTGTCCTTTGCCGCTTGTCCCAAAAAAATATTTGTATTGTTCATGAAAATTTCATGAATTTTAAAATGATGCGCTTAAAAGTTCGGTTAAAAAGATGTGGTTCCAGATCGCCAACACTAAAATTCTAGACCTGCAATTGGCCACACAGTATATTTTTTTCTTAGGAAGTTGCTCCACCCTATCGTTATAAGGTGTTGAAATATTTATATTTCAGCAAAATTATTATAAGATAACTCTAATTATACCATAGACTACAGATGTCGACATTACAAATTTTTCTTTGTGTTTTGGCTGCCTCGACTCCTATATATACATGGAATTTGACTAGGATTGAACCAGAAGATAAAGGAGCTAGCAATTCCTTGCAGGTGCATCTGAAATATGGCCCAGGAGCAACATGTCCAGATTCCCAGAATGAAACTTGGAACTCAGGGTCTTGAGGTAATTTGCACAAAAGCTACTTCTTGATCACATGGAGTGCGAAAATCGATCATGACTTTTCGTCGTTGGACAATGATTTCTCGTCCTAGATTCGACTTCTGAGTCTGCAACGAAAGGCAGAAGTTCAGTGCAGATGATAGATTCATGCGGTTGCTTTTTCATAAGGCAGAGAGATCATAATTTATGTGATTTCTTGCTGACATGTGCAAGTTCTTTTGCTCTTTCATGGTTTTATGCTGCTGCAGGTTTCCAAGTTGGGCTTTGGCTGTATGGGACTGACAGGAATTTACAACGATCCTGTCCAGGAGGAAGTCGGCGTATCCATTATCACCGATGCGTTCGCCAAGGGGGTAACATTCCTCGACACGTCGGATGTATACGGTCCGAAAACTAATGAAATTCTGGTTGGGAAGGTAATTGAGGACAGAAACATGCAAAATTCAAATCGTTTATAGTTTTAGTTCATGGAATTTTAGTTACGTGGTGAGGAAAAGGGCAGAGAAACTAAGGGACTTTATTTACAGGCGTTGAAGAAGTTGCCTCGCGAGAAGGTGCAGTTAGCTACCAAATTCGGGGCTCTGCAATCCAAGGGATACGATGCGGCGATAAATGGAACGCCTGAATATGTCCGCTCATGCTGTGGGCCAGCCTTAAGCGCCTCGATGTCGACTACATAGATCTCTATTACGTGCATCGAATTGACACATCGGTTCCAATAGAGGAAACTGTAAGTTTTGCAATGTCAAAGAAAATCTGAATAATTTCTCTGCTCCAACACACTTTAAACTCATCAATTTTCAACAAATTTGCAGATGGGAGAACTGAAGAAGTTGGTGGAAGAGGGGAAAGTGAAGTACATTGGCTTGTCGGAAGCCAGTCCCGACACCATACGGAGAGCGCACGCGGTTCATCCCGTCACTGCCTTACAAATCGAGTGGTCACTCTGGACTCGTGACATTGAGCAAGAAATCGTCCCTCTCTGCAGGTACATTGCTTGCTCTACTCTAATCTCTCGGAACATTTGCAACGAAGAAGTGGAGGAAAACTGTGTCCACGGACTTCCTAGTAGACTCCGAACCTTCATAAATTGGTCCATTTTAATTACATAGTCGGACACTTGGATTTAACTAGCGGAGTTTCTTTCTTCGTGTTGGCCCGCTTCTTGGATTTCCAGGGAGCTTGGGATCGGCATAGTGCCCTATAGTCCTCTCGGTCGCGGGTTCTTTGGTGGTAGGGGAGTCATAGGAGCTGTGCCTGGGAAGAGCCTTCAGGTGTGAGACATGCCTTACTTCTTTTGGCGTGCGTATCATTTAGTCCAAGCTTCTCCAAGACAATCCTGAATCCTCATATCTGTTTCTTCAAATTTCCAGGAAAGGTTTCCCAGGTTTCAACCGGAGAATTTGGAGAAGAACAAAGTCTTTTACACCCGAATCGAGAAGCTAGCAAACAAGCACGATTGCACCCCGATCCAGCTCGCCCTGGCATGGGTTCTCCATCAAGGGGATGACGTTGTGCCGATACCGGGTGTGTAGACAACTTGAATAGAAGCATCATTTGTATGATAATTACGTTCCCTTTTACTACGAAAAAATTGGACTGCGACTGCCTGTCCGGTCCCTAAAGACCTCAAAAACAGTCTCTAATGACTACTGGCGATGGGCGTTCCGACCAGCAGCAGCCATCGCCTTCCACTTGCTACTAAAGAGACTAAGCGACTGTTTTCTAGTGCCTGTCGCTCGATCTCTACACGTCGTTTTATAAGTTCTCTGAAATTATGAATTATCGGTTCATTAACAAACCTGCCGTCGCATTTTGAATTATCTGAACTTATACATCGTTTATGTAGGAACGACAAAGATAAAGAACCTGGACGCCAACATCGGCTCCTTGCAAGTGAAACTCGCAGAGGATGATTTGAGAGAGATATCAGATGCCGTGCCAATCGAGGAGGTCGTCGGTGGCAGTATTCACGAAGGGTTTGCTCGTCTCTCGTGGAGGTACGCGGACACGCCGCCCCTGAGAGACGGGAAATCGTCGGCCTAGACTTCCTTCAGTTTCTTGGAGCACTGTTCGGCTCTCTACATTGTTCTTTTCCTGTCTGTAACCGAGGTCTGCAATCGATCATGGGGATCTCGATGCAAACATAAACCAGGGATTGTTAAGTCCCTTGGATCTGGAAGGGAAAGCTTGAATTAATCATCAATGATGATGTTGCATTTTGCGGTTGCTCTTTGATACCGTTTTGCAGATTTCTAGCAATTTGTCCGAGAAAGTTCTCGGACAAAATATCTTTCATCAAAGTTAGCTCTTCGGCTTTTTTGTTTGTTGGGTTTTGTATTGTTTAGAAAAGGAAGCGATTGGCTATAACTATCCGAATAAAAGATAAAATTAAAATACTTGAAAGTAAATTCGAGATAAAAGATAACTATAGGCAAGAAATAACAGATAAATGGTGTTCTTTGTTCATCTTTTTTCCGATCCTTTACAACTTGTCTTCGGCTATCTATACCTAGATAGAGTGAATAACTGTTCTGACGGTTATTGCTTCAATTTTAATTGTCCGTGGAATACTCGGTGTGCCTTCAATAATTGTTTTGCCTTATCCACGCAGTGGTTAATGCCGAGTGCTTCGGTAACTGGTCTCTTTCTTATCCTCCTGCTTCCAAATGGTAATTAGTGCTGAACCGTCGATAATTATAACTGCTACTATATCCGAACTCCCGCGGCCCGATATGTCCATTACAAGCCCAGTGGGTTTTATCGATTATCAACGGCCCACAGAGTCAACTTTTGGTGTTAACAATTTTCTAAAGCTTTGGTAACTCGTAAAAGTCATTTATAATAAAAGTCGATGCATAATGCGTAACTAACGGACCCCTTTACTAAACTACCAACGTTATTAAATCAAAACTATAAGCTAATTCAATAATTTATCAAAATTCATTTGAGTAGGCTTATTAATGTGTTATTTAAGTCACTTAGCCCGTGTTGGAATTACGAAGTCTTTCAATAATTGACCAACACTCACTTGCGCCGCTTACCATTACCAATGTGTTAAAGTTGCTAATTTATATACGAAATTGTTGATCCTAATTTAAGTGATGTACCAATTTTTCTCTTCCAACTAATTTAAACTTACCGAACATTTATTTGATTAATTTATAATGTTCATGCTCGCTTCATTATAATTTACCGACATTGTTTTACTGACTTACTAACCTTTTAGAATTTTGCTGACTTTTATATAGAATTACCAAAGTGATTTTATCAACTTTTCTTTGATTAAGGCACTAACCAGTTTTGGATGAGCTCTTATTTGAGTCGCCGCACCTTTATGCTTGTTTCTTATTGTTAATTTTACTAATAACGTACGGTATTAATTTCTGTTAAAATTTGTGATCCATTTTCTATCTAAAAAAAAACTAGAAACCACCGGATAAATCTTGCATGTGTCAGAAGACAGTTGAAGGAACACGAGAAGACCAGCTTGCAAAGGAAAACATTCTAGAAATCAAGCTTTCTTAATCATGAGAAAGAAGAACCAAGAAAGTGAACAAGGAATGTCCACACAAGCCTACAACCGGCAAACTAGAAGAATCCAAGGAGAATGATATTAAAAGTGCCAAAATTTATTTACAGTGCTCACTTTAGTGTTAAAAGCTTTTTTCGGATCGCTTTAGTGCTATTTAAAAAAAAAATCACTTAAATGTCAACTCCGATTTGGATGGTCGGAAATCCGATATGACCATATTTTGTTAATTTCTTAGTCTTACATGGCTCGCCAACTGGTCCAATCAGCATATAACTTCAAAACGATGTCGTCTAAAAGTTGTAAATAGTGATCGTTTGAATACCAAATTTTATTTAAAGTGATTATTTCAATATCAGTTGGACCTGGGCATGTCCTTAAAAGGCTTAAAGAGGAAACAGACGGGAGAATTGCCCTGGGTTGGGAGACCCCGCGATGTCCTTCGTATTCCTTCTCTGTCAGGAAGACAAAGATAGACAATGAATTTGAGAGCCTCACGGTGAGGAAGGTAGACTCCATGTCGAGGCGTGCCCAACTACCACCAGGTAGGCTGGTATAGTAGTCACATGCGCCTGAGGTGAGTGAGAGTGGGTAAAAGGCCCACTACAGAGCTAGCGCGCGGTTGCAAGCAGTGCCATTAGGCATGTTAGCTCTATAGTAGGCCTTTCACCCACTCTCACTCACCTCAGGCGCGGATGGCTACTATACCAACCTATCCGACGGTAGTCGGGCACGCCCCAACGTGGAGTCTACCTTCCCCACCGACGCTGCTTGCAACCGGGAGTACAAAGCTAGCTTGCATTTGCAAGTAGTGCCGTTAGGCGTGCTAGCCCTGTAGTGGGCCTTTCACCCACCCTCACTCACCTTAGGTGCGGGTGGTTACTTACCAGCCTACCTGGCGGTAGCCAGGGCTTGCAAGCACGCCTCGACGTGAAGTCTACCTTCTCCACCATGAGGCCCCCAAATTCCCTGTCTATCTTTGTCTTCCCGACAAATAAGGAATACGGAAGACAGCACGAGATCTCCCACCCCAGGGCAATTACCCCGTCTGTTTCCTCCTTATCTCAAACTAATTTTTATATCATAAAAATTTTCAAACTAATACCTCATGCCAGATTTACTCCAAACTGATATATTTACATTACATTTATCCCAAACTAATTTTTATGTCACAAAAAATTTGTTATTAAAAAGCAATCATTCAATGCCAAGCTCACCACATGGACTGAATTTTTTAATTATTATGCCAAGTCATATTAAATTTTTAATTATAAAAGCCACATATTAGTTTTTTAAAGAAAAAATGATTATTTCTTTGATTTTGCACTTTAGTGATCCGATGAAAACTTTTGGTACTAAAGTGAGCATTTTACACAACTTTTAACACCTTTAGTACTCTTCTGTTGAAGAATCTATTATGTCAATTGTAATTGTCGATAAAAAGACTTGTAATTCATCCATTTGAGTATGTGAGGTTTAAGTCCTCCACTATGTGTAGAGAGTACAACTCAAACCTATAGCGCTTGTACTTACCAAAACTAAATAAACTATATTCGTAAACTATCTTACCTCATCCCCTGTCCATCATGTACCAAATAAATCTTACACATATACACTTGGACACAATCAAACCACAAACTATCATAGATATCAAAACCATGCATCCGCACACAATTCCAAAATTTCAACAATTTCGTAGCTTTCTTATAATTATATTAAAGAGTTGTTAACAATTATACAAAGTTATAATCTTTACTTTCACATATTCGCCGACTTTTCTATGACAAAATCACCTACTAGGTTTAGTTTTCCAATTCTTATTGTGTAGTTTAATAATGTTTATTTGGCACTTTACATTGCCAACTTAAACAATAATTACCAATATAATTTAAGCTTAGCAGAATGTTAAAGTTACTATCATTTTGAAATTTCTAACCTTAATATGAGTGATTTACTAACTTCCGTTTGATTTGGTTATCAACTAATTTTAGTTTACCAATTCTTTTTTAAATCTCTTACCAGTATTTATTCAGTTGCTTCGGGGAAGCAATTGTAATAATTTATCAAATTGCATAGTTTAGCAACGTGTTAAAAGAGTTACTAATTGCTATGCAAAATTATCAATATTAATTTGAGTGATTTATCCTTTATTTTCCCATAAAAAATTTGTCCTTATTACTTCCATTGCCAAAATAGATGTTGCGACCTACCCCTTAGGGGGAGGGAATAGGTTTAGGGGCATTGCCGAAAAGATAGGCCTATGGTCCATGATTAGGCTTGGGCTCTCCAAGCCCATACCTCGCATGACATTAGGGTGTTCTCAATAATTTCGCAATAAAGAGTCGCCACTAGCCTATTGGGGTCGATTAGAAACCAAGTGAGGTATGGAAGTGTACCTCACTTTCTATGCAACCGGAGAATCTAGAGTCGGGGACTTGATTACACTAATTAACCAATTCATTCCATTTTGATACCTAATCTTGTTCATTTTAAAAGAAAAGATTTTTGTCAGGCAATTTAGATTGATTTTATACCTATCCACTAACATGTGAGGTGATCATGTGGGTACGCAATCATTAAAGTAACAATTTACAACCAAAATTCTAATTGCAATAAATTTTAGCACATGCAATTAAACATAATTAAATATACAAATTAAACATGCGATATAATTAATATATGAGCAAATAAAGGCATAATTACACTACGCAAGCAAAGAATCTAGGGTCGGTGACTTGATTACACTAATTAACTAATTAGTGCCATTTCGGTACCTAATATTGTTCATTTTAAAAGAAAAGATTTTTGTCAGGCGATTTAGATTGATTTTATACATATCCACTAACATGTGAGGTAATCATGCGGGTAGACAATCATCAAAGTAACAATTTGCAACCAAAATTCTAATTACAGTAAACTTTAGCACGTGCGATTAAACATAATTAAATATACAAATTAAATATGCGATATAATTAATATACGAGCAAATAAAGACCTAATTACACTAAGAAGGCAAGACATGACAAATTCCTAAACAAACCTACATTTTTTAATTTTTTTTTAAAAATTCAAAAAAAAATTAAAAATGGCGAACCAGGTTGGGTCCGGTCTGACCCGACCGGGTCTAACCGGGTTAGGGCAAGTCGGGTCAGACTCACCTGAGTCCGTACTGGTTGGGGCGGGCCGGCTACCCGCCCAAAAGGACCAAGCCCGACCAAGGGTGGTCGAGCCTTTGCTTGGTTTGGGGATTGGTACCAACCGACGAGCCCAACCCCTTTCTTTGCAAAAGAGAAATGCCCCTCCTCGTAGGCCCACAGCGAAAGAGGCCAAGTGGGCCAGATCTGCTTGGCCCGTGACCTTGTTCCGCGGCTGTTTAGTTGCGACAAGGGATGGTGACGACGTGCGGCACAGGCGGCTTCTCCGGCTAAGGCTGCGGCGGTGCCGCCTCGACTAGGCGGGCAAGAGCAACTCTAGACCTCTGAGGTCGGGGGGTTTCGGCGACAAGGGCCTCTTTGGGGCGAGCTTCGACGACGGCGTATCCGAGGGCTCACGACCCCATTCCTCCTCGGCTCCGGCGACGCAGCGGCGACACAGCTCTAGGGACCTGACCTAATGGACACATAGAAGAGAGAGGGGAGAGATAGAGAGAAAGAGGGACACGGCCAAGGCCCCAAAAGACGAGAACAGGGGGAAATTTCAGCTTGGCATTTCATTGAGCAAGTAGCGCGCACTGATGAACCTAGGGATCTTCAACTCAATCGAGACCCCAGCGCGGGTCCGGGGGGTTAATGGGGATACCAGGACACTGGGGAATGCAGTAAAGACGATTAGGGAGGCTGAAGCTTGCCCGGACCGGTCGAGGTGAGCTCCAGCCGGCTTAATTCCGAGGAACGCACACAAGGTGTTTGGTGAAATACCAACTTGGGCTCCCAGGGAAACGGCGGCGGTGGCGGTGGTCGGGCGATGCTTCGGCCACGGTAGCGGCGGCCTGGAGACTCCTTCTCCTCGGCTTCTCCTCCATTGGTTTTTTCTCCGTTCCTTTTTGTTCTTTTGCTTTTCTTTACGTTCGTTCTCCCCGCCCCTTCTTCGCTGCCCCTTTCTTCTTAGGAGGTTGCGCATGAAAAGACCCCTCAGCAACCGCCGGCCAGCCGGACTACTCTGATCCGCGGATCACATTGAGCCGCCTGCCCGCTTGCGATCCTCTACTCCTGCTCTGTTGCCCCTACTCTGCTCTGCTCCTGTCTTTTTTTTTTTTTTTTTTTTTTTTTTTTTTTTTTTTTTTTTTTTTTTTTTTTTTTTTTCTGCAGGATCGCGCACGAAGGATGGAAGGAGGAGGAAGACTAGCTGGGGTGCGGGTCGGGTCAAAGGGGAAAAAGGTCGGGCCCAACGCAAGGAGAAAAAGAAGAAGGCTGGGCTGGACCTAGCATGAGGGAAAGAAAAAAGAAAAAGGGGCGGGCCGGGCCAAGGTCGGATCCGGCCCGACCCGACCCTAAGGCCTTTTTTTTTTTAAAATAAATTTTTAATTAATTTTTTATATGTACTTGAAAATACAAATTAGGTGCCAACAATAGATATTCTCATTGTTGTTGGAAAAAGAATTAAGAGTCATATGAAAAGAGCTCGAACAGCATTTTAATGTATGCCAGTCCATCCGGATTGATTTTTAGATGCTACTTAATCTTTATCTTGTAGCTCACGCGTTTTTTTTTTTTTTTTTTTTAATCCGTAGCTCTTAAAGCTTTCATACTCTCATGCAGCTCACATGTAACTTTTTTTATAATTTTGAAAAAATTAAATAATATTTTGAATTATGACGGGAAAGTAATAAATAAAAAAACCTTTTTGCTTGTTTGGGGGCTAAACAAATAGGATATTCTCTAAGGCTGCGTTGAAATAGAGGTCGTTGACCTGCAACGTGGATGTCAGTAAAATATCTTAATGCAACTAGAAGCGACGGGAAAGATCAATGGAAAACCTCAGCGAGTCTGCTAACATGTGTGCATGCTGTCATGCCAACAACTGGTGGGCAATTCTGAGATCGCAAGAACCCTGCCCGAAAAGCAGAAGCAGACGTGCTCAAACAGTGAAGGATAAAAGAGTGAAGCTTGGAAGCCAAGGACTGGAGGTAAAAATCAACGCAATCCCAGATCTTTTTTGGTGCCCATTACCATGTATGTCCAAGAAATGATTGGTTGTTTTTATCGTTGTGCTTCTTGATGATGATGTGTCTGTGGTCAGTGTGTAGATCAGTTGGTTTTCACGAATTTCGGTGGCTTGGGAAGTGGGCATTGGATTTATACATGAAATTTCGAACTTGAGCCGTGGGTAATGAGTAGAATTGTCGGCTACACATCCACTGATGCAATAGGGGAGCTTTGCGATGGTGCAAATGTTGAAATTGGATATGGTTTCTTGTTTGTGTCTACAGTGGGAGCACAGAGGTCTTGTCCAACCAAGTCAATTCGACACAGTTCGGGTGTGCTTGAGTTTGGCTCTACTCGATCGAGTGTTCAAGGTTGGAGTCTGGACACTCGACTTGAGCTCGATGTAGCTTGATTTTTCAAAGAAACTGAACTCAATTCGTGAGGAATTTGGTATCCTCAACTACTCTTGACTTATTTTGGTCTAAGTTCAAATTAAAAGTTATTGTGCTCAAGAATAAACTCGCGTTCTCAAAGTCCAAAAGGAAAAAGAATTAACATGGCACATGTTTTTCTTTTATCCATAACCGAAAAACTCAAATATCAAACTACTCTAGCAACCTCGCAAGCTGCTCACGCTAAGAATTTTAAACATGAGCTCAATGCTCTTTGGCATTTGGGCACACATATGCCAAAGGATTTAAGTGAAGCAGGACTAACCGGCTAGTTGAGATTGAGCAGATCACTAGTACCGACACATCTGTCTCCCCACCTTACAACGGAGTCTTTGAACTTTAATGGCAGTGTTCAGCTTGGAAATATGAACAGCATTTGACCTGATATGCCCGTTCTGAAATGGTAAGCGGCAAACTCACCTCTTTTTTAACCACAGTTATCCAAGTTGGGGTTTGAATGCATGAGCTTAACTGGTGTCTACAACTCTCCACTTTCTGAAGAGGATGGCATCACCATAATTAAGGATGCTTATCGCAAGGGAGTCACCTTCTGTGATACAGCTGATGTGTATGGAACAAATGCTAACGAAGTTCTGGTGGGAAAGGTACATCTCTCTGCATAAGCAGTGACATTTGCATTTGACCAATCAATTGGTTGAGCCAATTCGTCCAGTTCGTATGTCAAGCGCTGAAGTTACTTTTCTTCTACTAAAGATCAAATTGGCTGAAAAGGACTCTGCATCTTTTTCTTTCCTTGTTTTAGCGAGCCCGAAAAAGGTGGAGGGTTAGTTATATGGGGTTTAATTTAGCTTCTCCCCTTCTTATATTATGAACTTGAGCTTTCTTGGATAACCCTTCTTAGATCACTTCTTTGGTCATGGAATCAAACATAATAAGAGAAAGAAGGAAAAGAAGAAAATGTTTGCTCTGGACAAATGTTCTCCTTCTAATTGGTTTTTCCAGAGATGGGGGAATCTGATCATCGTATGGCAGGCTTGATTTAATGATATTGTGATTCGATTTAGGCCTTGAAGCCGCTCTCAAGAGAAAATACTCAGCTGGCTGCCAAATTCGGTATAGTGAGAGTTGAAGCTTCTCAGATGGTGGTTAAGGGTGCCCTGAATATGTGCAATCGTGTTGTGAAGCTTGCGTGAAGTGCCTAGGCTTGGAATACATTGATCTGCATTATCAGCATTGAGTCGACGTTTCAATTCCCATTGAAGAAACTGTAAGTGCTTCTTTTGCAATTTTTTTCTTTGGGTACCCCTTTTGCATTTCTTGTGCATGTGTACCATCTTGTGTCTTCTGGTGATTGATTTTTCTCTTGAAAAATTATATTCCACCCCATCTGAAGCCATGCATTTCCTGGAACATAGATGGGAGAACTTAAGAAACTGGTGGAAAAGGGAAAGGTAAAGCATATTGGTCTGTCTGAGGCGAGCCCAGACACTATTAGATGAGCTCATGCGGCTCATCCCATTACGGCAGTACAAATGGAGTGGTCTCTCTGGACTAGTGATATTGAGGAGGAGATAGTTCCGTTATGCAGGTTAGTTAGTCCACAGTAGCATCTTTTACTTTGTTTTATTTGGGGTAAGAAAAAAAGTTTAGGAGTATATATCCCTTTAGCCCATGAAATCGCGCAATATTGTCTTCTATATGACCAGTCAAACAACTTTATGTTGCAGCCACAGGTGCAGTGTTGACATTCTTTATAATGTTTCCTAATCTAAAAATGTTGTCTTGATGTTGCTAAATGCCAGTGAGCTTGGTATTGGAATAGTTCCATACAGTCCGCTTGGCCGTGGCTTTTTGGGTGGCAGAGTTGTCGTTGAAGATTTGCCTTCAGACAGTAATCTGGTATGTAGCCATTTCATTTGGTATAGGAATTCCATTTTCAAGCTCCAGTTCTTGAGTCTTCAACGAAAATGCTCTGTGATTTGAAGACACTATTTCGATTCTTTGGAACTGGAAAAAAAAAAAAATTTGTTGGCACTACAAAGTATGTTTTTTATGGTACTTTGCGGAAGCGCGTGTGTGCAAGTGTGTATGTGTGAATAAAAGTGGACTACAACGCAAGGGAGTATGGATAAAAAAAGACTTTTATTATGAAAGTTTGTATTACAAAGGAAGGAGTGTTTCTAGTTTTTCTACTACATAAAACAGACACCATGACTCCTTTTTATAGGCGTGAGTCACCGCCTTCTTCCACCGACATTGAGTACAAAAAATTAATATAAAATCACAAACTTGCTTCTTTGTCTCCTGCTCGTGCGGCTTCTTCCGGATCTTCTGGTGGCTTCTCCATTATTCTTCATTTTTCTATTCTCTGCAGCTCCTCAGCTTTTGTTGACTTTTCTCTTTTGCCTTTTTGCTGCCCACGTGGTCTTGCTGCCCATCGTACCAGAAACTTCTTCAACATTTGAGAGTTTTCAAGACTTGCCTTTTCTTGCATGCACGTGCACTATTGTTGCCGACTTAGAGCAAGTTGTTGCCGCCAACTTTTTCCTTCTCCATTAAACATGAATAGTCTAGTGTGTTCTGGCACTTTTCCAAAAAATGGATCACATTTTAACACTCCTCCTTGATCCATTTTTGTGATACTCCGAGCATGCTTCTCAATGTCTCAAATTTTGCTGTTGGTAGTGCTTTAGTGAATATGTCCGCAATTCGGTCTTCAGTCTTACAATACTTCAACTCGATTTCTCTTCTGTTTTGTACTTCACGAATGAAGTGATATTTTATGTCAATATGTTTGGTTCTTCCATGAAAGACTGGATTTTTTGATATTGCAATCGCGAACTTGTTGTCACAAAATATTGGCGATGATTCCATTTATGGTTCTCCAATGTCCTCTAGAATTCTTCGAAGCCATATTGCATGATTAATAGTTGTAGCAACCGCAACATATTCTGCTTTTGCAGTGGATTGTGCCACTGAGTCTTGTTTTTTAGATATCCATGAAAATATTCCAGAACCTAATATGAATGCATAACCAGTGGTACTTCTCCTATCATCAGATGATCCTGCCCAATCGCTATCAGTATAACTGATCAACTTAGTTGTTGCACTAAGTCGGTACCAAATACCATAATCAGTGGTTCCTTGTAAGTATCTTAGAATTCTCTTGGCTGCTCCAAAATGAATTTGGCTTGGACTCTGCATAAACCGTGATAGTAAACTTGTCGTGTACATAATATCTGGCCGTGTAACAGTAAGATATAGTAGACTCCCAATTAGGCTTCTATAGAGTGAAGTGTCTGCTTTTTCAAATCCATCTTTTTTCAATAGTTTCTCATTCATCCCAAGTGGTGTTGCCACTGTTTTGCAATTACTCATCTTGAATTTTTCAAGGAGCTTTTCTGCATATTTCTTTGTGAGATGAAAATTCCTTCATCTTGATTTACTTCAATACCGAGGAAATAGTTCATCAAGCCCAACTCCGTCATCTCGAATGTCTTCATCATTTCTTCTTTAAATTCTCGGATCATTGTCTCATTATTTCCTGTATATATGAGATCATCTACATATAGAGAGACAATGAGAGTGTCAGACTTACCTTGAGTCTTGATGTAGAGTGTCGGCTCACTCATACTCCTCCTGAATCCTTGTTTGATGAAGTACTCATAGATTCTACTATACCATGCACGTGGTGCTTGTTTTAACCCATATAGGGCTTTCTTGAGTTTGAGAACTTTTTCTTCTTGGTCTTTGAGGATAAAGCCTTGTGGTTGTTCTATGTATATTTCTTCTTGAAGATATCCATTTAAAAATGCCGACTTCACATCTAGTTGATGGATCTTCCATTCTTTTTGTGCTGCTAGGGCTATGAGTGTTCGAATAGTATCAAGGCGAGAAACAAGGGCAAAAGTTTCAGTATAGTCGATACCTGGTTGTTGCAAGTATCCTTTCGCCACAAGCCTTTCTTTATGCTTCTGGATTGATCCATCCGCGTTGAGCTTAGTCTTGTAGACCCACTTGACGCCAATGATCTATTTGCCTTCAGGTCAATCGACAAGCTCCCAAGTTTCATTTTTCTCAATCGTCTTGATCTCTTCCTCCATGGATTTTATCCAAACTTCTTCTTTGGATGCTTGTTCGTAATTTTCTGGTTCAAAAATAGCAAAGTTGCATGTGTCATAAATTCTTCTAAGGGCTTTTACCCTTAGTACTGGAGACTCTGGAGTAGATTCTTCTTGCGTTACTCTTGGAGAGCTTGGTGGAGTTATGTCGTGAGTGGTGGAATCCGGTACTTCTCCTTCTTCTTGTGACGTTGACTCCTCTTGAGCAGGTGGTATGTCTGGCAAGGTGATGTACTTCTTCTCGATCTTCTCGCTCTCCAAATTCCAGGTAGCATTTTCGTCGAACTCGATGTCTCGACTAATCATAAGCTTCTTGGTTCTTAGGTTGTAAACCCGATAGCCTTTTGATTGGTCACTGTAGCCAAGGAATATTCCATTTTCTGTCTTTTCATCTAGCTTACTCATTTTTTGAGCAAGGATGTGGACGTAGCATATGCATCCAAACACTTTGAGATGCTTTGCTGAAGGCTTTCGTCTACTCCATGCTTCAACTGGAGTTTATTTTGAACAGCTTTAGTTAGACACCTGTTTAACTGGTATACTGGAGTATAAACTGTTTCTACCCAAAAAGTGTTGGGAAGGCCTTTCTCCTTTAGCATGGACCTCACCATCTCCATGACGGTTCTATTCTTCCTTTCTGCTACTCCATTTTGCTCTGGAGCGTAGCCAACAGTCAGTTGATGATGGACTCCTTCATCTTCACAAAATTTATTAAACTCCTTTGAATTGTATTATGTGCCTCTGTCACTCCTTAGGACTTTGATTCTTTGGCCACTTTGATTCTCGACGTGGCTCTTGAATTTTTGAAGATAGAGAAAACCTCTATACACTTTTGTTTCTTCTTTGCTCCAACATATGGTGCCATTATTCGGTAAGAAAACAAACCCGAGGTTTTTCTTTTATCTAAATCTCCTCCCCAATCAGCATCGAGAATAGCCTTAGAGTCGCAGATCCTTTCCTTAATAACTCAACGTATAATCAGCAGTCCCCTTTAGATACCTCGGTTTATCTTAACGGCCTTCCAATGTCTTTGGACCAGGGTTGGATTGGTATCTACTTACCATTCCAACTTGCAAAACATATGTCGTCTTGTACACATCATAGCGTACATCAAGCTCCCAACAAGACTAACATAAGGAACATGTTTCATTTGTTCCTTCTCTTGTGGAGTCCTTGGACACAATCTATGGCTCAATCCTTCACCTTTTGCAATAGGAGTATCAATGGGTTTACAATCTTGCATACGAAATCGTTCAAGAACCTTATTTATATATGTTTCTTGCTAAAGAGATAACGATTTCTTGAACGATCTCTTGAAATCTTAACTCCAAGAATGTATGCAGCCTCACCCATATCCTTCATCTCAAAGTTGGAAGACAACCAACTCTTGATGCAAATATTAACAAACTCCATATTGCTTCCGGCAATTAGTATATCATCAACATATAATGATATGATCACAAAATGATCCTTGGATCTTTTGATATATACACAATGATCCTCATCAATCATTGTAAAATCATATGCCATTATGGCATTATGAAAACGTATATACCATTGTCTTTGACGACTGCTTAAGGCCATATATCGACCTCAAAAGTTGACATACCTTTTTTTCTTGGCCTTTCACTATAAAACCAGCAGGTTGTTCCATATATATTTCTTCCTCTAATTCTCCATTGAGGAAAGCGTTCTTTACATCCATTTGATGTAACTCAAGATCCATACTAACCACTATTGCCGAATAATGCGAATCGAGGCAAATCTTTCTACGGGAGAAAATGTTTCCTCATAATCAATTCCTTCCCCGTTGATTATACTCCTTCGCTACAAGGCGAGCCTTATGCCTTTATATCGAGCCATCGGCCTTTCGCTTTATTTTGAGAACCCACTTGTTCCCAATAGCTTTGCGTCCTTTTGGAAGATCAACCAGTTCCTAAACTTGGTTTGACTTCATTGACTCCATTTCCTCTTCCATTGCATGAATCCATTTTTTTCCTTACTAGGGCAATTCGAGCCTCATTAATATTTCTTGGCTCATCCTCATCTTGCGGAGCAATCATAAAAGTTTCCCCTTCAATGTCAAAACGTCGACGGGGAATACTTTGTGACTTGTTCACCGTATTGGAGATTGTACACTTTGCACATCATTCCCCATTATGCTCCCACTTGGATTAGATAATGATGACGTCGTCTCATCATGTGGTTGCAATTGAGAATGAGTTGAATTCAATTCATCACTTCTCATATTACTCCCACTTGGACGAACTCCACTAATATCATTATCTTGATCCAAGATTACAAATAGGGAGTAATCTGCCCCTATTTCGCCCTTCTTAGGAAATTCATCCTCTAAGAATGTGACATCCCGTGATTCAAATTCAGTTATACTCCCACTTTCCTGCTCACCTACGAACACATACCCTTTCGAGTGTTCGGAGTATCTCATTAAAATACTCATCTTTCCTTTGGGACCCTATTTCCCAAACTTGTGAGAGGACTCATGAGTATAGGCAGCACAACCCCATGGCTTAAGAAAACTTAAGTCCGGTTCTCTACTCCGTCCATAACTCATATGGAGTGGAAGTAACCGATTTTGGAAGGCACCCGATTAAGTATATAGGCGGCGATTAACAACGCATCACACCAAAAAGTGATAGGTAAGTTAGCATGCGCCATCATGGACCTAACCATTTCTAGTAGGGTTCTGTTTCTTCTCTTCGCAACACCATTCTGTTGAGGAGTATATGGAATAGACAACCGTCTTTCTATTCCTTTTTTTTCATCACATAATTTTCTGAACTCATCAGATAAATATTCTCGACCTCGATCGGATCTCAATACTTTTATTTTCTTGTCTAATTGATTTTCTTCCAAGTTCATAAACCTTTTGAAACAACTTAATGCTTCAAATTTATGAGAAATCAAATAGACATATCCGAATCGAGTATAATCATCTATAAAAGTGATGAAATAAACAGCCTCGTGCCTTCCTCTCACATTCATTGAACCACAGACGTCAGAATGGATTAAATGCAGAGGAAATTCAGCTCTTTTACCTTTTCTAAAAGGTTTCCTTGTCGTTTTCCCTACTAGGCAATGCTCACATATGGGCAAATCGCATTTTTCAATGTTGCCCAACAAGCCCTCTTTGGCCAGTCTATTCATACGTTGTTGGCCAATATGACCAAGTCTAGCATGCCACACATTCACATCATTATCATATGAATTAGGAGATGTGAGAAGGGAATAACAAACATTTGCATTAACATAGTCAATATCTAATACAATGAAACCATCCAGAAAATAACCACAAGCATAGTAGCTTTCTCAAAGAAAGTATACCCACGTCATTCTTGTGTAATCGTCAATGAATAGGATGAAATATTTATTTTGACTGGGTGTAGGTGTCCTCATTGGACTGCACACATCCGTGTGGACAAGTTCCAATGGCTTCTTAGCTCTCCATGCACCTCCAGATGGGAATGACTGTCGATGTTGCTTTCCGAGAAGACAGCCTTCACAAACATCTGAAATTTATGTAATGGCTAGAAAGTCTCTCATCATATTTTTCTGATGGAGAGTTTTTAGCAATGAATTGGCCAAATCTTTGATGCCATAGCCATGAATCATCAAGTTGAGCTTTCATGGCTATATCTTTGACATATTTCCATCGAATAGGAAAATTGTTATTTTCCATCGTAACAGAGGTAATGACATTTTTATATTTATCATAGATAATGCAGGCATCTCTATTAAAATATAGAGAATACACACTTTGTATCATTTGGCCCAGACTCGAGATTTGTGCAAGACGAGAGACTAGATATACATTATGTATATATTTTGGGCCTTTATTTGTTTCCACGGCGATGGTGCCTTTTCCTTTGACATCTACTAATGCACCATTGCCCAACTTTACTTGTGATTTCACCGACTTATCAATATCAATGAATATAGATTCATCCCCCGTCATGTGATTGCTACACCCACTATCAATGTACCGTGTTTCATTTTTATTATCATTTACCGCTTGGCCTACGTAGAATGTATTCTCTTCACTTTCTTTTTTTCCTACATAGTGTGCTCGATTATTTGTTTTCGAGCGACAATCTTTTTCTACGTAGTCATATCTTTTACAAAAGCGGCATTGTTTTTTATTTTTAAACCAACAATCCTTCTCCAAATGATTTGTTTTCTTGCAAATACCACAAGGTGGATAATTTTCCTTTTGTATAGTTTCTCCTCCTTTTTTATTTTTCCATGAGCTCCTTCCACCATTTTTAGATTGATGAGACCGTATATTTACTTTAACTGAAAGGCACTTTCAATTGAATCTTCTTCTTGTGCCATTAGTCTTTTCTCATTTGCTTCTAGAGAGCCAATTAATTCACTCACTGATAGTATCGTCAAGTCCTTAGTTCCTTCTATAGTTGTAACTATGGAGTTGTATTTTTTGGTAAGTGATACCAATATTTTCTCAACAACCCTTTGATCAGTTATCCCATCTCCATAGGCTCTCATTTGATTAACTAGTTCCTTTAATTTTCCACAATATTCTTGTACGGTCTCATAATTTTTTACTTTAGCATTCTCAAAATCTCTTCTCAGAGTTTGAAGGCAAATTATGCATACCTTTTCTGATCCTTGAAATTCTTCTCGTAGTATTTCCCAAGCCCCTTTTGCAGTCCTTGCTCCAATTATTCTTGGAAATACCGTTTCCGAGAGTCCTTGCTGGATAAAATATAGCGCCCTTGCATTCTTTTGTAGTTGATCCTTCGAAACACTAGCACCTTCTAGTGGAACCTCGAAACATTTTTCCACGATGTCCCATAAGTCTTGGGCCATCAAGAATGTAGTCATTTTTATGCTCCAAAAGTCATAGTTGTTCCCATAAAAAATGGGAATGGGAAATGAGGATGAATTAGAGTTGGCCATGGTTTAGTTATTGGGTATTTGAAAATGGTAGTTTTAGGAATGGGTAGGTAGGACAAACGCCCAATACCAACCAAAGACGTGGCTCTGATACCACTGATGGTACTTTGCGGAAGCGTGTGTGTGTGCAAGTGTTTATGTGTGAATAAAAGTGGACTACAACGCAAGGGAGTATGGGTAAAAAAAGATTTTTATGATGAAAGTTTGTATTACAAAGGAAGGAGTGTTTCTAGTTTTTCTACTAAATAAAACTAGAGGTGGCAAAATGGGTAATGGACCCATTTTGCACCCATATTTTCACAAATGGGTCGAATGTGAGTTATGAAGTTGTAATGGGTCATGGCCCACATTCAACCCATTTTAAGTTCAATTTTATATGGGTCGAAAATGGGTCACACGTTCTAACCATTTTCGACCCATTTCTAAAACCTTAAAAAATATGAAAATCCTCAGCGACACAGCCCTTCGACCTTTGTCCTCCGCCGCTCGCCGCCTCCGACTCGCCTCCATCGCTCCCTTGAAGGTCGCGACGACTAGCGAGGCTCGGCCTCGCCGACGACTAGCAAGGTTCGAGCTCGCCGGCATCGGTGGGGCCTTGGCCTCACCGGATTGACGAGATCGAGCCCTGCCCGACGCCTGCAAGCTCAATCTCGCATGTGGCCGGTCACCGACCGTCATCATGGTCGACGGCCGGCCAAAGAAGAAAAAAAAAAAGAGAAAAGAGAAAAATTAAAAATAATTATTAAAAATTAAAAATGATATTTTAAAAAATAAAAATAATTAAAAATTTATTTTTTAAAAAAAATAAAAATATTTAAAAATATATTTGAAAAATTAGAAATTCGATTTTTTTTAAATATTTTAATTAGAATTATAAAAATTTTCCATTAAATTTGTATTGCAAAAAATATTTTAACAATAAGTAGGTTTTAGCAATACGGGTGTCTATGGGTCGGTGTGCGGGTCGAGGTCGGGTATGGGTCATTAGATTTATACTACAAAAATATAAGTCAAAACGGGTTAAATTGATCAAATATGGGTCGACTCATTTTTAACCCGACCCACCCATTTGCCATCCCTACATAAAACAGACACCACGAATTCTTTTTATAGGCGTGAGTCACCGCCTTCTTCCACCGACATTGCGTACAAAAAATTACTATAAAATTACAAACTTGCTTCTTTGTCTCCTGCTCGCGCGGCTTCTTCTGGATCTTTTGGTGGCTTCTCCATTATTCTTCATTTTTCTATTCTCTGCAGCTCCTCAGCTTTTGTTGACTTTTCTTTTCTTTTGCCTTTTTGCTGCCCACGTGGTCTTGCTGCCCATCGTACCAGAAACTTCTTCAACATTTGAGAGTTTTCAAGACTTGCATTTTCTTGCATGCACATGCACTATTGTTGCTGACTTAGAGCAAGTTGTTGCCGCTAACTTTTTTCTTCTCCATTAAACATGAATAGTCTAGTGTGTTCTAGCACTTTTCCAAAAATGGATCACATTTTAACAGTTTTGAATATAACTACTATAAACCATGAGAGAAGCGGAAAACTAGGGCTTTATTAGTAGCAACACAGTGGATTGTTATTGGACATTCAAAGCACAATCTTCTCACTGGTGATTGAATGACAACCCAGTTTACAAAAGTTATATTCCACTTAGACTAATGCCCGTGTACTCTTTGAAAGGCCACAAACCCTCGATTCAGATAGGAGAACCTGGATAAGAACAGAAACCTTTATACTCAGATGGATAATCTCGCCAAGAAACATGGGTGCACACCAGCACAATTAGCACATGGGTTCTTCGGCGAGGAGACATGGTTTTTCCAATACCCGGTGAGTCCTCTACCAGATAAGCTTTTGCTTCAAATTAAATCTTCTACTTGTATGATTGTTACTGTGTTGTGGACTTTTTGAGAAGTTAAAAAAAAAATAAGCCATCAAGTAGCTGTTGTGTATAAAAAAATGTGGCCTTATGAATTGCCGGGAAGAAGTGCATTTCTACTGTCTTTGTTTTAAGCAAATACTCTCAAAGTGACTTCTAACATAATTCCGTGGAATGTTTGCTAGTTTTTTTTTTTTTTTTTGATAAAAAGTAATTGTATTGAGCTTTAACCAACATATACAAGCGAACGCGGCACCAAAATTTACACTCAAAATGAAACAGAGGCATAATGAGTGGAAGGGTGCCGAAAGAAAGAAAAACAGAAAAGGCACAAGAAGCTACACGTCAAAAGACAGTTCAACCAAGGCAACAATCCAGAACAAGGACCAACTAACAAAAGAAGGCAACCGGCCTGCCAAACAATGGCTACCCACGCCCATACAACCCCAAACAAGAGCGCCAACGCCCTCTACGAACAGCAACCAGCGAAGCATTTTGCGGCAGAAGTGAAGCAAACCAAGCCAGCAGACTACCCACCAGCAGATCCACCACTCACGCCACAACACCAGCAGCGGAACCTCAGCAGCGTCGACCACCCAGCAGCAAAAAACAGCACCCACAAGCAGGAACACTAAGGATCAGCAGGATTAAAAGAGAAAATGCAAGGATCAATCCCCCAGCTACGTCTCATGTTCCTCGAGTTATCCTCAACATTTCTTAACGTTAAGGCCTTGTCCTTAACAACTTTAATATTTGCTAGTTTTCTTATAACTCCAGTGACAACTAAGATTAAGAACTTTGATGACAATATCGGCTCTCTCAAACTACAGCTTATTGAAGATCTGAAGGAGATCTCTCTGATGCTGTACCTGTCAATGAGGTAGCCAGAGGTAGAACCTACGAGAGCATGAAGTGACTTGGAAGATTGCTAATACACCTCTACCAACTCAAAGTCTGAGCCCAAGAATTTCACGATCTGGCCGGGCAATTTAAGCATTTGTCGACTGTGCAATGATGAAGTATGTGAGCACCGATAGGAAAAATGAGAAGATGACTCGTGAACTTTGGCAATGCTTTTGCTCCTATGGCAACAAAGTAAATGTGCCATGCCCGTTGGAGAGAGCACTTCTCTCCCCTTAAAGCATAAAAATAACATGCCGGGCAATGGAAGTTACATGATGATTTGTTGTCTAAATACATTGTCGGAGCAACGGAAGTTGCATGATGATAAAGAAATGAAAGTTGCATTTAGCTTAGAGTTGTATGGTACAGCTTGCATTTAATTCATGTTTTGTTATACTAGTGTTTCGTCAGTGTTATTCAAATCAGATTAATTGCATGTAAGAGTTCACAGGGTACTATCCGAAACTTAATAACATGGCCATATGTATTCTTTGTTCGACATCGAGTTTTCCATTTTCGCATCTCATTTTATGTGGCTTTTATCATGTTTGGACTATCTTGTTATTGAATGTTCTTGTGTGAATTTGCGATGCATGGTCATTTAGGTGGATCTGCCAAAGAATGAAAAATGAAGATAATCGCGTAATCAAAACATTTTCAAAATGACGGAAAAGGTAGTAAACGACACTAATAGACTTTAGTGTAATTGAGCCCCCCCTTTTCTGTATCTCCGATTTATGAAAAATGAAATGATCTCTTGCATGATAAATTAGTGTCAACTTAAAAATGAAAGAACAAATTTCCATAATAAACCAAGTTAACCAACATAGTGATTAGTAGAGTTTTGGAGCACTCATGTGTCACGGGCCGATCGATTGGGATTGTGACCATACGGTGACTTAGCCTCTTTTGGATCTACTCAGATTGTCGGGGCGCCTAAGCCAAGCCTTGCTCAGATCGTCAAGGCACCTAGACCAAGCCTTGCTCGGATCGATCGCTCACTAGCTCGCTCACCCGGATCGTAGAGAGAGAGTTTCTAGAGAGAGAAGCTCTGGAAGAGAAATGAACATTTTATTACTGAAATGGTTGGAAAGTTCCAAATGAGGGGAGGCCACCCCTTCTTATACTAGAGGCCCTCGGATTACAACCATTGATCGACTTTTCATCCGGCGAACAAGACCGTACCGCCAAACCTACCAACTACCGTCAGTAGTAGCACCGACATGGACATGCTACATGCGACACAACACGACACGACACGACACGCCGACACATTATTTCTCAAAAAATAGAGAATTCCGACACGTTCCGACACGTTATATATTAAATATATATTTTTATATATAAATGCAAAAATAAATAATAAAAAGAGCATAGAATTAATTTATACTAAAAATATTAATTCAACATTTGTTAATAGCATTCATTGTTTTAATTTAACAAAGATTGAATAAGAAATTCAAAAATTGCAAACACAAAAGAGTAAATTTGAAGGAACGTGTCATGTTTTCTTACACTTGTCAGAAATTAGTGAGATTTCTTATAGTCTCAAACGGAGTTCGAAGTTCATGATATAGACTGGCTTGGAGCCCTTCTACAAAACAAGGTTCGAGAAAAATGAAAATCTAAGACAAAAACTCTCGAAGTACGGCCAAAAGAAAATGAAATAACTAAATTTGCCATAGAAAATGTAAGAGATAACTCACAAGCTAATGACATAAAAAAAAAAAAAGAGATAACTCACAGGCGACACCTGCAAGAGGCGGAAAGAAGCAAAAAAAAAAAAAAAACACAACTATAAGTCTGCGGGAGCGGCGAAGCGATGCCGACGAGAAGAGGAGTGTTCCATCGTCACTCATGGGAATGTCAAAATTTATAAGTGAAAAACTTGAGAGTGAGAATTTTCTTCTTTCCCCTTTATTTTTGTTATTTTCATTATTTATTCATATATTTATATTTTGACCCCTCAAGTATTGAAAATTTTTAAAATTGACCCTGTGCGTGTCAAAATCACGTATCGAAATTTCAGATTCGCGTGTCGAGAAGAGTTGACCACGTGTCAAATTTTCCAACACTCGTTGATCGCGTGTCGAACATGTCGAAGCGTGTCGGAGTGTGTCGGACACGTGTTGGAGTGTCGGACACGACACAAAGGCTTCCGGAGAGTGTTGGTACTTCTTAGACTACCGACACTAATGATAAGAGAGTTCTAGACTTTGGTTCAATTACCGTATCGCCCATTCTTGGAACGTTCTGGAAGCTCTCTTGTTGGGAATCCTAGCAATCGCAAAAGGTCCTCCTCGGAGGTGCACGGTCCTTTAGCCATAGAAACCTCTTGGCCGTGACATTCTGTCACGCCCCGAACCCCGAGCGCGTGCACATCCCACTGCGGTCGATCAAACATGCGACATCCCAGGATACGTTGCCGACCCATTCATTTTATTACACATGCGGAAGCGAAACAAATCCCCTGACAACACTTAACTTAGGATAGAAAAGCAGGCAATCAATTACAATACCAAACACTCGCTTATAAACACATAGGTTTAAATACAATACTAGACTGTCTACAAGATAGACCGGCTTGACAAAAGGGGAACTATCCTAAGACCAACTAGCAGGACACTTTCACCGATCCTTCTTCCACCTTCCCAGACTTAGGGCTTCGGTTCCTTCACGACCGCCATCTAGGGACCTGAAATTTTGGCCCACAACGGGGTGAGACATTGTCTCAGCAAGTTCAACCCCCTAAACCCCTATTAGAAAGAAAATACACCCCGGGTGGCCTAGCCACATCACACAGAAGACTTACCTCACCTCAATCTCTTCCTGCAGGTTAGCACAATTTGTATCACACCAACTCAGGAAATAATAAGAATTCAAACAATTGGAACGCCAACACTTTCTTAGGAACCACAAACACACTCAGCACGCATTCCAAGTATTATTCACTGCCACACAAGGGCATAGCCTACTCGCAGTTTGGCTATCTACTGACATTAATGCCAGGCATCGCCTCCCCACTTGGAGCGCGGCTTCGTCACTACGTCGACGACATTCCCGAAGGAGCATAGGTCCAGTCGGCCTAGCCTCTACTGCGACCCGCATCCGTTGTAAGGGGCATCCCATATAGGGGCAAGTCCGGCTCAACAGCCCAGGACGATTCCTCTTAATTATCACACAGCTAAATCATACTCGGCCCCAGGACACTTTGCATTCCACTCAAGGCTTCCACTTAAAATAGTGATCCCGGCCATTTTTCTTCATATTAAAAATATTCCAGAAATTATTCACGTGTGTGGGGGCACGTTAATTTCGAACCAAAAAGCCGGTAACTCACTTTTTCAAACCCCACTACTTAATATAATCATTAAAATCCAATTTTTGCATCAAAACCCAACACTTGGGTTTTTATGAATAAAATCCATATTTACCACAATCAACACTCAATTTGCCACATCCATTCATCAAATTCAAATTCTAAATGCATAGCAGCGATCAACACGAAATTCTGAGCAATTGAGGTCATAAATAATTTTTTTGAATTTTTTTTTATTTTTTTAAATAATTTTCGGAATATAATAAATTATTAAAAATTCCAGAATTTTGAAACATTTAAATAAATCAAAAATAAAGTCTATTAAGTCACATCAAGGCTTATATTAAAATAAACCTACTTAACTTTAAACTAAACACACTTTAACTTAATTAAACACCCTAATCTAATCCTCAACCAAATAAACTAATCTAACCACCTAAACTTACTTAACTTAGACTAAGCACACTTAGGGCATCATTAACCGTCTAATCAAGATTTAGTGAGCTAAACTCACCGGATTAGCGAGCCGAGCGGACCAAAACGACGAGGGCGACGTGGGGATCGAATTTCCCAAAGGCGACCTAAACTCCGGGGCGGGAAGCCTGCCAAAACGGGCCACGAAGCTGTTGCCAAACCCATTTCTTGCTTGCTGCTGGTTGAGGCCGAGAAGGGCTGATTCGGTGTTGGTTTAGGTGGAGGAACGACGGTGAAGGGTGGCGGCAGCTCGGGCGCGCGGCGGTGGCGGCTCACGGCGGGCTAGGGCGGCGGCTTGGCGACGACGAGCAGCGGCTGGACGACGGAGTTGGGCGCCGGCTGCGCACGGAAGAAGGCGGCGAGTAGCGAGCTGGCCGGCGACGCGCGCGCGCGACGTGCGCGGGCGGCGACGTGCGGCGGCGGCGACGCGACAACGGCGGCGAACGGGCGGAAGGGGCGGCTGGTCGGGCGGTCGAGCTTGGCTGGTCATTCCTCTCTCTCTCCTCCAAATTCAAGACAACTCCCCTTGATTCAAGGAAGAAGATGATGGAGACAAGGGGAAGTGACATCCCACATTTCCAAGAGCCAATCCCCACCATCCACTTGTCAAGATCTTAGGCACTCTTGCCCCACACCATGACATCACTTGTGATATCACAATCCACTAACTCCAACCTCCCACAACCTTAATCCAATAGGTTCAATTTCATTTTCCGCCGGATAAAATTCAAAGTCTTCAATTCTCCTCTAATTGAACCAAATTGAAGTCCATAAAATTAATCCAATGTCACCACACTTCAATTCACATAATCACTTGACCATAGAACCATCTTAGATCTCAAAAGTACAACCAAAAGCGGGCCTACCAATTTTCCGAACCAAATTAGCTATACCTTGATTATTTTGCTGAAAAACTCGGCTTGCATGAAAAATCTTCCAAAGATGAGTCAATGATCCTAAAATAATTTGTGACACACCCAGACTTCCAATTTCGGAATTCGATCTCAATTTCACGGTTAATTTCACTCTGGCACGATATTAGCACGTATTGATCCACCGGGTAGCTTTTAGAAATTTTCGTGCATTTGACATGTGGTTGATCAATTCAAGCCACAATGTACATCTTTGACACATTGGCGACTCTCGGTTGTCGGGATAATCTCAAGGTTTCAAACACGGACACGGGATACCCAAACGATAGAAAAGCCGGTCTAGTGCCGATCGATCACCCACACTCGATCACATGCCTCTGTCGAGTCGACCTATCTCCGGTCTCTAATCGATTTTTAACTGTGCCGTAATGACCCTTGCAGATTAACTCGGTCGAAAGGTCGTTTCCTGGTCAAATTCTCAAGTCCGATGCATTAGAATTTCTTAACGGCTTCACCTAGTAGACTAGTTATCCTTCGAGTGATCGGTTCGGGGAAAAGAACTATATGCGCACAGATGAAATGCCCATTTCAATTTATTGAAAATAGAATTGGAAATTCGGGATGTCACACATTCTCCCCCACTCATTTGAACGACGCCCCCGTCGCTCACGGCTCAAAGGGTGGCCTTCTTGGCACAAGCACAGGATTCCTTGTTCCGATTTCGTTTGGTTCGAAGCCTCTCAAACGGTGGACCATATGGCTCCCCAAATATCAAAATGGACCAACTCAAAAGGACTTGACACATGACTCTAGACACGGGAAGGGAAGGATACCCAATGATGTTTGCCAAATTGACAAGCATCGCACTGGATAGGACTCATAAACAATGAAAAAGAGAAAAAGGACAAATTACATCATTATACATAGTTTGAGCATTAGGTCTCACTAACAATAAAAAAAAACTAAACTACCCTTCAACAAAACCAATAACGTAGACTTGCCTAGTTTTGTTGTAATTTTCACTAAGCTATTCAGAAATTCATTTCCTGAACTCAATTACAAGAAGCAAAAGAGAAGCCTAGGATGCTGAGAATTTCCCATCTATTGGGGGTGTGTTCGCGTACTTCCATGACAAGCGAGCAAAGTGGTCGACGATCTTGTCGCCGGCGATTTCATCGATAGGTATGGCATCTGAGATCTCTTTCGCGTCTGCCTCCGTGAGCTTCACTCCCAAGGAACCGATGTTATTATCAAGATTCTTGATCTTGGTCGTTCCTGCAAAAAGCGCCCAATATAAGAACAGAAACCCAGTTCCATGTCATCTGTTAAAGAATGCCATTTCATCAGATTCTCACCAGGGATAGGCACAACGCCATCTCCTTGATGGAGTACCCATGCGAGCGCAAGCTGTACAGGGGAACAATCGTGCTGTTTCGCTAACTTCTCGATTCGAGCGTAGAGAATCTTGTTTCTGTCCATATTCTCTGCTTGAAACCTGGGATACAGTTCCTGAGAAATGAGGTGAGAAAAAGTTAGCAAGGAGGATTGGTGAAGAAGCGTTTAGACCATCGTGTACATGAAGTGAAATATTCAAGAAAGAAGTGCCCCTTTAACTATAAACCTACCGGAGAAAGATGTGCCGGCACAGTTGCTGTGACTCCTCTGCCGCCAAAGAACCCACGACCAAGAGGGCTATACGGAACGATGCCGATTCCAAGCTCCCTGAAATTGAGAGGCGGGCTAAAAGATTAAGAAAGAAGAGACAAACGTTCGAAGCAGAGAAGGCTCTTTTTTGGAGAACAACTTTGCAAAGGATTAGAAGTCTTCTACGATGGCAGGAAACAGCAATGTACCTGCAAAGTGGGACAACTTCTTGCTCGATGTCGCGAGTCCAGAGCGACCACTCCATCTGTAAGGCCGTGATGGGATGAACTGCGTGCGCCCTCCGTATGGTGTCGGGGCTAGCCTCAGACAAGCCGATGTACTTCACTTTTCCCTCTTCCACCAACTTCTTCAGTTCCCCCATCTGCAGTTTTTCGAAATCATTTGGTTTTATGAATTTCTGATTGCCAAAAGCCTGTTTCGAGCATCGGCAATTAACCACAAACAGGAAGAGCTGCTAAACAAACTTACAGTTTCCTCTATGGGGACCGATGTGTCAATTCGATGCACGTAATAGAGGTCAATGTATTCGACACCAAGGCGCTCGAGGCTCGACTCGCAACATGAGCGGACATATTCAGGTGTCCCCTTAATCACGACATTGCCCGCTTCGGTTTTTGCAATACCGAATTTGGTGGCTAACTGTACCTCCTCCCGCGGCAACCTCTTCAGTGCCTGCAACAGTGATATCACAAAGTTTCCAAATAACCATGTAAGTAAAATCAGTCAACTAAAACACTAAATGACCAGTTTCGTGCGTTTCAGTTACTTCGCATTACCTTTCCAACAAGAATTTCATTGATTTTGGGTCCATAAAAATCCGACGTGTCGAAGAATGTTATCCCCTTGGCGAACGCGTCAGTGATGATTGCTACGCCGGCTTCCTCAGGAACAGGATCATTGTACATTCCGGAGAGTCCCATGCAGCCGAAACCCAACTTCGAAACCTGCAATTGTTCGAAAACAAAATAAAATGAAGAAGAAACGGAAAGTCATACATTTTAGCACGAAGAAGCTGAAATGAATCCGCGGGAATTTAACCAATCAAAAACGATGTGATGAAATTTTCATTTTGTACATACACCATTAAAATACGACGAAGAAAGAAGTAGTTTAATTGCAAACCTCGAGACCCTGCGTTCCGAGCTTCACTCGCGGAATCCGAACCCCAGCCATTTTGCAGATGATATCTTGAAGTTGCTACTTGCTGTACTTTCTGGTTTCTTGATCTGTCAATTTTCGTGCGTATTTGTGGGAGTTCGTTGAGGTGACATATATAGTGATAAAGAAAGGACACTTTAGATTATTAAATAGTCAAATGCCTTTTTCTTTTTTCTGGTCGGTAATAGTCCAATGCCATTGACCAGGGCCATCACGTAAGCAGATGCGCAAGAGCTCTACTTTGTTAGATACAAGGGATGGCACGACAAATTTTAGTGACGTCATAAAAGGGCCTTGTGACGTATAGGCTGATGCAACCTTTCAATTATGCAACAACATGTTGAGGCTGTAGGGGTGTTGCGTTGCGCATGTGCTTACGTCAATGGGTCGTTTTTGTGCATCGGCTTACGTCAATGGGTCATTATCAGATCCGTCTCATCCTTTTGTGGGGCCCAGTAGTAGGTCAAACTAGCTCTTCTTCCGATAAGGTTTCACCATATTACATACTATATTGTGTAAAATGTTTATTGCAACTTACGTCATCGTTCATTTATTTTGTTAGATATATTTTCGGTAATTAAACAATTTTCTGTGACATATTTTGGTGTCGAGGATACTATATACAAGAAGTTAATTCGTAAGCAAATATATACTGAACCACTAATTTTCTTTTTAAGAAAATGTTTGATGTTGTTTTCACTATATTTTAAAGGACATTTAATGTTTTGTGAAGTGTTTGGCAAATGCCTTATGACACCGCATGTGAGTGGCGCGGGCAATGGGGAGAGTGATTGTCCGCTACGGCTTGTCCCAATAAAATATTTGTATTGTTCACTTGAAAATTTTAAGAATTTTAAAATGATGTGCCTAAAAGTTCGGTTAAAAAGATGTGGTTCCAGATAAGCTTCTGCTTCAGATTAAATCTTCTACTTGTATGATTGTTACTATGTTGTGGACTTTTTGAAAAGTACAAAAAATAAGCCATCAAGTAGCTGTTGTGGATAAAAAATGTGGCCTTAAGAATTGCCGAGAAAGAAGTCGTGCATTTCTACCGTCTTTGTTTTAAGCAAATACTCTCAAAGTGACTTCTAACATAATTCCGTGGAATGTTTGCTAGTTTTCTTATAACTCCAGGGACAACTAAGATTAAGAACTTGGACGACAATATCGGCTCTCTGAAACTAAAGCTTACTGAAGAAAATCTGAAGGAGATCTCTGATGCTGCACCTGTCAATGAGGTAGCGGGAGGTAGAACCTACGCAAGCATGAATGAAGTGACTTGGAAGATTGCTAGGACACCTCTACCGACTCAGAAAGTCTGAGCCCAAGAATTTCACGGTCTGGCCGGGCAATTTAAGCATTTGTCGACTGTGCAATAATGAAGTATGTGAGCACTGATAGGGAAAATGAGAAGATGACTCCTGAACTTTGGCAATGCTTCTGCTTCTATGGCAACAAAGTAGATGTGCCATGCCCGTTGGAGAGAGCACTTCTCTCCCCTTAAAGCATAAAAATAACATGCCGGGCAATGGAAGTTGTATCATGATTTGTTGTCTAAATACATTGTCAGAGCAACGGAAGTTGCATGATGATAAAGAAATGAAAGTTGCATTTAGTTTAGAGTTGTATGATACAGCTTGGATTTAATTCATGTTTTGTTATATTAGTGTTTCGTCGGTGTTATCCAAATATTAGTAATTGCATGTAAGAGTTCACAAGATTCTATCCAAAGCTTAATAACATGGTCATATATATTCTTTGTTCGACATTGTATCGAGTCGCATCTCATTTTATGTGGCTTTTATCATGTTTGGACTATCTTGTTATCATGTGGATGTTGAATGTTCTTGTGTGAATTTGCGATGCATGGTCATTTAGGTGGATCTGCCTAGGAATGAAAAATGAAGATAATCACATAATCAAAACATTTTAAAAAATAACGGAAATGGTAGTAAACATGGACACTAATAGACTTTAGCGTAATCGAGCCCCTTTTTCTATATCTCCGATTTATGGAAAAGTGAAATGATCTCTCACGTGATAAATTAGTGTCAACTTAGAGATGAAAGAATAAATTTCCATAATAAATCAAGTTAACCGACATAGCGATTAGTAGAGTTCTGGAGCACCCATGCATCATGGCACTTGTTGCTGGAAAAAAAAGAAGTAGAATAATCGCAAAAGACCTCAGAGAGTATCACAGTACATATCGATTTGTCTGGATCAATTTTTACAATTAACTAAATGAAAATTTTACAATTCACGCACTTCATTTCTTTTGGATCGGTAACTTCCAAAACTTCCATTTCCCAAATGTTGGTTACTTTCTTATAATTTATTTTAAAAATTTGATGAGAAAGTCTAAAGCATACATTTTAAATTATTTTGATGAGGGTAAGCGAACGGAATATGTGAAGTTGCGTTGAAATCTAAAAGGGAAAAAGCCACAAAAAACCCTGAACTTTACCCAAAATGACACATTTACTTCAAACTTTTCAAACCGTGACACATTTACCCCATCAAGGGCATTTTTATCTTTTTATTCTTTTTTTTTCCTTTTTCTTTTTTATTTTCTTTTTTTCTTCTTCTTCCCTCCGCGGCCATGGCGGAGCCGGCGGAGGGAGGGCGTCTAGCGACACCCTCGCCCGACGCCGCGAGGGCGCAGCGAGGGCGGCCCTTGCCGGCGACGGGCGAGGACGGCCCTCGCCAAATCTGGCGAGGGCAGGGACACCCTCGCTCGACGCAGGCGAGGGCAAGGACACCCTCGCCCGACACAGGCGAGGGCGGCCCTCGCCGAACATCGGCTTCCCTTCGCCGGCCAGCTGGCGAAGGGAAGAGAGAAGAAAAAAAAAAGAAAAAAAATTTTAAAAATGAAAAGACCAAAATGCCCTATAATTTTGGGGTAAATGTATCACATAACAAAAGTTCAGGGTTTTTTTGTCACAAAATAAAGTTTGGGATCAATGTGTCACAGTTGGCAAATTTCAGAATTTTCACGTCACAAAAAAAAAAGTTTGAGGTAAATGTGTCACTTTGAGCAAAGTTCAAGATTTTTTGTGGCTTTTTCCCAATCTAAAAATGGCTTTTTCGCCATTTTGAACTAAAACGTGAATGTCAATAAAAAGTCAAAAGATCTTTAAAATGAAGGGGAAAGAGAAATAGAAAATCACCATCGATCGTGATAAAAACTTGATTGATTATTTCCTAAAGGTGAGAGGTTCGAAATCCAGTAGAGGCATTTAATGTCTTAAGTGTGGCGCCGAGTGGTGAATCCTCCGCTAGCATCACTCCAGAGTTTACCCGCCGGCTACCGACTGTACAGTTCTGGGTGTCAAAAAAAAAAAAAGAGAAAACCTCTACGAGCTTTGCTCGCAATGACGTATAGGCATGCGTCAAGCCCCTAAGACAAAAACTGTCTCTCCGCGCTGCTCTGAAGACAACATATACACCCCACACAACTGGACACTGGTTCCACCAAAACAGTGAAGGAGAAAAATCAGCGCACTTGACAGAAAAAATAATGGCAGGAGTGGAGGTTCCAAGGGTGAAGCTCGGAAGCCAAGGACTGGAGGTAAAAATCAACGCAATCCCAGATCTTTTTCCAGTGCCCATTACAAGAATTTCCAAGAAATGATCAACTGTCTTTCTTGATTCTGCGTGTACTGAAAGGGCTATGCATTTTGTTGCTGTGCTTTTTTGTGACGGTTTATCTGTAGAAAATGTGTAGATCGCATTGATTTTTTTATGGGATTTTTCGGTGGTTTGGGAAGTGGGTGCTGGATTTATGCGTGAAAGTTTTGAACTTGAGCCGTGGGTAATGAGTAGAATCCTCTGCTGGGCATTTTACCGATACAATGGGGGGTTTTTGCGATAGCACTGAAGTTGGGTGTTTGATTGCTTATGTGTCCACAATGGAAGTAGAGGTCCGATCCAGCCGTGTCAACTCGAGACAGTTTAGGTGGGCTCGAGTTTGACTCGACCTGACTCGAGCGTTGGAGGCTGGAGTCCGGACACTTGACTTGAGCTCGATCTAGCTTGATTTTTCAAGAATCTGAGCTCATTTAATAAAGAATTTGATATGTTCTACTATTCTCGACTCGATTTAGTCTAAGCTCAGGTTAAAGTCATTGAGCCTGAGAATGAACTCGTGTTCTTTAAAGTCCGATTGAAACATATTTTATGTATAACTAGAAAGCTCAAATATCCAACTACTCTATCGAGTTTGTGAGCTGCTCGCCCTAAGCATTTTGAAGTTTGAGGTCAATGCAATTTGGTAATTAAGCTCTCATATACCAAAGGAATCAAGTCAAGCAGGACTTATCTGCTAGTCGAGATAGCTAGTGCCATGACACATTTGTATCCCACCCTACATCAAAGTTTTAGAATTTTACTGGTAACGTTGAGACTGAAAATATGAACTGCCTTTTGCCTAAAATACATGTTCTGAGAAATGGTAAGTTATAAGCTCACTTATTATTTTTGCCCCAGGTATCGAAGTTGGGCTTTGGATGCATGGGCTTGAGTGGTGTCTACAACTCTCCACTTTCTGAAGAAGATGGCATCGCCATAATTAAGGATGCTTATAGCAAGGGAGTCACCTTCTTTGATACAGCCGATGTGTATGGAGCAAGTGCTAATGAAGTTCTGGTGGGAAAGGTACATATCTCTGCATAAGCAGTGACTTTTTCTTGTTACCAATCAATTGGTTGAACCAATTCATCCTGTTTGTATCTCAGAAGCAAAAGTCAGTTTTCTTCCACTTATGATCAAATTCACTGAAAAAGACTCTGCATCTTTTTCTTTCCTATTTTGACGAGCCTGAAAGAGGTTACATCCTGAGAGAGGGTTAGGTATATGGGATTTAATTTAGCTTCTCCCTTTATTATATGACAAACCTAACCCTTCACAGATTTCTCAGATAACTTCTTTGGTCATGTAATCAAAGATAGTGAGAAAAAAAGGAAAAGAAGAAATTGTTTGGCTTGGACGAATGTTCTCCTCCTAATTGGTTTTTCTAGAGATAGGAAATCTGATCCTCATATTGCTAGCTTGATTTAATGACATTGTGATGCAATTTAGGCTTTGAAGCAGCTCCCAAGAGAAAATATTCAGCTGGCCACAAAGTTCGGTATAGTAAGAATGGAAGCTACTAAGATGGTAGTGAAGGGTACCCCTGAATATGTGCGATCATGTTGCGAAGCTAGTTTGAAGCGCCTAGGTGTGGACTACATTGATCTGTATTATCAGCATCGAGTGGACACATCAATTCCCATTGAAGAAACTGTAAGTGCTTCTTTTGCAATTTTTTTCTTGGGCACCCCTTCTTTTGATTTTCTATTGGAAAATTATATTCCTTATCATCTGAAGCCATACATTTCCTGGTACATAGATGGGAGAACTTAAGAAACTGGTGGAAGAGGGGAAAATAAAGTATATTGGTCTGTCTGAGGCAAGCACAGATACGATTAGACGAGCTCATGCAGTTCATCCCATTACAGCATTACAAATGGAGTGGTCTCTTTGGACTCGTGATATTGAGGAGGAGATAATTCCATTATGCAGGTTAATTAGTCCACAATAGTATCCTTTACTTTATTAATTCGTTTGTTTGTCATCCTTTATCCCACAAAAAATCATGCTACATTGGTCTGCTATATGAGCTCTCAAACAACTTCATGTTGCAGCTGCATATGCTGTGTCGAAACTCTTCATAATATTTCCTGATCTACAAATGCTGTCTGGATGTTGCTAAATGCCAGGGAGCTTGGTATTGGAATAGTTCCCTACAGTCCGCTTGGGCGTGGCTTTTTTGGTGGCAAAGCTATTGTTGAAAGTGTGCCTTCAAACAGCTTTCTGGTATGTAGCCATTTCATTTGGTATAAAAGGTCTGTTTCAAGCTCCATTTCTTGAGCCTTCGGTGGAAATGCTGTGACTTTTTTAGACAATATTTTGCTTCAGTTAACTTTGGGATCAGATTGTGTTTGCCCCAAAAATTATGTTCTGAATTCTGTAAACATGGTGGAGCAGAAAACTGAGGCTTTATTAGTTGCAAAACTAGGGATTAATATAGGACAATCAAAGCACAATCTTTGCACTGGGTGATTGAATGACAACCCTCTTTGCAAAAACTATATTCCATGGATACTAATGCCCATGTTCTCTTTGAAAGTCCACGCACCCTCGATTCCAAAAGGAGAACTTGGATAAGAACAAAAACATTTATACTCGGATGGATAACCTTGCGAAGAAACATGGATGCACCCCTGCGCAATTAGCTCTAGCATGGGTTCATGGACAAGGAGACATGGTTGTACCAATCCCTGGTGAGCCCTCTATATGATAAGCTTCTGCTTCAAGTTAAATTCTGCCACATGTATGATTGTAACTGCAGTGTAGACTTTCTTGAAAGGTTAAAAATGAGCGATTGTGTAGCTGTTGCATATGAAAACCACGCAGGCTATTCATGGGTCTATATGGCCCCATGAATTGCCGAGAAAGACATGGATTTATATCATCTTCGTTTCAAGCAGATGCTATCAAAGTGACTTCAAATATGATTCCTTGGAATGTTTGCTGTTTTCTTTTTCCTATCTCCAGGGACAACTAAGATCAAGAACTTGGATGACAATATCGGCTCTTTAAAAGTAAAGATTACTGAAGAAGATCTGAAGGAGATCTCTGATGCTGTACCCATCAGTGAGGTAGCCGGTGGTAGAACCTACGAGAGCATGGTTCATGTGACTTGGAAGTTTGCTAATACACCTTTACCAACTCAGAAAGTCTGAGCCCTAGAATTTCAAAGTTTGGCCAGTCTATTTAAGCATTTGTCGACTGTGCAATAATGAAGCATGTGAGCACTGATAGAGAAAACGAGAAGATGACTTATGAACTTTGGCAATGCTTCTGCTCCTATGACATTGAAATAAATGTGCCGTGCCCATTGGGAGAGCATTTCTATCCCTTTCTCTCTCTCCCCTTAAAGCATAAAAATAACATGCCTTCTCTTATTTTCGGAGTGTGAAGCATTTCCAGTTTTGCAAGATCTTGTTGTTTACCGTCCTGTTTGGGAAGAAGTGGTTTCAACCCAGGAAATTTTAGTCTGCAGCTAGTACATCAATCATCAGCTAGATAAGATTTATGCGGAATCTTGCCCTCCGCTTTGTTTTTGATGGTTCAGTGGCAAGGTCTGCAGGTCTGGCACCAAGAATATATGATGTCGAACACATTTTGGTTTAAATTCTAAAGGAAGTTCGACTCTTCTTACCGTCAAAAGAGCCATCTTAAACAAAGAAGAGCGAAGAACTGCTGCTGCGTTATCCTAGGATAATCAAAAGACTCATTGTACAATACTCGTTGACAATAATTTCACCTTACTTAGGGTGCATTTGGCAACCGACTAAGTAGTATTTGATTTTGTTCTTTTGTTCTCGGGAGTAGATTTAGAATATAAATCCGTTTGGTAATTTTTTTGTTCTTGAGAATAGATTTGGAGTAAGAACAATTTCAGAATCAAGCCAATCGAATTTCTTTTCTTTTCTTTTCTCTTCTTCTTTCCTTCTTGTTTTTCTTCATTTCCTCTTCTTCTTCCACCGCCGCCGCTATTGGCCACCGCCACCATTGCCGTCCACCACCGTCGGTTGCTGATCGCTGGTCACTAGCAATCGGTTGGGCGAGTTCCGACAAACTCCCCGAAGGCTCACTTAAGACGTGTTTGGTAAATATTCTATTTTCGAAAATAATTTCTAATCATAAATAATTTTTTTTATTTTGTTTCCAAGAATAGGTTGTAAGCATTTTGAGCCATTGGGTAACTGTTCAAAATTTGTATTCTTAAAATAAAATTGCGTTTAGTACAATTCTGAAAATTTCTAATCTAAATCATTTTCTTTTAATTTTTTTAATAATTTTTATTACTTTTTTTTTTTTCTTTTTCTCTTCTTCTTCTTCTTCAAGGTTTGCCGGTCGCCGGCCTTGGGATGACCAGCAACCGGCCAGACAAGGGCCGGTGACCTCGCCAAAGCTTCGTTGGCCCTCGGCGAGGCCACGCCTCATCGGCCGAGTCTTGTCGATAGCCAGGTGAGGCTCAGCTGAGCAATCGGCGGGGCTCAACCTCGTCGGGCCACCACAAGGTCGAGCCTCGCCCAACCATTACTTGGCCGAGCCTCACCCGGCCAGATGAGGCTCACCTGTGGCTGAGGGAGGCTCGGGCGAGCCTCCAGCAAGCTCGCCGAACCTCGCCTTGGCTTGGCGGGACCTCACCCAATCCCGCCACCAGCGGACGGCGACAGTAATTGTTGAAGAAGAAGAGAGGGGGAAGAAGAACAAGGAGAAATAAGAGAAAAGAGAAAAAAAAAAAAAAAGTTGGCTTGATTCTGAAATTATTCCCGGGAACAAAGAATCAACTTTTTTATATTTTTTAAGTCTATTCCAAATCTACTTCCGAGAACAAAAAAATAGAAATTTGTTCTTGGAAATAAAAATTTTACCAAACGGATTTTTATTCTAAATCTACTACCGAGAATAAAAGAATAAAAATTTTAACTATTTCGCCAGTTGCCAAACGCACCCTTAGCCATCGACAAGGCTTGGCCGACAAGGCGTGGCCGGCCCTTCTAGCGACCGGCTAAGGAAGAAGATAAAAGGAAAAAAAAAAAAAGGAGTAATAAAATCATTAAAAAAATTAGAAAAAAATTATTTGAATTAGAAATTTTAAGAACGGTGCCAAATACAATTTTATCCTCATAATTTTGGGCAGTTACCAAATGCTTAAAATTTGTTCCCGAGAACAGAGTAAAAAAGAATTATTTCTTATCAAAAATTGTTCCCAAGAGTAGAATGATTACTAAACGCTCCCTTAATGCAATGAATTTTCTTGTAGTGGTATAGTTGCATGCAGTCCTCTTGAGCTTTGGATTATCATTATTCTTTCCTCTCTCTTTTTAGGCGAATCTATTTTGCTGAAGTTTGGCATGGGAGACTGCTTTATTTAGTATATCCAATTCAGCCGGATCATGACTCATGATGGTGTATTTATCCCTCTTCAAACGAGTGGAAGAAAGGAAATTCCTTGATAAAGCATAGGTGACGTAAGGCAACAAAAATACCTGAGCCTCCACGGTCCTAATTTGCAATTTGGCAGTGAAGAATATTGAAAAAACTTAGGTAATGAAATTATATTGAGGCTTTGGGAGAGTAAGTTTCGTTATTCCTTAAAGAGTCGAAACAAGTGGATGTGATGAAAAATTCACATGTATTCTTCGCGGGAGACATGAAAGTGTACACAGTATTTTAGTACAACAATTAGGCTACGTTTGTTTGAGGGATAACTTAATGATAAAGGAAAATATTAATAAATCATTTTTCAAAAAATGGTTAGTTTTCCTTTGTTTAGTGATATATGACTGAAAATATTTTCTGATGTTTGAATCTCATTTGGAAAATTATTTCATTCTCATGACTTCATCTCAAGCAAAAGAAAAATCGACGTTTTAGATAATTTTTTAATCTATTCTTTTCTTTTCTTCTTTGTTTTTTTTTATCCCTTCTTCCCTTGCCAATCGCCAGTCCTTGACGGCGGTTGATGATAGGTCACAAGCAAGGCTCGACCTCACCAAATTTGGCAAGATCGAGTTGCTAGATCTGGCAAAGTCGAGCCTTACCGGCCTGCACTTGTGGCCAGTCACCAGCCGTCACCAAGGCGTAGCGATTGATTTTGGCGAAGGGAGAAGGAAAAGGAAAGAAAAGAGAAAAAAAGAAAGAGAAAAAGAAAAGAAAAAATATAAAAAGATCAAAGGAGGAATTCCCAAAAGCATTTTCACCTCCTTAGATTTAGGAATTCACTTTCCTAATTTTGTGTCATTGACTGGAAAGTGTTTTTAGTTGGTTAAATATTTTTTGCGAACTAAATGGGTGAAAATTCAGAAAAGTAATTTTCGAAAAGTACTTTCACTCTAACAAATACACCTGAAGGGGTAAAATGCTTTTGCATGATTGTACTTTGGATTGAATCATGTGGTGTTTGAACTTCTTAACCTTCCAATGAAAAATCTCCATGTACCGTTCAAATTCTGCAATATCCCTCTTTCCTAAGATTATCTCCTGCATTATGAGAAAAATCGTCAGTGACTCATTAGAGTCTTGATATATCCATAAAGTGACCCCAGATATTTCAGTAAAATGATTTATCCTAAAAGTTAATGGATGGAAATACATTGAGGATATCATATACTCTGCCTCCAAAAGGAGCCAATCCAAAAAAGCTAAAAATCAAAACATATCAAACTGAGCTATCTAAGAAAACTTATCCGGAACAAAAGAAGAAGAAGAAGAAGATAACACATGCTCTGCCTCCAGAAGGAGCAGAAACAGAAGCTCAAATCAAAAGCTTAGAAAATAAATGGCAGGATTGGAGATTCCTAGAGTGAAGCTGGGAAGCCAAGAGCTGCTAGGTTATGCTTACTGCTTTTGTTCATTAAATTCTACTGTAAGGTGAGAATGCTGAACTCTGATCTACACCCTTGGGTCTCTCTCTGGTAAATATGTCTGGGGACTGTCAGTAAATGGTTCAGAGGTTATTTTGATACACCTTTTTCCAGCTTCTGAAACCATAGGAATAATAGTAGTTGTCTCACATTGTATGTTTATGTCCATTGAACTTATGGCCTGTAACTGAAGGCACAAAAATGTTAATCACTCCTGGCGGGTGTTTGCCTTCAGGTATCTAAGTTGGGGTTTGGATGCCTGGGCTTGAGTGGCATGTACAATTCTCCACTTTCCAATGAGGACGGCATTGCAACAATAAAGGATGCTTATAGCAACGGAATCACGTTCTTCGACACGGCCAATGCGTATGGAGCAAATGCAAATGAAGTTCTGGTTGGGAAGGTACATTCGGGAAAAGCATTGCGTATTTGTGACCTTTTTCTGTTTGGCCGAATGTATATGTGACCTTATAATGCCAGTTATCGTGCACCTATGATCTTAAGCTCAGTTTTCCATTCCTTTTCTTTTGATGAACCGGAAGAGAGGATACTGTATACATCTTGAGGAAGGCTGAGGTACTGAGGACGAGATGCTTCTGCACCCCCGTGTTTATGTGGGCACTGTTGTTTTAAAAAGCTTATAAATTCGTTTTTCTGCTTAATGTTGGTCCATTTTAGTAATGGAAATAGAGAAAACAAGTAAAGAAGGAAGGAATTGTCGCCTTCTGGTGATGTTTCCCTTTTATTTTTGCTTTCAAAAAAACCAATTTTTCTCCATTTAGCAAGGTCGATTTGATGAACTATCACGCAATTATATTTTAGTTAGAGATTGAGGTGCTTCTGCTCTTACTTCACGGCTTCTTGACATCATCTGATACTCTGCGAACTTGATATGATTGTAATCGTCTTTTAGGCCTTGAAGCAACTCCCCAGAGAAAACATTCAGCTAGCCACAAAGTTCGGTATAGTAAGATTAGACTATTCCAACTTGGTAGTCAAGGGCGACCCTGAATATGTGCGGTCATGTTGTGAAGCTAGTTTGAAGCGCCTTGGTGTGGAATACATTGATCTGTATTATCAGCATCGAGTTGACCCAGCAGTTCCCATAGGAGAAACTGTAAATACCGCATCTGTTGTCTGAGTACATTGGGTTGAGTACATCTGCACTATCTATTTAACCTCGCATGATGATTTGTTCTGTACAATAGTCCTTTGGTTATTGGTTCGATTGAAGTACATAATCAAATGGGTTCCTCAAGGACGAATACAGACAAGTGTTGAACCATGTATTTTCTGTTCTGTAGATGCACGAATTAACGAAACTGGTGGAAGAGGGAAAGATAAGGTACATTGATCTATCTGAAGCCAGCCCTGACACGATTAGGAGAGCTCACAAAATGCATCCAATTACGGCTGTACAGATGGAGTGGTCTCTCTGGTCTCGTGATTTTGAGGAGGAGATAGTTCCATTATGCAGGTAAGTCTACAATAGCATCTAGAATTTATTAATTTGTTCGTGTGTCTACATTTAGCACAGGATACGGAAATCTCAAACAACTTTTGATTTTTCATTTCGAGCAATCCTGTATCCGACCCCATGGACTTCCATAATGCCCTCAACTTAAGTTCGGCTGCTATAATGAAATAGCTTTCTTCAGCGTTCTTTGGTCATTAAGTTTGACTTTTGATGTGAAAATGATGCATTGATGGTGTGACATGCTAGGGAGCTCGGTATTGGAATTGTTGCGTACAGTCCTCTTGGCTGTGGCTTCTTTGCTGGCAAAGCTGTTGTTGAGCGCTTGCCTTCAGTCAGCTCTCTGGTATGTCCTATTCATTTGTGTCAGTTGGAAGAATGTAATGTTACTGCAAAAAAGTAATCTTCTGGATATGACTTTCAGTCAAATAACTGAACCACTGGTTGAACTACAAAGCTGGCCATAATCTTCTCTTTATTTTGTTTCAGGTGATCATTCTGTTGGTCTTAGAAGCCCTCTATACATCTTTATGAAATTGCAAAACACAATCTCCTCGATTTGTGACTCAAGGGGAACCATGTATTTAGTTACTGATGCAAGAATACCCCATCTTGAAAGGCTACGCATCCTACATTCAAAATGGAGAACCTGGACAACAATAAAATCATCTACTCTAGGATTGAAGATCTTGCGAGGAAGTGTGGATGTTCAACAGCTCAATTAGCTCTAGCACGGCTTCTTGAACAAGGAAACGAGGTTGTACCGACCCCTGGTGAGTCCTCTCTATAGCTTGTATTTTGAGTTGAATGACTCATGTATGTTTTGTGGTAGTGTGAAGAGAGTGTACTCTTCTAATGAAGCTAAAAAGAATATCCAGAAAATGGTGAAGTGGTCCTTAGAGAAATATTTGCAGGAAAACCATGTATTCTGAATCCACCAAAAAAAAAAAATTATGAACGAAAATAAATTAAAGAACGGGGAAATCAGTAATTGTGAGAAAAGAAACAACAGAGTGAAACAAACTCTTTGTGATGTGATTCCTGGGAATGTTTACTGGTTTTCTGTGAAATTCGCTAGGCACAACTAAGGTCAAGAACTTAAATGACAACATAGGCTCCTTGAGCGCGAAAGAAGTGCATAGGATTTTGTAGGACTTATGTGCATAGTATTATGTAGTCAAGAAGTGCATCTGATGAGACTCATGGAATTGTTCGACGGATTTTTCTTTTTACTTCTCTAGGGACAACTAAGATCAAGAATTTGGATTCCAACATAGGCTCCTTGAAAGTGAATCTCACTGAAGAAAGTTTGAAAGAGATTTCCAATGCCATGCCCACCGGCGAGGTGGCAGGCGGCAGAGCATATGACGGCGTGGCTCATGCATTATGGAAGTTTGCCAACACACCCCTGCCTTGTCAGAAGGTCTAAAGCATAGCGAGTACGAGATTGCGTTCATGGCCACCCTATTCAAGCATTTGTGGACCGCCCTATTCTAGATTAGAGCAGACCTGCATACTTATTGGCACTGTCCTTTCTTCTCACTGTTGTCTCGAGGATTATGCTCATATATCCAGCCTTCTATCTCATGTTTCTGTCGCTCTTTTTTTATGCTTGAATGACCTTCCCATGATCTCCCATCCATTGAGCAACGTCTCATTAGGCAAAATCCAATCTCGAGCTAGAACATCAGGAGGTAGATAGATGCCAGTTCAACTTAATCATGGATCGGCTTTGCGATGAAAGCGATACTACCACTTTACAGGATCTTATGAGGAAGTCATGGTTGAGGTGATCTTTAATATCAATTGTTAAAATGCGTGAGCTTGAAGCTTAAGTCATTAGAAAAACAGGTACAAGGCATTAGTCCTTCACCAGCAAAAGAAAAGTAAACATGACCTTATCCCCAATTCTTCAATCTAGATCTATTTGCACTTGATAAATCGAGAATTCAAGTCGATGATCTTTCTTATGATTCATCAATTAATGGGAAAAAAAAAGAGTAGGTGTGCACATTGTGTCGTAGTTGAGAGAGCTTTTGCTTCAAATCTAAAGCATCAAGGAAAAGAAAATTATTACCAATTGTCTATCGAAAATCCAAAGGTTCGATTGAGTTAAAAAGCGTAAATTGACATACAATTAGGTAATGAGAAATATTGAGGCCTGGCGAGAGTGAGTTTATTCACTCCTCAATGGCTCAAAGAAGAGGAGGTAATAAAAAATTCAAAATTCTCCATGGGAAAAATATAAGTACACACAATGTACAAACAAAATGGGTAAAATAATGTGGTGTAAGCTGACCTTCTTGACCTTTTTATATTGAAAAGTGTCCATGTACTATTTCAAGTTTTGCAGTATCCCTCTTTCCTGCATTATAAGAAAAGTTGTCAGTGACTCATCAGTCTTAAAATATCCATAAAGTGACCCCAGATATTTGAATGAAGTGATTGCTCCTAAAAGTTAATGGATGGAAATGCATTGAGGATAGCGTATACTCTTACCTCCAAAGGAGCCAATCCAGAGAAGCTAAAATTCAAAACACATCAAACTGGGCTATCTAAGATCGCACATGCTCTGGGAAGCGAAGGACTGGAGAAAATAAATGGCAGGATTGGAGATTCCAAGAGTGAAGCTGGGAAGCGAAGGACTGGAGGTGAATTTAATCAAAACCCAATCCCAAATCTTTGAATGCCCATGCCCATTAAGTTTCTCCAAGAGCTGCTCGATCTTGCTTTCTCTTTTTGTTCATTAAATTTCTACTATAAAATGAGAATGCTGAACTCTGTCTACATCCTTGGGGGTCTCTGGCTGGTAAATGTATCTGGGGATTGTCAGTGAATGGTTCAGAATTTATTTTGATACTTTGTTAGCTTCTGGAACCATGGGGAAAAGATTACTCTCCTCATGTTCTATGTCTGTGCGCTTCGAGCTTATGGCCTGTAATTGAAGGCACAAGAGTGCTGATCACTCTCGACTTTGTTTTTGTTCAGGTATCTAAGTTGGGGTTCGGATGTATGGGCTTGAGTGGTGTCTACAACGCTCCACTTTCCGATGAGGACGGCATTGCGATAATAAAGGAAGCTTATAGCAAGGGAATCACGTTCTTCGACACAGCCGATTCGTATGGAGCAAATGCTAATGAAGTTCTGGTCGGAAAGGTACAGTGTTATCCCCGTATAGGCATTGTGCTTCATTGGCCTCGTACGTTGCCATGCCAGTTATTATGCGCCTATGATCTCAAGCTCAGTATTTGGTATTTCCAGAGAGGCTGAGGTACTAAAGATGAGATGCTTTTCCACCCCTGTTTTTATGCGGGCACTATTGTTTCAAAAAGCTTATAAATTCGCTATTCTGCTTAGTGTTGGTTCATTTTAGTCATGGAAATAGAGAAGAAAAAGTAAAGAAGGAAGGCATTATCGCCCTCCAGTGATGTTTCCCTTCTATTTTGCTTTCATGGACACCAATTTTCCTCCATTTAGCAAGGTTGGTTTGATGAATTATGATGCAATTACATATGAATTGAGGATGAAGATGCTTCTGGTTTTACTTTGCAGCTTCTTGTGGATCTGTTACTCTTCGTAGTCAATTTGATTGTAATTTTCTTATAGGCCTTGAAGCAACTCCCAAGAGAAAACATTCAGCTAGCCACAAAGTTCGGTATAGTGAGATTAGACTTTTCCAACTTGGTAGTTAGGGGCACCCCTGAATATGTGCGGTCATGTTGTGAAGCTAGTTTGAAGCGCCTCGATGTGGAATACATTGATCTGTATTATCAACATCGAGTCGACATATCAGTTCCCATAGAAGAAACTGTAAGTACCCTTTTTTGTTGTCTAACTACATTGGCTGAGTACTTCTTTTCTATCATTTTGCGTGATCATTCGCTCTGTATAGTAGTATTTCAGTGATTGATTCCTTGAGGACGAATACAGACAAGTGTTGAACCATGTATTTCCTGTTCCATAGATGCACGAATTGAAGAAACTGGTGGAAGAGGGAAAGATAAAGTACATTGGTCTATCTGAAGCCAGCCCTGACACGATTAGAAGAGCTCACGTAGTCCATCCAATTACGGCTGTACAGATGGAGTGGTCTCTCTGGACTCGTGATATCGAAAAGGAGATAGTTCCATTATGCAGGTTAGTCTATATTGGCATCCAGACTTTGTTCATTTGATCGTGCATCTACCGTTGACTTTGATGTGAAATTGATGGATTGATAATGTGACTTGCTAGGGAGCTTGGTATTGGAATAGTTACGTACAGTCCTCTCGGCCGTGGCTTCTTTGCTGGCAAAGCTATTATTGAGAGCTTGCCTTCCGTCAGCTCTCTGGTACGTCCTATTCATCTATTTCAACTGGAAGGATGCAATGCTACTACGAAAATGTGTCATCTGGATATGAATTTTAGTTAATTAACTGAACCATTGGTTGAACTATAAAACTGGCCGTTCGAGGCTTTACGGGTTGTACAGTCTTATCTAGATTATGTTACTATTCATGTGATCTTTCTGTTGGTTTTGTAAGCCTCTATACATCTTTATGACATTGGTAGACACGATCTCCTCGAGGGAATTTTCAGTAATGACTAGTGGGGACTTATATATTTATAGCAACTGATGCAAGAAAACTCTCCCTTGAAAGTTTACGCACCCCAGATTCAGAAAGGAGAACCTGGACAAGAATAAAATCATCTACTCTAGGATTGAAGATCTCGCGAGGAAGCATGGATGTACAACAGCTCAATTAGCTCTAGCATGGCTTCTTGAACAAGGAAATGGGGTCGTACCCATCCCCGGTGAGTCCCCTAGAGCTTGTATTTCGAGTTGAATGACTCCCGTGTATGTCGTGCAGAGGAATGAAGGAGTGTCCTCTTCTAATGAAAGTAAAAAGATCCAGCAAATGTAGAAAAACCATGCGTTCCCCCCAAAAAAACTGATGAAGGAAAAAGAAATGAAAGAAGGGGGAAAGCAAACCAGTGAGAAAAGAAGGAAAAAACAACAGAATCAAACAAGCCCTTTCTGATGTAATTCGTGGAATATTTACTGGTTTTCTGTGAACTTTGCTAGGGACAACTAAGATCAAGAACTTAAATGACAACATAGGCTCCTTGACATTAAAGCTCACTGAAGAAGATTTGGAAGATATTTCGAGAGCTGTGCCCATCAACGAAGTAGCAGGTGGTAGAACATACGAGGGCGTGATGCATGCGACATGGAAGTTTGCTAACACACCTCTGCCAACCAAGAAGTGCTGAGCATAAGAGGTTCACGATTGCAGTCCTGCTTCCCAGTTCAAGGATTTGAAGACTCCAAGAATGCAATGACTGATGAGTACGTTAAATGGATACAGAAGGCTTGCGTACTTTGGAGCTGCTCTTTGTTCTCCTAGCCATCACAGGACTTGCAGTCGAGCCTTCCTTCTCATGTTCTAATGCTGTTTTCAATGCTTGCGAGACCTCATCAATGCACTTCATTCACTGTAGGCTTTGCGATTGATCAAACTGTTAATGCCACACTATGAGGTCTTTGTCAAGACTTTATTCCGATTCAACTAAGAGAAACTTTCATTCTTTACTTCAAGCAGAAGGAGCCACTTTATGGAAATTACATGCAAAGAACCGATGCTTTATCCATTTCCAGGGACTATGTATTCTGACAAGCATAAAGTTAAATCTGAGGGGCAAACAACAATAGCTGTCTCCTAAGACAAAATACCATAGAAGCAAATCCCTGTCTCCTTTCCTTTTCGTGAGCAAAACCAATGACTAACCATGAGACTTGAAAAGAGTGGCCAAAGGAAATGATGCAAGGGACAGAAGAGCAGAAGACATGATTGTTTATAGATTTGGCCTGCTCAATTCTCATGCACCAACCCCATTCTTCTGACCCACTGGCTTCTCCTCATCTGCATCTTCTGTCCCAGCAACACAATGTGAAGTGAACCTCATGAGCTTTTACCCGATGGAAGCCATCCACTGCTTCACTCAAGCCCTTGGGAAGCTGCTGAGGAGGGTAAGAGCTTTTGAGCCACATAAGCCCATTTCAAATGAGCACTTATTCTTCTTCTGCATCTTCTTCTATGAACACAATTCAGTGCCAACAAAGCCAATCCTCACGAATTAACTTGCGAAAAGCAAAGAACCCATGATTCATCACAGCCAATCTCGTAGTATTGGATATGCCCGTTTCTCTATTGCCAAGATCATAAATATCTCTTTTTTTCCGAATAAATTAATTGAAATTAGAAAGGAATGAAATGCCAATTTTACTTTCCCTTTTTTTTTTTTTTTTTTTTGGTTTTGGGCTTCAAGTGTTCATGTGCTGAGGAGGACCTCAGGTCAATGTCAAGTCAACTGTTGACTTGACCCCAAAGGCATTTCGCGAGCCCCTTCTTCTTCCTGATTCATCATCAGCATCATCATCATCATCACCCATTCTGCGATACCTTCCTGTACGGAGATCTGAGCTCAGAGAGAGAGAGATGGTGGCGCGGAGGTTCCAGGTCCGCCACGACGGCTCCGACTACGAAGTCGACTACGACACCGACGACGGCCTCGAAGTCTCTCTCTCTCTCTCTCTCTCTCTCTCTTCTCTGTGATTCTTGCTGCAGCTAAGGCCTTCGCCTCTCCGTGTTTTTGCAGGTGTTCAGATACCAGCTCTTCTCCCTCACCGCGATCCCTCCCGACGAGCAAATGGTTCATCTCTCTCTTGCCGAAAAAATCGTTGCTTTTTTAGCTGGGTTAGTGCATTGGATTGGGGAATTGAGGTGCGATCGCGGCTGATCATTCGGTTTTGTTTGTTTGTTTTTTTTTTTTTTTTTTTTTTGGGCTGTTGTTGCCTTCGTCAGATCGTCGCGGACGGGGACGATCGGGTCGTCTCCGAGGACTCCGATCTCGCCGCGGTCGCCGGCAAGCTCCGGCTTGTGTCGATCGATGAGGAAGGGGAGAGGGCGGCGGACCAGGGCGCCGGCGGCGGCAGCAGCAGCGCTGAATTGCTCAAGTCGGATGAGGAGCTGGCTCGATTGCTGCAGGTAGGATTCGATATTTGTTGGATCGCGGGCATCACCTGAAGTTTGCTGAAAATTGGCGCGGGCGACTTGTGCTTTTCGTTTGAGAAATTTATCCGCCGCTCCAATTTTAATATTCTCATCAGATAGTTGTGAAGTTTCAATTTTCTTTCGTTCTTTTAGGCGGAAGAGGAAGCACTGCTGTTGCAGCAGTTTGCCGTGGGTGAGGATAGTGCTCAAGTGGAGGAAAGATTGAGGCCTTATATTGCTCAAGTTCGCGGGGTAATAATATTCTCTGTCTGTACTTCTTTTTCTCTTGTCCGTGTCGGTGAGAATGATATTAGCCGCTTGACTGAATCAATGCCGTGAAATTTAGTATGAGGATCCTAAAGCCCAAGACGCTGCTCGGAAGACTGTACCTGTTGACGAGCTTGAGGAGAAGGCATTGGTATCTCTGACCAAGGTGAGACGGGTAGTGTGGTTTTGCTTTGACCTCATTTTGCCTTTGAGAACCTGCAGTGTAATTTTGCTTACCGTCAAGGACCAATTTGCTGATGTTTTCTCTTGCGAACAATGAGCATTTTTGTTGCTTTGGCCATTCATGAGTGTAAATTAACATATGGTCAGGTGGGGAACTTCAAACCATCCAAAAGTGAACAGGATCATGCTTTCTTAATACAGCTACTTAACTGGTTCAAGCGTTCATTCAGGTGCTTTTAACGGTTGTCCATTGCATTTTTCTGCTTAGTTCTTCTAAATTCTGGATAGTGTATATCTTGTGCAGTGATTGCTGATATGCGACCACAGCTGAAGAGTTTTTTCATCATTTCATGCTTACATCACCTATTTTTATTATAGTGCAACAGTTTTCTGAAGTATTCCTACTACTGGGCTTTTCATATTCATCTGCTTTGTGGGTAGATAACTTCTTTCATCTATTCATTTAGCGTACAGGGAAGTGCTCATGATACATATATGGATAGAGTTCATGGTAGAAGTCTTGTTTTTTCATGGGTTTTAATTTGGGACGTCATAGTCATCTTGATCAGCACTGAGGATCTAGATGTCATTATTGTATGCTTAAGTGGAAGCAGTCCTCTCAGAAAAATCAGACATCATACTCTAAATGTCACCCGTGTTGCACTATGAAAATCCCAGTTATATTAACCAGAGCATGCTTTGCACCTTTGTTTGATATGAGGTTTAAATTCTGATTCAGGACTGCAGGATGGCAACTTTGCTTTTTACATTTGCCATGCTTAAGCAAATAGTTGTTTAGTGATCTTTATAGGAGCATGATGGGCAGACATGACGGTTGAAAAGGGAAAGTTTTATCATTTAAGGCACTATATGTCAGAGTTAGGAATGATCATCTTAAGACAGGTAGAAAAATTGAAGGCTGAAAAAAATAAGAGGGGGAAATAATGACATTGTCTACTATGTAAATCTTTTGAATACTTACCTTTATAACATGGTTTATAATGATGAAAAGTGCAAAAGAGGAATTCCGTGTTCCTTAAAGTACTATGAATAAATTACTAACCTGTGTTCTTATATCCTTGTTGCCTGTACAAATTTAGTATCTAAACTGGAATATAAGAGGGGTCTGAACTCATCTATTTTTGCAGCTGGGTAAATGCTCCTCCTTGCGAAGGATGTGGTGGTGAAACTGTAGTTCAAGGCATGGGCAGGCCGCTTCCTTCCGAACTTCGTTATGGCGGTTCTCGCATTGAAATTTACCGGTAGGAAAAGATTACTATCTTATTCCCATCTGATTAGCCCCCATTCCCCTACAAAACAAAAAAATAAGAACAAAAACCTTCCCTGTTTAATTTCATCATGCAGCCAACTTTGGATTTTATTCAAAATTTTGACTTGTGCTTTCCTGAAATACGCTGTTCTCTTGGCAACCTTATGTACATATTATATGGCTGGGGAATTAGTTCATCTGCATTTTTATAGTAACTCCTAGAGGAGTACATATTCTCCAGGGGAAATAAACAAAAACATTCTCAAAGTAACAAGAGGTTATTGCTAATTAAGAAGCAGATATTTGTTTAGGAGGAGAAGGAAAAGAATAATATCATGATTGAAGATTATCTGCTGGAGCATATACCATAAGAATATCACATCTATCTTAACTTCTGTACAGCACTCACTTGCATGTCATAACTTTTAAAAAACGTAAACTTGAGTGCCATAACTTCTATTCAATCACTAAATGCAATGAGTTCTAAAAAAAAAAAAAAAAACGTTTGAGTGCCATAGCTTTTTAAAAAACTTTTACTCCATGTACCGAAAATCTGTTGTGGCATGGTACTTGTAATGAATGTTTTTTAAAAGTTGTGACACTCAAGTAATCATTTTTAGAATTCGTGGCACTTAAGTGAACGTCTTTTGGGAAATCATGGCACTTAAGTGACCCAAAAAAAAAAAATTATGGCACTTAAGTGAGTGTCGTGTGAAAGCTATGACACCTGTGATGTCCTCATCTAGTTTTCAGAACTTTGAAGATTCTAACATAAAAAAATTGACTCATGCAAAATCCTAGGAACTAGGAAGGCAAAAAAATATGTTGAACTTGGAGTACATCAAAGTTCGAATGTCAAACCCCATATTCAGGAATAACCATTGGCATAGTGTGATGGACTGCTAGCATTTTGAATATTGGAGAAGTGCTTATCCAGTCCGCTACCTTCTTATGAGCACATTTCCTTCAGGAAAAAAAAAAAAGGAAAGAACCAAAAAAAAAAATTCTAAGATTTGAATTCAAGATGTTTGTTTGTAACTATCTGGATGACAAAAGTATTTGAAGCAAATTAACTTGGTAAATATATTAGTTGTTATGCTTGGCTTTATAGTTCCCTTTGCTAAACTGGCCTTTCTTATTCTTTTTGTTGTCTTTTGCCAATTCTAGCTGCACACGCTGCTCAAGGATCACGCGCTTTCCGAGATACAACGATCCAGTGAAGGTATTTTGGTTTTCTAACCTCAAAAGAAATTAGTTATTTGGCGTCCTCCCTTTTCCCATGAGAGAATATTGTACTCTACAGACAACTAATTTTTTGCCTCTTTTTCTATTGGAAGCTCTTGGAGACAAGAAGAGGTCGTTGTGGGGAGTGGGCAAACTGCTTTACATTCTACTGTTGTGCTTTTGGTTATGAAACCCGTCTGGTTAGTTCTTTTTTTTTTTTTTTTTTTCCCCATTAATCCTTCAGGCTTCATAATACGGTGGGTCTAAACTTTGTAATTTCTCTTTTATTTCCAAATAAGAAATGAATCTGCCAAAATGCATACTTAGTCTTCAAATATATAGGATTGATTGCATGTTATGTTATTTGGTGCAGTGAATGTAATTGGTATAGGTCTGGTGATAAATTTGAATAGAAAAAATTGGTTTGAGTATGAACTTACGTGAATAAAACCTTAAGTTGTTTGCTTTGCCATTACATGCTCTGGGTGGATCATCTACAAGATAATATTATGTTAAGGCACACTTTGTTGTGTTTTGTATCAGCCAATTGGCCTCAATATGAACTTGCATGAATGAAAGCTTAGATCACTTATTTTGCCATTTCATATTTGTGGGTGCATCACTGTCTCCGAAATGATAATGTGTCAAGGCACTCTTTCTTGTATTATGTATTGTGTCATATGAGGTCTTAATGGCTCTTCCCCCTTTGCCGTCTCTTGTTCTTGTGTAGGTTTTAGATTTCACTGATCATGTGTGGACAGAGTGCTTTTCAGAACATCTGGGAAGGTAGAAACATCATTAACATGCTGCAACTCGTTCACACTTTCTGTGAAGCATGATTTTTAATCAACAATCACAAATATTTCCTATTGTGCATGATTGTGCAGATGGATGCATCTTGATCCTTGTGAAGGAGTTTATGACGAACCTCTGTTATATGAAAAGGGGTAACACAGTTTGATTCCCCTTTGATTGTGACTCATTCTAAAATGTTTAAGAGAACTACTTTTGCTTTCCAATATTGAGAGAACTACTTTTGCTTTCCATTCTTAATATGCTAGGTGGAATAAGAAATTGAATTATGCATTTGGAATAGCAAAAGACGGAATCTATGATGTCACAAAACGCTACACAAGGAAGTGGCATGAGGTAATTTATTATTTCAGCAGCATATGGTCCTAACTGGGAGTTTCACCAACATCCACAGTAGATTTTGTTTTTCTGCTTGTAGATTTTCACCAACATAATATTTATACTCATATGTTGTGTTATGGTATGGAAAGACAGATTCTCTAAGTAACCCTTTAAATAATAGCACATCACCTGAAAATAGATGAGTCATTGATATTTATTTTGCAAGTAACTTGTCATGACCCTTGAGGGGGTAACTTGAGTTGAGTAATTGAGAGAATCCGATAGATTGTGCCAAATTATTTCTTTCTTGGTTTAATGTGCAGGTTTTACCACGGCGAAACTTGATCACGGAGACATCTCTTTCAGCTGTTTTAGCTAAGTTGACAAAAGAATGTCGGAGAAGTTTTACATCTCAGGTGCTTTCTGCCCTTGAAGATCGTGAGAAAAGGGAAATGGAAGCAATTGAGAGAGATCTTCATGCAGCAGATGATGCCTCGGTATCTTTACCTGGAAGGCAAAGTGGGAACAAGGAATGGCGCATCTCGAGATCAGAGATTGGTCCAGATGACAATGGCTCTTTGAGTTGCTCTTCTTGCCCAGTTCGTGTTTGCTTTGATGAGCATGTAACAAAAATCTATGATGCATTTTCTCCTATCCTCTCTCTCTTAGCAGACAACTCTGTTGCTAAGCTTAGAGCTCTCGAAGTTTTTGAGACTTTTAGGGAACTTTTAGAAAAGATGAGGAAATCACCCTTCAAAACAAGGAGAGTGTCACTTGATTCAGCTTCAATTGGGACACCACCATTTGTGCATCAGTTGCTTCCTTCCTTCGGCGAGTTACTCAATGCACTCTCTCTGAAGTGTGAACACGTGGATGGGAAAATTGACATATCTCTGGCTGGTGACCCTGTAAAAACCTCGCTAGCATTACCTGTAGTTCTGGATGCTTTGGATGACGTGATCCATAACCTTAGACAGAGTGACCATTTCGGCAGCGATGTTCTGTCCTTTCCACTGTTGAAATCTAATAGAATCCACTCTGGTTCGGTTCTTGCAAGTGGTGAGGAACTTCCTTTTGGAATTGTAAGTAGTGGTTTGCTCTTTGATTTTGTAAGCTTCCTTCACAGTTTTACTCGTCATACCTCAATGTTATGTCATTAAACTATTCTGATGAACTTTCAGGCCACAGCAGCATTTAATGGTACTCGTGAGACCAAATGGGAGGAACCAAATGGGGGTCGAGGTAAAATGACCCTATCTATGAGAGTTGTAGGATTGTTTTTTCATTTGGCACTCTGATGGTGAGATCATGGTGAAAGCATGATGGATCACCAACGAATATTGTATGGTTGCTGTATCCTGTGTATGTTGTTTCCAACTGTTAGTTTGTGTTTTCATTTGTTAGTTACTGAAATTAGTCTTACAGGTTGTTGGATCATGTATAAAGTACCGGATGGCCAGATGAGAGAGCTTGTGGCTTACGAGTTGATGTCTGCCAATGACGTTCCAGAAAGAGATCCTATGAATTGGTGCGCTTCCTTCTGCATAGTCCTCTGTTGGCGTGTGGATTCTATTGCTCATGTTGTTTACCTAACTTTAAAAGTATACTTCTGTTATTGCTAAAACCATGCGTGATGTTCATAAACCATTCAGTCAGCAAAACTCATCTGGTTCTCGTGATTCCCTAACAGTCTGATTGCATATCATATTCCTATGAGCTTAAGATGCATCAAGGAATGTCTCGATCTTGTTTCAGTCATTAATCATCAGACCATTGAATCATCTGTTCAGAGATAGTCAATTCCTTATTCCTTCTGGCATTGATGCCCTAATTATAGGTTTAAAGAATCACATTTAAATGAATTGCTACATTTCGGTCTCTTATCAGGGTCGTGGAGGGAAGCAGCGATGGTGGATCCAGATGGCATGTATTGGATGAACAGACTTCCCAGCTGTTTGAAAACCGCTTCGAGCGCAGGACTTTCAAAATTAAAACGAAAGTGCCCCCATCCAATGTTTTCAGGTACAGTGTCAACCAAAGATTTTTTTTTTTTTTTTCCCTATAGTTTGAAAGTTAGATCTGATCAATCGTTCACTTGAGGTTACATATCGCAGGTTTAGGTTTCTCGCAGTTCGAGATGTACAATCAAACTCGCGGCTGCAGTTAGGAAGCATCGACCTTTATGCAAGCTGCAGCTGACGCACCCAAACCCAAGCCAACCGGGGCGGTTTCAATATATTGCAGTAGCCAACCCGTGTCGGAACAAATGAGAGAGAGATAAAGTAAAATTGTCATAATTCTAAAAAGATCAAATTATTCCTGAAGAGAAGTGGTGCCTCCAGTGTTCCATTCTCTTCCCTTCCCCAGAGACTACATGTATCGCCTTATGTGGCATGACCTGGCATTTAGACTCCAATGTACTCTGAATTTGACTTTTTGGTGAACTGTCAATTACCTATTGCCAAGAAAGTCATGTTCATGGCCAGACATGTGGATTGGAAAAGGAATTAGTGAATAAATTCAGCTGAGTCAAAAGCTCATGTGCAATCTTTGAACCACGGTTGCTACTGATCATAACACTTTGCTACAGATCTCTACTCATCTTCGAGCCATTGATTTAATTATAAAGAAGGAAGAGAAAAATCACATCCCTCATTGTTTAATGATTCTTCCCTCCCAAATCTTTTGTCCAAGGCAGATGTTTATGCAGCAGGAATTTGAAAAGGGGCATGTGGAGATCCTGAAGCGAAAACAGCTACCAAGATGACACTCTCTCATCTACCATTGCCAACCGTAAAACCTCACTCCACCAAATGGCTCACCAAAAAAAGAGTCAAAAAAAAAAAAAAAACCACCTAACCTTAATCGCACCAAAAACCTTAAATTTCTCAAATTTCTCAAATTTCTCAGACAAAGACAAATCTAAATACAGAACAAACCAACTCTTAACCGCCCATCAAATGGCCTCCGCCGCCGCCGCCGCCGGCACCATCTCCTCCGTATCTTCCTTCTCCGCCGCTTCCCGCCACGGCGGCCGTCTCACCCTGCGCGCCCCCGGGACCCTCGACCTGCGCGGCCCTTCCTCAACTCCGAAGCCCCTCTCCATCAGGGCCCTCTCCGCCCCATCCCCATCCCCCGCCCTCACCCAGGACGACCTCAAGAAGATCGCCGCCGACAAGGCCGTGGGCTACGTCCGCAGCGGCATGGTCCTCGGCCTCGGCACCGGCTCCACCGCCGCCTTCGTCGTGGCCAAGCTCGGCCAGCTCCTCCGGTCCGGCGAGCTGTCGGACATCGTCGGGGTCCCGACCTCGAAGCGCACCGAGGAGCAGGCCCGGGGGCTCGGCATCCCGCTCTCGGTCCTCGACGACCACCCGCGGCTCGACCTCGCGATCGACGGCGCCGACGAGGTGGACCCGGATTTGAACCTGGTGAAGGGGAGGGGCGGGGCCCTCCTGAGGGAGAAGATGGTGGAGGCCGCGAGCGACAAGTTCGTGGTGGTGGCGGATGAGACCAAGCTCGTAAGTGGGCTTGGCGGGAGCGGATTGGCAATGCCGGTTGAGGTGGTGCAGTTCTGCTGGAAGTACAATTTGGTGAGTGATTCTGGAGCCCGGTGACTGGTTTTGTTTTTACGTTCTTGATTTAATGTCGAAAGCTCTTATCTTTGGGAATGTGTATTGAAATGGAGTTGTGTTGGTGTCACTTGCTTGGAAGGATATGTTACTTCTGCAGGTGATTCTGGAGTGCGTTGTGATGTGAAGTTCTTGATTTGAACATAAAGTTTTAATTTTTCGGAGTGTGGGTTGAAATGGAGTAATGTTGGCGTTGCTTGACAGAATTGGTGAAATTTTCGGTGGGTTGGTGTGATTTCCCTGTTGAATTTGATTTCAAGCAATATGTTTTACTTTTTCCTTGCGGAAGTTTTGTTTTTGTAGTGATTCTGTTGTTCATTTTGTCTGATCTTAGTTCACCTGTTTTTGCGATGGAGAATTGAAATACGAGAAATTGGATTAATCTTGCATGTTTACAACTTCCTCATGACTTGCACAGCACCTGGCTGCATCGTTCATTCTCGGTGGAGATCTGAGGAAACCCCAGCATGCCTTTTGAATTTCTAATGGAAAAGGGATTGTGGAGTTAAAAGCTTTCTGCTGTTGACGTTTATTAATGTGCTTGTTGGTATGGTTGAGCTCCCTCAAATGCTGAAAATTATGTTGATTTTTTATGACAACAGGTAAAGCTTCAAGAATTGTTCAACGAAGAAGGCTGTGAGGCAAAACTGAGGTTGAACCAGGATGGGAAGCCCTATGTCACCGATAATTCTAACTATATAGTGGACTTGTACTTTAAAACTCCAATTAAGGACAGCTTAGCAGCAGGGAAGGAAATATCGGCATTCGAAGGGGTGGTCGAACATGGACTGTTTCTCGACATGGCAACAGCGGTGATCATTGCCGGAAAGAATGGCGTAGAAGTAAAATCCAAGTGATTTTCCCTGGGGAAGGGTGAGCTTTGAATTTGTATCTTCATTCAGATTTTGTAATTCTTATATGGATGCTTAATTGAGTCCGATAAATATTGTGGTATATTCGCAGTTTTTGAGCTGCTAACTGCATCAGATCCTGCTTCAAAGTTGAAAATTTTTAATAAAGGAGATATACTGCTCTGACGAATCGTTTCAAAGCATTTTCTCTCATATATAAGATTCCAGAATATATACCCTCTGTTCTTTATAGTTTCTTTGCATTTTTGGTGCAATTACTCACATAATGATTCAGAAGATTTATTGCAAAAGTATCCTTATGGGAGCTTCAGTTTTGTTATGGAGCATCACCCAATTAACAGAAATAACCAGCATCCTAGAACAGGTTGCCTTGCTTCATGACTATTCGAGTGTTTTAACATAGCTGGGATTGCTTGGATTCATGGGGTTTGACATGCTTGCTCACTAATAATGACTCCACAGCCAAGTACTCTTTATTTTCTTTTTGATAGATTTGTAGTTTAGAGAGCTAAAGAACATGAGTTTCTCGGCGGTCTTCTTTTGGCAGACTTGAGGGAATTAATCCGTAAGTACCTAAACTTACATTGGGCTCGGGTGCTGAATGTATGCTTTGTCTTTAGATTGCAGTTGGGTCACCTTTGGATTTATCGTGTGTAACTTTCGGCTAGCACATCGCGTAAGCGAACCAAATTGCAATACTTTACTAAATGGCATAGTGATCATATTGCTCTCTCGTGTCAAAAGAGCGTGCTTCGTTCAGCTAAGGAGCCTTTGTTTCTAGTAATCTGTCAATCAGCACTAATGTGTGACTAATAAAGTGGGTAGAGATACAGCTGATGGTATCTAGCTTTTTAGCTGTACTATCTCTGAGATTAACCGAGACTGTCAAAAATAGTGTGAAACATCAGCTTGCAAGGAATGGGATCACGTACAAGATAGAACTAGTCTTTCTTTGTTACACTGGTGCCTGCTAAATTATAAGATGTGATCTGATGATACGGTACTAGTGATTCCGCTTCTTGAGTTGCTTTTTCCTATCGAAATCCATTTACGCGTGATCATGTTATCCTACCAAATTCATCATCAATCAAGACGAATAAAGAAACCTTTTATAAGGAATGCGCAGCTATATATTTGACCTATTATATTGCCATAAATAGGTCGTTTTCCTCAAGACGGCGATTCGGATCCACCATTTTCCTAACAGCTTGATATTTTCTACTGATGATAAGGATCCCCAGAAGAGCAAATTACGTGGATGTTGACTTGGGAAGTGTCTCTATCGCGTTGCTTATCTCTGTTTCTTCGCATCCGATAGTGTGTAGCCTTGAATGAGAAAGCTATATGATAGCTATTAGACGGGTTTTGCGTTTATGCAACTCACTTGCACGTTAAGTAGTATCGACACGGACACGCAATATGACACGATATGACACACCGACACGTCATCAAAAAATAAATAATTCTAACACATTAGAATATGTTATAAATTAAATGTATTTTTTTAATATATATACATGATTATTTCAATCAAATTAATTTGATTCAAATTGAAAACTTAATAAATCATAATAAAGAACTCATAATGAATTTATACTAAACATATTAATTCATCATTTGTTAATATCATAATTCATCATTTGTTAATAACATTCATTGTTTTAATTATATTCCATTCCAATAATTCATGAAACTTAGAGGAAAAAAACAAGTAATACATATTCCACTATTAAATTTAAAATTTAATAATAAGTCGAAAAAAAAGACAATTTACATTTCACCATCATATATAATAAGAAGTGCTTTCCCCCTTTATTATTTTTATAATTTTTATTTTTACATATTTACATTTTTGACACATCACTTATTGAAAATTTTTAAAAATGACCATGTGTGTGTCAAAATCATATGTCAAAGTTAACACGTGTAAATTTTCCGACACCTGTTGATCCCATGTTGAATATGTCGAAGCGTGTCGGAAAAGTGTAGAAGTGTCCAACACGACATCAAGGCTCTCGAAAAGTGTCGGTAATTCAAAGCTTGCATGTGCCTACATGTGCAAGAGAGAGAGAGTAGGAATAGGCCTTTGTAGTCAAAAACATGTGTATACGCTGTCTATTATACATCAATAATGTTTCACCTACTCCTGCACCTTATTAATTACAAGAAAGACATTTTACACCACATAAAATGAAACTAATGAAGAGAATGCATCATCAGCAACAACGACCTTGTGCGTATTCAAAGCCATGACATGTGTAGTATAGATCAAAAACATGTGTATTCGCTGTCTATCATACATCAATAATGTTTCACCTACTCCCGCACCTTATTAATTACAAGAAAGACTTTTTACACCACATAAAATGAAACTAATGAAGAGAATGCATCAGCAGCAACAACGACCCTGTGCGTATTCAAACCATGACATGTGTAGTATAGACCAGGTAAGAGATATAGATGGACCCTGCACATCCCCCTCCTACTTCTTCAGGACCAAAGCAATAGATGTGGTGAGGATGGCCATCCAAACGATCTTGCCCGGAAGGACAGCGTAAGCTGAGAGACCAGGAACGGAGTAAGCTGTCAGAATAGTATTTTGCTGCGTATGAAAGACTGTCCAAAAGTTTATCAGCAGGATTTTTTCTTTGAGGTAGACCAAACAATTGATTTTTTCCCTTCTTTGCTACTTAAAACAGTTAACCAGCAGTTCTCGGAGACATCCGATTCACGTTGCACCCGACTTACTGTACCGTCTACCAATCTCATGCAACAAACCGGACGTCACAATGACGGCAAACCCAATACGAATGTGTATGATCCTGGTGTACTATGTGTAACCGCTAATTCACGTAGAGATTTTCATTTGGCGTGTAATTTGAGGCATTGTGTGGACAGGAAGGAAAGGATTACTTGTAGGAGTGTGTGACAAGGTAGGCTTTGCGCGTGTCGACGGCGCAGTTAGGCGAAATTTGAATAATGGCCAAGTATCAAAGTCTTCTTCTCCAAATAAAAATCGCCACGCTGCAAGTGTATCAGATCACAAGTGCAGGTGGTTTGACCTTTCTAATGCAGACGCTTAAACCCTACCAACTCGAATGAAAAGACGTTTCTTTTTTGTCCTGATTCGTACTGATCAATGGGTCTTTATCATAAGACTTCTCCAAAGAGAAGCCATTAGAGGTTTTCTATTGGTCACGCTCATGTGAAAAGGGGTTTATTCGAAGATCTAAATTCCCCTTTTGCCTCCTTTAACATGCATCTTTCATTCTGTAGCTCTTAATATCTTCTGCAATAGAAATGGTTGTAGAAGTAACATTTAAGCAGAGATATTGTGCATAAGACTGTTGTTTGGCTGCCAATCTCACCGTGACTCCCGCTACCTAAGGTAGAAGCCGTTGTGCTGGTCGAACTGGCGACTTTGATTCCAAGCTTGGCGCAATCGGCTCCAATTGCACCTTCAATACAAACAACTCAAATGACCAAACTATACAAATAAAAAAGGAACATGGAGGTTAATGAGAGACATTTCATTGTGACTTATAAATTCTTGTTATTGTTCTTACAATCGTTGAAGCAAGGGTAAACGCTGACGTTCATCAGATTGCTATAACCAGGACTGCACTGACATATATGATCGTATGATGCTGATTTGTTGCATGTTCCTCCTCCGCAATAGGTCCAGTAGCAAGCTGCAGGAGCAAATGAGTAGAGCAATCTTCAAACTCAGAAAATGAAAGTTCAGAAGTAGTTTAATGAAGAAAATTATAACGAGGGGTTAAGTTGATTACGGTCAAAGAAAGACAGGTTCAATGGAACTGGTGGGATCGGTGGAGGAGCCGGCATGCAAGAGTACTGGAGCGAACCTGCAATAAGAACATGTTTGCCCCGTTAAACGGCTTTTTGTTATGTACTTGTGTTTTAAAGATTCAAAAGAACATATTCTTTCATATTGATAAGTAACAGTATCGAAAGAATATATATTAATCGGTAACAGTTGCAGTCATTAGCCAATGCAAGTTGACGGTTGAAGTTTGCCCCACTCCGTATCTTAAAGTAAGCTAGATGTGCATTTCCAGCTAAAGAAAAGCCTAAAACTTGCATATCCGGCATTTGTCAACTTCAACCCCCTAATCCAATATCTCAAGCTTAAGATCGCATCACTTCAAGGAAAATAAGTAGCTGCACAGAAGTATTCATATATATATGATATTGTAGGAAGCGAGGTGGGTAAGGAGTCGAGCTCCCGCTCTTCCTTGACGCGGGACGGTGTCTCAGCAGTGGTGTTTGAGAAGGAGCGAGTTTACTCACAATTGGGAATGACACAAGGGAGGAACTTGAGATTATCTTCATTGTCCAAGCGCGTCCTCCTCCATCCGGCCTCGCACTCACAGATGTAGGTGAAAGGGTAGCTCGAATTCGCTACACAGGTCCCTTTTCCACACTCCACCTCATCACACACCTTCTCTATATTTGTTTCATCACAAAAGAGCACATTTCCATGTATTAGCATAGCATCTCTGCTTTAGAGAGAGGGAGGGAGGGAGGGAGGGGGAGGGAGGAGAGAGAGAGAGAGAGAGAGAGAGATGATGATGATGATGATGATGATGAAATACCATTAAAAGGAGTCCAAGGGAATCCTAAAGCTGCAATTGGTAGCAGCACAAGCACAGCTAAGAAAACTGTTAACTTGGAAGTAGCCATAACTACTAACAAGCTATATTTGCAAGAGCTGGCAGGTGAGCTTTTCTGATAAGATGTATCCGACGCAATATGTATATATAGGAACGAGTTTTCTCCGTACCCATTAAAAAACTAAGAACCAGAGAATGAGATTTTCCAACTCACGGAAGCTTCTTCAGAAATTACACATCCATTTGAAATCTACCGAACGGGTCATAGGGTGTATTGTCCCCCCACACAAGTCAGTGGGAATTTTCAAATTATTTTTAGCATTTCTTGCACCTTGGTTTAGTGCTTCAGTTGTCTCATAGCCTCCAATTGTTGACAGAAAAACCGGAAAAGAAAGAGAGAACAAACAACCGGGTCCAGAAGTGGGTAGGGTCAGTCCAATGTCATTTTCAACACGGAAAAGATAAAGATCAGAGTTTTATCTGGTCCAGACAAGCCAAGACCTGACAGATAGAAATTAGCATATCCGGGGAGACGTGAGAGATGATGCAGAAATTCAGAACAATGAGATTTGCCGGTCCGTTTTTCGTTTTTGCATGTCACAGAAGCTACTTCCATTTCATGTGTGCGAAAATTCGGTCTTAGCCAATAAGAAACAGACGAGGGAAAAGTAGTTTAGCAGTCGTTTATGTAATGGTGACATCGACACGGATATATGGACCCAAGCGTTTTGGTGGGTATTGACATTGCTGAATTCCCAGCTGCATTGGATTGGCCAAACTTCCAAGGAAAGACCGAGGAACGCCGCGTCCTCACGACTCGACCCGGAACTCCAAAGATTGAAATTGAGGAATCGTGAGAAGAGGGGGTAATTCGATTGACCGTAAAAGAAAGAAAGCGGACCAAGTTGGAGTAATTTTCGCAATTCGATCGGTCTGTAGCTCGGTACGTAGTAGGACGAGAAAACTAGATGAGGCCCCTACTGTTATATCCACTTCTCTTCCCCAGAATTCTCTTTTATTTCTGGTGCGTTGATTCTTGTTTTTGCAACTGGGGGTGGTTTGGTTCTTCAAGTCCTTTTCCTAAGTCAAATTTTCTGGTTTTTGAGCATGACTTTGTGTCACAGACTACCAAAACAGGACGGCACATTGATCACGCATATCCGCTGAGACTTTCTAGAAGTACTGCTCTTGACAAGTTCGATCAATATATACAGTGAGAACACTAGGAAAAATCGGTGCGACCTATGGATCCGGGGCCATGCTTTTGGACGACTTCGTCATGCTGTTTGTCCCGTCGATAGCTCCTAACTTTAACTCTTCATCATGTTTGGCTTATCATGCCAGCAGTCAACCCCCCCATTCCTGCAAGCGCAGGGAAATGGCATGGCCGTCTTCTTACTCGAAAGACGCGATCTCAAGCATAACTGAGATTATTTTGTTGTGAGAATATACGTTTTTATGTATTAAATAGAACGGTAATCTAATTATAAAGTCAAGACATCTAAAATTCATCAGCAAAAATTTTTTGCATCTTCAAAATTTCAAAGTAAACCTTATATTCAAAATCCAACTTCCCAAATCTTATTCAGCGATTAGCAAAAGAATCTGAAAAAACACATAGAGTAGTTTTTTAAGACTAGAATATTTAAGGTTTTGGGCTGGGGAGGGCTGGGCCTGTTATAACACATTGTGAGCCCCATTGTCTTGAGAACAGTAGCTCCTCATGCACTATGTTCATGAAAACAATAGCAAAAGGACGTTGACAATTTTACAAGTTATAAGCTTACAGGTTGCGTTAAAAAAATGAAATCCTAGATACTTTTCCAGTTTCTACAATGCAGAAATGAAATCTCGGATGATAACAACCTTTACAGGTTATAAAGCTTCAGAAGAATGGCAAATGGCAAGACAGGAAGTGAAAACTATCTGCAGGCCTCAACCAAACAATTAATTTGACTGAATCACTCGAGTCCGCATAGCCCCAGATCAAACCAGGACAAAAGTTCATTATATACAACAAAAGCTAATGATTCAAGAGCTTCTTGAGTTTCTATAAGTACAAAATTCATATAGTATAGAGCAATTCAGGAAGAGGGTCTGCGTTAATTCTCAGTTTCTTTTCCCATATTGTGGTGCTAAGAAGATGGGAAAGGCGAGCAGATGGATCCGAAACTTCTTGTTAAGGAAAAGGGATGAGAAAGATAACAAGAAGATCAATGATGCTTCTGTTTTATCTGGATATGTGGCTGCCAGCAGCGGTTTACCACTGCCAACCCCAAAGATAAAAAGGCGGTGGAGCTTCGGGAAATCCGCAGCTAAAGGCAAGGCACACAAGCTCTCAAGGTCGATGGACTTGACCGAGACCACTCAGCTGGTGATGCAGGCGAAGGCCGAATTTCAGCTTCAGCGCGATCGCTCATTGGCACTGTTGGCCATAGCCAGTGATAAACATACAGCTGCAACGAAAATACAGGCCGTCTTTCGCTCTTACTTAGTAAGTATCATTGTTCGTACAGTAGTTCTTGTTACAGCAGTTTCTAATTCATCGATTAAAATGAAGCGAATCAGGTCCAAGAATAGATGTAAGGATCCTCATGTTGTGTTGCAGAAATTTGACTGCGTTTTTGTAATACCAGTCATAAGCTTTAACGTTTATTATCATCTGATGACAAAATTGCAGGCAAGGAAAGCATTATGTGCTTTAAGGAGTCTAGTGAAGCTACAAGCCCTTGTGAGGGGTTTCCTTGTGAGGAAGCAGACTACAGCCACTCTACGGTGCATGCACGCGCTAATGTCAATTCAAGTCCGAGCCCGTGTTCAAAGGATCCAGATGGCAGAGGAAGCGCAAGTCACGGTTCCTAGGCGGTTGTCGGTCCATAGAAATTCATTCCAGGATGGCTACAACAGAAAAGTACAGAAAGTAAGTGAAAAGCAAATTTTCACACGCAATACGCAATTCAAAACTTTGATGTTTGAACATTCCTTCAGAGATTGTATTTAGTGATGATCGATTCATTTTAGAAGAATATAGTGTATCTGCAATTCGGTAGTATAATAAACGAATCTTCATAACACTCCTGAGCAAACAGGAACCACTGGATAGAAATCCGATAGAGTCATGCCAAGTCTCAAAGAGCAAGAGTGGCTACTTCAATCAACCAAAGGTGGAAAGAAGAATAGAGCAAGGCTTTACCACTTACTTTTCCGGAGACCTCTCGGTAGCGAGACAAGGACAACAGTACGAGGAATACTTCTTTTCCTCGGCACAAAACACTCCCCAAGACAATCGGTCCATCATCACTAAAACGAGATCGAGAAGAGCTTCTTTCGCTTTTCATCACACAGATACTGCGGACTCTGCATCTCAGAATTATGCATTGGGGCCGCATTACATGGCAAACACAGAGTCATCGAGGGCGAAAACCAGGTCTCAGAGCGAACCAAAGCAGCGGCCCAAGTGGAGCGCACAGCAGAAGAGCAAGCAGACCCCATCGGTGGATGGTACAAGCACAAAGCTTGAGACTCAGTTGAGAGACCTCACTCCGGGGGCGAAACTCGCTTCTCAAGAAAATCAAGAACCGTGGTTCGTAAAGCTCTATAAGTCAAGGAGATCAGTCAAGGACAGTGAGAGCGATACCACCACCAGCACTGTGACTAGTCATTCCAACTATAGCAGATCTCTTATCGCCTACGAGGTATGACTCGAATTGAAGTGCATACGTGGTGGTTACTCTTTACTTTCTTAAAAAAGATCTTGAACTTCTTGGATATGCTTGCTGCATGCTGCAGCCACATTTGGCTATGTTCTGAAGAAGGCGTAAAGCGTATTTCAGAGACCAGAGGGTGATGCCATCGACTTGGCAGCAAAGGAGGTGGCTTTTGTACATGAGAATGCAGAAGATGGTTCTTTATTCACCTAGAGATTCAGATTTGGATTGTAATTGTGTGGAGCTCAGAATTAAAGCATTACCACTGTTGCCTGTTACTTCCACGTTTGAATTTAAGCCATCACCACGGGTTGGCATAAGTTCAAACAGCTATGTATAAAGAGACCGACCAAAGTCTCCGAAAGACGAATTTTCATTCAGGCCAAATAGGAACATTACATACATATAAGGTCATCGTTCTAAACCCCACAAGCAGTGCGAGATATTTGAACAAAATCATCTTAAATTGGAAAAAATATTTATCCAACAATAACCTAGACAAATGCCCAATATTGGTACAGATCTGCAATTATATGATACCATACCAAAAGATTTTCTGTGCATGCATGCGAACTCCATGTATGGCGCACGTTACTACTTATCATTCTATATCCAATTTCCATCAATGCATCTGCCTGCTCACTCACACTGACACACATGAGAGAGAGAGAGACAGAGAGAGAGGTCATATCTGCAAAGATTTATCCTAGCCAGTATTCAATACGTACACTTCGATGGAACTAATGTCACTGTACTGTCAGCTTAGATTTGAACAATTGATGCAGACAATACCAAGTGGAAGGTCATAAAATGGAGTGGCAAAACTGTAAGTGCCCGGAATTCTAACCTAAATACTCATTTAGTCTGCCTAGAGTGCCTAGTGCCTCCCGTATCCATCCCCGTTGACAAGCTTCTATGATCCCACTCTGATCAGCTACGACTAACAATTATGTTACACGTGGCATTGGTTCTATTGAACTAATCTTCTGGCTTCGAAGTATTCTCCTTGAAGCTCTTGGTTATCCAAATGGCAGTTTCCCTAGGGGAAACTTTTCCAGGCCCGAATGGCTTGAGAAGCACATTAAGCTCGTCGTACCTTTCCTGCTTCAACAACCTTGCACTAAACTCAAGCAGCCCTTCCAAAGCCTCGGCTCTTTGCTGGTATGATGACATGTCAAACCGGTGCCGCCGTGAATCGCACGAAGTGCGGCTTGATGCCCCTCCAGTTGCATTTTGGTTAGAAGAGTCACTTCCATCCTCCCTCTCAACCTGAAACATACTTCTCTGAATCCCTTGCCAGAGATCAGAATAAGCAGGCTTTGTAGAAGATTTGTTGCAAATCTGAACCATGCATTTGTCCTTCATTATTGATTTGTCTCCATAATGCAGGGAGCCAGAGGAACCTTTAGCAGAAGTTCTCCGAATAGGTAAGAGGGGTTCTTCACATGAAGATAGTGGAAATTCAGCTATCTTGTCTATCCGTGGTGAGTTGACGGATACATCAGGAGACTTCAGATGGTGGAGAATATTATCATTGGGCAGCGGGAAAGATGCTCTGCGAGCTGCAGGGGCAGGATTCTTCGGAGCACGTGAAACAGGAAGCTGAAAAACATTAAACAAAGAATAAAGCTCAAAGTCAAACGCCAAAAATTGTTAACTATAAGTACTGAACAGTGGCTCAAGACGTATTTAGATGGTGCATGTAAAGAAAAGGAGGGTTTCTGTACAGATTCACGCTTCTTCAGTGGTTCTGTTCGTCTTTTTGGAATGGCAGAAGCTTTTGCAGGACTTATTTTTGGGTTTTTGACGATACTGGATGCTTTTGAATAAATTGGCTTGCAAATCACTGTGCTTTGTGTGCTTGCAACTGACAGTTCTTCGAATTCCTCATTTAAATAACTAGGAACATATCTTCCTTCAGTGGAACAAACAGAATCATGCTCGGCACCAGATATACTTGGATTCAAGGCCCTATTATTGCTGGACGAGTACCGGTATTTCCTGTAAGCCCGAGCATCTACAGGCCACTGGGCAGGCAATGCATTGCGTCTGGGGCTATTCATTTTCATTTGTACTTTGAGAACATAAGGCTGAAGATGTCGGTTACCAAGCAGTTCAGCAGCCTGAATAGGATAAGAATTAACTTAAATTGGAGAAGGGATGGTAACAGATTCAAGAAGCAAACATGCAAATTCCAGTCTCTCTATTTCATAATCAGAACATGTGCAGGGGCAGATATAATGAGGGCTGCCAACTAGGTACTCCAAGCAACATTTAATAATTGTGCATTGCATCTCTTGAAATTTTGAGTTCCACTAACAATAAGACTGGTGGAAGCCTTTCAGAAAGGATCGCTGGAATCAAAATATGTGCAAGATCTGGGAATTTTGAAGTTCTTTATCCCTATCCCCCCCCTCGAGGTAGCGTTTTGTAAATTTCTTATTTGCCGCCCACAATGACTTAAAATTTTGCATCCGCCACTGAGTCCATGTTATGCATTTACAATGTAATCAACTGTTTTATCTCAAATAGAAGGATAAAAAAGAGACCTCCTTCAAGAAAGTGAAGAATCACTGATTTGTTGCTCCATATTAAACTAGGAAATATTGAATTTACAGCTGCAAAGATAACAGTCAAACAAGCAGAAACTTGCATGATGAAAAGGTTGGCTACATGCTTGAGATCAGCAAAGAATAAGGTATCTGTATGCATACACTTGATAGAGCTATATTTAAGAGAGAAACCACATACACTTGGCCTGAGTTCTGGATTTTTCCGTAGCATGCTTTTGATAAGACTCCGGCTGAAATTGAAAATGAGCAATAATATTAGAACCATTGTACTCTTCTGCTATTTCAGGAGAAACGATACCCATTACTTTAGGACTTACAATGCCCCAGAATACTTTGTAGGAAGTGGAGACACTATGGACTTGTTGATTTTGTTTATCAGTGCTTGCATATCCTGTGAAAGTACACACCAAATTTGAGAAATGCAGCGCACCCATGGTATAAAGGATATTCTGGGGCACATAGCAAATACAAAGCTAGTAGAATTAAGTTGCAGTAAATACAGGAGAGAAATTGGAGTACAATCAAAAAGTTTCCTTGGTACCTAAACTTTGAAATTCACTGTACCAATTTAAAATAGGTCTGATGTAATAATAGCACAAACATGCACTGCACCAACATTCTCGGGAAGAAAAGATGGCATTTAGAACTTACGAATGCTTTAAATGCAGGCTTATGTGCAGTCATTTCATACATGCAGCATCCTGACCAATAGATACACCGGCAGAATTAACAATAAAATACAAAGGAGGGAAACAATAATAGTTCTTGCTCTTGTCCTGGTTAAAAATAAGGAAAAAGGCATTCAAGCAGCTACACAGAGCTTACCGAGAGACCAAATATCGGATTTCGAACCGTAAGGAATATCAGCAAGTAGCTCTGGACACATGTAACTGGGAGTTCCCACGACCTGAGTAACAATGATTCGTAAGAGAAAGCAAATAAGGAATGCTATTCCATGGTGATGTATTGTACAGAATTGGTAGCTAGCAAACTTGCAGTTCCATTGTTCAAGATCAATGTGGAGAAATCTGTAGAAGGTGGAGAACAGTAGGCCAAGAGCAATGTCCATTTGCTATCTGGTTTGCTATTTGTAGCAGCTGTTCCGTTAAGCCTTTGTAACTGATTCTTTATAATACAACTCACTTGCTAGCTTAGCCAAAAGAAAAAGGAACTATGCTACATCAACTCATGAAAGTTTAGTTAGATGAGAGACAACAAAACATACCGAGGAAGCAAGATCATCAGAAGTAAGCATTTTGGCAAGTCCAAAATCACCTGTACACAACATTTATCACTGATTGTTCAGCAGACAATTATGACGATCTCTAAGAGAATAATAGAAGAATAGAATCACTTACCTAGGCGTATATCCTGATCTTTTGTCAAGAATATATTGGAGCACTAGAGAAACCATAGAACAGTATCAGTATGAATAACATTAGAACACTGCAATACAGTCACAAATTACACAGATATGCCTCAAACCTTGACATCTCTATGGAGGATGTGCTTCTTGTGTAAGTACTCAAGCGCCATGAGAAGCTGCACTAGCCACTTACATAATTTCTGGAAGGACCAACGAAGAACTAATGAATACGACTGTTAGAACATTAATGCAGCAAGAACTGCATTGTTAGCCATCATAAAGGTAAAGTTAAAGCTGCAACAACGAAAACAGAACAAAAGTGGAAACCTCTTCAGAGAAAAGCATGCCATTAGCCTTTTTGATAGCTTCAGCCCTGTAGCACAGCCAATAAGTAAGCAAGTATTTAAGATTGTGCCGTGATTCAGCTCGTGACTTTATCAGATCAATCATCTTGAAATTCAGAAAGCTAGAGCTTACATATCTCCTCCTTCGCAGTAACCTAATATTATGCAGACGTAGCAACCCTGAGATAGAGGCATTTTCGAACTAAAGTTAGGCCCCATATGCAAAAGCCAAAGCTAGAGTCACAAAAGGAAATGTAAAATAACCAAAGCTCATATATACTTAGGTTGAGCTGTGGAGGACTAATACTAAAAGCTTCATCAGAAAAGACATTGTGCAAGGAGTCAATGGATATTCTTAACATTTATTTCCAGAAGACAAGTGCAAAATGAGATATAGCACAATTTGTCAAAAGGCATAGAACTGATACGTGCTGGACAGCAATATATATTAGACTTATAACATACGTGATGATGAATTTTTACCTTCTCCACCCATGAATCTTTATACTCAACAATAAATGGATTCCGCATTCTAGAAATGAGCTCCATCTGCAAAAGCATTGAAAAGGTTAAAATAAAGATAGACAAGCCAACTTTAATCCAATAATTGAAGTTTCCTCTTCTAGTAAAGCAACTGAAAGTATGTTCAGCGCACATGTACTAAGCTAATCAGCTTCAAAAGGCTACAACATGCTAGAAAAATAAGTTGTCAGAGCTCCTATTAGTCCAAGCGACATTTAGCTCAAAACAGTTTCTCAAACATGTAATAACCAAAGCAAATTATCAGAAATACACTTCACCTCCAGCTAATCATTATATTTAGTGGCCAATTTTCTCTAATGAACGCCACTAAATCATACTGCTCAACAACTAGAAGTTAGATTAACAAGAAACCCTCATAAATTTAGCATGAATGGACAAGGAAACATGAGCCTTACAGCAATGGGGTGGCTTTAAGAAGGAAAAATATGAATAGCAGCAAAGAGTATAAAGTTGGGAAGAAAAAATTATAAAAACCAACCTCCTGATGTGCGGATCTACGGGTCCTATCAGTTTGCCGAGCAAGACGAATCTTTTTCAACACATACCTTAATAACATACAGACAAGCAGAAAAGAATGACCAAAGAATCAGACATCCTAGGTACAGAGATACAGATAAATGAACACTAGTCCTACAAAGTTTTTTGTTATTGAAATATTAGACAATAGGAAATTAGCAAGAGCACTTGTTGAATAGTCCTCACTTCTTTTTTTCATGTTTATGCCTCACGAGAAGAGCGGAACCAAAAGCCCCTTTGCCGATTTGCTCTAGGATCTCATATTGCTCCATGTTGATTATACCTATAAAATCTGCATTTACCAGATAGGTGAACAGAAAATGAGAATTGCGGTATCAGACATAATCCTCCGTTCCCACTGACAGAAAAAAGCGCTTGGAAAACTTCTCCTCATCCAAGCAAACAAGACACTTGGGCAAACTCACAAATCAATGCATAAGCCTAAGTCAATATAGCCGGAAATAAATGACGAGAAAGTGTGGCACAACCAGAAATTCTGTAGCAGAAGAAAAATTGCTAGTAAGAAAATAACATAGTTTCTGCAGAAATTAGTGGCTAGAAATGCAAAAGATTATAACTTTCTAACTCCAAGAAATTACACCCTCATGAGTACATAAATATCTCAACAGCGCTATATCGGACGGTTTAATCAAATCGTCACAAGCAACCAAGCACGGAGCACAAATCTCTACCTGAACCCTTACATTAGCTAATGTAATTTGTCTTAATGGCTAGAAATGAGAAATATTAAAACTTTCTAGCTCCAAGAATCAACTGTCTTATGAGTAAATAATATCTCGACAGCGGACATCGAACAGAGCACAAAGCCGAAATCTTCACCCCGAACACTTACATTAGCTAATGCGAATGGCCCTTTTCCGACTCAGTTACTAGAAGCTTTCATGATATCCCGAGAATGTCGTTCTTCCTCTTTCGTTACCTACATTTCTCACCCAACAAACACAGCCGTCGAAAAGCAATGCCGGCACCGAACAGAACAGAGAAAGAGACGGCGAGACGGCCGGGAGCAGCTACCGACACAAATCTCCGAGTCACAAGCGCCCCGTAATCAAGCGAAAAGATTCTAAAGACGAAAAAGGAGGCAGATTCAAAGGGGAACGGAGCCAGCGCCTTTTGACCACCTGTCCGAACGTCGAAAGCCCGCAACAAGCAACAGAACCCAGCAAGCGGAAAACCAAATCTCGGCACGCGCGAGCCAAGCACGCAGCAGCAGCAGCAGCAGCAGCCAAATGCACCCCGAGAACCAGTCAATGCGAGCCCCGGAAACACTCGCCAGATTCAAAATCCGGGCCCGACCCAAGATTCGCACCGCAGGGAAGAAGCGGAGAGCAGGAGCGGGGAATGCAGCATTGCCCGCGGAAGGCGCGGACGGATCGGCGGGCGCTAAGGCAGCTGGAACGGCGTTAGAGAGAGAGAGAGAATCTGAGGGGGAGCTACATTGGCAGGGGGAGGAGGAAGCGACAACGCTGCGACGTACGGAGGAGGAAGTGGAGGAGGAGAAGGAGGGGAAGGTGCAGCTGCAGCAGCGGCCTCGCCATTGGTGCTCGCCCCCAAGCGAGACGACAAGGAAAGAGAGAGAAGGAAAATGGCAATGGTGAGCTGAGCTCACAGAAGCAGACAAAAGAGCGAGGGAGGTGGAGGGAGTGCTGGGGAGATAGATTTATTTGGGCTGATATAAGATATTGACAGTTATTTAAATTGAAAAATAGATTTAGTTAGATTAATTAGATTAAATAGATTAAAGATTAGAGAAGAGACAGATCAGGAACGGCTTTTCGATTTTTTTTATTTTCACAGCCCCTATTAGATAGGATAGCTTAGGGCTCTGGACTCGCCATGTGACCTCGTAGAATTTTTCGATCGATGTCCGCTCCAGCAATGATTTACCAAATAGCTAAAGACAAGAAAAAATCGCCGCGCCCGTCGTCCTCACCCGCCCGTTTAATCTCAACCAAAAAGGGTTTCGTATTATAGAAATTATATAAAAAATGAAAAAAAAAACAAATATGTAAATAACTAAACTAGGAATGAGCTCTCTCTCTCTCTCTCTTTCTCTCTCTAACTTCCTACTGGGAAAGTAACATCAGCTCTTTGACTAAAAATGGAGATGCGAAGGAGCTGATAGAGAGAGGGGCCTCTTCTCAGTAAACCTTTTGTCAGCATTCGTTCTAAACTCTTTCCCTTTTTTTCCTCCCGACCCATATGCACAATTTGACATTAATTCGATCCGAGTATCGCTACGGTCTCTACCATTATGGCCGATCTAGACTCTCGATTAACCACTGACGTCGATGATCGAATGGTGGGATCGCCATTTTAAAATGCCGGCTTCTCTTTATGGTCATCCGTAGCAAGAAATTCATTATTCATATAAATTGGAAAAAATGAGAAGAGGATAATTTTGACCGAATCTCTTATTTTCTTTTTATCCTCATTTACATATATATACATATATATATATATATATTTTTTTCCGACCAAAGTAAGCGGCGGTGGGGCCCGCCCCCTTTTTGCCCCCCGCACTTCCCCCTGACTTCGATCCCCGCGACCCCAACTCCCCCGCCTTCAATCACGAGGCCCCCGTTAACGCTTCCCCCACTGCACCCCGCGAAATGACCGAACCGCCCCTCGTCTTCCCCCGGAATCTCGAAAACCATAAATTGACCCGATTCACGGATTCAGTCCTCGTTAAGCCGTTGACTTCCTTCTTCTTCTCTTCTCTTTATTCCTACTTCACGAGGGAGGTTTCGGTTTTACTCTATTGACTCCGGAATTTCAGGAATCAAATTTGCTCCCCTTTTTTTTCGCAGGAGACTCGACACATAATTATCAGAATTTATGCGGTGTAAAAGTGACAGATAGTGTTATCTTATGATGCATATACAACGATGCAAGAAAAGGCAAGTCAAATAGTATGTACATATATTCATGATTCATGTATAAATTGGATTAGAATAAGTATTGCAAGAAAAGGCAAGTCAAATAGTATGTACATATATTCATGATTCATGTATAAATTGGGTTAGAATAAGTATTGCACAAACAATGTGATTATAGTCAGTTGCAACTCATTATATATGATGTCTTTTTTTTTTTTAGTTGAGAGTGTGATGGGTAATTTTACAAATTTTTTGACAATCAATATACTGTGGTTCAAGAATTGAAATCTTTTTTCTTTTTTTTTTTTTTTTTTACACTGGGACATAAATCCATACATACATAATTCAGAGATGGAAATCAAATTTCAAGGTTTATTTTTTCCCATAACACAAGATGTTCAAACCTATTGACTTGACTAGTATTCATGAGTGCATACAAATCATTCCATCCACATCTTAAACTTACTTTGAGTGGGAAGCACTGTGAATTAAGTACAAAACCCTACCTCATACTGACCATTCTATCTAATCACTGGCTTTTCGAATTGCAAGCCTCCTAAGGTTGTCTGAGACCGTTTTCCTCTCGCCCAAATACTCGATTCCATTGTCTGGGCTTCTCAAGGCTTCCCATTTTCTAATCTATCAGTGAACGATTGTTCCCGACCTCATTCACATGTGTCTACAACTTTGAAGTAACAAATCAAAAAGGCAAAAAAATCAGAATGGGTTGGCACTCTATGTGCGAACTTAATGACCGTCCCATGTGTTGGCTGGCATGTGGTGACAAAACATTGGTCAATGTATTCAATGGCCATCATCATTTGAATGCGCACCCCCCGCCTCATGCGTAGCCTCCTAGGAAAACTAAGCGATGAAGCATACATTATATCGTGCAGTTTGCTTCCATGGTCGATGTATATCTTTCGTTATATATGGACCACTGAAGAGGAAAATGGAGAAGTGGTACAACCATATCATGATGTGCCAACCCTTCAATCTTAAAATTTATGTCAAGGCCTAGTGAAGGATCTCTCTCTCTCCATATCATGATGTGCAAACTCTTCAATCCTAAAATTTATGTCGAGGCCTAGTGAAAGCTCTCTCTCTCTCTCCCTGTCCCTCCCTCTCTCTCTTTTCTCCCCTCTTGTATCCTTTTTCTCTTGGCATATGATGGTGGATTGGCACGTTTTCTTTCACGTAGCAATCATAGTTGATAACCACCTTTCAAGCGGTTGGAGATGATGCCCTTGGCTTATCTACCGAAAAGGGAGAGAGAAGCATCGATTACTAGTCGAGGTGTGCATGTTCTCTTTCTCCTCTTTCTCTTTCCATTCGTTTAGGGAGAGAGAACAGGTCATCTTTGGGCAGGAGAAGCGTGAATGAGAAGTCTCCTAGAGTGTTTGAGGAGTTTGTTGCTAACCATATCGAGATTCATCACATGTGCACTTGAAATTTAATCGATCTATGGATAAATCGAATAATAATTATGAGTACATCTAAACGATGCATTGATAGAATACATATATGAATCTAATGTCCATTCACAGTCCAACGAGATTATGAAACCTCGACACTCGAAATCGCCTTGAGACAATTATGGGTTTGAGTCCCGACGTAAGTAACTTTTGTGAGAGAGTCATTAGAATATCTTAACAAAAACCCTTTGGCCTGAGCTTTGATGTGGTGAATAGGAATTATCAACAAACGCATTTGATCATGTTTGGTTTAGAATATCCAATTCAAAAGCTTAAACTTATAGGTGAATGTAAACTATGTATATATAAAAAGCATAAAAATCATGTATAGAAAGTGATATATATTCACAAGTTGAATTCAAGAATAATAAGCGAAAATTCATAGATCAAGAGGCCACACATACAAAATAAAATATTGGAACAAAACTTGATTCCAATATCATGTTAAAATCTTCGATCTAATAACCTAAAGTTATAGTTGAATTGAGATCACATATATGTAAAAGGCATATAAATTTCATAGACAAGTGCGTGAAATTCGGCGTATGTGATTGTCGACAAATTGTGTCTAGCTGACAATTTAGATGCCACACAGCTTGGGGGAAGAGCCGTCACTATCATGGGACGAGTGATGGAAGAGCCGACCAAGTACTTTAGTCGATTTCAATTACTCCATTTTCGTTCAAGGCACACGCGGTTTGGTCGTGTTGCCTAACTCTCCCATTTTGGCAAGTTGATGGCCTCCACCCACACGAAAACAATCCAAACCAATTTTAAAATATAGCTTTCTAGTATCGGGTCTACATTTCGTATCTGACGAAAGCGCCCGAGGTAGGACAAGGCATTTCGAGAAGAACTTCTTCCTAATGACTCTCTCAAATGAGCACCGAACATAGAAATCTTGTCCTCTTTGGAAAACACGAGAGGGTCGTGATCATCTCTACCAACTTGGCTGAACTTTTTTGACATGAATTGAAGGAAGTTTCATGGCCTCCTCCTAAAGTTGTCCTATGCATTTGGAGTCATTCATTAAATCAGAAATCCTCTCTACTACTAAGATTACACAGCAGGGCAGGCATAGGGCCCAACTGCACTTTGCCATTTGAAGTGAAGTGAAATGAATACTGAAGGTTACTGTTCAGTGGCTTATGCTTGGGGGAAAGTGCTTGATTTTGTTTCTTGGAGTTAGAGATAATCTTTCAGTTAATCACCATTTTTTTCAGCTTCGAGTGGATTAATTCCGTTCGTCAAAAACCCATCAAAGGCTTCTTACCATCGGTACGCGTCAAGGAATGGTCCCCTGTCCCTTGATATCCACATAAAGGACATGATGAGCATTAATACCCTATTTGACTTCTATTCAGATGGTTGATCACAATCTTGACAAATAATAAGACCCATAATGACTCCTAATAAACCAAAAAAAAAAAAAAAAAACTTTTATTCTTTTTTTTAGCATCTACTGTTAAAAATTATTCATTTCCCAATCTGGTCATAAATATTGTTTCTTGTCGCATCGTTCAAAAGTCGTGGTTCTATCTTAACAAGATTTTGTTTATTTCATAAAAAACGAAAAATTTGAAAAGTATTTTCTAATAAATAATCTCATGCATCATCTTAATTAATTTAGTAATTTAAAAGTATTTTCATCGTTTTCAAAAATATTTAAATATAAATTATTGTCAATAGTGAAAATATTTTTCATTTATTTATTTTTGTAAATAAAATAAGTAATCAATTTTTTTAAATCGCTTATTTAAAACAAAAAACGGAACTTAGATGAGTTTTTTTCCCTAAGTTTTGACTTCTTCCGTTTTTTTTTCCCTCTAAAATCATTGACCGCTATTGATGAATCTCTGTCCACATTGGCTTCCAAGCATCACGATACAATTCTTTTTTTTTTTTTTTATTATGGACCGCTATTTCTCTTTTGTAATTTCTGGGCACCTCCAAAAAATTGCCAAAAGATTCCAAGCTTCGCTCAAAAGGACAAAAGCCCTTTTGCCCTCAATAAATTGATTTTTTCAAAACCCCCCAAAAAAATCATATTTCCTGGCAAAGGACAAGCAGAGGATCCTTTGGCTATCGGCAATGTCACGAGATCTGAGGGCAGCACCCAGCAACTCGGTTGGTGACCCTGCAAATTTTCCATCAGAGCAGAAAAAAGAAAATCCAAATATAGAAAGGAAAAAAAAGAGAGAAATTTATTTAATGTTGGCCCTTTTAGATTCATGAATCTAATTTCCATTTTCCACCCCTCGAAAACAAGAAAATCTCACCGATCTCTATTTTATTATAAAAGTCTACCTACAAACTCCGATTTTTCATTATGACCCACCACATTATTGAAGAAAAAAATTAGATGAGGGGCGGAGATGGCTTCGGTGGGACCACTTGTGTCCGTGCGCGGGGCCCACCCTCCTTTTGGTACCTTCCGCCTCATTGCCTATGTTATTTTCTTTTTGTTTGGACTTTGTTGGTAGATTATTGCTGTCGGTGAGGCTTGTGGAGACTTTGATTAAGCTTTAATTGGGGGAGACAATCCTCACCAAAGCGAGCCACCACTAGTGTCATTAGGCCAAAGCCCTAATAATTTCGACACGAGGTCTCGAATTTGGCTCTCACTTTACTTAGGATTGTGTCAAATAAAAAAAGTAATTTCTTGCGAATCTCTCAATTTGGATGTGGTTGTTTGTCCCTGATCAGACCGAGAAATGGATTCAACTCAATATGAACAGTTACCCTAAAATACCACCTAAACCAATACAGAGGGAGAGAGCAGGAGATTTGGATTTCTGGTCCCTTCATAGGATCAACATATTTAATGTTGTCGAAAGACAATTAAAGTCAAGCAATAATAAAGCCTATCCGACGAAGTTAGAGTGGCGGAAAAGATCATCAGTTTCACAGAAGTTGTGTTTTCTTTTTCATGCATCCGTGACGGATCACCTAGAAAACAAGTCTAGGAAATGGAGTCGTCAAGAAGTTGATGTTCAAAAAACTTGGTTTTCTTCTCATGCATCCGCAGGACAAAAGGGTGAGAAATTAGTGGTGAAGCAACCACGCGAACGTGACCCAAATAAAGAGCAGAAAGTGCCACCCCACCATCGCAAAGTGATTTCCAATGTTTCCGAACAACTTTACACCAAAAGCTTCGAAAATCTCTCTTCCCCACCCAAAAATAAATAAAAAAAATAAAAAATCCAAACGAGTCTACTTCATGTCATCGTCCCCACCGTTGGACCCTTCTTTAATTACGAAGTACAAGTATGCTTAAGTAGGTAAAATCTAGACCGATGGAATGCCTCTCCAACATCGTAGATCAAGCAAGACGCAAGTCAAATCCTAAGCCGGCGTATCAGCGCGTAATGTCATTGTTATTGGACGACATAAAGAATCAAACCCGCAAAGCTTCCAATTGATCTTGCCTTTTCCCTTACATACTTTTTGAACGATAGTTGCATCACCGTCATCCATACCATCATTACTTTGCACCGACGCACCATTGCACCTACAAAAAATTTGTGTCCTTTTGGTATTTAGGGGGTCCATACAATCCATTGCTTCTAATCACGGAACTTCACATGCCTTGCCAACTCCATGACAACACGTGACACGACGTATTTCTCTTAGCAAATTTAGTAGAAAAATTAGTGTTTTGTCCAATGATGAGGCTCAAGATGACCCGTTTATGATTAGCCACGAGACATAATCAGTGGAATGTCTTATTCGAACAAAGGTTACATCATGTTAAGAAATTATAAAACCGTCCATAAGTACAGGCCCTCGA